>OY101441.1:114854453-115558203 GCA_956483585.1 Gymnocheta viridis
GTCGTGTAGTCAAATTAAACTAATCTCTATTTTTGTTGGCTACGAAGCAAAAAAAGAGTTGACAATGCAATAAAATATGTAAGCAAATTATTGGTAAGAAATATTTTTTATACACAAAAGAATAAAATGCAAAAATTAGAATTCTTTTTTTGGTGTTAACTTTTTGTGTAAAAATAATTTTTGCATAAAAATAAGGGCATTGAAATTCCTGCATATTAGGTCAATATTCTGTGTTCATCTTTTTATAAAATCTTAAAATTTCAATGAAGCAATTAAAAGGTCACTGAGTCAATTATATAGCGATAATCGCGAAAATGCGCGAAATTTTTCAAAATTTAGAAAAAGCCGTAAAATCTTCCGAAACGAGCTGTAGGAATGTGAAAAACTCGCAAAAAGCTGCAAAAATTACGAAAATTCGCAATAACTTCTAATCATTGAAGGAAAAAAATTTCAATATCATAAAAGTCGATAAAAACAATAAAATATAGATAAAGTCACCCACATTACAAAAAACGTGAAATTTCGCAAAATGTTGCAAAATTTAAAAATTCCGTAAAGTGTCCTAAAACGAGCTACAAGTGCAAGGAATGTAAAAAAATCGCAAAAAACTACTAAATTGACGAAAATTCGCAATAACATCCAATCATTGGGAAAACAAAAATAATTTAAGAGTTCATGAAGCAATAAAAAATAGAAAAAGTCATCCACATTGCAAAAAACGCGAAGTTGCAAAGTTTTGAAAAATCGTAAAATCTTCTAAGAAGACCTAAAAATGTAAGGAATGTGAATGCATATCACATTCTTTAAGTTTTTACCTCCATTTAGGAAGCTTTACGCCTGTTTCAAAATATCTCAACTTTTCTCGGTTTTTATCATTTTTTTGCGATATACGATTCGTAACTGATTCTTTGTCATTATATAGCTGCATCGAATTGTACTTTTTGAAAAAACGTAACTTTAAAAAAGCAAAAAAAGCTAAAGTGGCACCTCTGAAATATAAATGTATCAGCTCCTTATTGTGTAGCTGTCGTTTTCAAAATAATTTAGTAGCTGGCCACAAGGCGACACATGTATCCAGCAACATTTGTAGTCATGTAGTCATGTAGCCTGCTGTCGTGAATGTGTTTATAGCTGTAAGAATAAAAATGTTCAACACAATAAAAAATATTGGGATTAACAAACCATGCAACAAACTACACATGGCACATTCGAAAATAAAATGCATAACAAGAAATAAACGATTGATGTTGCAATACTTTTATTAAAGGTAACATTGCTGATGTTGCATTTAGAAGAATAAACAACACTTCAGACTTTGAGTCCGAAGATAATTTTTTTTTTAATTGGCGCCCGAGAAGAAACTCGCGGTTAATTTCCCGTTACGGAAACTGTTGCAAACGAACTTTCGTCTCTAGACTGACTGTACACGCTCTATAATTTCAACATTATTTCTTTTCAGCACTTAATTTTTGTTTTATTTTTGTTATCGTGACCCTAATTTATCAGAACATTTAAATGTACTTGAATATTTGGATTTAAAAGAAAAGAAAAAAATAAAAATACCCATTATCCATTACATAGGTACAATAAAATACAGGACAAGCTAAAGGAATTTGCATTTAGATAATTTTTGTCTACACTTGCCATTTGGAATTCAAACTTCGGCTCCATAAAAATGCCAAAAACTAAAATATGTACTCGTATGTAGTTAAATATAAATAAAACAAAGAAGGGTGTAAGTAGCAGAAATTAATAAACTGGTGATAATGTTGACCAAACCCATCCTCTCATAAAATCCTTAATGGTAAATGCCATAAAACAGAAATACTTGGTATTGAAAAAAAGCCATGAAAAACAAAAATTAACGAAAGACAGCGCATTAAAATTTAAATAATTCACAAAACAAAAAGTGAAACGGAAGAGGGATAAGTGGAGTAAGGGAGAATTGTTAATTTTTGTATGTGTGTGAAGATAAATTCGTATTTAAATAGCAGAGACACGAACCACAATTTTTAACATAACTCATTTTGCAGTTAACTGAACTCTGTAAAACGGTTAACAGTAGTCGCAAATTTGATTAAAGACGAAAAATCCAGGAATTCGGACCAAGTCCATGCCAAAAAAATTATGGTAAAAATTCTCCATTATGTACCTAATGATATTACAATAATAGAATATGGGATATTTGTTGGCAGGCACTACAAAAATTGATTAAAAAAAAGGATTTTTTTGTGAAATTTCTGGAAAAGATTGATGACTATTTTGGTCAAATGTGGAATTGCACACATTGGGCACTATATAGAATATCGCTACAACGAATTATGATTTATTACTATTCTGATATCTAGAATTCATCAAGCTTGATTTTCTCAGCTTCTAGTTCTACAACACAATACCCGAACTTACTCTATGGATAAAATGTTCAATAGGTTTCTTCTATTGCATACAAACGAACGTACTAACCTTTTTTCATTCACAAATAGTATGAGTGGGAGGCCCAAGCGAATTTAAATTATTGGACAGCTTTTTCCAGCTAATTTTTAACTTATATTTATTTTCATTAAACTCAAAAATTGTGTTGCGAAAGCAAAACCACAAGTGACTGATTTTAACATTTAATTCTCAATGTTAACGACACATTCGTAGCACAGAAATCGGATTTTATATGAAAACATTTACGTTTTCATTCGAGTTGTCTATCGAGTCAATATTCGTTTAGAAATAATGTAGAGAAATCGAAATCAATGCTCTTTCTCATAGAATGCAAATGGAGGTGTTCTTTCTTATATCAGAAATAGGCTATAAGTTTTTTTTGTTTTTATATTTTTCCGTGAAATACATCAGTATATTTTTAATAATTTTTTTTTCTATAAAAGTGAAATATTTGAAAGTAGCACCTGTGAAATATGTATTTCTACAACAAACAGCTTTCACTGTTGCTTTCATTATAATTTAGTAGCCGACTACAGGGCGACGAGTGCAGCCAACGGCATTTGTAGTTGTGTAGCTCTCGCAGTCGCAGTCTTCTATGAGTTTAAAGCAGCGAAGTTTAAAGATGTGTAATTACACAAATCAGGTGTAATTATCGCCCATGTTCTGAAAAACGCAGCGTTTTCAAATCGCATACAGTTTTAAAAACGCAAAACGCATTTTGACCTGTTCTGAAATCGCTACGATTAGCTAGCGTTTTACTATTTTTCGAAGCTATGTTCGAACAATAAAAACAAATTTTAGTGTTAAATTTTTTATTCGCACTTTTTCCCAAAATTAATATTTTACTTATTCAGTAAAACATTAACCATTTTGTTAAAAACAAATTGCAATTGATTATTGAGGGGTATGCTTGTTCCTATGCGCATTTCACTGTTGCTAATGCAGATCATCAGGGAACTTTACCCAAATATTTCTTAGAACAACTGGAGATATTATATTAAAAGAAAGATTCCCATAAAAAGCACCAATTAAAAACAAATGTTTTGTCATAAAACAACGTAAACAAATAAATAAATTTCAAATTAAAATGCCGACAGTGTTCTTAAACTCTATATTAGCTTTAAAAAAGCTACAATCAAAAGAAGCTTTAATAAAAAGAAAAACACCAAGGGATTCCTCAAAAGTAAACAATTGAAACAGACAATTGACAAACTCAAAGAAAATTTTTAAATTGCATATTTTTGTAACAATTTACATTTGTTTGTATGTGTTTTCTTAAAACACTATTTTCAAAAAAGAAAAATTTGTAAAAGTTAAAATAAGCTAAACTATCTTTTAAACAAATTAACTTTAGAATTAAAATCAAAAAAACTTGGCAAAAAATTTACACAAACTAGTAACGAAATATAATAAGATATTTCATTTCTATATAACAAAATAACTTACAAGAACATCCTTTTTGCTTTAAAAAACTTGTTCAAGTTCGCAATTTGAGGCTTGAATCTTGTTTATCTTGAGTTTGTTTGATTTAGGGAACAGATTTTGTAGCTATTTTTTGTTCGTAACTAGTATTAAGAAATAAAAAGAAGAGAATTTTAAAACGGAACAATTAATTAAGTATAGAATTTAAAAAACTATTTTGTCGTAACAGAATTACTCCAAAAGGAAGGGAATTACTTTCCGGTGGTGAATTTCGAGAGACTTTCTAGTAAGCCAATATAGGAAGAATGTTCGTAGGCGGTGGCTAATTCGCACAACTTCTTAACAAATTTATTGCTAACGCCCTTTTCTTCCAACAAGTTCATCAACAAATCATGAAGATAACCATCTAAAACATCGCCAGATACAGCATAAATTTTGTCATTCCATTCTCCTTGGTAAATAGTCATTTCATCTATGCCAAAGACATCATTATATTCTCCTTCTTGTGCTGCGCCTTGCAAGAAGGAACAGGTAAAAGAAAGCGTAGATGGTCCTCGGACAATATCCATTTCAAAATGTGGTTTACTTTTCATTTCTCCCATATCTGGTTTGTCAGCATTTGGATTTATTTCTGGCTCCTCTTCAGTATCTACGACGGTATGATTCACGTTAAACTTGATAACAACTTTTTCCTTTTCAGTTTGTTTGCTCAATTCGACTTCGGCACCGTTCAATTTGACAGCGAATCCCTCTAAATTAACGCCAATTTTAAGCGTTATGCGTTTTTCAGAACATGGGCATATTATTTTCATGTGTAGCCCATGCATGCATAAGTCATGTGTAATTTAATTTTTTTTTTCTTTATTGAGCACCACTTTTTTATTGTGATGACGACAAATAAGGATTGGCTGTGATATTTTAATTTATTTATGAACCTGTTTTGCATTTTTTTTTTTTGCTTTAAATTTATTAATTCTAGTTTCCGATTGTCCTTTTTACACCAAAAAAAATTTGATATTTTTAAAGAGAATGATGTAGAATTCGTCTAAAGAAGATTATATATCTACAAAAAACCAAAATTCCCTGAAGTTGGAAAATACCAACGAAACCTCGGAATAATGAGTAAGAAATAATCTTTTATTAAATGACCTTAAAAGCCCAAATATTAATGGCCTTATTCACAAACGATTAATAAAGTTATTGTAGGTTTAATGTTGGATTTTTATATGGGAAAACCGGTTTTAATGTTCACATTAACTTAATTAAGCGTTTGTGAATAAGGCCATAAATATATATTCATCATAAAAAAAATTTTAAATTACAACAACAAAGTCAAATATTTAATCTAAACAAATCAAAGTACGTTATTTTGTAAAAAAAGCATGTGTAATTTATTATTTCGTTGGCGGCAACACTGAAGATGATACAATTGAGAGGCGAGACGTGTTTTAAGCGCATTTTTAAGTCTTAAAAAATAACAGAGCTCCCAACTGGAACAAAGCTTTTCGAAAGCGTATTTCCCAGCAGGTGGTACAACAACAACCAAAAATTTTCGCTTACAAACCTGCTTTGGGCGAAGCAGTCGTTTTTGCGTACAGTACATGCCGGAAATATATGAACCGGAATGTGAAAATAGCAACATAAATAATGTAAACAAAATCATTTAGAAAAACTCCAAGGATTAAGAGTTCCATGTAATTAAAGTTTATTCTCTGCTAAATGGCAATTGACCTGAAAACAAGTTAATGGCTTGATTATTTAATTCCAAAAAATTTACACATTATTAAGATTAAGATTCCTTTTTTATGCAAAAAAAAAAATAATAATAATAATGTAACTTGCTTCAGGCAATTAAGCAGCTTTTGGAATTTTTTTAATTTTTCTTATTTTTTTCAACACATTTTTCTATTTACTCGTATCATTGACTTGGGAATACAATCCACCCAGACACTTTATTCTTGACGGTTGTTATAAATGTGTGATTGTGCAAATTATTCGTCGTAGTATGAGAACATGCCATGATAGTTTGTTTATTGCACAACACATTAATTTATTCATTAGCAAATGTTAGCTTGGGGGACCGACCCCCATTACAACATGCCAAAGTCCCAAAACCATTTGGCCAGTCATAAGCAGCTGCAGTCGTGTTCAAAACTAAGAAATACCAACTGCTTGGTAAAATATGCCATCATTTGGGAAAGTTTTGCCCATCATTGTGAGTTGAAGAATTGCTTAAGATTATAAGGATTTAATCAAAGAGAAACTTTTAAGCTTTCAAGGACTTATTACAACACGATAATTAGCTTTTTCTGTTTAGTTAAAATTTTTCAAATAAAAGTATGCAGGTAAACAAGCATGTTGCAAAAGTAGATTTAAAAAAAATAAGAGAACATTTGTTTCATATTCTTTAAGTGACTTAAATATGTGTCGTCAAAATATTAAAAACATCCCCCATGACGCTAACGATAAACAAGTTTTACTTATGAACAATCTTATATTTTTTACTCACGTTCATGCACGCCCACGTGAGTGGAAAAAAGTTAATCACAGGAAGGGCGAAGGAAGGAAGCGACATAAAAAATCCATACAGCGTTAAGAAATAGTCGTCGTAGTCTTTCACATTAATCTACTGAACATATCCTGTATCTAAAATTTAGGTATTACTCGTACAAGATTTTCTATGGCGAGTGAGAACTATAACACGCCCTAAAATGGCACTTATTTGTAAACTTTCTATACTCCGATACACGTACGAGGGCGGATTGATATTGAAGCTACCTAAGTAGGAAAACAAAACATTTTTTTCGAAAACCATTTATTTCTCAACATAGTCTCCTTTTAGCTCAGTACACTTAATTTAACGTTTCTTCAGTTTTTGTATCCCTTCCAAAAAATAGGATTTTTCGAGGTCCTTAAAATAGGTATTTGTTTGGTCAATAATTTCATCGTTGGAGCTAAATCTCTTTCCACCGAGCCATTTCTTTAGGTTTGTAAATATGAAGTAGTCACTAGTGGCTTAATCCGAAGAATATGGCAGATGAGGTACCAATTCGTAGCCCAATTCATACAGCTTTGCCATTGAGACTGCACACGTGACACGTTTACGTTTATGGTCAATTGAGAGCAAACGCGGCACCCATCTTGCCGATAGCTTTTTCATATGCAAATCTTTATGCAAAATGTTTAACACACGTTCATATGATATGTTTACCATTTCAACATTATCACGTAACTTGACTCGGCGATCATTCATAACGATATCGAGGATTTTCTTGATATTTTCTTCAGTAACACCCTCTTTTGGGCTTCCTGTTGATGGTATTGTTGCAGTGCTTATTCGGCCGCGTTTAAATTCAGCGCAATCCAATATTTTACCATGTAATCTGACGGACCAGACTCACCGTAATGTTTATCGAACTTTTCTTTTGTCTCTTTCGCCGTTTTCCCATTCAAATAATAGTGTTTAATCGCTGCACGAAATTCACTTTTTTCCATTTTTCAAGAAACACAAAAGTTGCTTACTCGTACTTCAAACGACTACAGCAAATAAAATAATCGATGAAAATTTTTTACAGCTGACGTTTGAGAGATCGCAATTTCAAAAAGTTTTTGTGTTTGTGCTGCCATCTAGCGCTAGGTAGCTTCAATATCAATCCGTCCTCGTATATTTCGTTGTGGTCCCCTTTATCAGAATCAGTCGTTATTTTTTTTGTGTACTACAGTACATTGCTTCTTTTTTCTCTTTTTTCTGAGCCGAATCTTTGGATCTTTTAAATGCAGTGTTACCAACCCAACACTCTGAATTTTATCCCACCAAATTGGCCATCAAATACCACTAAAAACCATTAAAACTTCCTTTGAGGCTTACAAAGAAAAATTTAATTTAAAACTTGTCGTTTTTTATACCCACTTTTCTTCTCTACCCCGCTCACCAACAAAAAAAAACATCATCAATTTAATTCGGCCTAAATGACATCTACGTTTTAATTAGCATAAATAATAAGAAATCGATTATATGTTTTTATGCAAATAATTTTCAACCGGTGTCCAAACTAGTTTGGACAACATTTTATTTAAAGTTTCAACTTTTTATAATCTTGATATTGAATTTACACCTATTTTGAATTAGACCTACTTAACCTAATTTATATCTACCTTGACTACACGGTAATTATTCGAATGTAGTGTAAAATTGCCCCCACCGTAATGCAGATATTAATCGGTCAAACCGTTTGACTTCGGGTTTGTTACCGAGGTTCTTGTATTAAGCCCAATATCTGCATTTCGTGAGAACAATTACTTACTTTGCAACTCGCCATCAGTTCACATCGTGTAACTTACTAATTATTTCTTGCTATTTACAACAAAATAAACCCTTTGTTATTAAAGAACATTACATTTCACATACTTTATTTCTAAAAGAAACTAAAGGTTCAAGGAACACTCTAGAACTGGTAAGTACCCACCAGTGAGATAAAAGCACGAAGAACAAATTCTTTCTTTCGTCTTTTATCCCTCAACCCCTCACAATTCCAACCATTCCTTGAGCGATTGAAATTGGAATCCCCTTTAAGGTTGGCCCTCGTGCGTCCCGCACTATTTCGCTCCCAACTAAAAAGGGAATTTTTAAATAATTGCCCCACAATTATTCTGACAAAAACTACTAACTACTAAAAATTAAATTTTCCCACTAAACGAAAATAAGAACCACTAAATTTAGTGGTACTACAACTGAGTTGGTATCACTGCTTAAATGTCACTTGATCAGAAGCGCGCTAAAGCTGCTCAGCCAAGGCGGCAGGTCTACAAGGTAGTAGCGATTCTACAACAATACACAATTTGTTGTAAAAATACCAGAGCAACTGTCAAAACTTTAACATAATCGGGTGGCAGTGTTGGCACAGCAGAGCCTCTAACAAATGTCAAACATCATACAAAGTTATGCTGTTACGAGTATACATATTATCAACACAAATTTATTTTTACACAATTGACATTTAGTCAGGTAAATCAGCTGAGTTATCGCTACTACCTTGTTGATCTGCCTTGTGCTCAGCAATCATTTAAAAATAAACAAAGTTTGGCGACTAAAATTTTCCATTTTGCTGAACGAGTATGTGAAGTATTTCATTTTGCTGCTATTCAATCGTTAAACTGGCGTCGCGTCGCTAAACAAAAACAACCGGAGCAATTAACGTTTCAAACTTTGTGAAATTTTTTATTTATAAGTTTCAACTCGAAGTAAATAAGTATTTACACTATTACAAAAAGAGCTTTTCTTTTAACTTTAATGAACAAAAAGCGAAAAGAAAAACGTTTTTCCACACAAAACGTATAAGAGTACTAAGTCAATTAGTCAAACAGTTGTTCAAAAGTTATTTGTCCGCAACAACAAACAACAATCCTATAAACTGCATGCGAAGGTGGTCCCAAAATTAGCCCACCTGTCGTATAGATAGATGGCGGAAGTAGTATGAAAAAAAATTAATTTGGTTGAAAAGTGGCAACATTATAAAATATATCGTTGGCTTAATATAGAGAGGAGGTAACTTGATTTTTTTCTACACGCCGTTTTTAATCTTTTCTGGCATTACACTGCCAAACATACAAGAAAAGCTTAGAAACGCAATTAAAAAAAAAAACGATATACTAACGTCCTTTTTGTATTCAGTCAACGATATGCTTCAATTTCCAAGCGCCATTTTGTTTAGTATTTTTTTTTTTCTTTTTGGGGCCATCTAAAATAAACGATCTCAGTGAATTTATAAACATGTAAAAAATTGATGTGTGTGAAGGGACATGAACCAATATTTTTAGCGTACTATTTTTGCAGTTAACAGAGCGCTGTTAAACATTTAACAGCCATAGTGAAATTGATCAACTTTATTTAGGACGCCAAATCTAGGAACAGGGGCCAATTCTGTACTAACCAATTAATGGAAAATTGTGTCCAAGATATTACTTAACGCAATGGATTGCCACTTATGGTAATCGCAGTCCACACGTAGCAAATTTCATAAACGCAATCAAATTTGAGGATTGCCCCAATGGATATTGCTACGTGAAGACCCAGTGTAAGATAGTTATAATTATGGGAATTCTACAAATAATAAATATAATATAAAAAAGTAAAAAAAAAATAATTTTTTCGGAAATAAAATTGGACATTATGGAAAAATGAAGACTTCTACAGACATCCCGCTATATAAAAATAGTGCTCCGGTTAGACCGTTAAGGAACACATTTAGTGGTATTTCTGAAATAATATTGGAAGAAGTCTTAATTTTTCCATAATGGTCACTAATCTTCTCCAGAAATATGACTTTTTTCAAATTCAATTTTCTAAAGTTCCAAAATTACGGGTAAATTTTTAGATTGATACAGGGTGGCCCAAAATGAACGAAGGGGTTTGAAGTGCTTATAACTTTTTTATTATAATTTTTTTTCTTTTCTTTTCAGTATTTTGTAAAGAAGACTTGGGGAATTTAAAATGGAGCAGTACTCAATTGAACAACGTGCCCAAATTGTTGAGCTTTATTTTTCAAATCAACGATCCATTGTTTTGTCTCAGCGTGCATATCGTCGTTATTTTAATGTGCGGGTTGGATCCTGCAAAACTGCGGGATATGGGCTACGGAAAATCGGAGAGTAGTTCAACAGCGAGAATCACACCCACCTAAGTGTACGGTTTGGTGCGGTGTTTCATCGGAAAGGATAATTGGTCCTTATTTTTTTTGAAAATGAACACGGGGTCGCCGTTTCCGTTAATGGTGTCAGATATCGGATAATGTTGGAAAATTGTTTAAGGCCAACCGTGGAAAACCATCCGCAAGTATGGTTCCAACAAGATAGAGCCACAGCGCACACTGCAAGGGTCACAATGGCTCTTTTACGAGCCATCTTTGGTGATCGAATTATTTCGCGTACAAATGATTTTAATTGGCCTCCGCGTTCACCGGATTTAACCGCTCCAGACTGTTTTCTTTGGGGTTATTTGAAAGGAAAAGTCTACATTAATAAGCCCAGAACCATCCAGCAATTAAAAAGCACCTGAAGTTTTGCGAAAGGTGATGGAAAATGTGTTGGAAAGAGCACGAATATGCGAAGCAGCAAATGGCCACCACTTGCGAGATATTATTTTTCATAACTAAACTTAATATATTCCCCATTTATATTCTGTATAAAAAAATAATTTTTATAATTATGTCTTAAATAAAAAAGTTATAAGCAATTCAAACCCCTTCGTTCATTTTGGGCCACCCTGTAGTTGCGTGAATCTTTTTTCTTTATTGTAATTTTTTTACATTTAATTTTTGAATTATTTTATTTTTTTTTTCGTAAGTATTTTGTGAACGTGAGTTTTCGTGTTTATAACTATCTTTTTTTTCCACTCACATGATCGTGCATGTACGTGAGCCAAAAATATAAGATCGTGCAGGAGTGTGCATGAGTAAAATTTTTTTATCGCGAGCGTGCATGAGCATGAGTAAAAATTTACTCACGACGCCATCTCTACTATAAACAGGGTATCGAAGCTTAATAATCGAAGCTATTGAATATCGTTGGGAAAAATTTATTAATCTACGAGGATATATTATGTTGTGCTGAGAAGTAAAAAAACATTAGCCTAAATTTTCTTTGTTAGTTGAGGCTAATTTTGTGACCGAACTCGTATATGTTACTAGTATGTACGACTTGTGCTAGTAGTCTATACACAGCGCTAAAGAAAATAAAGACAAGTGTCAAAACATTTGTGGTGGTGGAGGGGTGCACATTATCTACCATGAGGTCATTATGTGAATTAAAGAATTTAAAATAATTCCTAAAACCCTCAGAGAATTAGGTAACCAACCGACCGCGCAACCCAAGCCCAGCCAGTCAGCCATTATAGGTCAAGCCAAAACGCATAAAAATAAGGCAAGCGTTGGTTGGGGGCTTGGTGTGGGCGAATGTGTCGCGTTGTTGTTAAATCTAATTATTTAAATTGTTAACTCTGAACAAGTACGTATGTATGTACTATTTTTGTATGTTTAAATGCATGTAGCCGGCCCTAATAGATTTAAAAGCATTTCTACCACAAAACACACTGGGTGAATGTTGAGAATGAATTAATTTATATAAAAGCTTTTAAGCATTTGTTTAGAGTATGGCGCTTGGTGGGAAAATGCTTTAAGTACCAAAATTAAAAAAAAAGTTTATTAAATTATATTTTACATGAAATAAAATGCAAAAATTTCCCTTAGAGGAACAAAGGACTACATTTTCACAAAAAAAAATAAATCAATTAGTCTATTTTTACAAGAAACAAAAAAATTCCTTAAGGAAAAATATATTTTGAGAATAAATATTTGTTGAATTATGTTATTCACTTGTAGGGTAATTTTGTTTCGGCTTAAGGTCATGTAAATTTATATATAACACACGTGTGTATGTATTGTACTAATTTTTGTAAATTAATTTATTTTTCTTTTCCGATGTTTCGGTCAACTTTGCTGTCCATCATCAGGGATATTTGATAAATAAGCAAATTAATTCATGTTATAAAATTCATATGTGTGTATTTTCGTTCGAGTTGCGGCAGGTCAATTGTAAGTTTAAAATACTGACAATCGAATTAGTTCTATTTTGAGGAAATACGAGTTATAAAAGTTCGAGTAATGTAGTTTGAAAAAAAAAAACTGAATCAAAATCGGTCCAGGGCTTGGGAGCCACGGTTCTGTTGCATCGTAGCTCCAGCAAAGTAGATACACAGACACACACACATCAAACTTGTAACATCTTTCTTTTATTGGCTGAGGTTTGACAAATAACACTTTAGCGGTCACCCCTTTTTACAAAAAGTTTCCCGTGGGTCATATGCCATATCTAAATGAGGAAATTCTGTGAACACCCAGGGCTGGGCAGTATTTGAAATACATGTATTTGAAATACAAATACGTATTTTGTATTTGTATTTTAAATACATGACCTGCAAGTATTTTGTATTTTAAATACATACAAAAATGGCAGTATTTCTCTGTATGATCCTATAGCACAACTTATGAGAGGAATTCATTGTAGTTTTAAAAGCTATTGCCACTGCTTTGGATTAGCTTAAGGATAACAACTGTTATTACGGAAAACTTTTGCTACTTTAAAGTCTATTAGAACAAGATTAACTGCCTGTTTTTATAAAATGAAAACAAAATTTTGAAAAACAAATTAAAATTGTTCGTATTTTATTGTTGTTTTCAATATTTGTTCTCACTCACAATTTTGTTTTCATTTTATAAAAACCGGCAGTAGGTCGGTTGAATGGAAACAATTTAAGACATTTAAGTCCTATCACTACTAAAAGAGAGCTTGGAAAAAAGATTCGATAAGTTCGATTCGATAAATAGAGCTATTTTGGCTTCCTGTTATCATCCTGGTTATAAGATGCGTTGGCTGCCAGAAAACATCATGACAGAAGAAAGGCAAAAAATCCAAAATATTGCAATTTATACTCTGGAGGAAAATTACAAAAAAACTTAAAATGACATCTGGAGTAGAAGCACCAGTAAAGAAGACGATGACTTTGTTGTTTTCTTAGATAGGAATGATAAGTGAATCTAGGACATCAAATTTGGAGTTGGAATTTGTCAGTTTTCTCAGTGACAAGAGCAAAGACATTATCACTCTCGACAGCTATCCAATTATAAAAAGAGTATTCATAGAATTTAATACAAGTTTGTGCTCATCAGGACCTGTAGAAAGATTATTTTCTTGAGCAGGTTTTATTTATTGTCCAACAAGAAACATTTTGTCTGATGCTAGCTACATTCAAAAATCTGACATTTCAACAATTGTTTTGTTGATTAGTTTTATCTAATCTATTTTTTGGTTTGAATAAAAATGGTGTATTTTGTATTTTAAATACATACGTGACGTGGAAGTATTTTGTATTTTAAATACCGCAAGCCAGGTATTTTGCCCAACTATGTGAACACCAAACTGCTCGAAATTAAAAACAGAATCTATCTAAAGGAGAAAAAGGACATTAAATTTTTGACGTTTATATCTGTCATGATGCTCTTTGTATCTCAGTGATGGCGTTCGGGTTCATGACGTTGTTATCCGTCTGACATACAGCAGATGAAAAGCTTTAAATTCCACCTATGACGTTTATAAACGTCAAAGTAGAAACATTCTGCAGAAACATGTTCAGACATGCATTCTTAATTGGGTCAATATTCGGTTTATTGACTAAATAATTTTAGTGTTCAGACCAAGGCGAATTCACGAAAGGTGGCCTTCAGAGATCATGTGACGACTCAATTCGCTCGAATTTTGTTTGTCAAAAATTGTTTACTCTATTTTGTTTTGTTTGAAGAAAATAAAAATAAATAAAATAATAAAAACTAAAAAAACTCTACGGTTTTAAAATTTTAAATTTGAATTTCCAATTATAATTGAATAAGGAAAATGAAAAGTGAAAAGCCAAAGGCACAAAGCCCCGAAGAGGATAATTTGATTGAAGAGGAATCGGAGGATGATCTTATTAAAAATCTGCCTGAGGACAAAATCGTTGAAAAGCTGGAAGATTTGCTTGATTTCGATGAGGCAAATCTATGTGATATTCATCCCTATTCTGCATTCAGTTAAGTTCGAATCGAAAAATGGTATTCCAAAAAAAAAACTTAATCGAAAAAAGAAGAAGAAGAAAGGAGTATGTTCAAACCAGCTGCTTTGCTATGAAACGTATGAAAAAGAAACAGAAAAAATAAGCAATTTTGTAAACATTCTAATTGTTAAATTGTAAAAAGTTAAATTTTGTGAATAACTATCACATTAATTAAAAACCTTTTTAATTCCCACATAGAATCGAATCAAACAACGAACTTAAAACTACCTAAAGTTATTCACTAAATTAATCATATTACGAGTACATATTAAATATGCACAACATACACGTACACATAACATGAATACGAGTTGTTTCTCCAAAAAAATAAAGTAATTAGTAAAAATTGTTTACGATTACACTTTTCTTATTGTACGAGTATTTTTCAAAAATTTGTGCCAGTAGCAGACACCCCATCATTAACTTCCTTATCCGTTCATGGCTTTTGCTATGAAATACAAAAATATTGTACTTGATGATATTAAATTTTTTATGAAGCAGTTTTATTTAATTTTTTTATTTTGCCTTCATTCTATTTATTTTCCTTTCTTTGTTTATTATTATTTCAGATTAACAACCATGAACCTGAAAATTACACCATGACTTATGATGATTGTTAAATATGAAATACTACGTACATACTACAACAATAAGTCAGTCAATATATCAAGAGAAAAATGAAAAAAAAAACAAAAACACCAACAACAATACTTGTAATACTTATGATATTTATGTCATACAAATGTCAAGAAAAAATTTATGAGCAAGAAAAAAAACAAAACAAAAAAAGCAAGACAGTGGTTGAACAATTATAATGGAAATATTGGAAATGAATAAGTTAAATAATGTTGAAAGAAAGTAAAATTTTACACATAAATCGATTATATTATGGGTTTATATTCAGCAATAAATTTTTATTGCCAAAAGTAGACAATTTATGTTAAGCTTTTTATTTCTTTGTAAGTAATAAACAAAAAAAATTATTTTGTCGCCTATTTTGCTTAATATACAATAGAGATGGAGTCGTGAATAACTAACTGTTCATTCACGATCAAGGCAATGCCGTAATTAATAGCTGCATACATCGATGAATAACCGATTGACATTATATAGCGGTATCTATGTGTACCGGTATCCAACTGCGGATTCGAAGAGGGCTCGAAAAAGGTACAGGGCACTCTTCCAAAAATTTTAAAAATTTCTATATACATGCACTTGTGGACATACAATTAAAGCTATAAACACATTCACGACAGGCAGGCTACATGGCTACATGGCTACAAATGTTGCTGGATACATGTGTCGCCTTGTGGCCAGCTACTTAATTATTTTGAAAACGACAGCTACACAGTAAGGAGCTGATACATTTATATTTCAGAGGTGCCACTTTAGCTTTTTTTGCTTTTTTAAAGTTACGTTTTTTCAAAAAGTACAATTCGATGCAGCTATATAATGACAAAGAATCAGTTACGAATATCGCAAAAAAAACTAAAAACCGCGAAAAGTTGAGATATTTTGAAGCAGGCGTAAAGCTTCCTAAATGGAGGTAAAAACTTAAAGAATGTGATATACATTCACATTCCTTACATTTTTAGGTCTTCTTAGAAGATTTTGCGATTTTCAAAACTTTGCAACTTCGCGTTTTTTGGTGGATGACTTTTTTATTGCTTCATGAACTCTTAAATTGTTTTTGTTTTCCCATTGATTAGAAGTTATTACCAATTTTCGTCATTTGTGCAGTTTTTTTTTGCGAATTTTTCACATTCCTTGCTTTTACAGCTCGTTTCATAAGAGTTTACGGCTTTTTCTAAATATTGAAAAATTTCGCGCATTTTCGCGATTATCGCTATATAATTGACTTAGTGACCTTTTTATTGAATCATTGAAATTTTAAGATTTTATAGAAAGATGAACACAGAATATTTATGCAATATGCAGGAATTTCAATGCCCTTATTTTTATGCAAAAATTATTTTTACACAAAAAGTTAATACCAGAAAAAGAACTGCAGTTTTTGCATTTTATTTTGTTTCACATTAAAAAAATTATTTCTTGGAAATAATTTGCTTTACATATTTTGTTATATTGTCAACTCTTTTTTTTGTTTCGTAGCCAACAAAAATAGAAATTAGTTTAATTTGACCACACGACAAAAGTAGCAGGAACAACAACCGGCAGTCGTGAATATAATCTTTTTCATATAAACACATGTATTCTATTTTTGACAGGTTGTAGTCGGTAGCCTGCTGTCGTGAATGTGTTTATAGCTTAAGTCATTCATTCATTCATTTTAAAATAAAAGAAATTTAGTAAAATTGTTAAAACATCTTATACTAATATAGTTTTAATGGCTAACTAACATTAAAAACTTATGAAGATTTTTATTGTAAATACTTTATTTTTGCAAAACGTACGAGGGCGGATTGATATTGAAGCTAACTAAGTAGGAAAAAAAACATTTTATTTTTCAAAAACCATTTATTTCTCAACAAAGTCTCCTTTTAGCTCAATACACTTAGCAAGACGATATTCCAACTTTTTTTATACCATCTGAATAATACGATTTTGGGAAACCCTCAAAATACGCGCTAGTTTCGGTAATCACTTCTTCGTTTGAGATGAATCTTTTTCCTGCGAGCCATTTTTTCAAGTTTGGAAACAGGAAGAAGTCATTAGGAGCTAAATCTAGACTATAAGGTCGATGATCAACCAATTCGAAGTGTTTTTCACGTAATTTTAGCATCGTATCTAATGCTGTGTGAACCGGTGCGTTGTCTTGAAGAAAGTGCACTTTTTTCTTCTTTAAATGTGGTTGTTTTCTCTTGATTGCATCAATCAATTGATCCAATAATGCACGATAATACTTTCCTGTAATTGTGAATCCCTTTTCAAGATAATCGATGAGCAATATTCCATGTGCATCCCAAAATACGGTGGCCATAACCTTGCCAGCCGATTTCACTGTCTTCACCTTCTTCGGAGCACTTCAACCAGCTTCCATCCATTGTTTCGATTAATTTTTGGCTTCAGGTGTGTAGTGGTGGACCCCCGTTTCATCAACAGTTATTAATCGATGCCAAAAATCAACAGGATTACGCTTTATCATGTCCAAACACCGCTGTGAAGTGGTCTGTCGAACTCGTTTTTGTTCGACACAGAGCAAACGCGGCACCCATCTTGCCGATAGCTTTTTCATATGCAAATGTTTCTGCAAACTGTTGAACCCGCGTTCATATGATATGTTTTCCATTTCAACAATCACACGTAACTTGACTCGGCGATTATTCATAACGATATCGAGGATTTCCTTGATATTTTCTTTAGTAACCAGCTCTTTTGGCCTTCCTGTTGATGGTATTGTTTGTTGCAGTGCTTGTTGGGCCGCTTTTAAATTCAGCAATTCAATATTTTACCATGTAATCTGATGGAGCAGACTCACTGTAATGTTTATCGAGCTTTTCTTTTGTCTCTTTCGTCGTTTTCCCTTTCAAATAATAGTGTTTAATCGCTGCACGAAATTCACTTTTTTCTATTTTTCAAGAAACACAAAAGTTGCTTACTCGTACTTCAAACGACTACAACAAATAAACTAATCGATGAATTTGGGTGAAATTTTAACAGCTGACGTTTGACAGATCGCAATTTCAAACAAAAAAGTTTTTGTGTTTATGCTGCCATCTAGCGCTATGAAACTTCAATATCAATCCGCTCTCTATAACATCTTGCCGCATAATTGACTTCAGTTTGTGACATAAAAACCAAGTTAAATCACACCAACCATAAGCAAAAGTAGTGCTTACGTTTTTTTAGAAATAAATTTTTTTTTATAATTTTGTTCGCAAAGTCGATATTTTTTATCGCACTTTTTTTAAAACCTCCAATTAGTAAACTTTTGGAAAGTTCTCTAAATATGCTTGTGTTGCAACGGTGACCGATCTCCTTATTCGGATGGAGAAACAGGAAAATATTACTGGGAACCAAATCTTGAGAATAAGATCGATGCGAAAAGATTGAATTTCAACTCTGTTAGATACTTTCTTTGCTTTCTTCGGAGTGCACGGCCTAAATTTTATGTTTATTTCTTTTACAAATATATTCTTTATATTCTGAGATCAAAATAAATACCATGTTCTTGATGGGCACAATACCATCCATCTCATTTCTAGGCAACCTGTAAGCTTGGCAACATTTTTCCCATAATTCTTTCTCATATTAAAAAGGCAATAAATATTGCCAAGATCAGGCTGTCTAGAAATGAGATGATATTGTGCCTATCAAGAACTTGGTCTTTATTTTGATCTCAGTAGTTTTTACGGCCGAAATTTTTGGATAGGAATTTGGCCTTATTTCCACATTTATGTTTTTGTGCGGATTTAATATACATCGATGTTTTTACTTTGATTCCAAAATTCACTTTAATTACCTCTGAACATATTTGGAAGACTTTTGCAAAATGTATTATACAATTCTATTTCAAAATATAATTAGAATCTCTATATTGAGTTTGTGAAGTTTTGTACAACTCAAGAAAATTCAAGTTTGATCATACATATATAACGAGTGAGGGATTGTTGGCCAAAGTGCCCTGCAATGCCACCTTATAGGAAGCAACTACTGTATTAGATTTATATTAAAAATTATTTATCTTAGGCTAAAGTTTGTCAAATGTTTTTCACAAGCAACTGAACATGAGACAATATTCCAAAGAACAAGAGAAAATTTATTCAATTCCAATCCACACGACAGTTCATTCATTACACCGTTATTTTCGGAGGCCGTAAAATCTGTCTGCTTTACTTTTTCATAAATTTTACCTCAACTCTTTAAACTCCCAACAATATTTATAAATAACATTTGATGAAGGAATTGTTTTTTCCTTTTTTAAATCGAAAACATTTTGCGTAAGTAGTATAATAGACACATCCATATAAGCGCATTTACTTACCCCAATAAATAATCCTTGCAGCACATTAGCAATTTTTGTTGTCCTGAAAATAGAAAAAAGCGAGAAAAAAAAACATTTTATAACACAATCATATTTATTCATTTGCATTGATCTAATCTAGAAAAATCTGTAAAAAAAAAACAACAAGAAAAACTTGTTACGGTACAATGACAGCAGCAACAAAGTAAATATGTAAATACCAACAACAACTGGAAAGAAATTTCGATTTAATTACAGAAAACTCTGCATGTAGCACGCAAATGTCTCCGTAATTTTACTCGCATTCTCGAATACATTAAAAGTAACTAAAAACGAAAATAAAAATTTACAAAATATTGGGTGTTTTTTTTTAGACGAAGAGCAACACTTTTTTTCATTGACAGTCGACAGTTTGACAGTTCTCGGTTGTTGGTTTGATTAATTTGACAATTTATTATGAAAAGACAAAACTGCTAAGATCGCCCGGTGGAGGAGGATATGAGATCTCACAAAATTAAACTCTTGACCTATTTGTTGGAATAAGCGATATGCTACAGGGTATCAAAGTTGAACATTCATATTCAAATTCAAAAGGTTTTAGGGGATATTTAAAACTCTAATTAAACACCCAATTTTTTTTACAAAAACATTTTTAAATTTTGTGACTTAAAGGCGTACGTTATACGTTGCTTTTTTTCAACTGAAATTAAAGTATCGGCGGAGGAGGATGACACAATGAGTACTTTGTTGACATTAAATCAGCTTCATTTGATTAAAGTACACATTTTTAATGGAAATAGAGGATAATCTGGTGTGTTTTTTTTTTAATTTTAATTTTTATTTAATTTAATTTTGTCACCACACAACACAAAAAGCTTAATAAAAACAAAGCAAAAACAATGATATTTGTCAAAGTACTCAACGTATGTACGTTAGAAGTTAAAAGTTGCCCAAAATAAGTACTTTGCGTTGACGGAGTCGTACTGAATGTAACAAAGCTCATAAGAACTATATTTCAACTTATAGACCAACCTAAATCAGCGCGTCAAGCGCTTTCTATCTGTCAAAAATTCTCATGCTCATACAAAGTGTATGAAGCAAACCTAAATAGCGCGGCATCAACGCTTTGCAATTGGAAAACCCGTTTTTGACAGCGCGTTAAGTAGTGAAGTTGGCTGTTAAAAAACTGTTTTTTCGTGTTTGCTTCCGTTATTGATACAAAGTAGTGTTAATTTAGATAGTTTTATGTCAATTAGCCGGTTTATCCTCATTTTAATTTATATTTTGCAGTTTTTATTAAATTAAGTAAGTCAATTCAGCGTAAAAGCTACGCGTTGGAAAACGCTGCGCTTGACGCGTTAATTTACGTTGGCCTGGTAGTTGCCAGTTGAAAAAAGCAACGTATAACGTACGACGGATGACATGTGCCTCGGCCTTTATTAATTTAATAAAAAGAAAGTTAAAAACTCTTTATTTTTAAAACGTTGTAGCTGATCTTTCCCTGAATGTCAAACTTGATATCAATATAATATAACCAATATTTTTTATATATGGAATTTGATTGACAGTTAGATGTAAAAGTTGTTGTTGTTGTACTAACGGATTTACCTTGTCTATTGCATCATGGTTGTACTTTATTTTATACGGTTGCATTTTTGCCTTCAAAAAATGTATAAAAAGTTCGGTGTTAAGGCAGAATTAGTTTGTACGTTCTGTTCTGTTACGAATCAGCTGTTTTGTTTCTGTTCAATTGAACATCAACCTTTTAAGCTATTGCATAGCTTTTATCGCGAGCTCTGAGCGCGGCGACCGAATTAAGATTTTTTTTTGCCAAACTCCTACACCGAAGCCGAACGTTCGGCCAGGCATTAGAAAAAGCAAAGTTTTAAAAAATGAATAAAAAAAAGTATTGATATGATTCTCATATCTTTCATCATACAAAATCCGCTGAAAAAAATTTTCTTATTTTTTTCCACCTGAAAAATTGTAGAAACAGATAAGCACATGAATGCAAATGATGATGGTGTAGCGACCGCCAAAAACAGTACTGTTCTATTATGCTGGTTTAATTAGCTTCTCTTTATAACTTTTTTAAATAATTATAATATAACAAAAATAAAATAATTATAAGTTGAATTTAACATATTCAATCCTTCAACTCGTGTTACATTAATAACTTGCAAATGAAAATTTTCAGAAGATTTTTATCTAAAGCAGTGATGCCAAGAGTAGGGAATTTTCCCTTTTTGTAAGGAATTTATCGGAAAATTCCAAGCGAAGGGAAAAGAGGACAGATTTTTCATTTTGAGGAAAATGTAGGGAATTTTTAATACTTTGCTTTTTTCCTTTTTTATTACGGTGTGATTGCGTAAAACACCACACAAAAGTGTAAATATTATACATATAAAAATTTTAATTTAGAATTTTGGTACAGTATTACGCGAGATATTTCATACAGACAGAAAACATCTTTCGGTAAATAATAACTAGAGGCAAAGAAATGTCTGATTTTCCTGCGATAGATTTTGTATGAAAAAACAAAAACAAATTTGATTATTGTTATGTTTAATATATAAATTAAGACTTTCTTCGACACAAAAAAATAACCCTTGGTTCATTCTATCTTTCCAGGATCCCATTTTTTTAACGTGGTCAAAATTTTATTAAACATTCAGAATTAAAATTTGATTTCAAAAAATGCAAATAAAATGTTCGTTTTTGTTAAAATCAATGAATTTGTAAAGTAGTAAAAAATGTAGGAAACTTTTTTGTGTGTGTAGGGAAAAAGGGGCATTTTCTGTTGGCATCACTGATCTAAAGTAAAAACATATGAGAAATTTTTCGTTACTGTTGTCGTTTCTATTATAGGCTTTGTTTTCCTTAATACTGATTTTCAGTCTACATTACAGTCGTGTTCTGTTTCATAATTAAGGCTGCCACGTCAAACTAGTATTTTTTTATTTACATATTTAAAAAGCTCTTTTCAAGATTTTTATTAAAATCCATGAAAAAATATTTATTTGCTCTCGTAGAAAGAAGTGGCTCATTGTATATTTAATACTTCAAGCAATCTAATAGGCAAAAAAAGCTTTGTTTTAACCAGTTTGGAAATTAGAATCGGTTTGATTCCGAACAAATTTTTCGTTTCTCTCTTTCTGTGACATGCCAGTATTTTATAAGTTTAAAATAATAAATAAAAAATAATCTCGCAACAGATTTATCGGTATTTGGAAGCCAACATTGAAAGCGTTAATCTCAAAATGTAAACTGATTTATTGTAGAGTATCTGCATTTTGGAAGTCCATATCGCCAGCACCAACCAAAATTATCTACTAACATTATTTGCTTTTAACTAAATTCCATTTCACTGATATTAATTAAATTTTTCTGTGTTTCAGTTCAATTTAAAGTTCTCCGCCTCTAAGAAACACACCCGATACTTAATGGTTTAACTCATATCAGCCTGTCAGTTGGCAAAAGAATGGGAGTAGCAAGTCAAACAGTAAAGTAAAGCGGGAGGAGAGAAAAAGGAAGGTGTATGGAGTTCTACAACTTTAATGACTTTTCATTTTAGTTTTCTTGTTTCATTTTTTGTTATTTTGTAAATTAACAAGTTGATTTTTAAAGTTGATTACAAAAACACATGCAGGTAAACGAGGGATGTGTATGACAAATGAGCGTGAGTGACTTTGGGTCAAATTAATGCGCCCTCCAAACTGGATCAAAAAATACTTATATCCAATAAATTTTTACATAAATAATATGAATCTAGCATGACTTTTCTATTTCTATTTTCCAATAAATATTTGTAAAAAAATAACATGGAACTCAACAGGGCGAAAAATCAAAATTTAAAAATTGAAAGCGAAATATCTTTGAAAATATTAAAGAAAATTTTGTGAAACAAAATGTATTTTCTTTATCTATTAAGAAAGCTTTACAAAAAGCATAATATTTGTAAAAGCTAGGCAGCCAACAAAGTTTTACATGCCCGATGTAGTCAACTTTAACACCTTGTAGCCCACCGTAAGTTTCAACAAGGTGCTTCAAATTAGAAAATGCTGAAAGTTTAGGTCCTCTTCTATGATTCTTATTACATACATTGTTTTGTAATCGGATCGCAAGTTTCAAAGATACAGATTTATTACCCCTTTTTTCTAATTGGCTTTTGTTAAAGAAAAAAAATTAGTGTATAAAGGGTCGTGTGTAACTTGCAGTTTTTAAAGCTTTAAAGCCCCGCTTGAAACGCTTTTTTTTGTAACATAAAAAGCTCATTTTAAGCTTTTTTTCACTTGCAAAGCTAATGAACAAATATTTCTTATGCACATCTTATACTTTTTACCGGCCCCCAAAATCTAATAGAAAAAAATTTGCAAAGTCCTCTTTGAAATTTAAAATTGGATTGATGCCGAAAAAATTTTTCGCTTTTCGTTTTCTGTGTACAATTTTTCCTGTGATTTCAGCGGCTGAAATCGAATCGTGTCATTGACTACTCGTAAATACTAGAAATGTGGAACTTTGTAGCAAAAATAATGAAAAATATAATTTTTATGATTTCAAATTCACGAAATATTCAGGTAAAAATTAAACTTAAGCAGATACGAGATACGCTTAAAAGATTTGAGAAAAATATTAACAAGCTCTTGTGTGATCACACGCGATCTAGCATAATTCACATTAGAGTTGGGCAAAATCGTTCCTTTTGTGGCATCGTTCCGACCGATCCGAAAGATAAAAGGAACTAGGTCGTTCCTTTCGTTCACCGTTCCTTTTTTTACTTTCAACAGTGTAGGAACGAGTAACGTGTAAATTTTCTGTCGCTCTTAAAAACGTCAACAAACATTTGTTATTAGTATTTTAAATTTGTTATTCTCATTTTTTCCCAAAATTAATATTTTACATATTTAGTAAAACATTTGTTATGGTTTGTTCTAAGTTTTTTTTTTGCTATACTAAAAAAGTTCTTTAAGTGCTTTCGTTAAATATTTGTAAAACAATAATAACTGTTATAAAATAAATTGTAAGTATAATGTTGTCCATTAAGTCGTTAACACTGATCTCTATAGAAAAAGTCAACGTTGTTCTAAAGCTGAAAGTCCACACCACGCGTTTTACGCGCTTACGTTTCAGGAGTTTTAAGCTTTTGACGCTTTAAAAACTGCAAGTTACACACCATGCTTCATACACGTTTTTGCTTATCAAATTTCAAGAAAAGTTTGCAGACTTTTTGTTATCATTTTTTTTAAGTTTTATGTTCTTTAAATTGTTTTAATACGTTTTTCATCAACTGCTTACGAAAATAGCTTTCAAATACAGTGCTAGCTCGCTAATCCGAATTGAATTTATGACGTATTACATACTCTATAGTACGAATTGGTTGCAAGCTCGTTAAACCGAATTTTTATTATTTTTATTTTTCTGCTTTTTTGTCTGTTTTTTTTTACAAAACCATGTGTGGATTTTTAAAACTAACGGGAGGGACATCATTAAGTTGCAGAGCCTTCTATGATTGATATTGTATGTATGTAATTATTTATAACTACATATGTATGCTTTATGTCTTGTTGCAATTCTTTTATAAATTCTTGTTGGAAGCATGTTCATTCCCAGAGGTGGGCTTTAGGTGATAACATCCCACTATCATTGTTACAACAAGAATTGCCTGAGAATGATTGTGTTGAAGAAACAGAAGATTTTCGCACAATAACTAACTTATTTCACCGCAATAATGACGTGCGAATTTCTGAAGATGAAATTATTCTTAGCTGGAATATTAACTCTGACAATACTTCGTGCAGTAGTTCAGAGCCAGACACAGAAAATGTGAAATCAGAGCATATAATTATGAAACACGTTAGAAATCGTGAAGCTATGCAGGCCTTAAATACTGAAATAGATTGTTCAATGGAACGAGGTATGCAAACAGATAAAATATTGATGCTAAAAGAATTGCGGAACAAGGCTTTGGAAGCATGTGCAAAGAAAGAGAAGCAAGCCTACATCACAAGTTATTTTTCTCTTTCTTGATTATTAATAAAAATATAAAAAAAACTTTTGTTTGTTGAGGGTTTTAGCTAGTCTATATACATGCATTTCATTGGTGCTAAAGCCAAAAAAAAAATTTTTTAAATCTTTGAAAAAAGATATTGAGGCAATCTCGATTAATATAAATTTAATAATTAATAAAAATAAAATAAATTAGTTTTGAAATCCTGGCTTGTGTTTTTTATTTTATTTTCGAATATAGTGAATTATAATACTTAATACCAGCACATCCAGTAATCCGAATATCTCGTTAATCTGAATCAGGGTCTACAATCATTATTCGGATTAGCGAGCTGGCACTGTAATTAAAAGTTCAATCGCAAAAAAAAATTGTAGACTCGGAACTTGGCAGCACTATCTGATATGTTGTATGCGACGCTTGCGACGCGTAAAAGTTGAATGTTGTTGTTCAACTTTTCACGCGTCGCAGGCGTTACAAACTTTTGTTTTGTAACTCGCTGTATGAAAATACTCTGATTCAACTTTTTTGAGAGACGCGTAGGACGCAAGACGCGTAGGACGCAAGACGAGTAGAACGCGTGGTGTGGACTTTCAGCTTAAGGATCAGTTTATGACTTCGTATTTAAATGTTATTTATATTTAAGTTCAATTTAAATACGAAATTAAGTTTTGCAGTAGAAACTTAAATGAAACTTAAATAATAATTAAATGAACAACCTTGCTGATTTAAGTTCTATTTAAGTTGTGCACACATACATACACAAACATATGGTTTTGCTAGCTTGTTGTTGTTTCGCGCAACAAAGTAAACAAAAAATTTGCGGCGATTGAAAAATCAACATCTTTTGGCGTGTAATTTGGACTTCTTTTATTAATATTCTTCTATTATATCTTTTTTCTTAATTGTTTTACACTTTTAAAACATTGCAGCAACCTATCATTGATGTTATTTTCAACCTGAAAAAGAATCTACATTAGAAATTTTTCTTTAATTTTGTTCAACAGCTGTTTCTCCAAAAAAAATTGAGAGAATTTCGGGATGCTGCGACATTTTTATCGTAATTAAATACAAACAATAATTTAACACTGAAAAACTGAAACTGTATTTAAATGCATCTTAAATTTAAATGAAAATTAACTAAATGCGTTTTTAGATATGAAATCATAAACTGTAAATAATTGTAACAGTCTTGATGAGTCAACGATTTGCTCGCACATCCGTCAAGCATCATAAATAAAAAATTATACATATAAAAATGGTGTTGACCTTTCATACTGATTTTGAAATTTATCAGAACAATTGCGGAACGACGAACGATAAAAAAGGAACGATTGGATCGGTCCGCATCGTTCCAATTAGGGAATCGTACGTCGTTCCGGAACGACACAACTCTAATTCACATCAATCACTTGTACATTTGTGATTTCAAATCTCAAAATTACCCTCGTATAATATGCAGACATGGTTGTGCATGTTTGTCTATTTATAAATTTCAATGCATATAAAACGTTTGTAAATATGTATGTATGTATGTATGCATATGCGTGTGTGTGTGTGTGTGAATGCAATCATGAATTAAAATAACACCCAGTACTTTTCTCGAATAAACGATTACTGGCGCAAAAATATGAAGGATATAAAAAAGGAATAAAATTAAAAAAAAAATATTAGCAGAAAAACAAGAACGCAATATGAAAGTATGAGTAAAATGTAATTGCATCCGTATCCTTTAGGGCTCTTTTAATAAATTTATTCATAAATTTGCCACATGAACACGCAATCCCGTTTACATACACACACACAGACACACACACACACAGAATGCGTATGCACAGTGTACTTTAAAACAATAACAAAAATAAAGTAAGTAACGGCAAACACGCAGAGAGCGTAACTATGCATGAGTATGTACTACATATATACATATGTGTGTATGCATGCAAGTTACCAACAATAACATTTGCTACTTAATACACTGCGCAAAATTATGCAACAAATTTGGGGTGTAATGAATGACGTGGTGATGAAAAATTCCCACAACAATTGAAAGCACTTTATTCGATCTTTTGCTTCGGAGCTTGTTGTAAAGCTTGTAATAGCCTGCAGTTCAATGTTTGGGACGTTGCGCAGATACCCGAACTCAAGAGAACCCAAAATATTATTATTAATTTTCTCGCTAAAATCTCCTTCAATTAAAAACAATAGATTTTTATCGAAATCCATATTTCGGGCTCTCCTTAAGAAAGTGGGCGGGTGAAGATAAGCTACACAATAGTGCTCGCAAATTCTAGTACTTTTCATTACTCAATAATATTCAATACTTTTCATTTGGGTACTCAATACTACTCGATACTTTTAACGGATTTTTTGAATTTGTAACACATAATTTTTATCTGCAAATTGAAGTAGTATCTTCAAAAATTTTAAATAGATCTTTAACTATTATTGGGTTTGTTTGTCTCTTTTTATTAAATAAAAAATAAATGTAAAGATAACTTTTTATTTAACTTTAACAACAACTTAAGAAATAATTTAATTGTTCTCAAAAAAAATATTAAGTGTTGATTTAATTTTGTCTTTTTATGCAGTAATGTGTTTCTATGCACTATTTTAGTCACTCAACTTGCTTAAAAATACAACTCTAAAAATATCCTGTAGCTACTTTTAAGTATTGAGTAACCAAAAAAAAGAAAATACCCGATACTCGGTACCCACTACTCTATACTTTGCCAGCACTACTACACAATAAGAAAAAGGCGGACTTATGGTTCGGAATGCTAGAAAAGTACCGCTCCTCAGCAAACGAAATGTACGAAAAAGATTGAAGTTTGCCCGGCAATTCCTGCGTCGTAATAACTGAAATAAGCTCTATCGAATGGTTTAACGAAAATAATATCCATTCGTTTGGGTTGGTTGGGAAATCTTATGTATGTGTTCCCTCGCAAATGACCCAAAATACAAAAAACATACAATTAAACATGATGGCGGCGGATCTTCGATGATTATGGGACACTGCGCTTCACCTCGTCTGACGTTGGTCCAATTATCTGTCTTCAGGGAATAATTACCGCCGCTAATTATGTGGGTATTTTGCAGAACAATATGGCTTTTCTTCGTCGATGTGGCAAATTATGCAGAACAACGATCACGAAACATTTCGCTAGAATTGAAAAATATTCACCCTTATTCCAGTTGGCGACATCGACGTCACGTCAACACAATACAAAAAAATTTGAGCTTGTCTACTCGATCTCGAGAACAATTTTGTGCTAATGAAAGTGTACGTCTATTCTATAAGGTCTAGAAAATAACATTGGCCTGTCAATAGTAGTCGGTTGTTTTCGACAACGGGTAGACAAACCTCAATTTTTTGGTGTTGTGTTGACGTGACGTCGATGTCGCCAACTTTTATTGGCTTCATGAAAATCCAGTTCCCGTAATGGGGTGGAATTCACAGTTGCCGGACCTAAGCCCTATCGAACACCCCTGGAGAGTCCTTGAGAATAAGTGATTTTTTCGGCTTCATGAATCAAATTCAAATAAAATGTGGAATAAAATTCAGGAACCCCGCGTATTCTGTTTCCCCGCAAATTCCATATCCGCGACGCCGCACAGAGAAGTATTTGAGTCAAAAAGCTGGCCAAAATTATTAAACGTGTTTTTTTAAATTGAAAGATTAGAGTTTTTTGATAGTTCTAGGTGTAATTTGATATAAAAAAAGACGTGCGGCACTCGGGGACTGCTGCGGCAAAGCTATTGCATAGAGCATTTTTTTATCAACTTATGCAATTGTAAAACCTAGCGGCAGTTTTTTGCTGTTTTTACAACAAATCCCCTCGTTTGATATTTAATCAAAATCAGAATAGTGGTTCGAGAGATATAGTCCTAAAATTTTTTCGAAAAAAATTGGTTTATTTTAGTTACACCGACAGATTTCGTTACAACAAATTCCGATATTAATTGAAAATTCTTTTAAATTTTCGAACGCTTTCAGGTTTGCTTAGGGGGAGTTTTTGGGGATAATCTACAAGATCAATCGAATCTATTTCTTTTATATGTTTGGCTTTACTAGTTTTTTTCAGAAAAATTAATTAAAACAAATTATTATTTACTAGTATTCCCTATGTTAAATGTTAAACACTTATGTACATAAATATATACGATAAAATACAAAAACAAAAAACATTCCAACCATGGTGGAATAATACAGGTGGTGTCGAAGATGCAACAACACTGCTTTTAGGTTCGAAGCTGTCAAAAAGAACAAAAGAAAAATGGAAAAATGGTTGCATTTTCTGTTCTATGAAGAATTTTGTTTCTTTTCCTTTTCTTATTTGCATTTGAAACAAGTGATAAAGTGTGCTTTTTAGCAGTATGGGTGTGTGTTAGTAATACATAATCAAATTTTGACAGAATCGCACCCAAAAAAAAAGTTCGTTAACGCTTCGACACTACCTGTACTATTCTACAATGATTCCAACTAAACAACTTAAAACTTACTTAACTCTCTTTTTTGTTTACACAGGTATGTACACAGCGGGAAAACTGGTCATTTATTACATATGTAATGGAAGATATAATGTATTAATTTCCAAAGCAAAACATTGCAATCCTTTGGAAAAGAGAAGGTAATTTGATCACACAAAAAAATTACACATTGCTTACCACGTATATTACCACTTCTTACGAAGAAGGAATATGTTGTTTTTGCTTGTTCATTGCGAATTCATTATTTTCCTAGGTCATGTTCTGTGTTAACAATAATGAATTCTGGAATGAAAATTATACATGCTGTACATTACTCTCTCGTTTACTATTCATTACCTTTTCGCGCTGGGTATGTATAGCAAATGCTCTCTCTCTCTCTCTCTGCCTTGCCTCATCACTTTGCAAAAGCAAATTGGACAAACAACCAAGCGTGCTTTGTTTATTTTTCAACTTGAAGCTGATTTATGCATGAGCAGTAAGTGTGCATACATTTAGTAGCAACTTTAAACGCTTATAGCTCTTAAAATACTGAACCGATTTTAATCAAATTAAGATTGCAGACATCTATCTGAAAAACCTTTAAAAACGTATAAATCTTTCCAAAATCGGTACCAGTATTAATTATATAGATGAAAGGTAGTTTTTATTTAGTCTGGCATTTGCCAAAAACATTTTTATAAAAGATACACAATATCGTTCATTTAGTCAAACAACGTCATAACTCAAAAAACTCGTTCCTCAGAGAACGAGTTTAAAGTTTTCAATTTACCCACAGCTTAAGGGAAAAATAACAAAAAAAACCGTTCTTCTCTCCAGAGGTGAGTAAACAAGATATTTGTATGAACTTTTAACAGAATATAAAGAACGGTAAGAAGAGTAATTGTGCGCAAAAAACACGTTTTTCGAATTATAACGTTGTTGGAATAAATGAGCGATATAAAAGTATGTACAGCGTGTCCGCCAGGAAGGTATACTACTTTCTTTTGCCGCCATTTGAGTCTTGAGAGTTCATATTTTGCAGTCGTGAAGTAGACACGTGGCAAATTTATTATTAAAAAATATCCGATAAACCAACGTGTTTTAATCGTTAAAACATTTTATCAAAATCAATCATCGATTAGTGTGACGATGAGAAAGTTACGTGAAATTTTCGGGAGCAACAACGTGCCAACAAAACGCACTATTTATCGTGTAGTGAATGATTTCCAAGAAAGAGACTCAATAATGGCCCACAACGTACTGCAAGATTGGTTAAAAACATTACTACTGCTCAAGAAAGTGTTCAAAACAATCCATCAACCACAATTCGACGCCGTGCTCAGGAGCTTGGTCTTCAAAGAACAACTTTGGCCACAATTTTGCACAAGGATTTGCATTTGTTTCCATTTAAGATTCAGTTGACAAAAGAGCTTCTTCCACAAGACCATTTACGCCGCCGCAAATATGCCAATAGGAGGAGAAGGTTACAGCTCGCTCAGGATAACCCCGATTTTCATGAAAAAAATCATAATGAGTGACGAGGCACATTTTCCTTTGAATGGATATGTGAATAAACAGAATAGTCGGTAGTCGGTTCTGGGCAATGGATAACCCTCAAATTATTTATCAGTCACCTTTGCATCCATTAAAAGTGACGGTCTGGTGTGAAATTTGGTCAGGAGGAATCATTGGACCTGACTTCTTTGAAAATGAAAACGGCGTAACGGTAATTGTGAATGGGAAGCGATATCTTGATATGATTGAAAACTGTTTTAACGCCACAACTACATGCTTTGGGCTTGATTAACATGTGGTATCAACAAGACGGTGCCACATCGCATGCAGCCAGCATTACAATGGAATTACTGCGAGATCTCTTTCCACAACAAGTTATTTCGAAAAATGGTGATGTTGATTGGCCTCCACGATCGCCTGATTTGACTGCTCCGGACTTCTTTTTGTGGGAACATCTGAAAACCAAGGTTTATGCAAACAAACCAGAAACACTTGAGGAACTCAAACAAAATATTCGTGATTAAATTAATGAAATACCGCGTGAAATGTGTGGTGAATGTAATGAAAAATGTACTCAAAAGGGCTCGCATTTGTGAGGCTAACAGCAGAGGCGGACATTTATCTTATATTGTATTCCATACATAATTGCCGACATTAAATAAAACATTTATCAATAGAAGATCCATTCTCTTTCATTTAATCAAAAATTATAAACAAACAAAGTAGTATACCGTCCCGGCGAGGATTTATAGGTATTTATGTATGTACATTTAACTAGTTGCTCTTCATTTTCTATTCTTTTTGATGACGAGATGTTGACAAAAATAGATGTGTAGACATGAAATAATTGTGAACAAGAAAAAAAGTAATTTTGCCAAAAATGTTTTATCGATAAAACGTGCACGCTAAATTAATAAACAACCAAAAAATATAGAGCTCATTCTGCCACGCACACACAAACACACAGACACACATTATTAACTTTTTTTTTGTTAAATTATTTAGGATGAAAAGCCAACTATTTCCTTTTCCTAATCCCAAACATTTACTCCCACCCAGCCATTCTCTTACTCGCGCGCGCTTTTCTCATGAGTTGCCATTTAAATATTGTTGAGAAGAAAAAAAAACTCACACACACACACAGACACAAACACAAAGCGCTTATAAAATAAACAATGCATAAGTATTCCATAGAAGATTAAAGTAGATGATTATTTCTGACATTATGTTTTTTGTGGCTTCTTTATTACTTCCACAAATAGTTGACATCCCACTCTGCTGCTGCTGCTGTTTTTTTAACAATAAGTATTTTTTTTGATTTTGTAATGATGTCATTAGCAAGATTTGTCAATTATTAAACTTCTTTGTCGTTTGCCAAGATAATAAAAAAACACACAATTAAACATACACAAACACCAACCAAAATGCTTGTTAATGTCTCCAACTAATTCCTCAAAGCGCACCCACTCACCCACTCACTCACTCATTTCATTTTGTTCTATTTCCTCTTCCTTATAAATTTTTTTTTTATGAAAATATCTTTTTAAGTCATTTAATCAAATGCCACCGTATAAAAAAAAACTATTTTATTTTCTGTCGCAAGAGCTTTTCTGATCTGCATACAAAATGGTTTAAAAAAATAATTTCCTGGATATTCCCTTTCGGTTGTGAATAATTTAAGCAGGAGCGATAATTACCACATCCTGATGTTTTAAATTAAAGATAATTTTTCAAGAAATTCATTTGTTAACCATTTCGAACCTATTGGGACACATGTGTCCCAATGATTGGTCATTGAGCTATAATGTTTAAGTTTTTACTTTAAATTATTCAAAAAATGTTCCATTTAGTTATTTCGAAATTTACAGTGAAGACGAATTCAAGCAGTACAGTGTCCGGAAATAATGAAATTTTACAGAAATTTAATGGGAGGACGCAGATCGAGCTGATCAGTTATCCAAAATGTGTGTGAAATGTTAGTGGTTTTTTCGATTTTGGAATTTTTTTCATATTTTTAATAGTTACGTGGTTTCCAATTTTGTCATGAAGATATAAAATGTGCCGGTATGTGTTAAAGTACTGATGTGAATGAAAGAGTCAAAGTAGCAGTAGAAGTCCAAGTTTCGACTGGCGAACATTTGGAAGAAAAACATTGGCAATTCGTTTTCGTTTTTTCATTCGCGTTCACACAGACGAACAAGACCTAGACATTTTAAGTTTTTCGAAAAAAAAGCTAAAGATCTTCCAATGCTGCGAAAATTGGCTAAACAAATACTGTGTGTACCATCCAGCTCAGCTACAAGCGAAGGAGTTTCTTCAACGGCAGGAAGAATACTTGAAGAGATGTGAAAAAGACTTCTCGGGAAAAATGTTGACAAAATTTTATTTCTGCATAAATTTATTTATCTATTAACGCTAAAGTACAAGATCTTACTTAATCTTAATATCTTACACAGATTGCTTGTGAATTAGAAAATGAATGATTTTAATCAAAATATTTTAAATATATGTATAAATAATATATTGAAATGAAATTTTTATGGCTTGAGTTGAAATCATATCTTCTTAATTTAAGAAATTATTTTTGGATAAATTCATTGTTTTATTAAGAGAGTACTTTTTATTTGAAACAATTTATTCATCAGACTAGCAGAACGGATCAGTACTGATTTCGAGGTCGCTACACCATCTCATCAGCGTTCTTTGTTCGATTTTACCACTTTTGACGGCGGATACTAGTGACTAGGAATATCAACTATTTAACCGTATTATTTAACGAATTAGAATAGTGAGTATTTTCGTGAGCGTGAGTTTTCGTGATTGTGACTAAAGTCAGAATTAGTTTGTACGTTCTGTTCTGTTACGAATCAGCTGTTTTGATTCTGTTCAATTGAAAATCTGTATGAGTGGTTTGATGTTACTTTTTCGTTCTGTTCGGTCGCGGACTATTCTGTAGAAAATAGATTAGAACGTCAAGTGACAGTTTGGTGTGATGTAAAATATTAATATTAAGTCAGAAAATTTTGTTTCAATTCAAATTATGTAAAGATTTACATATTTTTTAAAATAAAAACAATCAAAGCTGAAAAGCAAAATATTTTAATCGAAGAGTCGGTAGTGGCACAACGTTGGCATTTGATGATTCAGTTAGAGTTTTTGACACCTTATATAACTCGGCGTTCGTAAGTTTTTGGGATACAGAATATAGAACAATTAGAAAGTCAAGAGTCGTCATTGCTGACCACATCAACACATCTAAGCAAATTATATCCCGTTTCTGAAACGGCGGAAAAACAAAAAGCAATTGACGATACTGACAAATTGTTTGTGGAAGCAGTAGAAACTTTCAAGGAATTCTGTGAAGCAACTACATCGGTTACATCCGAAAGTTCAGATTCAGAATCTAAAACAATGCTAATTTTTTATTTATTAATTTGTTGTTTTTTTGTTTATTAAAAAAAACTTTGCGAAAAATTGTTGTTAACAATTCCAATGTTTTTTTTTGTTTGTTTTTCAAAACAGCTGCTTCCTTTTACAGAACAAGTAATTCAAATATATTTACTAGAGAAAAGAACGGCACAGAACGGCAACGAAAAGTAAAAACTAATGAGGCTTTAACTTTGTTTTCCACTCACGTGAGCTAAAAATATGAGGTCGTGCGTGAGCGTACATGAGTGAAATTTTTTTACTATCAATTAATTTTTTATGTTTTAAAATTAAATAACTTTTTTTAATTAAATAAATAAACACTGTTTCCAAAAAAATATCATTAATTAGCCAAATCACAAGATCTTGTATGAGTTGTATGTAAGTTGAAAATTTTGTTGGTAATTTCCATATAAATCCGTTGCGAAACAAATGTTTATACAGAAATTACCAACAACAATTTACGATATAAAACTCATGCGACTTTTTGTAAATTGGCAAAAAATTTTTTTATTCGTATAAATCATAAAATTGGAAGCCTATCGTCAAACCATCATCGAATGAGCCTTTTGAGACTCTCTCTATGAATCACATAAGAATCATACGGCTGAGCATTTCACCAGTTGTAAGATAATCCCTATAAGAGTCTTGATTCTTGACATGCTTTATAAAGGACTCGTTAGGTAAAACCTACACAAATCTCAAATGATTCCCTCTACAATTAATATAAGCGTCTTTCGCTGTGTCATGGAATAATCTCGCAGAAGAATCAGCTCGTGTAACAGTTTCTCCCGTGCAAGGAATCTTCTAGAATTAAAAAATGCACTCGTCGACGATCGAAAACGTTTTTCACGAGATTCCCAGTAGGTTGTTTCACGATTGAAAATGCTAGCTGGGTTCGGGCGCATCGTAGACGACTCATATGGAAGAGTCGCCGTTTTGACACAGTTTCTTCCATTGTACTGAACTTGCGCGAGCGGAATGCGGACGATAAATTTCATCTCCCGCTCCGATCGAGCAAGCTTCTTCTACGATTGAAAATTCTAGCTGGGATAATACAAGTCGTTACAAAGAAAGATAACTCTTGAACACCAATACACTTATACAACTACAATGAATATCCTTTAATGGCACCACCACACTAATAAATTTGAATGGCGTTTTCTTTTCCAAAAAAATGTGCAACATTTTTTGTTTGCCCTTTTTACATTTGCAATATAATGAGTTTTTGAAATAGTGAATTTTTTCGAAATTATTGTATCATCACTTACGAGGCAAAATTTTTGTCTTAAGAAAACTTTCAATAGCAATTATTCTTTTTTTTTGGATAAAAAGTAAAAGAAATGTTACACTTTTTTTAGAAAAGAAAACGGCATAAGTTTAATGATATTCAGCATCAAATTACGCTTCCTTATCTTGAATTTTCGTTTCTGTAATTTCAATAAATTGTGAAATCCATTAGGACTTACATATAAACTATTAATCCTTCACACATCTATCTGCATACATATATATTTATTGCAAAAATGTGAGCGGCCATTGAAATTATATTCACAATTTCAGGTTTAGTTTTGTTTATTGATTTTATTGTCTTTTCTTTTCTTTTTCCTTTATTTTTGCTGAACATTTAGTTAATGAACTTCACACAATTTTATGTGTTTTTTTTACGACTTCAGGATTATTTGCGAAACCAAGCACGTACAATTATTTATTTTAATATGCTTTGTTTTTAGCAATATGTACTAATAAGTTATTTCACATACGAAAGATCGAAAAGGGGGAAGTGATGGAAAACCTTTTATTATTATATCATGTCTATGATGAGACTGTCGGGGTTGTGGAGTCTGGTGAAATGGAAAGGAGGGGGGCGGGGGGCGGTTACAGGGGTTAATAGCTGCGTTACATTCTGTTAAACAAAAGAAATAGATGACTCGGCATCGTTCTGTGAGCATGAGACGTTGAGATGTAAGTGAAAATGCAGTAACAATCTTAAGACTGTCATTAGAATTACAAATAAGAGGAGCTTCGGGAAATGCAAAGTGGGTGAAGTTAAATAGACATTGAATATTTGCTAAAAATCTCTTTGTATTTGGAATATATTTGGCACAAAATTTAACATGACTTGGGATATTTTATTTCTTAGAAGCGGTAAAAAAGATTACGAAACGGAGCATATCTCAAATTGAAGATAATTCGTTCTGCTTCCATAATCCTCGAGAATTTTTAACAAAAAATAAATTTTGTTTAACAAAAAAGCTTAATTACCGAACTCTTGATTGTGGAAGGGATATTTTGAGTTGTGGGCAAACCAGAAAAGATTACGGAGTGGAATTTGGTGTAAAAAGGTGTATAAATGGCCACTCTTCCGTAATCCTCAAGCATTAAGGAAACATTAATTACATTTTGTTTAACTAAACATCTTAATGACTGCAAGGACTGAAAAAATAATTTACTCTATTAAAATATCTTTTTAAGTCATTTAATCAAATGCCACCGTATAAAAAAAAAACTTTATTTTATTTTCTGTCGCAAGAGCTTTTGTGATCTGCATACAAAATGGTTTAAAAAAAATAATTTCCTGGCTATTCCCTTTCGGTTGTGAATAATTTAAGCAGGAGCGATAATTACCACATCCTGATATTTTAAATTAAAGATAATTTTTCAAGAAATTCATTTGTTAACCATTTCGAACCTATTGGGACACATGTGTCCCACTGAATGTTCATAGAGCTATAACGTTTAAGTTTTTACTTTAAATTATTCAAAAAATGTTCCATTTAGTTATTTCAAAATTTACAGTGATGACGAATTCAAGCAGTACAGTGTCCGGAAATAATGAAATTTTACAGAAATTTAATGGGAGGACGTAGATGGAGCTGATCAGTTATCCGGAATGTATGAACCAGATCGTAAATCATAGAAATGTTAGTAGTTTTTACAGATTGGTGACGATGTCAGCTGTACGAGAGTTGGTGGTTGCCGAAATAGCAACAGAATTTTCCAAGGACTGCAAAAACAATTTACTCTATTGTGATGTGAAAGAAAAATTATACAAAATAAAATTATTTTTAAGCTGAAATTATTTTCAAATCGCAATAGAGAGTTAACCCCCCGCTTCATATATTACGCAACGCATCCTGAGGATATGGTGGTTAAAATTTTGTTTCGGAATGAATGCTGTAAATACGGAATTCTGAAAATCGTCCTTATCCGCTCACCGAACAGCTTGCTGAACGACTTTGAACGATTGGAAGACCAGTAGTCGGTGTTTACTAGGATATATATTAATTTTTTGTTTTGATCGGTTAATCGTTCGATCAATTAATCGAGCTTTTTTGTGTAACCACTTAATAATCGCTTAATTTGGGATTAATCGATTAACCGTTTAATACAAGTTTTCCAAAAATAAAATTAATTAATTTCAATAAATTAATATTTAGTTAATTTATTATTCCAGATATGACTCGATATCTTATTTAAAAAAAAAATTTTTTTATGAAAACTTTTTTCAATAAATAAAAATACATAATTTATTCATTATTTTGGAATTTTATTAGTACAAAAAAAAAACAATATCATAACAAACTGCAGAAGAATTCATAAATATGTAATAATAAAACAAAGACAAATGAGATCCTTTTATAAGTTGCATGTACATATGTATGTTTTGGGAATATGTGAATATAAAAATTACTAAGGAAAACTTGACATAGAAAATATTTCGGATGCGACATCACCAATCGTGTCTGCAAAGGCTCAAATAGTGCGAAATGTGTTCCAAGTAAATTACGTCAGTTTGTTAGACACGCAGATGGCAGAAGCAGCAGTTGTTGGTGTAGGTGTACCTGCAGGGCAGAGTATTGCTTTGTGCCTGCAAGTCAAAGTTTTGTTACACCAGTTCACACTACAGTAGCGTCGGTTACAGCTACTGGCACTGTGACTACGGTTACTGATATAAATACTACGGGAATCTTTGATCATAGAACATCTGTAAATCGCAGCAGTTTATAACCTGCCGCCACAGTTATATCACCACCACTACTTCCATAGCGGTTAGTCCTGCCAAGTGCAATTAATACATGTCATGCCTCTTCAATTCTGACAACTTCATAGTAATCTCTCAGGGTATTAGTGGCTTTCCAGTTTCCACTGGTGGTTCAGTTGGTACTATTAGTGGTACGCTGGTTGGTACTGCTGTTTCCGATCTATAGTCTGCTAATTTTGATAAGCAACAGCAAATAAATAATTTATAAAATGGAGCACAATGTAAGAATTTTTTTTGTATGAAACATGTTATTTAAAATAAAAACTTTGTAGTATATGAATATTTTTTTCTTTTTTATGAAAACAAAATAATTTTAAAAATTTTGACAACCAAAATTCAAACGAATTGAGTCACCTGAGCTCTCGACGCCACCTGTTGTGAATTCGCCTTGAATAATAATTTTAAACATTTTATTTTTTCGCCTCAATCAAATGTTTTTGACAATGTACTTTGATTTTACAAAAAGAAATTGCTTGTGGTTTTTGTATTGTTGTACTTGTTGTAATATTAAGTCCACCTGTTATAAATTCGCCTTGCAACAAACATTAAAGTCGCACTATACATTATTTTGTACAGCCGACGGTTGTACTTTCGCCACCGTCTTTGTAATTTTTTTTTTTATGTTAATAGATTTTGGTCGCCGTCAACGATATTTGTGACTGGCGTTCTCAACGTATAAAAATTTCACTACAGCTTGTAGTTGTATATAATGACATTTCTAACGTAACGACTTAAACTCTATTGATAGTTTTCGACATGAGTTACAGACACACTTTTTTTCTCACTTTTCGAGAAACGATGGAATATTTTCTTTCACATCTTTCCGATGCGAGAAATTCTCGCCAAAGCTACAGAACATGGCTACTGAAGCCAAATTGATCGAAATTTCAATAGAACTTAAACGAAAACTTTGATCGACATGAATTTGCCTCCTCTTTTGATTTTTAAAGATTCTAACATTTCAAATAGTTTCGGCTAATTTCGTGACATTAAATTAAACACATATTTATGTTCAAATACTGCAAGATATACAACAATTTTATTTAATCGGTTAATCGACGCAAATTCACCACTAAATCGGTTAATCGAAAATAGACAATTTTAAATTAATCGAACAGTTAATCGGCTGATAATTAATAGTTTAATCGATTAAAGATTAATTGACTAAAAACTCTAGTGTTGAATCATGAGTTAATGAGTTTTCGTTTAACAGCCAAAGATGTTTACCTCTCATGCCTGTTTTAGATTTCCTGCAAGAGGACCAGGTCCAAGGAAAGAAAATTCTCATTGCATCAATCATCAGCATTGATTTGGCGCACCAACCATTAAAAAAAATCAGTTAGGAATGGAGTCTATAAATATTTTGAATGCAAACCTGTTTTACGAAATTTTTTTATGGTTCCAAGGATATTAAGCATTCATTTTGTTACATATCAAAGGTCTAATTAATAAAAAATACCTTATTTTACGTTTGAAGTTCACATTAGTTATTAAACTCCTTTTGTTTTATTAACCCAATAATAAGAAAGTTTATTTATAAACGTTTAATAAGATCAAAATAACTATTTAACGCTTTTATTAGATGCATGTTTGAGGCATACTTTTAGGAGCAAAAAAATAAATATTTGATCCACCAACTTGACAATATTTAGGTGCAATTATAAAACTATTTAAGATTTATTTGAAAATTTTTCACTCCCTTCGAATAAGAATTTGTGACCTTTTTATATTTTGTGAACATGTTCCACAACTACACACATATTTCCTTTCCATTAGTCATAGCTTGGGGATTATGGTGCTGCCAGTTAAACAATTTCTTTTCCTTTTTTTTAATTATGAACCACTCAATAAATTTTTTTACGTTCACTATTTGCGTCGTCCCATTATTCATAAGATACATTAATTTGTGTGTCTTATTTTTCTATTGAAATACACAAACTTCTAATAGAAAAGGTTACGCTATTTTTATTTCCTTTTCCGTTGCTACTTTTTATTTTATTATTAAATGCAAATAACTTTTGCTTGTTTGTAGTTTCTTGACAGCATTTACAAACCAGTTAATTTTCCTTTTAACAAAGGCAATAAAATTTTCTATAAATAAATGCTACACAATAAATTGATTGGACGGCAAAGAAAGAGAGAGAGAGAGAGAGGGAGAAATAGTGAGATTAAAAACGGAATCGGAAGTTGTTTATAATTAACATTAGATTTTTATTATTAGTATCTTGGAGGTAATAAAATAGTGTGGCTACTTAAGCGTTTTTTATGGCAAAATAAACAACAAGATTAAAAGCTCGATGTTCAAGGCGGCCCTGGGCAAGAAGGCAGAAAAGGAACATAATCAGATCAATAACCGGAATACATTAAGCTGGTCAAATGCAGTTAACTTGTGCAACCTGTCTGCAAACTAATGCAACAGTAAATAAAATGTTGCCGTAGTCGCAGAAATTCGTAGCAGCATGAAGAGAACTTTGAGTGGGAAATGTGCTGCCAATTAATGATTTTTGAAGGGTGAACTTTCGTTATTGTGCAGTTATTAAATTTAACAACAAACATAAATAAAAAGTTTAATTTCAAAACTTTTTGAAATTCTTTGAAAAAATATATCGAGACATGGGGCCAAATTACGACATTCGATATCGAACAAAATCCCATACAAAATATTTTGAATTTGTATGGAAATTTCGTTCGATATCGAATGTCGTAATTTTCCCCCTGTATCGAAAAATAAATTTAATAATTAAATAAGTTTAATTTTCGTTCAAATTAGTTTTGCCAATTACATTTTGAATGACATCTATATAATAACAAAGAGGAAACTTGTCCGCAAAAAGAGGAAAATATTTTTTTAAAATAAGTTAATTAAAGCATACAAATAAAATTTATCTATTATACAAATAGGCAAAGGCAAATTTTTGAATTGCTTTTTCTCCTTTATTTGCCCATCGATTTTCTACATTCTTTTGCCAAATGTTAGACATTGTTGAGCTTTAGAGACTCGACTATATATTATTTAAATCGGTTCAGTATTAAAGGAATAAAAGGCTTCTAAAGTTTGCTCCACTACAAATGCTAAAAATACCCACGCACTGTGGCTGAAAATCGTTTTTCATTGGCCAAAACTCAAATTTTTTTTGTCACCGATTTTTAAAATTTTTACGCCCTTTTGCAGCTAATATATCCAGATTAAGGTAGCCAAAAAATTAGGTTAAACTATTGATAATTGTGAGCGTGGCATGCTGTCAAACTCAACGGTTTTTTCTAATTTGAGAAAAAGGTGTTTTTCTGTTGTTTTTTATCAAAAATAAATGGTTACTACTCGCAAGCTATCATCGATAATGGCCTGCGGTCTTTTTTATAATATTGGTAGGATTATAGTCTTTAGTTTTTGTAAGTGGTCAGAGATCTAGCGTTTAATATTAAGGGCGTTACGGAATATTTATGAAACTACTATATTTTTCTCAAATTTAAACTTTAGTGGAATAGAACTTCTAGGGAACAAAAGGGAACAAGAAATGTATACCACCCGGAGAAAGGTGAAAGTGTCCTCTTTAACGCTATATATACTTTTGCACCCGCGACGAGCCGCCTGTAGAACACTTTTTTCATTTTAATGAAATTACTCCAAAGTACTCGTATACAATGGTGTATATAATTTTCACTTTTTTGCCTAAAAGTTTATGTTTTTTACTTTAGACTACGTAAAACTAAAAAAATTAAATATAATACCTGCGAAAGGGTTTAATGGCTTTGCTTTGATCAGCCAAAAATAAGTCATAAAATTATCACAAAATTCTAAAGTAAACATATGATCTCTTTCTAAATTTAGCTGTTATCAAATGTTAGGTCAACCAAAGTCATAAGCAATTTTATAACAATAATCGCGACATTAAAGCACTAAAGAAAAAAAAATAACCCAACAACAACAACAAATATTGGCGAGATACTAATCAGTTTTACCTGATATTAAGGTCTGGATAACATGTGCAGTTTTGTGCAATTTAAGCACTACCTGCTATGAAATTAAAGATCAATGTGTGAATAACATGTATCTAAAAATGTATAAAACTACGGATTCGATAAGGGATTACTCAGTAATAAGTTAATCCTCTAAGTGTACGGATAAAACATAACAGACGCAAATAAAAATATTCAGAAAAATATGGAGAGCTTCAGTTATAAAGAACTGGCGGAAGAGTATTTTAGAAACAAAAACTAGGAAGATATTCTTAGTTACGTTAAAATAAAATTAAACTTAAATTCGTGTAGCGAAGTACAACTACAATCTCTACTTGATCACTCAGCCGAACGCTTGCTACAATCAATAACAGGAAATGAGTTAAAGAAATATGGAAACACAAAGTTAATTCTTTTTTGTAAATGGGGATGTGATGGTTCTTCGGGACAAAAACAATACAAACAAGTTGTATGTGAAAATATTTCGGACTCGGATATGTTCATGGTATCATTTGTACCATTACGATTGAAAAAGATTTTGGAAGATTCAGAGCCTTCGACTAGTATAACGCAAACAATGGATATTTGGAAAAATGAGATACCATCTTCTACGAAATACTGCAGGCCAATCGAATTTAAATTCAAAAAAGAAACTCATGATGCCATTAACAAAGAAGTTAGTGATATAAAGGCCCAAATTTCAACACTACAGCCATTACAATTACAGTTAGATGGGCAGCAAATTGAAGTAAGCTACCAATTAGTGCTGACAATGATAGATGGAAAAGTAGGTCAGGCTTTGACTAACACGAAGGCTGCATCCAGCTGCATTATATGCCAAGCAACATCAACCCAATTAAACCAAGTCCCGACAAAATCATTAGATAATACCGATGCATATGAATTTGGATTATCACCACTACATGCAAGAATACGACTTATGGAACACATACTAAAAATCAGCTATGATTTGGATTTCGGGTCTTCAGGATCAATAAGAAACAACGAAACCAACAAAGAGTTAAGAAGTTCAAAAAAGAAACATGTTCAAGATGAATATCGCAAATTAGGATTGATTATAGATCAGCCAAAACAAGGGTCAGGCAATACAAATGATGGCAATACCGCAAGAAGATTCTTTTCAGATCCAGAAACAGCATCTGAAATAACAGGAGTGGATTTAAACCTCATTTTCAGATTTAAAATAATCCTAGAAGTACTTGCGTGCAATGAAGAAATTGACTCTAGAAAATTTGGAGATTATGCAAAGGAAACTGCAAAAATATATACAACCAACTACCCATGGAGAAATATGTCTGCAACAGTTCACAAAATCCTTTATCATGGAGAAGATGTCATTAAATATCATTTGGTGCCACTTGGAGATCTATCAGAGGAGGCTCAGGAAAAAAGGAACAAGGATTACAGATTTTATAGAGAGCACAATACTAGAAAAATTTCAAGAAATTCAACAAATGAAGATCTATTTAATATATTATTGGCAACGTCAGATCCGTTTATCTCCAGTATTCGAAATCAATGGAAAGTGGAACATCGGGATTTAGATGAAGAAGCCAAAAAACTACTAAAGAACAGAGATAGCACAGAACAAAATATGGAATATTTGCAATCAATATTTGAGTCAAATGAATAATAATTATAATTGCCTTTCATTGTTATTTAAGTACGAAAAACATAGTATTAGTAAAAAATAATAATAAACAGAAGCTACCATTGTTGCAAATGCTTTTAAAATTTATTGCAGTTTTTATTTTTTAAATGTTTTTAAAATTATCAAATATGACAGAAAAAAAAATAAATTTTTCTGTAGTAATAGCAATATTTTTAGATAATATTATTTTTTTTAATGTAACTATTCTTTGAGTGTAAACAAATTTGCAAATTTGTCAGCAAAAAATTTTTAATTTTTCTGTAATAGCAAAATATCCAGTTGATTTTACTATTTTTTTCAGTGTAAAATTTTTTTTAAGTGTAACATAAAAAAAATTCCATTATTACAAAAATTATTTATAATTATTATTAATTTCCAAATATTCAATTTTTTTAATAAATAAAAAAATAATAATTCCATATTTCACTCAAAAAGTTAAAAAAAAATCAAAAGTTCAACTTTGACCTAGAATTCCTTAAAAAGTCCTCAATCAATTTTAATAAAATTTAAACTGAGTCAAGCTGAACTAAATATCTATCCAATAAAAAAAAATTACTTCAATATTTTGATCGGTTCAAAAGTTACAGAGTTTTGGCCAATGAAAAACGATTTTCAGCCACTGTGCCACGTACAATCACTTACGTAAGTGAATGAGAGTATTTAAGTGTAGCTACACATGAATATGAGTAATAAAATTTTTTTCTCTTCAAATGAGTGAAGCTGGGAAGCCCCGTACCAAGTGGATAGCGTAATCAGTGTTACCATATGTGAAGATTTATTTTATTTTAGAAGTTTTTTGAGGTGCCAAAAAGATTAAAAAATTTGTTAATATATGATATTTTGCACTTTTAGTCTATTACTTGATATACCTGTTAACTAAACTGCATATTTTCTTCTTTTCTTCATTATAAGTTTGAAAAGAAGTTAACCGCTGCAACACTGTTCACTTCGATCCATTAAATTGCAACGATGTTTTATTTTTATATACAAATTCATTTACTTTATAATGAAATTCGTCGTTTGTAATTAAAAATATTTTAATACAGGGTGGCCCAAAATTAACGAAGGGGTTTGAATAGCTTATAACTTTTTTGTAATAATTTTTTTTCTTTTCTTTTCAGTATTTTGTAAAGAAGACTTGGGGAATTTAAAATGGAGCAGTACTCAATTAAACAACGTGCCCAAATTGTTGAGCTTTATTATTAAAATCAACGATCCATTGTTTTGACTCAGAGTAGTTCAACAGCGAGAATCACACCCACCTAAGTGTACGGTTTGGTGCGGTGTTTCATCGGAAAGGATAATTGGTCCTTATTTTTTTTGAAAATGAACACGGGTTCACCGTTTCCGTTAATGGTGTCAGATATCGGACAATGTTGGAAAATTTTTTAAGGCCAGCCGTGGAAAACCATCCAACAACATGGTTCCAACAAGATGGAGCCACAGCGCACACTGCAAGGGTCACAATGGCTCTTTTACGAGACATCTTTGGTGAACGAATTATTTCGCGTACAAATGATTTTAATTGGCCTCCGCGTTCACCGAATTTAACCACTCCAGACTCTGTTTTTTTGAGTTATTTGAAAGGAAAAGTCTACATTAATAAGCCCAGAATCATCCAGCAATTAAAAAGCACCTGAAGTTTTGCGAAAGGTGATGGAAAATGTGTTGGAAAGAGCACGAATATGCGAAGCAGCAAATGGCCACCACTTGCGAGATATTATTTTTCATAACTAAACTTAAAATATTCCCCATTTATATTCTGTATAAAAAAAATTTATAATTATGTCTTAAATAAAAAAGTTATAAGCAATTCAAACCCCTTCGTTCATTTTGGGCCACCCTGTACATTGTAAAAGATTGTTTTGAAAAGTTCTACAAAATAGATGTTATTAATTGTAAAAATTTTGAACAAACAAATGATATGAATGGCAAGATTAATAAAGAAATTTATAATGTAAACATAAAAAATGTATGAATTTAATTTAAATACGTTAAGTCTCTGGCAAAGTACTCAACACCAAATTTAAATACAAGACCCATTAAACCAATTTTTATCTTCTCTAATCAACGGTTAAAAAATCACTCCATACTCCATGTATATATGTATCTTGAAAACTAATATGATGTAGCATTGTTCAACAACAACAAAAAGTTTTCATTGTATTGTCATACACTTTCATAAATATTCAAAACAACAGCAACAATAAAAAATACCAACAAAAAAAAACAGGAAATCATCAAGGCAACAATATTTTGGATTTATTAAACAAACACACGCACATGGACACACACACAGCCATACACACAGCCAGCTTTAAGTTGACCAAAAAAAAATGCTGTTAAACTGTGTGTAGAGAAAAAGCAAACATTTTTATTAACTAGCCTAGAAAATGGCAACAAAATCAGCAACAAAAAAGAAATCTGACAACAATTAAACAACCAGCAAAAGAGGAAAGAAAACATTTGTGCTACATTCAATTTTGGTTTATTTGCGCAACTCTCCTGCATTTTAGACCAAACCAGACAAGACAGAACAAGAATGGCCAAAAGAAAAACTGTTACAGTTAGATTTACCGTTATATTCGTACAAAAAGGGGAAATCAACTCGTCATTGTACAGAGTTTTTGAAGGCAAAACCCTGCGAAACGGTTGAGTTAAAAGCAACAAAACATTAAAGTCGTTTTCATAGCATAGAAGAAAGCAACAGAGAGAAAGCTTCTTTACAGAACCGTTTTTCTGCGGTACCTTTTTCCTTGTCCATTCATCAGTGGGGCGCAAAAATTCTTTAACAAAAACCCAGAGCCAAATAGACATGCCCTAACGAATAATTAACGAAAGAATTCAGTAGAAAAAATAAATGTGCTTGTAAAATTGGTTTAGAAAAATTGAGAGCAAAAGAAAGCTTTTTCTAATTTTTTTCTTTCTTTTAGTTAGTAAATGCTCGCTCGTATGTACACAAATATTTGCGTATGAGTGTTATTTTATCAAATTTATTGCGTTTATCACTTTCGTTTTTTTTTTGATTTTTGGTTGTTGTCTTTATCACCATTCTTTTGCTTACTATGCGTCACTTTTTGTGGTCTTTCATTTTTAAAGTTTCTTTCTTTACTCTACTTGCTTTTCTTATGTTCTTTTAAGCGTTCCCTTTTTTTTGCTTTTGCTACCTTTTTGGGGTACATTTAATTATGCTTGTCTGTTTCATACGAAAGTGTGTAAGAGAAAAGTGAGAATTTGTTTCAACTGTATTTATTTATTTATTAAACATAAAACCTTGTACGATACTCGTACAGTAGAATTATGGTATGCATGCATGCATACATACATACATACATTTGTATGCATGTATGTACTCGTATGTATGCATGTGTGCATCTACATGGTTAAACTTAATGTACCACCTTTAGAAAATAAGGTAAGGTCCCGTAGCAGCTCACCTGGGTCATCGCAATAATCAAACTCATTGGAGTATCAAACACTTCATGGTAGAATAATACAGGTAGTGCCGAAACTACAACAACACTGTTTTTAGGTTCGAAGCTGTCAAAAAGCACAAAAGAAAAATGGCAAAAATTGTATATTCACATGTGTGTTTCGGTTGCATTTTCTATCCTATAAAGAAATTTGTTTCGTTTCCTTTTCTTATTTGCATTTGAAACAAATGATCAAGTGTCCTTTTTTAGTGCATAATAAAATTTTGACAGCTGCGAACTAGAGCTGTGCCAGCCAAATCGTTAATTTCAGTGATCGGTCATTTTCGTTCGATTACCAATAATTAACCCGTTCGTTTAATCGTTCAATTGAACGACAGTACGACAACAATTCTATTTTTTTAATTTATTATTTTCTTAAGAAAATCGGTTGTAAATATTTTCAACTAGATCTTATTTCGTGAATGGTAACACTTAGATCATGTCTGATTTGACAGATAATTAGTTTTATCCTTCCGCTGAACGAATATGGTTGTGTATACGCTTGAACAACGCCGGGAAATATTGCCTGCGATCGACTTACAGAAGATGCCGATTTTGCCAAAAAAAATCATCTTTTCAGATGAAGCCCATTTTGATCTTGGCGGGTATGTAAACAAGCAAAATTGTCGCATTTGGTGCACAGAAAACCCGCACGCATACATTGAAAAGCCGACGCACCCAAAACGAGTCACTGTTTGGTTTTTTGGTCCAGAGACATAATTGGGCCATTTTTCTTAGAAAATGAGCAAGGAGTGGCCATTACAGTCAATGGCGATCGTTATCGGGCCATGTTGAACGAATTTTTGTTCACAAAAATTGAAGAGGATGATATTGGCAACATTTGGTTTCAACAAGACGGCGCTACGTGCCACACAGCCGAAGCTACACACGATGTTTTGCGCCCTGTTCTCAAAAAAAAAGTTATCTGGCGGACCCTATACATAATTAAATTAAAGAATTTATAAAAAAGAAAATTGGTTTAATAATTAAAAAATCATAGTTAAGTTAATTTTCGAAACAATTTCTTGTTCTTTTGTCTAGAATATTAGAAATGCTATTTTAGCTTAATGTATACCGGGTGTGTATATCAAGTCAAAGAGCGGGTAATCTTGCTTTTATGGACTCAAAAAAAATTTTACGAACTCATTTAATTAGTAGTGCACAGAAATTTAGATTCATTAGAGACAATAAACCACAATTTAAATTTTATCAAGATAATGATCCAAAGCATAGTCCCAAATAGTACGGATTATGCTGCTATATAACTGTGGACATGTCATCGATATACCCGCTCAAGGTCCCGAGCTCAATCCTATTGAGAATCTATGGGTTAATTCGAAAAAACAAGTCGCTAAACGCCAGCAAAGAATATAACATCGCTTAAAACAGCAGTACTAGAAGAGTGGCGGGGAAATGCCAACGAATTATGACCTAAAGAAGTTAATAGGATCAATGAAAAATCGTCTACAATGTGTGGTAGATGCAAATTTTTCCATACCAAAAATAAAATATTCTCAAAACAAAGTTTTTAATGTTTTCCCCAAAACGAAATTCGCAAGAAAATTTTTGTGCAAAGAGTTTCTTGACAATGTAAAATGAAGTATAAATTTGTTTTTGTTGTAATTCTTTCTCATTTGAAACTGATTACTAGTTTTCTTCAGCATGATCTCTTTAAATATCTATAAATTTATGATATACATAAATAAAATATATTTTTTTGAACAAAAAGTATAATTTATTGCTACTAATTTAACTAATTCGTGTCTATTTTCAATATGAAAACTCATTATTGACAAACTGTATGTACATACATATATACTCTACTTTTTATGGGTTGATGCTAAAAAGAAATGTATATTTAATTTTTAAAATAACTCTGATCAATTCATCAAAACTCAAATGAAACAAAAGAATACAACATAAAAAAGATCTATGAACGAACGAAAACAAGTCTTAACTCATCTACAAAATCGAATGGTAGGTACACTACTGAACCCAAAGCGTGCAGTAAAATGAACGGATCACTTCGTTCAGTTGGGTGATTCGTTCAATTTAACCCGTTCGTTCATGAGCAACACAGCTCTATTGCGAACCCAAAAAAAACCGTTAACGCTTCGCTACTACCCGTATTTATTCTACCATGAAACACTCTACAGAAGTGCTTCGTTTCTTTAATCAAACAAAATTAATGTTTATATTAAAGTTGATATTTCCTCAATGCAGATCAACAAGGTAGTAGCGATAGCCCAGCTGATTAACCTGACCAGATGTCAATTGTGTAAAATTTAATTTGTGTTGATAATATACATACGTACTCATAATAACATGGTGATTGCAAACTGCCAAGCACCTTATACACACATATTCAGTTTTAACGATGTTGGATATTTGCTGAAAGATTCATCTGTGCTGACAGTGCCACCCCGCTTTGTATACATATGTACATATGTTTTGACAGCTAGTCAGGTATTTACTACAATAAATTTTGTATTGTTGTAGAATCGCTACTTGAGGGTGCTGTTGGCTGAAGTGGTTAGCGCGCTGACTACAAAGCAAATAATAACTAAGAACATGGGTTCGATACCAGAATCAGCCTTTTTTCAGATGTGCATTAGTGTGTCATTGTACTTGTTGTTGTCCAACAACTACACACGTGCTTCAACACTGCCCTGCAGGAAATGTCAATAGTGAAACTGTACTGACTTACTATTGACACAGTCAGCAGTACTAGTGAATTATAATACCCCAGACAATGCTATTTACTATAGACATTTAACATGTGCGTGTCATTGAAAATCCACCACTGACATTGGTACTATTGACTAGGTAGTTCTTTTGGAACCAGTGATTCACTAGTACGTTTTAGTATTTCTAGTCTACAATTTGGGTACTTTTCTGAATTAGATGTCAATAATGAAAATGTAAATTGTATTAACTTTTGGAGTTTAATGTAAAAAACAATAAAAGACTAAAAGGCGGTAATTCATAACAGTCGTTTGAAAAATATAGGTACTAAAAATAAGGTACTAATTAATTTCAGTCCTTTTAAAGTTTTCTTGTAGTGACAATGACGCTAAATAGTCACCAAAATAGACGACAGAACTTTTGACTTGGGGACACATGCCCCCACGTTTCCTTCAGGGTCTGGCATCCCTAATTTTGCATAGTTTTCTTACACACACACACACACCTTGTATTTGGTGTTTCTGATATTATAATCTATCTTTCTTCTCTTGTGCTTTTTAAGTCTGGGAAGGAACTTGACTTTTTTTAAATTTGTATCATTCTTTTATTTTGGTTATTGTTGCTGTTGCTGTATTTTTTTTCTTCTTCTATCTTCACAAAAAGCAGCAATGCAGCATTTCCACGCACACGCTTTGTTTGTCTGTTCGTTCGTATATGTGCAAGTGTATATGTTTGTTCCTTCGTTCACAACAAACTGAAAAAAATATATTCATGGAACATTTCAATTGTAATTTTGTACACTTTAGCCGCACCATTATCACCAGCTCCCTTATATTTGGGTCTTTTTCTTATTTCTCTTTATTTCCTTTTTGTTAATTCACATACAAACACACACACATGCATGCACGCATACAAACCAAACTTTTTACTTGTTGCTTGATACAAACGAAAAAGTTTTGTATCCCTCCCAACCTGAAAACCAACTGGTTTTTTCGTAAATGTTCTCTGTAAAATATTTATTTTTTTCTTCCATTTCACATTCATGCATAAACGTACATACAATCGTCATCAACGAAACAAGCGCTGAACAGTGGGCCTTATTGGAAACTAATTTTTACTAAATACATACATATGTATATCTTTTCTCTGAATTATTTATTGTATTTTCAATATAACATGAATTTACAATACGTATTGATGGCTTCAATCTAAAAATGTATAATAGCGGAAATCACCCTTCGTTGCAAAGTACCCCTGCAAACTTTGCAGATATTGCAAATCTAGCATACATATGTACGTGTTATATTCTGCAAGACCACAACAACAAAATACATGAAACTGAGATTTGCATCACTTGAACAAATGTTCGTATGCATAACTAAAATCTGGTGCAGATTGGTAATTGCAAAAGTTAGCAATGCCGTAACAGCTGTTTTTTTTCGTTTGATTTTTACAATCAAAACAAGTAGACTCCTGCGTTTAAGAAATTTTACGGGGACGGAGCCGCCAGAAAACCTCCCTGTTGTGGAATTAAATTGACGTTAAGAAAGCTGAAAGAAATATTGCTAAAGTAATCAAAATTCAATGTCAAACAAAACTTTTATACAAAAACCGGACGCTGGATATGCGCGAAAGTTTTATCGGCGGCGTTCGCGTTGCAATATTGTCTGCGCCTTAGCTTATTCCATATGGCAAAGTTATTTATTCACCTCTGTAAATGCTATGTGTGCTAAAATTGCAGATGTGCAACGAATGGTGATTTCCGCTAATTAAATCACAGATTGCGCAGGGCCAAAATGTTGTTTCCGTGGCTATTTCTGTTATTTGCCATTCAATTCTATTGTATTTGAGTGTCAAGGCGAAGTGGCAGCATCGCACCAGTTGATTATTTTTCGTTCTATTTCGTTTTTTGTACGCACAATACAAATTGCACTAGTTTGCGTGTTTGTGACTCAGTTGCTTACAAGGCGTATTCATAACAGGTGGTCTCGACAGCTCAGCTGATTATTTTTTGCTCCTTGCATCTCCTTGCATTTAGATCTGTTTTGTTTGTCAAAATTTGTTTATGTTTTATTTATATACAGTGTTTGACGTTGATTCATTTCGTCTTCGCATTTGGGCCACAAAACAGTTGTAATAAAATATTGAGATTTTTGTAATGATTCGTTCGAATTTATTTTGCTACAAACATTTAAAGGCAATTGAAAATTTTAAACCGCATTTAATATGATGTAACGCATTTACTGAATTTAAAGATAACCGGTTTCTAATTTTTGTTTTAAACAAATTCATCAAACTGAATGTTCTTTCAACCTCAGCGGAAACAAATCATGGTTGCTTAAAAAGTACTTATTGTGCTTAAAAGAAGTAGCCAATTTTTGTATAAAAAAAAAACATTTTTCAACTGTAGAAAAAAAGCACAAAATGCACTGTGAGAAATTGTGAAAAGCACTGTAAATAGGATGAATGCTACAGCAGTCGGCAATTTAACTTTTTTTTTACTTTGAAATTGATGCTCTTATGAATGTAAATATGATGTTGGATTGGCAATGGTTTATTGTTGTCAAGTGATTGGTATAGTTTTAAACTCAATTAACTCTTTCTATGTTCATTTTTATTTATGTAATTTCATGAAATTTCGTTTTCTCTAAAACATACGATTTGAATCCGTAGTCCGGCATTTTATGGCCCAGTTGTCGGCATTGGATTTTTGTTAAGAAAAACAGTAACAGCTGCTGCCGACTTCAGGATTCTCGTGCACCTATAGTCGGCAGTTCTTAAAATACTCAACAAAAACTATGCCGACTATTGGCTAAAATCATATTAAATACCTTTTTTTTATAACAATTGCAAAGAGAGGAGAGAAATTAATAAATTTCTAGAGTTTGAGAGAAAAAAGTGTATTAACTGAACTCGGCACCACCATGCCGACTATTGGAAATCAAGAAAAGTTGTGTTCCTAATGTCGGCAGTCACTAAAATGATTAAAAAAATATTTTTTATCAAAACTTTCTTTTTAGGAACAAGAAATATGCAATTAAAAAAGTGCAATAACGCACACGTTGAAATGTGGTCACTGAATGACGACTATTGAGGATCAATAAGCACAAAAAAATACCCGAAAAGCACCAAAATGCCATCACTGGAAACAATATATTTATATCATGTGATTATTTTTCGACCACTGCCTTCCTTTCAATTTTCTCATCCAAAATTACTTGAAATTCTTTGTCTTTTTCGCTATAGTTTCTCTATTTTCGCATCCATGGTAAAATAATCTACATTATCCGTTTATCATCAGCAGAATTTTTTTTATTACCCCCCTCCTGATTAGTTACATTCCGTCTGCTTTTCTCGATGTTTTTTTTTCAAAATGCTTCCATTAAGGACACATCAACAGCAACAGCAACAGCAACAAGAACAAGAAGAAAAAACTCCCAAATAAAAGAGTATCGAAAAAATATACATATACATACGTATAAGTGTGTGTATGTGTATGTACATACATACGGGTATGTATGTAAATTAAAAAATATAAAACCCCTTGAATATTTTGGTATGTATCCATCCAAGCATAAATTGAGCAAAATCCTGGGGAGTGAGTAAAAACTTTTGTTAGTTAAGTTCTCATATTAACCGTTACATGCGAAATTGAATAACATCTACTTACTTACATACATATATCCATACATACATATAATGTGTATACATGGGTGTGTTAGTGTTTTGTTCTAGTTTGTTTGGGATTTAAATTGTTCCTTATACAAAAGTATCAGAGGTTGTGTGCGTGTGTGTGTGTGTGTGTTCATTTGGGAGTATATTCACCAGAAATTCTCCCCAATTGTCATAATGCGACACAGTAAAGAAAACAAGTCCTGCAAAATTTACAAAATATTTAAGCAAACAAAAATACTCCTGCTTTTCGTTTTGAGTTGACGATTTGGCTGCTGCTTGTTCTTTTACTTTTGTTCTTGTTGTTGTTATAATATAACATATATGTATGTTTGTTGTTTAACAAGATTTAAAAAAAAGGCTTTTAAGGTTTTTGGAGGGGGTGAGTATAAAAGCATGTACATATGTATGTATGTGGTTTTCATGAATAACTGCGTACGTCAATATTGCTGTACTTGTTGTGTCTTATTATTGATGCCAAGTTCCTTTATTTTGAAAGCTCTCAATTTGGCTATAAAAATTTTCGGAATATGAAATGAATCAATCTATTCGCACGGTAGAGCGCCAGGCCAAGTTCCGGGCACACCGTGTGTATTATTACACAAAACTATTCATTCCAGCTGTTTTTATCCCCCGCATAGCTTTGCTCCACTTTTTCATAAAATAATGAAACTTGAAAGATAAGATTTCCCTACAGAGGTAACCTCATAGTTCTACCGTAAAATTTTCCCGAGATATTAAGGTATAAAAAGTGAATGTTTTAGTACATATTCACTGACTCACTGACTCATCAATATTATTGGACACACTTCCACTATATCTAGAGAGCTGAAATTTGGTATGCAGGCAGATTTTGGCGAGTACTTAACTAGAAAAATCCGAAAAGGGGGACTTTTCACCCGGGAGGGTGACCACTTGAAATTTGGTATACAGGTAGGTCCTTGTGAGCAATAAGGCGTTAAATTTAAAAAAATTATATATAAATACAAATATAAATATTTATACAAAAATAACTTAGAAAAAAGAAGTGGGATCCGCTCAAAAACATAAATGTGAAAATAATAGCATGTTCACACGGACAGCAATTATCGAGGTTCGCTCTCTCATTCACGGTTCGTGGTTGAATCTTGATTGAATCAACATGGTTCGCCATACAAAGTTTTGAGAGCGAAATCATTTTTATTTATTTTCTGGACCTTAAGCTTCAATAAATTATTTAATAAAATTTAATAAAAAGGTCGAATAAATCAGAATAATTATAACAAATTTTGTTAACGTTTTTTTAAAAAAAATTTACCTGAATTTTGAAATTTTATAATTTTTTTTTTTGCAATTGAAACGTTTTTTTTCTAATTTTTGCTCGTATTATTGAACAATTATCTTTCTTATTGAGACTATTTTAAGGAAAAAAATTGTTTTTTTTTTTTTATTTTAAGGATTCCTTTCAGAATTGAGAATATGTAATCTCTTAATACGGCGAAAAAATCCCATCGAATTTTCAAATCTCAAGTTAAGCTACAAATTAACAGCGACTTAAGAAATACATATGGATATGTACGAGTATGTATGCATATACATATGTACATGCATCTGCATGTGTTTATATGATTAAAAGTTTATTTAATGTGTAAAATATTCTGCATAACAGTATTTTCAATTCTTCTTTCATGTTAGTTGGTGCAATTGTTGTCGCACTGCGAAATTTTTTCCCATCTACAAGAGATGGCACAAATTTATAAAGGTTACACATTTGGTGCACACAAACACATACACGCTGTCGCTCTTACAGAAAAGAAGAAACTCAATTATACAGTTACACATTCACACACAGACGCACACACACACACATATACATTCATTCATTCTTGCACTCATCTATTTAATATTTATTTAAAATAAAATAAATAAAACAAAAGCAACGCAAGTATGGCGTTTATTGACCGGATGTCATAGTTGTACTCTATACTTGTTTATGTACATGCATGTGCATGTGCATATACTGCATGGTAATACAGTGTAGCCTCGTTGCACGCAACCCTTGATATGGGCAAAAAATATGACAAGCACAAAAACTCAGTCGAAAATTTCAGACTTTTTCCCTTAAGAGCATTAATCTTTAACTCGATAACAACCAGCAGTACAAATTAACATACATACATTTGAATGTGTACTTTATTAATTTTTTATTAAATGTATATTTTGTTTTTCTGTTTTTATTCATTATTTCAATCAAATAAATACGACTTTAGCTACGCCAACTTTAGCTAATTTTTTTTATAAAATTCTTGATTGGTTTAAAATGAGCTTTTAAATAGAAAAATATGACTATAAATTTGTAACTTGGTTTGCGCAACAGCCCAAAATTTTTATTGGTTGCGTTCACCGAGGTTACACTGTATATATGTATGTACATACATATGTACATATTTCAATAAATTGCATATAAAATGTCACGCGTGACACATGTCGACTACATTGTTCACCCCTGGAAGTTATGGCCCCAGCCATCATTGTTAACAAAACCAAAATTGTATGTATGTACATTAATCGCTCATTTGCTGCAACGTCGTCATCACTAAAAAAAAGTTTAGTTTAAAGTTTTCTATTTACTGGCTTTTTTTCAGTTAATGGAAAAGTATATTCTATTCAAAATTTATTGAAAATATTTTCTAATTTGCATTTGAAAATAAATATTTAAAGACTAAACGACGAAGCCAAAACACTGGCTGTGGGTCGAAAATCAAATCAAAGAGAAACTCAGAAATGAAATGAGAATATTTCAAAATATGTATTTTAATTAAAAAATAAAAAAAAAATTTTGAATTTCATTATTCATTATTGTTCCCTATATTTCCTAAAATTATTTCTAATATTTTATATATGTACATACGTAAAAACCGGAAGCTCGATTTCGATTTTAGACCAGCGGTCAGCGTTGCCACGACCGAAAAATATTGGTAACCAAAAGTTCTTAAAAAAGTAACCAAATACGCAAATAATTACCAAAATTTTATTTTCTTCTAATATATTTAAAATAGTATTTTTTGTACTTTAACCGTATTCGGATAAGCGATGGCCATTAAATAGAAAAAATCGCCTGATTGTAATGAAATATTCTCAATTCTTACTTTGTGGTAATTTCAAGGCCTTTCAGTTAACTTAGGGGAGTATATCACACGTTTTTAACAATACCGCAAATTTGAGTTTCACTTTATGCGAAAAATGGACATCTTACATACACATCTACTGGCTGTAAAAATGTCGGATTTTTATGACTGTTCCTTTTCCACCAAAAAAGGAACAAAACATCTTAAATTTTGAGTTAATACAGTATTGGTAAATAAGTGCGATATGCTTCAGCGAAAGATCTCTCAATTGCAACGCATTTTCTTGGTAAAGGCTCACATTTTAGTCAGACAAATGCCTCTCAAAGGAAAAACTAGGAATTAAAGTTTCGAAAACATTTTAGAAAGACAATTTTCTGAAACATTTAATTAAATAATCAAAAAAATTACAGCGGTGGAACCAAGGACAAATTTAATATAATTTGATTTTTTTTATAAAGGAAATCATTTTATTTTATAGAACAGTATTTAAATGTGAGCAATTCGCTTAAACGAAATGGTTTTAAGAAATTTTTGGTTTTTGGTTTAACAAAATTTCACTGTATATCCTTATCAATACTTATATGCAATAAAAAAATCTGATCAATCGAAATATTCTATCATTCTAATTCATTATGTACATTGTACAAATTATAAACAGAAATTCCTCATGAAATTTTTCCCTTTATCTTTTTTTCCTATTATGAATCAAAATTCCCTCATTTTACTTTTTAGTCCGTTTTTATAAACCGTGTAAAAGGGAGAAAAAATAAAAAGCTAAATATGTTTAGGTTTTGGGGTTTCCCTAAAAAAAATCCCTCACAGAAGGGAGACATTTTTCTTGAGAAAAACCTTGTCTCATGAAACAAATTCCTTGCGAATATTTATAATTTGGCTGAAATACTTTTTTTCAAACATGGCAAGTTACATCTAATTATGAATTGTTTGAATTTTTTGATACGGCACTTATATTGCAAATTTTTCGAATTTTTTGTATGAAAATTTACATACAAATTAAAAAAAGGTTTAAATTATATATGTAATAGAAGTCATGGATTGTGAATCAAAATTTTATTACCCCTAAGATTGTACAACAAACAAATTAAATTTTATAATTGTTAATTTAATCGTCAGTGTGCTGGAAAAATATATTTACTATATTATTTTGATCCTCTTGATTAAAGTTTAAAATAAAAATGAATGGCATAGCCATTGCTGGAAGAATATCGTTATCCTGGGGGTTTTTCATAAAATATGAGCTATTTTTCCTTTTTCTTAACAACATTTTATAGATAATGGGCCGATTTTTTAATTTGAACACGGTTTCGGAAATAAAATATATGTTTTTTTTAATTTGCTTATAATTGTTCCAACTTTTGGCCAATTCAAAGCAGATTTATATCAGTTTTATTTTTAATTTTTTTTTTGGTTTAAAATTATATATTAAAATTATATATTAAGCTATTTTAATTTTAATTATTCAAATGCGTTATTCGACGCAAAAAAAAACCCTTGGTTCATTCTATCTTTCCGTGGTCCCATTTTTTAACGTGTTAAAAATTTTACTAAGCATTCAGAATTAAGATTTGATTGACCACCTTGTGAGAACTACGCATCCGGATTTTAAAATTAAATTTTGTACCTGTATATATGTAATTGTTTGTATATAAATGGTTTCAAAAATGCAAATAAAAAATTATGTACAGGGTTTTTGAGAATATAATTATACTTTTTTATTAAATCTGCGGTCAGAATCGATAACCATCTAAGTCGACTTGCTAATTAAAAAGTAAATTCAACAATTGAATTACTTAACATATATAATTTAATAGAAATTTCGTATTCGCTTAAAGCAAAACTTTGCCATATTAATTTTCGAATTTGAATTGCCTTTACATTATTTTTCCTTTAAATTTTGGCGCCCTTTAAATTATGCCGCCCTAGGCTCGGGCCTCACGGGCCTAGGCTTAAATCCAGCACTGAATAAAAGTAACCAATTTTGTTTAAAAGTAACCAAAGTGCCAACGCTGCTTCTATTCATTCATCAATGAGTAAGCGATGAGAGCGAATGCGGCGGACTATCATTTTTTCAGAAATTTATTAATCATTGTTGTTGGTTGAAGGCATAGTGAACACACGCTTTTCAATTACAATTGAAGAGAATTCCGGCCGTATAATGTATTTTTTTCTTTTCCTTAAAATTTTAATTACATTCCTCTAATAAATTGGTCATATCTGACAAAAATTCTAAATCTAAACTTGTTTTCTTATTTTCTTTTTTAAGTGCTTGACATTATGTGTGCTGGGTAACTCTCTCAGCAATACATACTCATTTTTATTTTTGAACGTTAATGTTTTAGACCCATGGTTTTTTGGGCAAACCTTCTTGGGATTCTTCGTAGATTACGATTTCGCCAACCGCTTGTTGATTTTTTTTTTCATACATACTAATTGGCCCACTCTAATGTAGTCGTACATGTTTCTAGGTTGTTGATCATTTTTGGTAGTTTTACTTCAAGTTTTCCTATTTTCTGCAATTATTCTTGAATTTTTCTATTTTGTTATTATTCTTTTCTCAAGAGGTGAGTACACAAAATATTTGTATGATATTTATTTTTTGCACAAGCTAAATAACGATATGACGGTATTTTTTGCATTATTAACTCAAAAATCGCATTTTTTTGGAGTTATGTCGATGTGGAAGCAAGTGAGTGATACGAGAATGTAGTTGGAATTACCGTCATACAAAGTCATATCAAAGAATGCTATCAATATGAATATTTTTGAAACTTTCAGTTTTGGAAAACAGGAATGAGACTGACTGACATGGTGGCGCAGGAAAGAACAACCAAGTGGGCCCCAGAAAATCAACACATTTAAGATATATTTTCAAAATATGTATGTAGATATGAGTAGGTACTTTTAAAACGATATTTTTGCTAAGATAGTTGTTTGAAAAATTTTTTTTTTAATTTCTTAAAAGGTAATTTTATAAAATATGCTTTTTATTGTTAATTATTTAAAAGGTTGTTTCGGTAAAGGTACTTTTTAAAATATGTACATTTTAAATATTATTTTTCCATAAAAGTTACTTTTAAAAATACTTTCTTACGAGTTAATTTTTTAAAAAGTGCTTTTCGAAAAGGTACTTTTTTGAAATGTACGTTTTTAAAAGATACTTTTGCAATATGTACTTTTATAAAAGGAGCTATCTTAAAAAGTACTTTTGTAAACGGTACTTTTGTAAAAGATACTTTTGTAAAAGGACCTTTTTTAAGGTACATTTTTGAAATGTACGTTTTGAAAAGATACTCTTGCAATATGTACCTTTATAAAATGAGCTTTCGTAAAAAGTACTTTTGAAAACGATACTTTTGCAAAAGGTACTTTTGTAAAAGGTACTTTTTAAAACGTATTTTTTATAAGATATTTTTATAAAAGGTACTCTTGCAAAAGGTTCTTTAGTATAAGATACTCTTGCAAAAGCTACCTTTGTAACAGGTACTCTTGCAAAAGGTACTTTTGTAAAAGGTACTCTTGCAAAAGGAACTTTTGTAAAAGTTATTTTTGTATAAGGTACTTTTATGAAAGGTTCTTTTTAAAAGGTACTTTTGCAAAAGCTACTTTTGTAAAATTTTTTTTTACAAGATACTTTTTTAGAAGGCTCTTTTCTAAATGGTACTTTTGTAGTTCAGAAAACTAAGCCCGATAGCTTGGCCATACCTGCTACTGCGCTAACAAGAAGAATACAAATTGGCGCATTGCTGTTATTGTCGTAGTCGTCACTTTGGCTTATGGGTTTTAAAAATCTGGTAAACGTTTGCTCATTCTGCATGTAAATACTTGTCTCAACATGCACCAACATGCATACGGTATTCTTGTGCGAATGTTCATTAGGAGGGGCCGTTTTTTAAAGGAATCTTTTTATTGAAAATTTTTTACGCATTTAAAAAAAGCGTTAGGAAGGGTTGGTGGTTCGAAATCGGGTCTAAGTTAATAACTTCTTTTTGCGAAATGAAGATTTGCAATGAATTTGAGTTTTTTCATTTGATTTTTTAGTGAAAATTTCAACGATTCTTTTAGGAAATTTATTTTTTTTTAGTTAATTTTTTGTTTTTTTTTTTGGCCTTGTTGATGAATTTTAGAGTTTTTCAAAAGTTTAAAGTTTTTAGAAATGGTTAATGTTTGTAAGATGGTGTAGCGACCTGGAAATCAGTACTGATCCGTTCTGCTAGTCTGATGAATAATAAACAAATGGTTCTATGTATAGTACTCTCTTAATAAAAATAATGAATTTATCAAAAAAATTGTCTAATAAAAATGAAATAAAAAATTAGAATAAATAAAGGGGTAAACTCGGGTTTGAACTTGAGCCAAATTAATCGTTTCAATATAAATATAGCTATACAGTTTTTAGAAATGTTTATTTTTTTAAATTTTTATATTTTAGTTTATCCAAAAAGTTCTTAGAACTATATCATAATATACACACATACATATGTACATATAATGAATGACAGGGTCAAAACAAATGCATACAGGCAGTCGCAATAGAATTCGCTTTGGGAAATATCATTGTTGGATGTCAAAATGAACTGTTCAAGACGAATATAAAACCAGAAATATGTACCAAAATAAAACACATTTTGACAATGAATCAGTTGTGCTTTCGAGTTCACCTGGTATGAATTCGCCTTCTCAGAGCAGTGGAAAATTTCAAGTTCATTTTTATTTCATTTGTTCGTTATCGGTGTTACCAGAAAATCAAACTAGCAGAATGTCAAATATGTTAAACAATTTTGCTGATTCATATGTTTCAAAGTAGAAAAGCCAAATGGTAAATAAAATGTCTTTGTTATTTAATACAAGAAGCAGTTCTAACCAGGCCTTCTCCAGATACATTTTGAGTTTTTTTTTTTGCTAATTTTCCATTTTTTTTTTGGTTATTTTTCGAATTTTACACCAATAGATCATGGATCATGTGTTCGGGGATTTTTAGATTTTTTAGTGAGCACTTGTCAGTGAAATTTATGAAATGTGTGTTTTTAGATTTTTTATATTTTCTTAATTTTTCTTTTTCAACTTGTATGACTGGCCGACCAATCGACCATTAATAACTTATCTAGAGAGACTCATCTTAATGGACTTGTGTGCATGTGTGCACACACACACACAGACACAAACATACGTATTTATAACTGTATTTTGTCATTGTTTGTCTTCCCCTAAACGGTTTTATTTGTTTATTTGCTGCGCTGAAAATTTTTGTTAACAATATCGACCCCTGTGCGCGATATTATTGCATGTTACAAAAACTAAATTTACCAGGAGAGCGTTTTTTTACTAATTTTTATTACTATTATGTACTATAAAACTTTTAAATACGATAAAATGTGCATTGCGTTATCTCCATAACTTTAATATTTTTTGCTACAATATTCTGTCAACAGATGAATTAATGGACATTTTTTTTTGCATAAAAAGGTCAATTTCGAAAAAATGGCAACATATGATAATTTCGCGCACAGGGGTTGATGTGTGTTTTACAAAAATGCTCTGCCGCCAGGTTGAGTTCGGCGTTAATTTAATGTGTCTCAGTGTGTGTTTTTTTAGTTAGGATGCGTGTTGTTACATTGATTTAGGGTTGCCAGAAGGGCCTGATTTGGCCTGATTGTCAAGTTTTTTAATGCGCATCAAGTGTCAAGTGAAAAAGTGATTTGTCAAGCTTTTTTGTAAGTTATTTTTTTTTCTGAAATTTATTCTAGCTATGAAATAATACTTAAAAAAAGTATGTGTATATTTCTAAAAAAAACAAATCTAAAGCCCATATTTTTACTATCAATAGAACTAAGGTCTAATATGATACATATTTTTTTTCTGCAATTATAGTTTAAAAAATAACTAACTTTCTGTACAATTATTATAAAAGTGCCAACACTGATATTTACCCTATTACTCAACACTAGTAAATTGACAACATTGAACCAGAGAAGCAAGTCGTGGACTTTTCATCGGCGGCGGCGGCGATTCGGCTTGAGCCGGGGTTTTACCGGCGCGCCATCCTTCTATCAGCTTAGCCGACTTGATATACCCATGGTGGAATAATACAGGCGGTTTTTCGTTGTTTTTTTTTAATAAAACTTATGTGTTTGAAGAATTGTCAAGTTATTTATGAAAATTATTATTTATTTATTATAGACTAGCTAAAAACTCTCAGCAAAATTGTTTTACGAGTAAAAGTTGAAATTCAATTCGTATTTTCCCAATAATAATTATCCAGAAGTTCTTCTTTAAAAACTAAAAATCTCTTTTATATATTTAGTATGAGTGTTTTTATTTGTCAAGTTTTTTTTTCAAAATCAAGTTTTTTTTTGGTCAATGTCAAGCTTTTTGACAAATTAAATCTGGCAAGCCTACATTGATTGGTTAGACAGTCAATGTTGACAATGAATTTGCCGTTTATAGGCAGCAATACTGACAATAGCAGCAGCAACAACAACAACAACATAGCAACTGCAAAATATAAAGAATTAACAAACATACAAACAAACGAAAAATGTCGAAAGAAGAAATGCGGCTAACAAAATGCGACATGTTGCGATAAATTTTCCAAGTTTTCCATGACCGACCCTGTGGCGTGTGTATGTGTATGAGTGTGTGTGTTTATAAGAATAACTGTTATATTGCTTCAGTTGTCATCCGTTATGGATGGCAATGCGGTAAAATGCTTTGCACCCATGGGACACCTTTTCAGAAGTTTTTTCTTTTTGGCCTCCCTCCCCCTGAGGATCTGGTAGTTGCTGGTGTAGTGATTCAATGAATACTTGCTGTGCAATCATGGGTGTGAGAAATAATAATCATTCTTAAGAAAATTAATCCGTTAAGTTGTTGCATTACTAAAGAATGTCGTTATTTATTATTGGATTGACCTGCGGCAGACATGTTTTTTTTAAATGCCGCGCGTTTAGCACAAGTGTTGGTTTTTGAATTACATACATAAGTACATACATAAGTATGTATTTATTTGTTTTACACATCAAGTGTTTCAATGCAATAAATAAAAACACATGCTAAAGGTGAAAGTGAAAGCAATCACTGCAAGAATTTAGTGAGTTCTTTCCAAGGCGAATTCGTAGCAGTCGAACGCGCAGCTAATTCATTGTGTTTTATCATCTTTTGAAATGTACATTTTTCTGATTTTAAATTAGTCTTGAACAGTTTATTTTGACATCCAATAATATTTGCCAAGGCGAATTCTCTTGCGACTACATACCTTGGTCTTGGTTTGCCTTGGTTCTTTCTTACTCACACAATTTTTTAACAAGGTGTGGTTAATATTAATTATGTATGAAATGTGTCACGACTATTATCTTTTAGCAGGCGGAGAAATTTTAAACTCACGTAATGCAACTCCACCATTAGTGAGAGTATTCTTAAAACCTAGATTTGTAAAACTATAAGAAAATAATCTACATACATACAGTGTTGGCCATAACTAAAGCACCCCAAAGTACACATTCTGGAAATCAGCGTCTTTTTTTGAAGTTATTATAAATAATTAATATTTATACGTAATTGTTGGACTGTTTAAGGTATCTATTGAAAAGAAAATTTATGGCTTGAGTTCAAATCTGAGTTTACCCATTACTTCTTAATTTAAGAAATTATTTTTGGATAAATTCATTATTTTTTTTTAAGAGAGTACTTTTTATTTGAAACAGTTTAATTGTCAGAAATCATTACTGATTTCGAGGTCGCTACACCATCTCATCAGCGTTCTTTTGTTCGATTTTACCACTTTTGACGGTGGATACTAGTCACTAGGAATCAGTGAACGACAAAGGTATACAATTTTCAATACATAGCGCATATCGATATTAGAAAGTGTAGGATTATTAATATGTAGGGGTACAAACAAATACGTTCACAGAAAGCAATGACTACAAACGGGTTACAATATAAATAAGTGCACATATCGAAAGGTATAGCATAAATAAATAAAAAATGCTTTTTATATTGCTAGGAATACGTAAAAATATAGATACATATCGATGGGTATCCATAAATATGACTATAAGAGACAATGTTGTAGCGTTTGAAAAAAAATTGTTTGCAGAACTATAACAAAAAAAAATTATTTTCAACTTATATTTGTTTTAGGCAAAAATTGCACTTCTTGTGGTATTGGCTTTTTGTGTAAAAATAATTTTTGCATAAAAATAAGGTCAATGGAATTCATGCATATTGGATCAATATTCTGTGTTCATATTTAAAATCTTAAAAATTCAATGAAGCAATAAATTATATCGCAATAATCGCGAAAGTTCGCAAAATTTTCCAAAATGTTTAAAAGCCGTAAAATATTCTAAAACGGACTACAAATGCAAGAAATGTGAAAACTCGCAAAAAAAACTGCAAAAATTACGAAGATTCGCATTAACTTCCAATCACTGAAAAAAATTAAATGTTTAATATCATTTAAAAGTCGATGAAAAAATAAAAAATAGAAAAAGTCACCCACATTGCAAAAAACGCGAAATTCCTCGAAAAGTTGCAAAGTTTTGAAAAAGGCGTAAAATCTTCTAAAAAGACTTAAAATGTAAGGAATGAGAAAAGTTTGCAAATTATGCAATTTTTTGCGAATTTTCGAAATTTTTGCAAGCAGCTTACCTTTTTTCGTTTCCTTCCATTTTTAAGCTTTTCCTATTTTCAAAAATGTTTGCAAAAATTTGCTTCAAAGTAAGTTTGTATACTTTCCAAGTTAACGTGAATTTTTTAATACAACTTTATCGCATTTTGTTTATAAATGGTTCCTAATAATTACGAAACGAAATCCATAATACAACTACAGACAAAATTTCTGGCAATACTTATCAAACAAAAATTGGAAAATAAATGTGCTCAAAGCTATTGGGGTACCTATCGATACATATAGCTACGCATGGATAGAAACAAATATGAGCATGAATACATACAGGTATAAAACAAAATGCGCACCGATACATACATACATATTGGCGGTATTCAGTGTTTGGTGCAAATGCTCTTGCGAAAGTGCAAATGCAAAAAATCCTAGCTTTTTTGTTAAATCCAACAACAAAATATACAGGGTTCCCGTTAAGTGTCATAAAAAAGCTACGATATTTTGCATTTGCACTTTCGCAGGAGCGTTTGCACTAAACAATGAATACCGCTATTATGAAATTGAACAGATACGAAAAATATTTTGTATTGAAAATATTCAATAAGTGCTAGAGTAATTTATTTATTATTCTATCGTTTGTCGTTTTCTGCTAGGAATATCAACTATTTAAAATAAAAAAGTACTCTCTTAATAAAATAATGAATTTATCCAAATATAAAATGGGTAAACTCAGATTTGAACTCAAGCCATAAATTTTCATTACAATATAAAATAATTAATTTCAAATAGTGTTTAGCATTTTTGTTTAAAATACTTGGATACTTGATAACGCGAACAAACTCGAAAATGTGAGCTGCTTTAGTAAAAATTAGTTCACGTTATCGCGAGTTCACTGTACTTCGATTTTTATGGTGCACATGCGAGAAAAGTGCGATAGACTTTTAGATGTTATGTTGTGAAAAGAGTTGCGCCTTATTTGATTCTAAGATATTGTGTCACTTATTGAATATTATAGGGCATTATGGCGATAATATGGGCAATAAGATATGCAATATTATTGTGTAATTTATGTGCCACTTAAAGATTTCATACAAGCAACATCGTGCTTTAATTAAACGCATAGACGACAGCAGGTTGCCGTCAAACAAGCGCTTATATGAGGACGATTATTTTGAAGCCAGCACGACTGCACGATTAGCGACAACTTGATCGGCTAATTTATATTTTCGTTAGCGACAATGAGCAGATCTAGTGCTGCCAACACAATAAGATGATTGAAATAAATGAGAGCTTGAAAATATTTTATTTTATTGAACAGAAAAGAACATCACAAATTGAAAAGAGTATAAAAACTTTAACAATTACGAGGTTTTAAGCAAATAAATTGGTTATTAGTGGTGGTAGTGAGTGATCCAAAGTGATAACTATTTGGCCAAAGCTGGTAACGTTTTTTTTAGTCAAAATGAATTCGATATTAGACAATATTCCAAAGGAAGAAGGGAAAATTTAACATCAATTATTTTCAATTTACACGGCGGCAGAACAGGAGCAATATTGCTTTTCGGCAGCCGCTACAATCCCAACATCGGTGTTCATGTGTATGTTTCCATGTACCCCCTCCCACTGTCTTTATTTACACAAATTATAATCCAAAAAGAATACGAGACTTATTTGTATTGTGGTAGGCATTACACTGTGTTACAAAAAAGAACGAAGTCAAAATACCTGGGAAGTGATATTATTTTTCTTGTAGGTGCTGTCGAGTAGATCAAGAATCTGTATTTGAAATTTACGGGACACCGCCAAAATCTGGAGTTACGGGTAAAATACCGGTTTTTCGCACCTCTATAGATCTGTAACTTAGTTGAATATTAACCAATTTAAAAGAACCAGAAACCAAGTCGGACAAAACAATGGCACCCCTTATAGAAATTTAAAAAGTTTTGACACGCTGCTGTATATTTGGAACGCAATTTAACGAGAGGCATCACAAACGCATTTTATGCGTTAGAAAAACAGATATGGAAACAGAAAAGTTGTGCAAAAAAAAAAAATTGTTATAATTGATTTTTAAATAATTTCAATGGCGAGAAACAAGTACTCAAATCAATTTAAAAATAAAATTGTTGAGGATTGGAGGTCTGGCCTATCAAGGCATGAATGAGATAAGCAAAAAATATTCAATCAATTTGTACGGACAGGTCGCTTAATCACCAGTACTTTGCGGAGGACGTCCTCCTAAAACATCACATCATGAAGATTCGTTGATCAAGAGAGAGCAATACAAAATTATCCTACAACGTCCTCTGGTCGATTGCGAAACAGGGTAGCGTCGTGCATTTAGCGAGAGAACGATCCGCAGAAGAGCTGTAGGAGCCGGATTATTCAGACGACGTCCAGCAAAACAGCCTTTCATATCAAACCAAAAGCAGAAAAGCTAGACTTGTATTAGCCAAAGCTCACATAAACTGGAATGTCCGAAAATGGAAGACAGTACTGTTCTCTGATGAATTTAAATACAATTTAAAAAATTCAGATGGAATAAAGTGTGTGCGCCGACCGAAAGGAGAAACACTAAATCCTACGTACGGCAAAGCAACTGTCAAATATGGTGGTGGTGGTATACATATGTGTGTGAAGATAAATTTCGAAATTTATAACCCTAGACACAAACCATTCGCATTAACAGAGCTATGTTACAATGTTAACATAGCGCTGTTAAGCATAGAAAAAATGAGGGTATCTATTCCAAATGGAATCATGACCACATTTTTTGACCAAATGGACTAAAAATAGAAGTTACAAGCAGCTAATTCTATTGTTTTTATAAAACAACAAACACTAAACACAAACATGCATCGAAACTATCAGCCCAATTATAAATATTCGCAAGGAATTTGTCTCCCGGGGAAAAGTGTTTTCTCGAGAAAAAATTCCTCCAATTATAAATTCCGCGGGAATAAAAATACAATAATTGACAACGCTGATACCAGCTGTTTAAATTGTTTACATTTGATTTAATTTATTTTTGGTTGTGCAAAAAAATATTGGTGTTTTCGATAAAAATAAACAAACAAAAATTGTGGAAGAAAATGAATAGCATAGCTTTGCGAAATTTTGCTGAAGAAATTAGTGTTGCAGAAGAACATCTACGAAGTAGCCGAAGGATGGCTAGAAGGAATTTACGAGACGAGTCCAACCCACTGGAGCTGCCACAATCATTGTAAGTAAATAAACGCAAATACATGTTTGTTTATTTAAGCTTTGGATGTGTTATAGGTTCCAAAAATATTACAGAGTAAATAAACCAGCTTTCCGGTATTTGCTCGAAATTTTAACAACTCATTCACAGCCAACAAAAAAACAGTTTGGAGTTCCGCCAATTGTCAAACTGAGTGCGAGCTTACGTTTTTTCGCTGAAGGTTGATATCAGACAGGGGTTGGCAAAGATTGCGACGTCTCATTAGCCCAACCCACTTTCAGCAAAGTACTTACGGAGGTAGTGCACATTTTTGAGACTTATCTCTGTCCAGTTTGGATTGAAGTACCAAAAACCAGAGAAGAAAGAAGAAAAATTGCGATTGATTTTTACACCAAGCACAACATCCCTGGTGTTGTAGGATGCATCGATGGAACGCACGTCCAAATAATTGCTCCTTCAGAAAACAAGCACCTTTTCTATAACAGAAAAGGGAAATATAGCTTGAATGTTTTGCTGGTGACTGTTCCAAAATAATATTTGTGTTCGATTGCAATTATACAATTTTTTAGCTTTGTGACCATCAACAATGAATTCGGTATGTGGACTCATCACATCCTGGTGCATGCCATGATTCCTTTATATGGAACACCAGTGAGCTTAGGACATATTTTGAACAGATTTATTTAAATGGTGAAACTAACTCTTGGCTGTTAGGTAAAAATTTTCGATATACATATGTAATAATAATTAAACACTAATTGTTATTTTTTATTCCAAAAGGAGATGCCGGTTACCCATTGGAACCATGGCTATTAACACCGTACCGCATTCCTGAGGACGGTACACCAGGAATGCGTTTTAATGAGGTCCACGCAAAATGCCGCAATATCATAGAGCGTACTAATGGGGTTTTGAAGAACCGTTGGCGCTGCCTTCTTGGCGCACGCGAATTGTACTACAGCCCAGCGAAAGCAGCAAAAATGGTAAACGTGTGCTGTGCTTTGCATAACGTATGCGTTGGATATAATGTAGAAGACGAAACCAGGAATTTTATAGAGGTAAATAGTATGGAAGAGGACGCAACACCACTAACAACCGAGACCAATGGAAGAAATCTAGCTACCGCTCAAGCCATAAGGGCCAATATTGCAGAAAATCTGTTTTAGGGCTATTAACTTTAAAATATAACTTATATGCGTATTAAATTCTCTTTATTACAACAACATTTAACATTAAAAAAACAACCAATTCATAAAACATAAAAAAAAAATAAAAATAGTTTATAAACAGAAATTACTTAAATTTTATTGAAGTCTTTCATACTCCTGCATTTGCAATTGGGTTTTTTCCAATTTGTAATTAACTTCTCTCATCCTTAGTTTCTCCATATAGGTATTGTTCCGCTTCATTTCTTCTATTTCTTTTTTCTTCAGCCTTTCCATTTCTTTAAAATGTTTTTGCTGAACATCGGCTAATTTATCTATTGATCGATAAATTTTTTTTGTAGTTTGCTCTAAGTTTTCTTGCTTGGAAACTACCAATTTTATTGCTTCTAAGAGTTGTTTTTTGCAAGTTCGGCCTCTAGTGCATCATAAGAACTTTTGAGCGAACTATGGGATTTCTTTAAACCTGAAGTTTTTTTTGAGTGTGCTGTAACTGGAATAGCTGGCGTTATGTTTTCTTTACTTATTTCCTCCTCAGCTTTATTATACAATTCATCAATACTTATATCCATATATTGCGCTGTATCCGGTAGATCATGCTTCTTAGTTCCATCGGTTATACCAAAAGTCTTCGCCGAAACACCCTCCACAGTTTTCATACCTATCAGGTTATATATAGCTTCGTCCATAGCCGAAAATTTTTGATTGTTGTTTGGGCCACCTCCTGTGGCATTTTGGTTTTTTAAATTTTGTGCTGCCTTTTGCCGCACGTACTTCTTTTGGTCTGCCCAAACCTGTATTTAATAACGATAACGTTAGAAACCAATTACTTTATTAATGTTAAAACAATACCTTTTTCCATTCCGCTATACACTTAGTAGGAGGCCCCATGGAGTTAAGCTCGGTTTTAGCATTCTTCCAAAATCGAGCAAGCTGTTCTTTGCTACCTTTATGGAAATTACATGCAATGTCTGCATTGGATTCCATCAGTTCAAGCAAATGTTGCATTTGAGCCTTGTTTGTTGTTTTCGACCTATATAAGCATATAAATAACCAAATAAAAACATTTATTGTCTGAAATTTTATTTAATAAAAAAATTACTTACATTTTAATTCAAACTCCCGTCTGTTTTGCCAGGGAATTTTTTTTGGGGAAAAACCAAACCTCAAATATATTTAGAATAAATACTTTTTAACGATTTAATTTTTTTTCTCCCTTTCACACGGTTGATAAAAAAGGGTTAAAAAGTAAAATGAGGGAATTTTTATTCATAATAGGAGAAAAGGAAAAAGGGAAAAATTTCATGAGGAATTTCTGTTTATAATTGGGCTGTATACTTTCTGACACACACAAAAACTATTATATTCTTTAAAGGAAGAATCTGAATTCCCAGCTACTGGACATACCTGGGCAAGAAAAAAATGAATGGATTTTATAGATTTTATGCTCCCCTAAGACACCCAATTGTCAGAAATCTTAACAGTTGGATTTTTAAAGAAAAATTTGGATTTTAGTAAACGTTCTTCATTTTCTCGTATATGAGCTACCAAAGAGTATAAAAATATTCGTTTAGAGCTTGCATCTAATTTTCGCACGATATTGCCAGTCGCTTAAAAAACAACGTATTTCTACTCAATTTTAACATTTTTCGCTTATTATCTTGTAAAAAGCGGAGCTGTTTACTAGAAAACAGATAAATTTCCAATGGATTTGAAATATGTTGGATAAAACTATTCCAACTTTTGTCGGTTTGCATTTTGAAAATGTCTATAAAATTGTCGGTGTCACGTTGTAAACCGCGTAATTGTTCGTACTTTATTTTTCTTGCCACGTCTGGAGATGGCACTTCCTGATCGTTTCCAAGAATCCTTATGGCGGTTTTTTGTTGGCATAGCCTCTTGTTACGCCAATTTGCAGCTTTTTGATGCTTTATCTCTTCCTTCGCAATTATTCGGAGAACACTTCTTAACTTTTATACCAGTTGGGTGAGCTATGGGGGCGCCGTTTGATTCTATATTACCACGAAAGCCTTTTTCTGAAATTTTAATGGCAAATCGATATCGGCCGCAAGTGTTTTTTTTTATTATATATGCACTTAGCGTACAAATATAAAACGTTCCTCGCCTTATTCCAAGTGGTGCTAGTATACGTAATTGGACATACATACGCAGTTCAAATACTTGAATTTTTCTAAAAATGGGACCATTTTGTTATCTCTCCAGTACCCTCCAAAATACTGCGTCAGAAATAAAAGCTCACGAGTTGAAAACTTTAGCTCTGCTTCAAATTTGGGATATACTTTACTCTTTTTTAATGTATTACTATTTGAAAATGGGACTATGTCAGCATTTAGACGTTTTTCATCCCTAACGCGCTTGCGAAGCAATTTGTATTCTTCAACTTCTGTTACAGTTGATGTTGTTCCGTTGAAACTTATTGGTTTTTTCGTTGATGACAATTTAATATCTGCATTGAAAATATTGGTATTTAAAATAGAACATTTTCCGAAAACGAAAGAATCTATTAAGCCAACATCTAATGCATTTGACGGAAAACTATTTATTTTCATTTCCATATCATTTCCATTCAAACTCTCATTGCCACCGACAGGAACACAATTAGGAACCAGGAAAGCTACAAAAATATTTTTTTTTATTAAAATCTCTAACAATTTGCAGTTTTTATGTAATAATTTACCATCAAGATTGTTACCTAGATCAGCTTCAGCGTTTAGAATTTCTGCATTGTGAGTTTTCGGATTATTTTCTACAAAGTTATGCTGTTTTAAAAATTATTACAATACAAATTTGATATACTTACCAATTCCCTTCTTAATATTTATATCAAGAACTCGAGCCGTTTCCTCATATATGGAATTCATTTGATATTTGGAAATTTCGAATAGTTTGCGCATTAAATCTTGTAGTGAAACATTACTTGTACACTGTGTAATAAAAAGATCAATTTAAAAACTCTATTTACTATATATACACACACACACATATATATATATATATATGAATATAAACTTTGAAAACATGTACATATATATAAAAAACAGGAGTACGAAGAAGTCACCAGGGATAATATAAAAAATAATAAATAACATGACCATGAATGAAAATCAAGGACCGTCAGTCACGCTTATTAGTTTTATTAAAAAAATATTTATTAACTTATTGTTTTTCAAGTTTTATTTTTTGCTTACAAATTAAAGTTAATTTGTAATATTTTTTGCGTAGAAAGTTTAAATTATTTTTAATATAATAAGGGTCACTTTTTGACTTTGAGATTAGAGATTAAATTAACCTTAATAGTCGATTATATGGTTTTGCTTGCTAGATTAGGCGGCCAAACGTGGTGGTTTAATCTTAAACTAGAACTGTGAACATAGACATGCTTAACACAAAAAGTTGTTGAACCAATAAAAACAAGAAAAAACCAATTTTAAGAGAACCAGTGGAGATGAGGATTTTAGTGATTCCGAAATATGTATATGAAAACCTTATTCCGCCTAACTAGTTGTGAAATTCGCAGATATTCTTGAATCCACATCCATATCACTTGTAAAAATGGTTAATTGATTCAACAACACTCTAAATTTGTAAATATGATAAAATTCGCGCATTTGCTTCTTCTGTAAAAAAGCCGATTTGCTTTGATAACAAATTTGAAAGTTGCAAGAAAATGTTGCCATTTTATGTTATTCAATATGGTAATAGTACAGGGCTTAAACCACCACCTAAAATTATTATATTCATTTGATACTAGATTAATTTAATTGTCAAATTAGCCAATTAGAAAATAAAATTAGTTTTAATCTCAAAAAATGGCTCTAAGAGTTTATGTACGAACTCTGAGGATAAACTCGTCCTAAAATCAGCTATCATTAGTTACAGGCCAAAAAAAATTGGCAAACAAGTTTTTCTGTGACAGAAACTTAACAAAACAAAACCAGTCTTTTATTTTCCAAGCAGGAAAAATATTTAAAATAATTTTTAAAGTTATTTTTCTTTAATAATCAAACAAATAAATATTAATGCAATCGAAGGCAGTCTGCTAACAAATAATCAATGATTATTTGCGGACCCTGTTGAAGATATAGTATAGTACGAATTTCCAAAAGAAAATATTTTTTAATATGAAATATTTAATCTTATATGAAAAAAAAAATATATTTTTGCAAGTTGAATACCACGACTACACTAGACTCTCCAATGATAATATTTTTGCAACAAAACTGAAAGCCCATTAAATAAATTCTTACTGAGCTGCACATGATTTAAATTTTAAGAAATTTCAACTCTTGCAAGTATAAAAATATTTCTTTATATTGTAGAAAGTGATGTTCTTATCCCGCGAACGAATTTTCAAATATTTCGCAAAAGTATAGACATTTGTGTCCCAGATTACTTGTGGTGCTAAAATTGCAAAAACTGTTTTTTTTAATTAAGTTTATCACCGGGTGCCCCGCTTGACGAAAAAAAACAAGTGTCTAATTCGTGCACAGTGTAATTAATTGTATTAGCCATAAATAATTTTAAGATTAAAATTCCTGATTAATCATATTCCTCTTCTTCGTAATCACCTGAATTTTATGGCTTCATGAAAAGAAATCCATACCAAAAAAGTAAAACTTTGGGTTTTTATCTTTTAGTTGGTTTGTTTTTCTCTATTCTGAAAAGCATCATTAAAAAAGAAAAATTGGACATTTTCAATTTTTGATTTGGGAGACTTTTTCATGAAGCCGTGTTTTATATTTGAATAAAACTCAAAACAATATACTTACAACAGAATTGAACACTGCATAAAATCGTTTTTTTTTTATTATAGCTTGGCTTTATTTTATTACCAAGTGGAATCATAATGCTATTCACTTTATTAAAAAAATCTGAAAACAATTCATTGTTTTTCCAATTTTTAAAATCACTTAATGAAATGTTTCTTTTTTCTTTAAGAGTTAAGAAATATATTTTTGCAATTAATATTATAAACTGATGTTTTCCCATTTTATATATTTAAATATTAATTTTAAGCACAAAAACTACTCCGTATTTTAAAAACGTTGTTCCAACTTTCAACTTTTACACCAAGTGAAGAAATTTTAGAAATAAATGCTCACTCTCTGTTTTTAATGCTATTTAAAAAGATAAGTAAATGTAAAATCTAACGGTATTTTTCATATTTTTCCAACCATCAATGAAAGGGGAACAGAATTAGAGAGAAATTTTCATATTCCATCCAGCTCTGTCATCTCAATGCTTTTCGCACTGTTAAACTACATATACAAAAAGTAACGATCATTTCCGTCTTTGATTCATGTTCATTATTAACATTACAGTGCTAGAAATTTTTGTATTCAAACTTCTGTACATGTAGGACTGTTTTTAAGGATTGTTAAATACCCAAAATTGTTAACATAAAAAAATAGGTATTAACATTAGTAAAATTGCAGAAATTCCAAATTTGAAAATTCACTAAAATCCAAATTTTTCTTTAAAAATCCAACTGTTAAGATTTCTGACAATTGGGTGTCTTAGGGGAGCATAAAATCTATAAAATCCATTCATTTTTTCTTGCCCAGGTATGTCCAGTAGCTGGGGATTCAGATTCTTCCTTTAAAGAATATAATAGTTTTTGTGTGTGTCAGAAAGTATAGTTTCGATACATGTTTGTGTTTAGTGTTTGTTGTTTTATAAAAACAATAGAATTAGCTGCTTGTAACTTCTATTTTTTGTCCATTTGGTCAAAAAATGTGGTCGTGATTCCATTTGGAATAAATTTTTAATATTTTTTTCATATTAACATGTCAAGGAAAGGCTACGGCTAATAGAATTTGGGAAACCTTGAGCAATAAATTAAATGCCTTGGCGAAAGGTAAATGATTAATTTTTTCCCACATTACCATGCTGCAAATAAAAACTTTTATATTTTTCGGTAGGTGTATGCTGATCAAAAGCAAATGGTTAAAAAAAAGCTTTCTTATAATAAATCTTCACGCAAGAAAACTGGAGGAGGTCCTTTTGAAGAAAAACCATTAAGTGTTACTGATGAATAAATTTTGGAAGCAACAGGCATTGATGTTGCTGTGGCTGGTTTAAAGGTGGTCCGGACATTCGGATCTCAAATGCAGCAAGATGAAGAAATAAATATACACGTAATTTTTACAAATTAAGTGGATATAAACTTACTCATTTGCGTTCATGCCAACGATTAAACAAAAAGAAAAACTTTCAAAATTAAAAATGATATTAGCACTTCTGTTGATAATTTATTTTTTTGCTTTTTAAACATGTGTATGTGTTTTGTTTACTTATTTCTGGTGTTGATAAAGTTCTTTTTTAATCTTTTACAACACTTACTAAAAAATCTATTCGCAATGTATCGAGTCCCATCATCAGAAAAACTCGTACAATCGAAATTAAATTAGATACGAATTTATTTAGATCACGAGTTCCGTAATTTGCCACCAGATTTTTTGTACCGTATTTTGGGGGTGCTTTAGTTATGAACAATACTGTATGTGTGTATGCATGTATCTACATGTAGAAACCATTTTAAACGATCAAATTAACGTACTATGTACATACATATGTATGTATATTTGTATCTGCTCCATATGTACCTATAGTAGTACTTAACAAGCTTTGAAATTCAAAACTGCATTAGCACATCCCTGCATTCGTTTTTATTTATATATGTACATGCATACATACATCCATATGTATATATGTTGCACATATTCATCTATTCTGCATAGGTACATACATACATACATATGTATCTATTGATACCAAAATCACAAAATTTTGTTTGGTTTCCGCTTCTTTCCTACATTCTTATTTACATCCTCATATGTTTGTACATATGTATGTATGTGTGTACCTATCCTATATTTCGCCACTATTTTCTTGTATCCAACAACAAAGTCATGCAGTGGCCTTTAGTTACTATATATGTATATATATGTACATGTACACATGGATGCATTTATTTATTGTACTAGTATCATCATTATCGACATTGTCATTAATGTATTTTATATCTACAAATTTACATATGCATATATGAATGCATGTGTACACACATACATACTTACATTCAAATATGCAATTACATGTTGATCAAAGTTGTTAACGGACGTGCAAATGTATTGTATTTGTGGTTGTTTCTTATTTTTTTCTAAACTTTGTCTTGCACATTGTCTTCTCGCACATTTTCTTATTGGGGCTTTTTTTCTTTTGAGAAAATGTTTGTTTGCTTGAATGCAAATAAGCTGCTTTTTGCCAATAAAAGAAACTGAAGCACAAGGTTTGTTGCTTTTGCTGTTGTGTGCAGAAATGCAGACACTACGGAGAAATGTAAAGTTCTTGTTGTTGTTAGTTGGTTGTTTAGCATAATTAGGAGATTTGTTTCCAGTGGGCTGCCAGAATTTTTTTGAGTTAAAATCTATAAAATTTAACTATTTTTTTTATGAAAAATCATTTGTTTTTTTTTAATAAAAAAATGTAAACAATAAGAAGTAATTCCAACAAAAATTCAAATTTCATAGGCAGATATTTTGTATACAAATAAAACGAAAATACCTATCATGACAAGAAATCATATGAAATAGTTTTTTTATTTGATTATGGAAACAAATTGTTAATCAAAATTTTACTACATCAGTTGATTAATATAAGAAATGGTATTCTAATGAATAAATTGTTTAAAAATTTATTTTTTAATAAAAACAATTCCTTTCAACATAAGCCTAATACAGTTCAAATAATTTCGTACAAACATTAATTATAAAAAATAATACGATATGCATTTATACATAAATATTTTTTAAACAAAACTATAATTTAATTATACTATGGACCTATTTAATTTTTACTTTCAAAACACATCCATATTACAGTAACTTTCAAACAGCAGTCTGGCATCTTCTAAATACCACCAGTGGTTGTTACCGAAATGGAAAGAAAGAGAATATAGTAAACAGCGAGAGAGAGAGAGCAGCAAAAAAGCAATCACGCGAACCGGTTATGAACAGAAGGGGAAATTTACATTAAAAAAATAATGTTGCTACAATTTACCAACAACAACAATATTAGTGACAAATTAACAGAGCAAAGCGCTGGCGACAGGAATGAATACAATCGAATAGAAAATACAACAAAAAGTGGAATAAAAGTAAAATATATAAAACTAAACGAAACGTTTTAAAAGCACAAAAATAACTAGAAGATACAAAAGTCTGATTAAAATAAAGCGAAAAAAATAAATCAGCTAAACATAGAAGAGCCGTACAGAAAACAGCTCAGTTGCAATTGAGTTGTTGACCGTGGCGGACTTGAAATATTGGCGAGTTCCCTCGTTTAAGTTTTTATAAGAAAAATAATACAGAAAAAAAATTCAAAGTTTTGAACATCAACAAGAAAAAATTGTAATATAATAAGTAATCATTAAAAAAATATACATATAACTATTTTTAAAAAAATTGATATAAAAAAGTTTAAAAAAAAATAACAATTTTGAAAAACTTACCGTTTGACAAATTTTTGTTAAATGCTTTTTTTTCATTAAGATTTTTCGAAACGGTTAAACGCAAGTGACCAGAAAAAAAACACGTTTTTGAGATTTTTGTTTAGTTTTCTTATATTGGTTATCAAACATATACGAAAATACTGGAATTTTCTTTGTTAAAACTTCATTTTAAAGTTTTATTTTATTGATTTTTCTGGCTTTAGTTACAGTAGCTAAATTAATGGTGCCTTTTTTTAATCATCGTTCCGATTTCCCCGAAAGAAGGTCACGAAACGGTAAAATTAAACGGCAAATAAAAAAGTCGCACAGCTTGCTCATCTCGAGAGACTTTTTTTTTTATATATTCTCTCTGGTTCCTTTTTTCGTAGCTTTTTTAACGATGTATAAAAAGACATCGTTTTTTCATGTGCTTAACCGCAAAATATGAAAATTAGCCAGTATTTAACAATACAACCAGGAAAAAATTATATATTTTTTTATATATTCAAACTGAGGCTTCAGTTACTAAAACAAACTTGATCTTTATTTTTTGCAGTGTTGGCCTTTTTTTGTTGAAAGAAAAAAATATATTGTAATTATTTATTAGGCTGTTAACAAAGGCCGTAAAAGACTTAAAGAAAAAACAAGCATTTTTAATTTAAATAAAAATCCAACAAAAACACAGTAGTTTTTAAATTCTATAATAAAAGGATTTTATACTACTGTTAACTATAACCACAGCTTTAATTTAAAATAAATAAAAAAACTACAACAAAAACACATTTAGAAAAATGGTAAGTAAATGTATAGGAAATTTTTCAACACCACAAAAAACTTTTAAAAAGAAAACCGGAATCTTTTTTTTGTAATATTGCGGCTTACAAAAGATGACTAAACTTTTTCCGAACAAGAACACACGTTAGTTGTTTTGTGGATTCACTTAAGCACACATTAGTACGTAATACATATGTACATAAATATGTATGTATGATAAAGCCACCATCTTAATAAACATAAGTTAGCTTGAGTATGTTAAATAGAGTTCCAGTGCTTGAAAAAGGGTGTGGAGTAGAAAGCAAAAGCAACAACAGCACTGTTGTCCATGAAAAGGAGAAGAGCGGCTTACAGAAATGAGTTACCAGTTACTTACAGAAATAGAGTTACCAGTTTCAAATGTTATATGAGATGTAGAAGAAATCTAGGAAAGTCTGCATATATTAATGAATTTTAATTAATCGCGTTAAAAACTTGAAACTTTTCTTTTTTGAAGACTATGATTATGGAAATAATTAGTCCCCGTCCAGACTTGTGATTCTTTTTAATTCCGCTTTAAAATTAAAATTCCTCATTATGAAATTCTAGTTTTGCAATTTTTGTAATGCTTTTATCTTGTTACACTGACATTTCTAAAAGTAACATTTAATCCAAAAGTTCGCTATATTTCATACAGCTGAAGAAATAAAATGTCAATTTGAAGTTGGCTGTGTTTGACAAGAGCGAATTTCGAACAGAAATTAGTTGCAGAGCACATTAAACTGTATAAGAATTGATGCCACAGAATTTGCAAGTCTATACGGAGACTTGCTGCGCCTATCTGCTGCAGAGTTCATTTGCTGTAGGTATTTGCTTGTAAACTTGGCATTTTTTAAAAAATGTTATCGTGATTGGCGAAAAGGCCAATTACTTTATTTCGTCAAAAGTTTCTTAATGCAAACAAAACAATATAATGTTTCTTTGCAATTGAAAAGTGTGATGTGTGTAATTTCGCGCTCAGCTTTTCACAATATAAAAATTTATTTAACGAAATCATTAAGATTTAACAAATTTTCAACGTTTTTTTAACTAATAGATTAATGGAGGATTAACGTTTTCCATATAATTGCACATCGAATTATTGGAATATTATACATAATAATCTATGTCCTTCTTCTACATTGCTTCGCTAGCCCCTTGTGAAGCGAGTGGGAGAAGCGCATTTGAACGATAAGCGATATGTGTGCATCGAGTCGAGAATCTCAATGTGTGATGTGTACATATTTTAGTGAAAAGTTTTTCATACCAGCGAATGGCGGCTGCTGGCTGTTACACATTTCTTTAACTGCGGCCACATTTTATTTACTGTTGCAATAGTTTCCAAACATGCTGCAAAACTTGGCTGTATTTACGAATTTACCCATTATTCTACAATAATACCACAGTGGGGAAGTGCCCTATTTTTGAGGCCATAGATATACATATGAGTCTTATTTGGTTTGGCGGATTAAACATTCGTCTTTAAAATTGTGTACTAGATTAAAGAAAGCCAGCGAAATCTATTGCAAAATGTATTTAAAGTCGAAATTCGCAAACGAAAAAGTTTTTCCTTCTTAAACTTTTATATAACTAACTTTATGAAAAATAGCATTTTCTAGGTTTTTGATTTCATAATCAATTTTATTGAATTATTATTTTTTAATGTTTGCTTTAATACCTACTTGTACTATCTACTTATTTATAATTAGATTGGTTATCAAATAGTTTAAAGAATATGAACGTATGTACATATGTATGTATGTAGATATTTTTCCAATAACTTGATAAGTAGAACCTGCTATCTAGATCATAAAAGTTAAAAATTTATCAATTTTTTTTTTAGCTTTTTCTTATTTTATTAAGATTATATAAAAGTGTATGTACACACTTTACTCTGAAGCTAACTTTAAGTAAAATTATCGAATATTTTCTAGTTATTACCAACAAGTTACTCAATATATTTTTTTCCGAATGGTAGTACTGGTTAACCACCAAGGAAATGCATAGAATTTAAGTTAATCTGGTGGTAATATGCCTACATACATACATACATATATCCAGTGACTGACAAATACCCAGAACGTTTTTATTTAAACTAGTATTTCCTGTGGCCGAAGCAATCGCCCATATTCTAGTAATTATTAGGAATTTATATAAACAGCACAATTATGAAATTTTCCCAAAAAGGGAAGAAAGAAATCTCTCGGGTAATTTTTTTATTCATAATTGGGCTGAAATATGTATATACGATAAAATAATAATACAAAAAATAAACTTAAAACTTAGTAGCTCTCTTTTGTTTACAAAGTATGTATAGAAAATGCTCTATCTCATTTCTTTGCAAAAACAAATTGTACCAAAACTCTGCATTCTTTGTTTATTTTGCAACCTGAAGCTGCTAAATACATAAATACAACTTTAATCGCTTATAGCTCCCAAAATACTGAACCAAATTCAACAAAATATAGATTGTGCACATTTATGAAGAAATATCTTTCAAATGATGGAGGTTTTGTCAAAATCAGTTGTATAATAGGACCATAAAAGGGGCCCTACTAATCATATATGTTCTTTCTTCTTATTTGTGTGACTTGTATGCGATTTTTTTAAAATTATAAATGGCTTAAGTTGGATGTTTATGTGAAAAAGTGGCCACCAAATTTTTTTTAATATGTGCAGCTAACTTGTGAGTTTTTTATATGAAAAAAAATTTTAAAACGTCCAAAAAATATGGTAAATATGCAGATATACAAAATGCACTTAAGCAAGGTGTAGAAAGAATAATTACAAAAATTTTGGGCATTTATCTTAAATGTGCAGGTACAAAAATCCACTTAAAAAAGCAATTTGTATGGGATTTTAAAGAAAAGTCACGGAAATTATTAATTTTATGCAGTTAAGCCAAAAGTGCTCAAAACTACTGTATAAAAATTTATTGTAGCTGCATGCATTTAACAAATGTTTAGGTATACCAACATAGTACGTGCAGATAAGATAATAACGTCTAAGATAATAGCATTTTTGACAGAAAACAATTTTAAAATTTACTAAATCAAAATTACTTACGTAAAAAAAAATTCAAAATTATAACAATAAAATACATACATATGTATGTACATACATATAGTGAAAAATGTAATACTCATTTGTTGTAATTTTCATTTTGTCATAACGCGTGACTATTAAACTACTATGGATTAAAAAATAACTTTTTGCGGTGATAAATTTCGTATATTGAATTAAATTCTTGCCGGGATTACAGTTTAACAATCTGGCATCTTGCATATTGTACATATTTCCATCGCTAATCATTTGTTTTACTTTCTCTGCTAAATGTAGAAAATTATAATTTTTATTTATTTAGTAGAGTGTTTTAAAATTAAGTTGAATGCAGGATAATATTTTTGCAAATAAAATCATTTACATATGTCAAGTAATTTAACCTGACAATTAAAATGACTTTTTCTTTTTAAAGAAAAATCAAAAAAGGTTGTTTAATTGTTAAAAGTGATCAGAGAAAAACAGTATTTTTTCCTTAAATTTTATCAGTGTTATTTCGTGTTCGGCACTCCCATTTGCTTGAAAAATTTCCCCTTTTTAACAATATTTGTAGCTCAACCGTTTCCCTCCTTTTTTGTAGAGTTTAGCAGAACCAACCGTTTGGCTTACATTTCTATACAAAGTAATAGCGAAAGCAAATAAGAAAAGCGGAAAAAGAAAAACCAAGAGTATAAAAAAAGAAATGAAATTATGTCTCTCTTTCGTTTTTGCTCTCAATTGACTTTCTGCGAAAAACAACCACTTTGCAAAATGAGCTTGCAGCTGTCAATTATTAGTGTGTGTGTGTGTATGTGCGAGCGTAGGTAAATTGCGGTGTTTTGTGCGTTTGTGTGTGAAACACGAGACATCAAACGACAACAAAAGAAGAAAAAAAGCAGTCTCCCATATGTTTTTATTTTATTTCTTTTCCAACCGATTCGTACCGTTTCAATATGCCGCAATGCGGTTATTCTTAAGTTTATATTTTTCTCATTTTATGCTTTTGTGTTGTTTTCCGCTTTTTTTACTTTTCTTCCTTGATGTTTATTTTTTGTATGTACTTGGCTTCCAAATCAAGTAGATTGTTTTTGTTGCATTTTATCGTTGACTTTCGCATACATATGTATGTATATGTATATTTTTTTTTGTAGTCTGGCGTTTAAAAAAAGAATTGAAAATGAAATTCACCAAGTATTTAACAGATAAACAACAACAATATAGAAAAAGTTTAGTGATGATAAATACTGTTTGTATGATGTGTGTTTTTTTTTTGTATGTGCAAAAGAGAAAATTGTTGCAAAAAAAAAACTGGCATAAAAACAAATTCGTGTTTTGCTTATTGATAACACTATTCCTTCTTTTATTTCATTATTGTTTGTTTTTGTGAAATTTTTTATGCAGTAGATTTGTGGTTGTTGTTTTTGTTGGGTTATATGCATGTACAGTGACAGTAATTAATGTTAGGGTTTCACCTTCATAATTTTAAAATCATTGATAGTTACCAACCTACCAGTTTAGTTAATCATTAGCATTAGCTAAAACTGCCATCAGCTGATTAACTATTGAATTATTTGTATGGAGAAAACCTGCGAGCAGGAAATTATTTAGGAAAAATTTCGATGTACCTACTTATTTAGTTTTTGTATTGTTAGGTTAGGTTAGGTTAGACTGCGATTACCTCTGTGATCTATGTATGTACATAGTGGGTATGTATGTATGTACATACATACATACCTTGATTGACGGGATCAAGGAATAAATATTTTTTGGTTTAGTTCGTAATGGGCATTATAAAATTCGGGAAAAAGTTTAAAGTTAAAAGCGGTAACTTCAATGAAAACTCTTATAAATCCTTGGTTGCTATTTTCGGAAACATTCCCGTGCCCAACATGAATAATTCTGAATTCTTAATCACGTTTTATGAGATATGTATGACTACGTTGCAATAAAAAAAGAGCCATAGGTAACCTATGTATGTCCCCTTTCACATATCGGCAATTAAAAGACGCGCAGACAGACGAAGTTTGTAGAAGAAGGGGCGAAGATGCAGAGTGTGTAAGTTCACGACCCTTTGTACCTAGGCTTGCCAGATCTAATTTGCCAAAAAGCTTGACATTGACCAAAAAAAAACTTGATTTTTAAAAAAAAACTTGACAAATAAAAATCCTCACATATAACTCGCATGTAATTACTTACAAGTTGAGTGAGTGGTGGTACTAGGCTTGCCAGATCTAATTTGTCAAAAAGCTTGACATTGACCAAAAAAAAACTTGATTTTAAAAGAAAAACTTGACAAATAAAAATCCTCATACTAAATATATAAATGAGATTTTTAGTTTTTAAAGAAGAACTTCTGGATAATTATTATTGGAAATACGAATTGAATTTTAACTTTTACTCGTAAAAACAATTTTGCTGAGAGTTTTTAGCTAGTCTATAATAAATAAATAATAATTTTTATAAATAACTTGACAATTCTTCAAACACATAAGTTTTATTTAAAAAAAAAACAATGAAAAACCGCCTGTATTATTCCACCATGGGTATATCAAGTCGGCTAAGCTGATAGAAGGATGGCGCGCCGGTAAAACCCCGGCTCAAGCCGAATCGCCGCCGCCGCCGACGAATTTTCGTACTTGCGCCGCCGCCGACGAAAAGTCCACGACTTGCTTCTCTAATTCAATGTTGTCAATTTACTAGTATTGAGTAATGGGGTAAATATCAGTGTTGGCACTTTTATAATAATTGTACAGAAAGTTATAGTTATTTTTTAAACTATAATTGCACAAAAAAATATGTATCATATTAGTCCTTAGTTCTATTGATAGTAAAAATATGGGCTTTAGATTTGTTTTTTAGAAATATACACATACTTTTTTTAAGTATTATTACATAGCTAGAATAAATTTGAGAAAAAAAATTAACTTACAAAAAAGCTTGACAAATCACTTTTTCACTTGACACTTGACGCGCATTAAAAAACTTGACAATCAGGCCAAATCAGGCCCTTCTGGCAACCCTATTTGTACCGGACATTATTTTGTTTCTCTGTTTTTATTTTCGCAATTTTAACTTTGTTGCTTTATATGATATTTTTCAAGCCCAAGTCATCTTCTTCGGGAGAATCTTCTAATGCCAATTTTGTGCAATGAACTAGTTTTTCCTTTTTTTTAATAAAATTTTATTTTTATAAAAAATTGTTTTATAGGTACTATGTTTTTGGTAATTTAAGTAATCCACAGATTAAAATAAATATGTAATAATTAGTAAACAAACTGCGAAAATGGATGAAAAACAAATATGAAAAAATGTCTGTCTGTCTACTAATTTCCAATATGTAAAAGCTTCAGGCAAGAACAAAAGAGAATTTAAAAAATGTCCGGCAAGAAATGTCGCATAGAAAGGCGTCTATGATGATGGTATACCGTAGCTTTTAATATACAGCTGCGGTAACAAAAGTAGTTCTATAGAGAAAATTTTTATTAACAACAGTTATTCCAAGTCGTAGGTATTAATTACCCAGGGGGCAAATTACGGCATTCGGTATCGAACAAAATTTCCAAACAAATTAAAAAAATTTTTTATGGGCTTTCGTTCGATATCGAATGCCGTAATTTGCCCCCAGGTGGCTGCATTCCGGCAGCTTGATTTCTTTGTCTTGCTTATGAAAAAAATAAACCTAATCAATTAATTTACATACATACATACATATGTATATATGTATGTACCTACTTTACTAGAATTTCATTTTTAAAATCGCTCCCCAGGGTCCTCACACAACCCGCAAATATCCGATAGGTCGGATTCTATCGCCACCACCATCCTGCGAATAAGACAGCGTGATAATACCTAACATGGAACTAAAGCAGACCTTAATTTTGCCTAGCAGCGAATCCGAATCGGAGCTTCTAAGCATTGGCCATAGCGAACGTGATACCCGGCAGTCTGTTCGGTTGCTGCATGGCCTATTAGTTCCGCTCGGAACCCATTCCCTGATCCTTCTAAAATAGAAGACCATCGGAGGACAGTCCTTATCCTCAATTTCTGAGCCCAGTCTTGCCAACTCATCGGCCATTTCATTGTCTTTGATGTCCCAGTGACCCGGTATAATTATGTAGATGTGGTACCCAAGTTTTTTAATTTCCACTTTATGCATACATCTGCATTTATGTATGTATGTATGAGTGTATGTATGCACTATATCGTCATATGATTTCAATAAAGCCCTAAGTTACAAAAAGTTCCAAAACGACTTCTTGGTAGATTTCGATCGACCATATCAAAATGCATGTCCCTGGAAAATTTTATTTATTAAAATTGTACTAATTCGTCAATAAGAAATAAGCTTAAACTAAAAAAAATGTAGAAAAATGTTGCTTAAATATTCATATTAGAGAGCTTTTTGCTTGTCCTCTAAAATTTTTTCAATGTAACTTAGGGCTTTTATGAATTCATGTGACGATATGTTATAAGGTGTGTCCTGTTTTAAGTGCTGCTACATTAAATTCTTTTTGTTTTGCCATTATTAAGTTATAAATCGATAAAACTTTTGTTGTTTTATTATTATTCATTTTATTAAAGGCAATAAAAAAATTATATAAAATGAGAATATAAGAACGATTTAATATTTTTATTATGTTGCAATGCGCTTTCTACCACATTTTATATAAAATATACAATTTCTTAATAAAGGCATTTAATAAGCGATAAATTGGATTTAAAAGAATTTTAATGTGATAAGAAAATAGCCAATGGAAGGAAGGCTTTATTTTATATTTCTATATGTGCATGTGGAAATAAAAATATAAATTTACTTGAGTTTTCGTTTATGACTTTTTAATAATAAAAGTTGATAATATCGATGAATTATGATGCTGTTAATAGTGATTAGAGTTCATAAATGAGTGGGTACTCATTGTGTGAATTTCTTTAAATGATTACCTATACTTAAAAAAAAAAACTTTGTTTTTATTTTTTTTATTTTACATTTTATTTTTGTATGGAGTTTCGAATATATAAAAATAATTTCACACAGATAATAAATAGATCAGGATCAAGAATTCTCTCCATGTCCTTATTTAAGGCGCCGTTGCAAAGCAAACGTCGCATAGAAGTTACTTTGGGAAAATTCAAATATATTTATTATTTTTTTCCGTTGTTCTATTTAATTACTTTTAACTCACTAGATTTTCACGATTTTCGCCCATAAGATCATTCTATATTTTTTCGTTTAAATGTACCGTTTTTTTTATGCAGACTTGATGTATTATAGGAATGTTTATTTTTATTTTTTATTTATATTAATATATTTCATTGCAAAAATTATACGTACATATAAGTAAATAAGTTGAATAATAATTAAAAATTGTTGTCAAACTCACTAATTTCACAGACTACGTTGAATTGACGTTTAAAATACGACACAACAAATTTGTCTGTTCACAAGCGCATAAACAAATTCTATATTTTTTTAAACGATAAGCCATCCCTGCAGACAAAATATCTAGTATGTGGCTAGAATTATAATAGTTGCTTTCAACTTCAGACTAGTTACCTGACTGTCTTTTTTTCATATATCGAACTATCGATATTAACATTAGGTTGTCATAGGAGCCCAACTAGTTCATTCGTGTATAGTCGTAAACTAGTTCAAATACTAGTATTATTTGAGCCACTTTTATACTAGTTGAGTTTTTTACAAATATGTATATACCACTCCATCCTATACTAGTAAAGTCACTAGTTATTATTACCTGTAACTTAGACTTAGTTCGTAATTATAGTCTTCTACTAGTACTTGTTAAAGTATACTACACTGGTTTCTTTTACAATATATTTATTTGACAAAAATTTCTCTTTAGGAGAATTTATAGGAACATGTATTGGTATATATCGAAATAATATGTATTTAAATTTGATTAAAAATATAAGATATATATTACTAAAATGAAAGCCTGTTAGCATCCGTTTCGCCGTCTATTTTTTTATTTTGGACTTGCTTTCGAGCTTCTCTTTTGTCATAGCTGCATTACCTGGCGTAACATTGTTTTTAATCCTTCTGTTCCACACTAACAATGGAATCTGAAAAAATTTCAAAGAATTTTGTTAACAATTCAAATTTTACAGTTAATATATAAACAATTTACCAATCAGTGCTTTGTATTGTTTTTTAAACGCAATTTTCCATGCGTTCCGTCAATGTTATACTCGATAGCAATGTTTCAATGCGGTTCCTCCATAGTCTGCTCATTGTAGAGACCTAAATTCACGTAACATTAAAATAATAAAAATATATGCATAAGAAATACTAAACAGATTTTTTCCTTACGAGCACATAAGTACATATATCGTGGTTGTCAACGCTGATTTTTTACTTCAAATCTCTGATCATTTCATCAGACGTCAATAGAAAATAATTTTTAATATAATTTAAAAAATATTTATATATGTGGTTTTTTATATTTCCTATTTGTGTTTTCATTCTCATAAACTAAATAGTCTGATTGCAACTAGTATTATAACTATCCCAAAACTTTACTAGTTACAAATTTAGCTGCAGGGATACTACGACTGAGCTTGTGAATTCAACAAATCGGTGGCTTAATATAGAAAGGACGTATCTTGATTTTTTTTTTAAATTGCGATTCTAAGCTTTTCTTGTCTATTTCGAATTGTAATGTCAGAAAAACATTAAAAACGGCGCTTAGTAACAAAAACGAGATACGTCCTTTCTATATTAGGCCAACGAAATGTTTTCAAATTGTAAGAATTAGTTTATTTCCTCATTAAAAAAAAATCAAACAAAAATTTTTCAATTGACAAAACAATTTTTTAAACCAAAACGGAAAAATAAATTGTTGACTAGTAATTTGTAAATTTTTGTTATTTAAATTGTTTATTAATTTTTCCCCCTAAAGAAGTTAACAAAATATCGAGATAAAATAAATTTCGATGATTTTTATAAAAAAGAAGTGACCTCAAGCTTAATTTAAAGCATAATACTAACATCACAATAGAGTTAACATATTTCTTAAGTTGGCTAACGATATTTGCTGATAGCCTCTCTTCCACGTTTCCCGCAAGGTTGTTTTTTCCAAATTCGAATTACATTTTAAATACCTCCCCACGAAAGTATTGTGTTGGCGTGTTTTACTTCCAAGCTGTAATTGAATGGCTGATTCATAGTCATAAAACGTATTGTGTTTCATTTTTCTAATTTTTAAAAACACTTTTTACACAATGAATATGATGAATAATACGCTTAAATTGTTTTTCTATTTTCTAGTTTACAAATACATGTTTTTCATGTTTTTGAATTTAAATAGCTACTCCTATCTGATGTAAAAAAAATTAAATGCAAACAAAGATAAACAAAGTTTATTTTTTTTTTCTTAAATAAAACAATATTTGTCAGAGATCGTCCCCGTAGCTTAATATATTCAGATTCGTACATTCATACATTATACGTATTCTTTTTATCTTTTTCTTTTGAAAAAAAAAAATGAATAGAAAACTGTTAATAATTTTATTTTATTCATTGATTCATTCTACACATACGAACATACACATAATTTTTTTTTGCTCCAGGTATGCAAATATCATTAACATTTTTAAGATATTTGCTGACGTCAGTTTTCTTGTGGCGGTTTCAAAATTCTATTTGTATTTAAATTAACTGCGTGTGTGTGTGCATGTAAATATATAAATATGTACATGTGTATGTACGTATTTATTTGTGTAGAACCTCTAGAGAAGTTAGTTATTTTGCAATTGAACACCATATTTTTGTCTCTGTTATTGTTTTTTTAATTAGTGTTAAAATAAAACAAGTTATACATTTTAAAGCCATTTTATATTATAACAAGAGTATTTTTTTTTGTTGGTTAATTTTTGTGTCAAAAGTTTATAAATTTGTATTTAAAGCATTTGAATGGATTTTTCGAAAATTCAAAATTAAATTCGAATTTTTCGAACAAAGTCAGTTTGGTTTGGAACTGATGCATGTCCATGCAGAACTGGCTAACTTTGCTATATTTGAAAATATGTATTGAAAGTATTAAGATAACTACACTAGTTTTAGATAGAAAAAGTACCAAAAAACCTTCGTCTTACAGCGAATTTAATGATATGGGCGGCAGGGGGAGGGGTTTTCGTATCAAATTGCTATGTATGTGAACATTCAGCCTGGATAACAATTCAAAGCAAATACAATAGCTGACATACTATCTAAATGTTGCCCCACAAATTACTTTGCAAATTTTATTCATGCAAATTATATTTTCGATGCTTTGTTTTTTTGTAACGAAAAAAAAAATAAAAAATAATGCAAGCAGCCGCATTTGATTTAAAATTCAAATATTTGTATCAATAGAAAAAACAAAGAAATTTGTTGTTTCACAAAAATAAATTGACACAATAAAATCGAAGAATCCAAAAGTTTTATAGATTTATAACCGTTTTAAAACGCAAAAGTGATTTGAAGCTTTTTGAAAACAAACGGCTGCCGCGTCATCAAATAAAATCATTATAAAGGAATATAATTGGAAGCGTTTTTCTAATGGTAGTAGCGGTTTTCTTTTTAAAAGTGATTTGAAGGTTTTCTTTTGAACTTTTCTTAATATTGTTTGTACTAATTCGATTTTCCTTTGAAATATTTACATATCCATTAGGCCGATCAACTAACAGAAGAACAAATTGCTGAATTCAAAGAAGCCTTCTCGCTATTCGACAAAGATGGTGATGGCACCATCACAACAAAGGAATTGGGCACAGTCATGAGATCGCTCGGTCAAAATCCCACAGAAGCAGAATTGCAGGATATGATCAATGAAGTTGATGCTGATGGTAAGTTATTATTTCGATTTCTTATTTTATTAGCTTTTATAAAAGAAGCGCTGTGCAAAAAGTTGTTCATTTGTTGTAAACATTTTTGCGGAAATATTTTTAAACATTTTTTTTAAAACAAAAGTCTATCCGGTATGTTCTACATTCCACTTTGAAGTGGAATTCGATTGAAATCCCTTCAGTTGAAATTTTTTATGTTCTGCATTCCACTTTTTCCATTTGTATTTCAATATTTAATACAAATATACTCTACTTTTCCAGAACATCTAAAATTAAAAGTTTACTATCACAACTTTTGTAGAACATACATGTATAAAATTGATTTCATAATTTTTATATTCATCTACGCCTTAAAAAAAATACCTAAAGCATGAGTCTTGGTTCCGGGAAATATAATTTCTTGGGAAGGGAAATTTCTAATTTGTGTTAGAATACTAAACTGGTGGAAATGTAGTGACTTAAAAATGTGTGTATATGTTCCATGCTACTATTTGTAGAAAAGATCCCCCGGTAGACTGACATCTCCCGTAACCGGACAAAATAACTACGACGATCGGTGTTCGCATACGTGAATGTGCTTTCACTGTATCTAGATTCCCATAACGAAATTTTCATATCCACATACGATTTGAAGACAAATCCGCTAAACTGAGATCGCTGGCGAAAAATAATATGCAAAAATATTGGTTAAATAGAACAAAATTTAACATCATGATCAGTCGGGATGTAAAAGTACAATGAAAGCTCTACTTACGAACAGCTTTCCTGGCCGGACAGACGAATTCTATAGCCACATGCTTTTGTTTTTATTTGCAGAAACAATCCCTTAGGCGGATATCTCCCGTAAGCGGACAAACAGCTACAACAAGCGCTATGCGCACACGAGAGCGAGCTTTTACTGTATAGACATTCGATTAAGGGATATTTTGAAAAATGTTTTTATTTTGGCTCAACGCACAAACATATTCATGAAAATGAACGGAAATTTGTAAAAAATTCTTTAACAAAATTTTCCTTGAAGGAAATTTTTATTTTTCATACTATAGAATACTTAAAAAATTTTGAAAAAAAGTTGAAAATTGGTTATCAAAAAAATTTCTCTTGAAACGAATTTTAAATTTTTCATAATATCCCTGCAGAAAATGTCAATAGTGAATTTATATTGATTATCTATTGACGATGTCACCAGTACTATTGACAAATTGTACCCAAACTAATGCTATCTACTATTGACATTTAGCACAGGATTGTCCTACGAAATCTACCAGTAGACTGCATCAATACTGACTAGGTAGTTCTTGTGGGACCATATGGAGAAATTCTCAATAGTATGATTGTAGTGACTTACTATTGACGATATCACCACACTGTAGTAAAACTCTACTGAAGGAAATATCAATATTAAAATTATACTGACGATGTCACCAATTCTATATTATTTTAATTTTCAAACAGGTACAATTATTAATTAAAAATAATATTTGAAAGTAAAATAAGGTTTAAAATATTTTACAGTCTTCTTTGAGGCATACATTTCTTATTGTTAAATACCATAAAAGGAACTTCGTTTCGTTTCAAATTCGTGATTTGTTTTTAACCGTCAAACATTTTCTCTACCTATCAAAAGCAAAAGACAAAAAAAAAACACAATTTGTTGACAGTGTCACCAAAAACACACCATAATTGTTGACAAAAGTACTGACATGGATACACTTAAATATGCTATACTGATTCTGAATATAACGCTAACTATTCTGAAATTTGCAATAGCTTTGCGTTCTTCCATAATTTCTACCGATTTTCGATTTTTCTAAAAATGTCTATCTGTGAAAATTTCAAATTTCGCATTTTTCAACATCGGAAATATATGTTAAATTAGGTTTTGGGTTTTCGTAACTTTCCTCTTAAAAAAATAACCCTCTTATTTAATTATGTGATCTTTTAACTAGTTTTCCAAAAAAAAAATAATTGCGTAAATTTTTAGATATAAAAAAAAATTTGATTTTTGAAAAAAATATATTTTTTTACTAATTTTCTTTTTCTTTAAATAATGTGCGGAATTTTTAGTACTTTTGCGAACAAATCTCGACTTACACTTAATTCTGTTAACTTAACAGTCCCTTAGTTAAAGCAATGTTAACTTAACAGCAAGAGGTACAAACGGAGCTAACTTCACACCCATTAAAAAATAATAAGTGAATAATTATATTTAAGCTATTCCTTCGTTAAACATGTATGCATATGCCTTTTAAAAGGAAAGGAATGTTGTAGAAACAATTTATGGCCATTTTCGTTGTTATTTTGTTATATCTTTGGAGTTGCGAATATGCTAAGTATATGGTTACTTAGTACTACACTTGCTTTTAAGGTAGTCAATAGCAAAAACATATCACATACTTTTGAATAAATTTAACCAAACACAAATTAGGAAAATCAAATGAAATAAAAATAAAAATATGGATTAGATTACAGAATATAATTTGTTTATGTTTCCTTAAAATATTCGTGTTATAATAAATAGTGCATCGAGTACCAACGAGAAAAAGAGTTGAGTAGTCCAAAATATATTTCAACACTGCATTGATTTGCAAGCAGCTGTTTCCTTAATACTAATTTTTACAATTTTTCCGTTCGCGTACTTTTTTGGGCAACAGCTTTTTTTGAGAGTAAATTTTTCAGTTTACTCAGTAATTACTCATTTATTGCATTTTACTGCAAAAGTACTCGAACGAAGCTATTATTTCGCAGTTGAAAAAATAATGCTACCAGACGCATTTCGTATGTTTTCACAAGATGAACAGAGTACAACTTCGGCCATATTATTTTGCAATTATTTCGCATGAATTTTTTTACATGGTTTTTTGACAGCAGTTCGCACGAAGTGATGAACAGAGTACCATGCTTAAGGTCAGTTGTTTTCGACAACGGGTAGACAATCCCCATTTTCTTGGTATTATATTAACGTGACGTTGATGTTGACAACTGGAATAAAGGTGATTATTTCTGGCTAAAAATGCAAACATTTGCAAGAGTTTTTCTCAATGAAAAAAAAAATAAAATAAAAAGTATAATAAATGTATAGACTAGATATACTTAGTTTAATTTAAACCCAATAAAACCCTGCAAAAACCCCTACTGTTTGGGTTTTTTATTAAAAAAAACTCGGGTTTTTGCCAGCACTGGTATACGGACACCCACCGTCGTACTTGTTTCGTCCGGTTACGGAAGATACCCGTCCAAGGGCTTGGGTTCTACAAAAAAGAAGAGCATGAAACTAATAAATTCGTCCGTCTATAGGAATTAATCTGATAAATTTTCGAAAAAGCGCTTTATTTTTTTTTAATAACAAACCCTTTTCAGTTCGATTTTCGGTATTCAATTACTTTTTTGGACTTGGAAACTGCGTCGAATGCCGCAAATTTTATGTAATTCGTTCGAAATTCATTACACTTTTTTAACACGATCATTTTGAAATCTATTGATTTCCATCACATACCTGGGGGCAAATCACGGCATTCGATATCGACCGAAATCCCATACAAAATTTTTTTAATTTTTATGGAAATTTCGTTCGATATCGAATGCCGTAATTTGCCGCCTGATGATTTAATGATTTTCTAATACAAAACTTAAATCAAGTAATTATTTTTTTTTCGTATAAAATTGATTTATTGTTTCGCCATAGTTTAAATAAAAACAATATATTTTTTTAAGGTATTTATTTACACAAGCACAATTCATCAGCAAAATGTTGTAAAATGGGTACTTGTATTATTAAATCTTTCAGTCATTTTCGAAAATTTATCTGTTTAATAATTTATGACTTTTAGGGAAAATATATCAAATTCTTTTCTTCCAATCTGTCTATAAAAGAAAAACTTTGCAAATTTTTTTTCTATAAAATTTATGCTTTTCGTAAGAGAGTGTTGTCATGGCGGTGGCTGCTTTTATTTTTAATTTATGTACCTATACATACATTCATACGTACACACATATCCATATATATTTATATATGTATAGACGGATTTTTTTTTTGTTATTTATTCTATAGAAATATTTATTGTAGATGGTTTCCAGACTAAACTTATTAGTGTGCACGTGATTTTTTTCCACGAAAATAATTTCTAATAGTGGTGGACTCATTCAAATTGAAATTAAAATATTGTAATCGTTAAAAATAATAACTGAAGCATTAATTTAATCAGAATGAAATTTGTTCGAATATGTCAACAAAAGTAAAATTTTTGATTTTGGTTTATACGATAATTTAGCGCAAAAGAGTCAACATAATGTATGTATATAAGTACTTTTTGTTAGTTCGTGGCGGGAAGTGTTTTTGTTGTTAATCAGCGTAGGTAGGAAACTTAGAAAAAGAATTCTTTTGACAATACATTGTTGTGATGAGTGTTTAAATTTTTGTATTAAATAAAAAAAATCGCTTTAAGAAACGAAAGTTATCTATACAATTATGCTGTGTTGCTAATTTCATACTGTATACATACATACATATAATACATTTCTTAGAACATTGTTATTATCTATATTTGTTTTACGAGTATACATACGTACAGAATCGGCTAGAACAATAGCATCATAGTCAATATGAATGCTTTTCTTTATAGAAAATTTTTACTATTCTTTAATTAATTTTGTTATATTTTTTCATAATTTTCCTTACAAGTTTAGCTTTTAGTATAAGAAAATATCAAGTGTATCGCATAGAGTAGCAAGTTCTTTTTATTAATATACCTTATATCGTGGGCAAAATATATTGCAAAAATTACATCTTTGTGCCGTAAAAACCCCCAAAAACCAGAAAAAAAGGAACTTAAAAAAATAAATTATTTCGGAAGACTAAAACGGTGGCGAAACATGCCCAAATGTTTATATACATATGTTTGTATATACAGTGAAGAACTAAAGTCTACATGCAGTATCGTAAAGTGTTATTCTGAAGAAAATATTTATATATTAGAAAAATTAAATATATAGTTTTTTTTTCGAAAATCATCTTTATTCATAAAAAAATAAAACTTCCAATTAATTCACTTGATCTTTAAAAAAAAACCTACAAAAAGCAAAAATATGGTGTAACAAAAGTGTACATACAGCTCAGTCTTAACAAAAATTTTAGTTTCAGTATTTAGTTGGTTCACCACCGTTATCGATTACTGCTTGCAGGCGTCGTGGCATTGATGAAACCAAATTTGTTATCTCTTCCGGAGTCACTTTGCTCCCTGCCTCCATTAATGCTTTTTTCAATGATTTGACATCTGTAATTGGGTTTGTCGGTTTTTTCTCTCTAAAAGCTACCAAACGTGCTCTATAGGATTTAAATCCGGACTTTGTGGAGGGGTATTGAGTTGCCTGGGCGCGTAATACAGAAGCCATTCCTTAACAATCAATGCAGTATGCTTGGGGTCATTATCTTGTTGGAAAATCCAACCTTCTCCAAGCACTCCACAGATGGCTTAAAATTTTGTTCCAATATACTTTTATATTGGTATCGGTCCATAATATCTTCATCAAAAACCATTTTTCCAACGCCAGACGCTTCTATACCCCCCACAAACCATAACGTTCTCACGTCCATGCTTCACAGTTCGTGTTAAGTTCTGGAGCTACATAGCCGAATTTCTTGTCCATATTTTAGCCCGCCCATCACTCCCGAGTATGTTGAACTTTGATTTGTCTGTAAATGAAACCGTAGACCAGAAATCCATCCTTTTTCAATATGCGCACGTGCAAAATCAAGTCGAAGAAGCCGGTTTTTTTCTGATATAACAGGCTTTTCACGCGGTGTTCTGTTAAAAAATCCATTGTCATTCAGAGCCCTTTTGACAGTTCTTGAATGGACACTCTTATTGGAGACATGGGCGTTTTGATCGGCTAATTTTGGAGCGTTTATTCGGGGATTTTTATTGATTTTTATTGAGATAGAACCAATGTCTCTCCTGGAAAGCTTCTTTGGCCTACCTGTTTGCGGTTTGCTATCAAAGGAAACAGTTTTGTTGTAGTTTTCAATAATTGTTTGTACTGTTGCGCGGCTTAAGTTTATTATTTTTTTGGCAATTTCAGCATACGATTTATTTTTATTTCTGTGTTTTGAAAAATTTTGAATAATGGTACTTTACAACTACTTTTTTATTGTTTTATTTGTTGGTTTTCGCTGCATGTAAATTTTTTAATAATTTGTGATTTTTTCACTGCGATAGAAATAAAAATATCAGTGAATAAAATCAAATATAAAACTAACTGTGTATGTTTTTCTATCCAATAAATGGTTTTCAAAAAATTGACAAAATTGTAGTTGCATGTAGACTTTAGTCCTACACTGTACATATTTGTAATGTAAAATTCTAGGCCGATGTAACAATTGGGAAGTGCAAGAATCGAGTTACTACTCCATTTCGCAAATAATTTCATTAAAAGTCAGTATATGTAGCAGAAACTACTTTTATATAACGGAAATGTTTCGTAGTGCTATTTTTTTCATCGCAACTGTGTATTCAAATACATATGGCTCATTTAGTCAAACAATGTCATAACTCTAAATACTCGATTTTGCAGTTACGAATGCATTATTATTATTAATTTTCGTATCGTTCTTCATTTTGCCCAAAAATTCATACAAATATCTGAAATTTACGACAATCTCGGTATCGATTGAAGTTCCCATTTGTATTTCAATAAAATTTTGATCGATATCGAATGCCGTAATTTGTTCCCTGATTTGTTTACCTTACCCACCTCTTGACACAAGAACATATTCTTCTTATTGTTCCACAGAGCTTTTTGTAAACTAAAAACTTTCTAATTTTTTTTTGAGTTATCACTTTGTTTGAGCGCATAGCAGCTACATACATAAATAATTTGTACATACATATTTATGAAAGAAATATGAAACATTAACAAATAGAAAATAGTTTTATAGAATTTTATATTTGACTAATTAACTTCTGGTCTATAAGTCCGTCCGTCCGTCTTGCTTAATTTAATTTTTAGCAAAATACATATTTTTTTCTTCATTTAATATTTTTATATATAAAATATAATAGATATGTAGTTGTTTTATGGTTTAAAATACTATTTGTACATATTTTAACAATAAATTAAGAAAGCAGGAACACAAAAAATCAAGCAAACCGAAATTTGTATATTTGAAAGTGGTTTTTAGTGGAAATTTATTTTCCTGAGAAAGTTTGTATATAACAAAATTTATGTAGAATTTAGAAAATAAAAGAATATAATTATTTTTAGCAGGTGATGAGGACACATTTTTCTTTAATTTAAATATTTGTTAGTAAATTTTTAGAAATCGTAAAATTGTGTCTTAAATAATAGTTCCAGATAAAATGTTTTTAAGCAGTTTGCAAGGAACTTGTGTTCAATAAACACACATAAATCATTTTTTTTTATTTATTAAATCTTATTATAACTTAATTTAGCGGTCAATAGTAGTAGTGAAGCAGATTTAAATGTTTAGTGGGAACCGAACTCACAGATTTCAGACTGCTGTGATTGGTTTTAGTACAGGCTTAACCGTTTTTCGGTTTCAAAAGTAAAGTTAAATAAAACGCACATAAAGCTATGATTTCGTTGAAACATTGGTCGCGTTCATAAGAGGTTACTGTTGAGCCCAACAGTTACGTCTTAGAAACGGCATGATGAATAATTAAATAATGAACAGCTGTTTAATGTAAACAATTGAAAAGAAATAAAAAGGCTGCAAAAGATATAATTTAAAATTGATAAATTAATTAGTTTGGCTTTTACTAAAAAGCATGGACAACAAAGAATTTACAATGGAGTTTTTCTTGGCAGGAATTTTCCAATTTTAATTTAAAATCTGCACCACAAATTCAATGCGCAGTAAAATACTTCAATAAAATGATAAACCTGCGCCGAGAGTAGATTATATTTCAACGCTAAGCCGGCACTGTGTTCAAAACATCTTTATATTGAACTAATTTGATAATTAAAATATAAATAGACACCATAATAAACCGACGTATATTTAATGAAATCAGTATTTTAATTTTATTTCTTTATTTTCGTTACTTTATCGCCACTAATCGTTACTAATCGCCACCTAACAAAACGGCGTTGCATTATAATATAAAAGCGCAGAACTCTCCGATCAGCTGTGGAGCTAAACACAACATGTTGACTAAATGTAACGAAAAAAAATTATGAAAAAATGGTAGCAAATACTCAACTGTTGTGTGGAGCGGAACTATTCAACTCTGCGTTTCTAAGACAAACACTCAACGGTTGCGCAACAGCTACGTCTTATGAACGCGTGTTGTGTGATTCGTGGTACTGTGTTGTTGAAACCACTTATCGTCTAGTTCAGAATCTTCAAATTCAGGCCAAAAAATATCGGTTATCATACGTCCATAGCGCTCTGAATTGACGAGAACCTTTTTTTCAGAGTAATTTTTGAAAAAAAAAATACGACCCAATGGCACTTCCACATCGTAATGCGCACCAAACAGTAATTTATTCCGGATGCAATGGCTTTTCCAGAATAACTTCTAAGTTCTCCGAGCCCACCATAACTACCCGTGAAGAAAATATTGTTGGGAAAATCCGCATTGAAAGTCTGTGGCTCTAGCACCCAATCAGCATATCTGCCGCGGTGAGAATGGTCAGTCGGCTTTAATTTTAACGAAAGTTGGAGTTGGATGGATCAACAAATCCAAATGCAAAATACGGCATAATGAGTTGTAAAATAAGCCCAATTGCTGAGAACGCGCGCGGTGAATTACAAATTCGGATTATCCGCCACATGCGATGATGAACAGGCCAACACTTCCAGTCTCTTCGAATTTCTTTCTAATCTTGCCAATTCCTTGCACTGCAGGACGATTTTGACAACCATAATCATATCGTAATGCTCGAAAAGTGGCCACGTTTTAACCAACACATTTGTAGTAAGTTTTAACTATTTTGACGCGTTCTTCGGTTGTTAAACGATTCATATTCGTAAATGGCAAAACTTTCACTGAATAAATGACAATTCAGATGACAAATATTTAACAGCTGACAGACAGACAGCCCTTCCAGACAGGCGGTTTTGAAACCAATAAATCGACAATCGTTTATATTAAAATTTTTATCTCTTTGTCATTTGCATCATATATATTTTTAATATTTTTAAATAAAACAAAACTACTTTTTATTAATTTTTTATGTTCATTTCAATTTTCCACCAAAGCCAAAATCTTGAGCAGAACATAAAATAAAACTAACGACATAAATTAAAATATTTAATAAAATATGCACATACATACATACATATATTATTTTATAAATAAAATGTACTTATGTCTGTATGTCACGTAAATGCGTATACCCCGTAACCCACACCCCACACCTTAAACTTAATAAAAAGTTTAATTATGACTGTTCTCTAAGCAGTTCTTAAAACCCCCTGGAGAGATTGCAAAGACTTTTCAGCGCTCCCCTTCCTCCTGTAATTTCAACGATCATTACTAGAACATGATATTTCTAATTTTGGCATCATATTGTGTTATTTTAATTTTATTCTTTGTCATTATTTTTCATCTTTTTTTTATGGTGAAATTCTTTATGAATTCCTCATTTCAAATGAGATTTCTATGCATATTTCTCGCCATTCGTTTCATTTGCTTCTTGTGGCTGCTGAGCAGACAGACATTAGATGATTTTAACCTTTCCAAAAATAAACTTTTCTTACATTATTTTTTTCTTTTGTATGTTTTTGTTGCTTTGCAACATTGCAAAGAAGGAAAATTGTGTGATTGTGCTGCGCTGTGCTGTGCTGCGCGCCATGGTATGCTTAAATGAAATAATGACACTTTTCATTAAAAGTTTGACTTTTTTTTATTATTGGTTTCTTGTTGCATTTTGTTGTAGTGAGTGCAGCAAGCAAAATTACGTTGAACTAATAATAGATGGAAATTTTATGAATAAAATTTCTAAAAAATTGTAATAAACAACTGATAGGAGTGTAATAAGAATATTAAATGCAATTTTTATAAGTTTTCTTTTTAAAGCTGCAAATGATTTTAAAATTTATTATAAAATGGATTTTATTTGTAATAATTCTTGCCAAAAAAAAATTTACCCCCCGACTGCAAAGTAGACAGACAGTCAGATGGAAAACAGAGAGACAGGGCAGAGTGAAATTGAATCCAAAATTTGCGGGGGAAATGGAACTAATCTGAAAGTATATGTATCTTACCAAATGCAAAAATAAATATAAAATTTGTTTATATGCAATAAAAAATGTCCTGTTTCTCTTCAACATTTATATTAAAAATAAAATAAGAAAATCTTTTCGTAGGTTCGTGGTAGTAAAAAAATGAGTCTAAGGACACGCAGTTAGAACCATTAGTTTACATGCATACGTATTTTATATATTAGAATTTAAAACAGTAGAACAGTTAAGCATCATTTGTTTAACCTGTTTAGAATCAGTTTCACTGTCGTCCCAGAAATAATTCTGGTAAAAAAAGCATGCCGTTTTAAATAAAAAAATTTTGAAAATTGATCGTGCAATTATCGAAAAATAATTATGGGGCCAAAACTATAAGCATGTCCATTCAAGCTAAAAAAAGGAGTGTCTGTCTCCCAAAACAGCATGCTCCTTTCTTTCTGCTTTAGTGCTGGCAGAATTCTTAATAAAAATAATCTTAAATGAAAGCAAGCCTGCTTTAATATTAACTTTCGATTAAATCAATGTAGCACAGAACAGAGTGTGCGTGCAATAAATTGCGCATAAACATTCAAGTTGTAAAGAAAAGTTAACAATTTTCTTTTTTTAACTATTTCTTTTTTAGGCAACGGCACAATTGATTTCCCCGAATTCTTGACAATGATGGCCCGTAAAATGAAGGATACCGATAGTGAAGAGGAAATCCGAGAAGCCTTCAGAGTATTTGATAAAGATGGTAACGGCTTCATTTCAGCGGCTGAGTTACGTCACGTCATGACAAATTTGGGTGAAAAGTTAACAGACGAAGAAGTTGATGAAATGATTCGGGAAGCTGATATCGATGGTGATGGTCAAGTAAATTACGAAGGTAAGCACAATTACAAATATTTTAATATTAAATGAAAAAAATAGGAAATAACTCCAAATAAATTTATAAGCTTCTTGAATTAAAAAGAGAAAACATTCTTAGTATAGACTAAAGGTGGATTCATCCATTTGTTACGGACAATATTTTCGTCTGGACCTTGCTGACATGTTTTTCTGCAATACGTTTCACTCATTTAGAGATGTAAAAGTATTGAGCATTAGAGTATTGAGTACTCAATACCGGTAGTTTTTTTTAGTATTCGATACTAAGAAGGGGTTACTAAATACTTTCAGAGTTGTATTTTCAGCTAAATATATGTACATATACATATATCAAATTTATGTATCATCAAGAACATAAAACTTTAAATCTTATTTAATTCATTAGAAATGGAATTATTTTCGGAAGGAGTCAACGTGGGCAGAAAAAATTGAATGGGATTTGAAGACAATGTGTTCCTCTGTTATTGTTCATAAATGGATTCTTTGATAGTTGGATTTTCAACGAGTTATTTCCAGTTTTTCAAATATGGACTCTACGTTGACTCCTTCCCCAAAAAAATTTGACCATCCTTTAGAGCACCCTAATATGAAAAACTAGAAATAAGTCGTTGAAAATCCAACTGTTAAAAAATCCATTTATAAACAATAACAGAGGAGCACTTTGTCTTCAAATCCCATTAAATTTTTTCTGCCCACGTTGACTCCTTCCAAAAATAATTCAATTTCTAATGGATTAAATAAGATTTTATATGTGTACAGAGTCATGTTAGCATGATAACGGAACTCTGGTAAACTCGGTGGTTTGTGTCTAGGATGTAATATTTTAAAATTTAACTTCACACACATAACACATAACTATTATTCTTTAAATAAAGTCTCATAATTAAAATGTATATTTTGATATCAAAAAACTTAATTTTTTTAGAGTAAAACTGATTTTTTTTAAATTTCAAACACCCGTTAAGTTATTGAATCAATACTTTAATTATCGAGCATTCAAAGTATCGATATTTTACAACTCTTATCAAGTCTTCCATATGAAATATATAAATAAAAAAGAAAAATCTGTGACAAATTGTATAGAAAAAAGCATAAAAGACAAGTAAGTGCTTCTTTCAATAGTTAATGAACTAAATAAAACGACATTATTTGCAAAGTACATTTAAAAAAAAAAAACTAAAAGTACATTTATAAAAAAACAAATTAAAAGAAATCCTGTAAAATCGCTGTTGAAACTTTATAATGTGGCAACTCAGTTCAATCTTGTCCGGACAAAAATAAAATCGATTCCAATTGAAATTTGAACAAAAGTTTCTTTCTCTATCAAGAAAAAAATTGTTAGGGCAAAAACTTCATCATGAAAACATGGGGGAATCCAGTTTAGGGTAAACGTATGTAGAGTTGCTTATTTAGGTTCTCGTATATCCGTTTCAATATCTATTAAGAGGAAACTATCAACATTAAAGCAAAGCGTTTTGCTTATACTCCTCCAAATCCAAAAAAAAGCATATGTTCGTAAACTTTGCTCCAACTCCAAGACAGAACATTGAATTTGCTCATCTAAGTAAATGCAAATTGTTTAAATTACCAGTTATTATAATTCTTTAATATATCTACATACATATGTATATATGTACATACTTACATATGTCTAAATAATAGAATAGAATGTTTTATATGTATGTATGTATTTAAATACATACCTCATGATGTAATTAAAGAAAAAAAGGTGTGTGTTCATTGTATTAATTGAAGAACTTTATAGAATAGTTTTTCAGTTTTCCTTCCCGTTGTTATTTCTACTTTTATGGTAATTTTTAAAAAGATAAGGTTACATACTACATACATCTGAATTTAATAATTAATTAAAATAATAAAAATAACGTCACATGTTTAGTTAGATCTACTGGAAAACGTTATGGAACATAAAGAGAAATACAGTGCAACTTGTTTATAGCGCATCCTCGATTGTAACGCACTACATACGAAAATCTCCTGCATTATGGCATTCACGCCTTATAACTAATTCTTACTTTTGACGAACTACTTTTTACGGTCTCACGAAGTACATAAATTGCATAAATTTTCCCCTTTTATAACGAATTTATAAAAATATGTACACGATGGCAACATCAATTTTTAATCTTACATTTTCATTTCACATGGTAACATTTTTAATCAGCTGATTCATATTTACGATAAAATTCCGGTCGCATAAAACTGTTTTAAAATGTTCGCAAAATTAAAGAAATCCCCGTTGTCTGTGCTTAAAAAACTAAAACTGTTTAATGAAATAGACAAATGTAATATGTACATTGTGATAAAATAGAAGTACACTATGCTTATAACGAACTAATTTTCCTGGACCCGTGGCGTTCGCTATAACCGAGTTTTACTGTATATTTGTTTACTATTGTATTTTTGCTTGAGACGTTGAGAAGGAATGAGGGATGGAAACCAGCAGTCTAAAAATGTATAGCTGATATCACACCTTTTCAGAGCAGTTAAAACACACACACGCACACACACACACACCCATGTATATATAAGCATGTAAATATATTCCTGTATATTATCTGAATTTATTTGAAAAGAAAAGAAATACAAAAGGAAAGGAAAATATACCACCAAATATAAATAAATATTTACTTAACTTATTTGTAGCAAACTAAGAAAAAACGCTAGAGAAAACAACTAGCAAAATATTATGTACATTAGGGTGATCCTCTGTTGTCTCGTCTCCTAGAAATATTCCAATAAATATAAAAACTAAAACTGAGCGAAGATAAATATGTATGCCGTGTTAAATGCTTTAAGGGATTTCCTTACTTTATTACATATTGGAACGTATATTCCAAAAGTTTTCGATTCCAAATATGTAAGTATGTTTTTATACTCGCGCAAAAATCTTTCGCTTTCAAAATATGTATGTATTCGTTTTCTAAATATGTCCCAAATTTAACGTAAGGGGTTCACTAAAGTCTATATAAAGTGTATATTTACGAGGGCGGTTTGATATTGAAGCTACCTAAGTAGGAAAAAAACCTTTTTTTTTCTGCAAAAACCATTTATTTCTCAACATAGTCTCCTTTTAGCTCAGTACACTTAGTCCAACGTTTCTCCAGTTTTTGTATCCCTTCCAAAAAATAGGATTTTTCGAGGTCCTTAAAATAGGCATTTGTTTGGTCAATAATTTCATCGTTGGAGCTAAATCTCTTTCCACCGAGCCATTTCTTTAAATTTGGAAATAGGAAGTAGTCACTAGGGGCTTAATCCGGAGAATATGGCGGATAAGGTACCAATTCGTAGCCCAATTCATAGAGCTTTGCCATTGAGGCAGCACACGTCACACGTTTACGGTCAATTGAGAGCAAACGCGGCACTCATCTTGCCGATAGCTTTTTTATATGCAAATGTTCATGCAAAATGTTGAACCCGCGTTCATATGATATGTTTACCATTTCAACAATCTCACGTAACTTGACTCGACGATTATTCATAACGATATCGAAGATTTTCTTGATATTTTCTTTAGTAACCACCTCTTTTGGCCTTCCTGTTGATGGTATTGTTGCAGTGCTTGTTGGGCCGCTTTTAAATTCAGCAATCCAATATTTTACCATGTAATCTGACGGAGCAGACTCACCGTAATGTTTATCGAGCTTTTCTTTTGTCTGCTTCGTTTTATTTTTTTTGTTTAATCACTGCACGAAATTCACTTTTTTCCAAACAAAAAAGTTGCTTCCTTCAAACGACTACAACAAATAAACTAATCGATGAATTTGGGTGAAATCTTAACAGCTGACGTTTGACAGATCGCAATTTCTAAGAAAAAAGTCTTTATGTTTGTGCTGCCATCTAGCGCTAGGTAGCTTCAGTATCAATCCGCCCGTCGTATCTTCACACATTTAAAACCAATACAGTATACCAATTTTTAGTAAAAATATAATTTAAATAATTTAAAATATTTTAATAATAACACTTGATCTAAAAAAAGAAGAAGATAAAAGCAACAGGTTCGGTGATAAATAATTGACCTTTTACAGCTCAAAAAGGAATCATCTAGATTATACTTGAATGCCTACGTGTAGTAGAGGGCAACCACGTAAACCAACAGCTCAATACTTTTGGTTGGAGTCCCTTTGTCCTGTTTCCCCAATCGAAGGGGTCTTAAGTAGGCGTCTGCTAACGTAGCGTGAGGCTACAGATGTCGCTTCTTTTAATTTATCTTACTATGTAATATCAAAGTCCTTCATCCCATTTATACCTAAGACCTTTACTAACCTCACTGTTTAAGCCACCCGGCGTTTTGTTGTCTGTTCTCTTTTTTTAAATTTTCTTTTTTAATTTCCTGGCTACTTTTTGTTTACTTTTATTTTCGATTTATTTTTCATTATTTATTTAATTTTTTTTGTTTCTTTCGCACCATCTCTCCCTCTCGCGTCTAGTTCTGTGTTTTTTTTTTGTCTCTTAAATAATGATAATAGTTGTTTTTTATTACTCTTTGTCTTCTATTTAGATTAAATCAATTAAAAAAAATTTGATAATTTGTTCTTTTTTAACACATGAATTAATAAATTGTTAATTTTATTATTGCTAATATTTATTTAATTTTGCTTAATTTTTAATAAATATGGTAGTAATTTGTATTGTGTGTAGTACAAAATCGTATTGGAAGAAAATATGATTTTTTGTGGCCTTGGTATAAATTCTGTGAAGGGGGGGTTGTATTGAAATAATGGTTTATTTTTGTTTTCACAAAATATTTATAAAAAAAAACAGTACAAACAATTTATAAATGTCAAAATATCGCACTAATGTAGATTAAAACTATAGATAACCGCATAAATTAGCGGTGATCTATGAACAGTAGCCCTTGTCTCGAATTATCTGTAAAAATGAAAATTTCCCATTAAAGGGAAATTTTTCAAACTGAAATAATTTTGAAAACTAATTAAAAATTTTGATGGCAGATACTTTATCTGAGATGAAAAATTGAAAATTTTTTAATACTTTTTCATTTATTTAAAGAATTATATTACTGTCGCAAAGTTTGTACAAAAGTGAAACAAATTATATTCAGTTGAAATAGACTTTTCTAACTTGGTAGTCACACGATCAAATTTTCATTCAAATTTTAAATTCCAATACACTCACACTTAAAATTAGACGAGAATTTGCTTACAAATTTTCATTCCATAAAGTGTTTCAAATAACAGTCAAGAAAACAGCTGATTGCAGTTTTTTCATCCACATTTTAACTTGATGGCATATTGCTAAAAAAATGTCCTTTAAATTTGAGTGCAGCCTACGTCACAGCTTTCAAATTTTGTGAATTTTGAAAAGCAGTATGTGTAAAAATCTTGAGAATTGAAAAATTATTTGATGGTGTGACTGCAGCGTAACTAATTTTTATATCAAGAAAAAAAAGTAATTGAAAAAAGTAAAAATTCATTAATAATTGCGCTAATTTAGATTAAAACTATGAATAATAAATAAAAAATTAATCAAAATTTTGACGACACGAACTTATATGAGATGTAAAATTCAATCTTTTGTTGATTGTATTATTTTAGAGATATTTTTTAAAGATATTTTCAATAATCGGAAGTCAGGAGAAAGGTCATGTCATGGAATTTGTATAAATGTGAAAAAAAATAATTTTCAGTTTAAATATAGGTATATTTCTATAATATTTTTACAAGAATTTCTAACAATTTTTTTTAATATGTACTTGTCACAGAAATATGGTACTTATTTAAACTTAAACTATAGAAAAACAATTAAAATAGCACGGTGACTTATGAACAAAAGCCTGTCTCTTCGATTTCGTGCTAAAAATAAAATATTTCCCCGAAAAGGGAAATTTTTTTGAACTGGAGTAATATTAAAAATTTATACAAATTTTGATGACGAACTTATTTCAGAGGAAAATTGCAAACTTTTGATTCTTGTTTTATTTTAGAGTAATTTTAAAGATATTAAATAAAGTTAGAAAGTCTGTCACAAAATTTGTGCGAAATCGGGGAAAAATATATTTTCAGTTGAAGAACTATAGATGTTTTTTTCTAAGAAATTTTTTATAAAAAAATTAATTTAAAAAAAGTAAAAATTTTAAATTCCCTAAATATGTCAGCCAGAATATTGCACTAATTTCAACTAAAAATGTAGAAAACACTTAAAAGAATTTAGAAACAATAGCCCTTGCTCAAAATTTCCTGCTAAAATTAAAAATTTCCCAAAAAAGGGAAATTTTGAAAATTTCAACGAAAGACATTTGATATGAAAAATTTTAAATTCAATGTTAGATTCACCACGTAAATTAGCAACTGAATAATAAGCACTTGTCTTCGATTTATCGCGGAAATAAAATTCCCCCAAAAAAAGAAAAACCAGGTAATTTTGGAAATTATTTAAAATTTTTATGACAGAAAGTAATTTCAAGGTGAAAAAGTACAATTTTCTCATTCTTTAAGACTAATTTTAAAGATTTTTTTTAAATATAATTTATGAATTTGACAACCAACAACTACTCTTATTTCGGCTATTGGGTTATGCGTGCGTGGGCTTGTTACGATGCCAAAAAATAACGGAACACTTGCTTGAGATTAGTTACTGTCGCTCACGTAATGGGCGTGATCGTGAGTAATTTTCTTCAATCATTTGTGCGTGAATATAAAATAATTCGGCGTGCATTAGCAGAATTTTGGAGTGATTGGGCAATTGTTTTTGTATAAATCATAATGCGCTACATGGCGAATAGATCCTATAAATAATTTCAATGGAAAAAAGACAACATTATGATTAAAAAAAAGAAATCACAATTCAATAATTTCGTTGTTAACCCCAACCTATGACAACTTTTTTGAAAAGACAGAATAGAATGCCTTGTTGTGTTTTAATCAGGCGAGAAATATAATAGTGTTTTTTTACATTTGTCTGTCTCATTCTCTTTGAGTTTCAACACAAAATCGTGACTGGGAATGTATCCAATTGATATGTATTATTGCATGTATTTGGGATAAATAGTTTTCCTTGATCAAACTATTAGTAATAGTATTAAATGAGTTTAAATATACCAATGGCAACGATACCACCACCCTCTTTCTCATGCTCCTCCTCCTCCTCCTCCTTCTGGCCCACTAATAACGTCTTGTTTTCACAAGAACATGTATCATCTTTTTTCAGCATGTACTGAACATTTTAGTTAGTACACATTTTGAAAATTGTGCCCCCAATTTTAGCAGGTGTTTGCATATAATATCTAAAAATAAATATCTAAAAAATGTTTCTATTTGTATTTTTGTTGTTGAGAATAAAATACAAAATTTTTAACATAACCCAAGAATGAGGAACAAATAAATGAAAATATACACATATGTACGTGTATGTGTGTATGTATATGGACTACAGCTAAATAAAACATACAATTGAAGACAATAGATTCAATTTTGCGTTAGAAGCCAACAGCATAAACTTAAACAGTGTCAGACAATAGAAAGGGGACTTTAACAACAAGTAATCCTTTACGATTTGCTTTGTGGCAAAATTAAAAAAATTTTATTATTTACTGTAGTTTATATTGAAATGAAATTATTATTATTATTTTATTCACAATTATTTCCATAAATTCCACTTATTTATTTACTCTCTTCTGTTGTATATTTGTTTATAATGAATTTGTTTTTTTTTTATTAAATTATTATTAACAAAAGAATTTCAGAAAATATTCTTATTGAAGTTGTTTTTATAAATTGAACAATTAATGGTAACAATTTAATTGATCACAAAAAAGAAAAAGATTTTGAAGCGAAAACAATTACAGTAAAACTCGTTTAAAGTGAATTATCGGTTGCAACGAACTAATCCCAAAGTCCCGTCGTTTTGATAGCGATTTTCATATAAAAATACTTCATTATAGCTAACACGCTTCTACAAATAAACTACACAAACACGGTTTGACAAAACTGTACACATGACGTTTGTACAAATCTTTTGGGTTGTTTATGGGGGTGTTTGCTTGTTTGCATAAATGTTTGAGGAATGTTTGTGTATGTGCTTATACAAGTTATGTTTGTATCGTGTATTTGCAAATGGAAAGTGTGTATTTGTCAAACCGTTTTTGTAGTTTTTATTCCTTGCTTTTAACAAACTACTTTTTACGCTCCCCCGAAATAAATTTCATAAATTTTTTTCTTTTATAAATATGTACACGATGGCAACATCAATTTTTAATCTTACATTTTCATTACACATGGTAACATTTTCAATCAGCTGATGCATTCTTATGGAAAAATTCTAGTCGCATAAAACGGTTTCAAAATGTCGCAAAAATCAATCTCAAGCGGTTTTAAAAGTACGCTAATCCCATCCAGCTTTACTTAAATCACGTACAGAAAGACTGATTTAAGTACGGACAGATTCAAATGCTCAATTTAATTTAAGAATTTTTTTAGCTGATTCAAGATTTTTCACGTGATTAAAGAATTTCCTACTCATTTTAAGGGACTCCAGAATTGGCTGTCCAAAGTAATCCCTTTTTCGGCTTCATTTAAGTACATTTTATTGTTATTTATACTCAAAATTTTGAATACGACTCGTACTCAAAGTAAGTAGAAAATACTTGAATTTAGTACGGCGTTTTTCTTTCTGTGTATGAACATTGTCATAAAATAGAAGTACAAATATATTTATACATTAGATTAGGTTGCACAGACCACCAGTTGCAAGCAACCGGCCGGCCCACTTAGGTGCAGAAATCGGACACTGTGATGCCTGATGTGGATATGTATGTGGTGAGAAGTCTTCCCCGTATCCTTCGTTAGGGCAGGGCTGCCAGTAATATTTTCAGAAAAATCGTAAAATTGTGTAAATAAAATTGTCAAAATCGTCAGCATTTAAAATAAAAGTCGTCAATAAATCGTCACTCAAAAATCTTCTGTTTTATACAACAATCTTTCATTTAAAAATTAACAATTCAACAGATTTCTTAAAAACAATAAAAATTTTAAATATTTTATTCAATTCAAAGCAAAGATTTGAAGAGATTTTGTGTCGAAACAGGTTTTATACTCTCCAAAATAAACGTTAATTTTGTATACATATTTTTTTATATTTTGATTTAAATATAAATTCATATGGCCTTATTCACAAAGGATTAATAAAGTTAATGTGTGCATTAAAACCGGTTTTTCTCATATAAAAATCCAACATTAAACCTACTATAACTTTATTAATCGTTAGTGAATAAGGCCACTAGAATATAGTATTACACAGTTTTTCATAAACTTGCAATTCAGGTGTAGATTCGAATTAATTTTTTTCTTTATTCGATTTTATACGCGTACAATCATACATATTTACATATAAAGTACGAAAGAATGACATGTGATATTGATTTAAATTGGGTAATTTCAAAATAAAAATACTTTTTTTATATTATTTTTTGTAATGCTAACATTGTAACATTCAGAGGAATTATTTTTTAAATAATCTTTAAAAAAGGATCCCCTCAAGGGTTCCTGTTTCCAATGAATTTCTTATCTTGGTTTTATTATGATTAATTTTGGTAAATATTCTTTCAACATTAGCTGAAGAAGAGTTTGGCGAACTCATTGAGTTATTTAAAAATTCACATAAATTTGGAAAAACAGGTCTATTGTTTGGTAGATTAATTGACTTTCCTCTTTTTTTAAATATATCTAAATTTAATGCGCTGTCTTCAAAATCCAAAAATCTTAATTCTCTTATTTCATGTTCAATATCTAGATATTTTTCTTTATAGACCACATTAGGAAAACCTTTTTATAAAGGAAGAATTTCGGTGTTTTTTTCAAAATCAGAGATGATGTAATTAAATTAAATTTTTTTTATAATTTTGTCATCAAAATCAAATCTTTTTTTATTTGTTAACACAGAATTCAACGTAAAATGATAAACGATTATCAATAAATTAACTGAAAGTTTCAACATCAATTGTATATTATCTTAACATTTCTTTTACATAAACTTCTTCCTTTTTAAAACAAATTTTTACGGTCATGGAAATCAATTTGATTTAGAGGCGTATTTTTTATACAATCATCTACTAAAAAAGTTATGAAAATATAATTAATGTTTGTAAGTAATTAGTCGAACTTATATATTGTATATTTATATTGAAACGATTTATTTTGGCTCAAGTTCAAACCCGAGTTTACCCAATTTTTATTATTTATTCTAATTTTTTATTTCATTTTTATTAAAATATTTTTTTTGGATAAATTCATTATTTTTTTATTAAAAGAGTACTATATATAGAACAATTTTATTATTCATCAGACTAGCAGAACGGATCAGTACTGATTTCGAGGTCGCTACACCATCTCATCAGCGTTCTTTGTTCAATTTTACCACTTTTGACGGTGGATACTAGTGATCAGGAATATCAACTACATATTTAATGAATTTATCCAAAAATATATTCTAAAAAAATTGAAATAAAAAATTAGAATAAATAATAAAAATTGGGTAAACTCGGGTTTGAACTTGAGCCAAAATAAATCGTTTCAATATAAATATAGTTATGAAAATATTTTAAAAAGTTTCGTCATTTCATAGTGCATGTTGTGAATTTGAATTCCTTCAATTTTGTGTAGATTATTCATCAAATTAAGCACATATTTAAAAAATCAAAAGTAAAGCTCGTTAATGTCATTAAAATTTTTAAATATTTCTTTAGCAGATCAATATCATAGAAAAAATATTTTATGAGCTTGACATTTTCTCATACGTAGAGGTTGTTATTTTGAGCAAAAAGTAGCGAAGTCAAAAAATCGTCAAAGTATAAGGGAGGATACTAAACAAAAATCGTCAAACGTCATTTTGTGAAATTCGCTATAAAAAATAGTCAAAATGACGTAAAATCGTCAGGTTTGGCACCCCTGCGTTAAGGTCGGTGTTGAACGCACCTGATATACGAATAAACAAGTTAATTCCTTTTGATGTGCATTCCGCATGGTCTACGAGATCGGGTAGAGCCGAATTACCTTCTGTAGATACTTACATCGCTGTAATATGTCTGACAGAGGAAATGCTTAACAGTTTCTTTCTCTTCATTTTGAAACTTCTGCGGTAGTCGTATTGTGTAAACTCGTACATTAATTCCGGTTAAAATTTTTTTATTTTGCAGCTTAAATTATTTAAAAATTTTTATTTGATTATTAATTTTGTGTGTATTTTTTTGTAATTCTTTTTAGAATTCGTGACTATGATGACATCAAAGTGAGCAGCTAAATTACTTCTTTTTAAGCTTTTCTATGTTTTTAAGATGTTGACGAAGACTGTAGCTGCTGGGCGCATTTACACCGCGCATTGCTGCTGCTATGGACAAACAACAACCACAGCAAATATATATCTAATTGGAAACCAACAACAACAACAACAACAACCACTTTTGAAATCTTAAAAATTTAAACAAAAAATAAATATATATTATATTACATAGTATATATCTATATAAATAAATTTAAAAATGATTAAAAAAACAGAACATTTTAAAAAATAACCTCCCCCTCAACAACAACAAAAACAACTTAAATTAAAAAAACAAAATATATATATAAAAAAACACCACAACATTTAAATATAAATACAATTAATAAAAATAAAAGCAAATTATAAAAACATTAAATTAAAAATACAAAAAAAACCCAGAAAATATATTATAATAAAAATACAACAACAACAAAAAAATCAAACAAATACTTTATTATTTAAGCTAAAAAAAGAACAGTTGCAATGCATTACCAGCTTAAAGAAAAGCTAAGAGGAAACGTAAAACAAGAGCGCAGTAACAACACAAAACTGTTTTTATTTTAAATAACAAGGCTCTCATTCACATTTATTTAATATATTTAAATTTAAAATCGTAAATCCTCCTCTTTGATATGTGTTTAATTTTGTCCTATTTTAAAAACTGTTTGATTTTAAATTCAATAACTTTTTAAGATTTTTATGTTTAAATTATATTAAAACAAAGCAAAGCAGTCAGCCTCAAAGATTTTTTTTAATAATTAAAGTCGAAAGAATTATTAAATTTAAGTAATTTTTAAGGATCTTATTTAAATTTTGTAGTTTTTTATACCAAAATTATTAATAAATTTCTTAAATAAACTTGCAGTCCTCGTTGATAGTAAGTTAGTTAAAAAAAAATTATAAAAAAACATTTTTTTTAATCAGATACTTAAATTTAATTTAAAAATATAATAAAAACTACATGAAAAAATAAAATTACACTCTTCTTACACTTTCTTAACATGACTCTATATGCAAAAGAAAAGAAAATATTACAGAAAAAAAATTATATATTAAATGACAATGAAAAAAAAATGATGTTAAAAGAAAATTTAAACAACAAGAAACACATTTATATAATTGTAATGTTTAAAGAAATTTAATAAATTTTTCTCTTTTTTTACTCGTTCAAGCTTTTAACAATAAATATATTGAAACAAGAAATTTCTTTGAATTTTTTTAAATTTTCCTAAAAGAAGACTTTAAAATTGAACAATTATTGTTAATTCCAATTAAAAACAATAATTATTAAACACGTTCTATTTATTGCTTTTCAATTGCGTTTAACGAGTATTAAATTAATACACTTTTATTTAAAGAAAAATAAAATAAAACAAGAATGATAAACAAAACTTTAAATAAAACAAAAAATCTTTAAAAAAAATATATAAAAAAATGAATTTTTTCTCTCTTTGAAAACATGCTTTTTGTGCTATTTTTGTAATTTAAGGCTAAATTTTAAAATAATTTTGAAAAGAAAAATGGTAAGAAATGTTTGTTTAATAATAATAAGCTAAGTTTAGTAAAATTAAGAAACATTTTCTGATTGAATTGTCGGTATTTACATCTAAAGTAAATTACGGGTTTGTTATAAAAAAGTGCTTACTTTTAGGGTCGAGTTGCTCCTTGTATTTTATTAGGCGCTGAAATGTCGCTACACCATTTATTATTACTGCTTAATAAGATTTGGGTTCTTTTCTTTTCTTACCATTCATCTTTAGCAAACTTATCAGGTTTGTGTTGGAAATTGATGGATTTGAAAACGAATGCTGCCATTGATGCAGCATCTTATAGAGCTGTTAAAATATTAAGTATTGGTACCGAGTGCTTTTGATTTCGCTCCTCTCGGGTGGGTATTCTATATTCAGAAATAGTTTACTTCATACTTTCGCAGTTGTATTTTTATAACGAAGTAGAATGGAAAATTTACCATCTCTAAACGTGTATATTTTCTTGAAAACCCTCTGTTAAAAGAGTCGAGTAGTATTGAGTAATTAAAAAAAATATCAGAAATTTCAAGCACTACTATCAAATAGAATTAAAGAATTATGCGTAAGTTCTTGCCACAGGCGGCCACCATTGTTTGGCCATAATTAAGGGGGACATGAAGAAAAGTTCACCACGACTTTAAGGGGACGTTAAAGAACAATAATTAAAAGTTTGGGCACACAAAACGCAAAGAGTAGTGGTAGAGAAACACTATTTTCCATTTCAAAAACAAACGAAAGTGTGTTTTAAAGGGTTTCAAATAAATTGAAAGTAAAAAGTGATTTTGTTTAAATTTTACAAACAAAAACTTAAGGGTGGTAATGAAAAAGAAACAAGCTTAACTGACTTTAGAAAATGAACAAAATTTTGAATAATAATTAATATTTAAAAGAATAAATTACGAAAATTTGTTTTTGTTTTCAATATAAATTTGTATTCAGAATTTTGTTTCTGTTCGACTTGAAAAGTTTTACGTTGTACAATGATTTTTCTAGCTTAGGAAAAGCAAAAATATATGCCTTTTTTTTAAAGAAATATGAATTAGACTTCCATATTTTTTTTGAAAAATTTTCAATTCTTTAAAATGTTAAGATTTCAAGAAAAGGTTATCATCAACCATTTTTTGTTTTGCTCCCTCTGGAATTTGCTTCTAATGAATCCACTAGGATTTCGTTCTTTATTGCAAATGGGTCGGTCCCATTCGATACTGTTTTTTTTATTGCATTCAGTATCCGATCATCTCTTTGTTTTGAAGTCGTGATTTTTTACAGAATTATTTTAACAAACCGTGTAAATTTGGTTTTGTGTTAATATTCACAAAATAATGTGTAACAACATAATTAATATCTATCTCTTAGCTCAGTGTCTTCTAACATTAGCTGGCAGAAATAATAATAAAAATATATCAATTGAGCTAAATAGAGTAAAGCTCGCATTTCGAGAAATTTTGTTAAAGTGACAATTTAGCAAGACAAATTTAGAATTTTTTATTAAATAAATATTTATAAACACTTGTGCTTTGCCACTTTGCATGTAATTTACATTGCAGTTCGAAAACATTTTTTTCTTTCGATTCGAATTACAGAGTAAACCGCCATTATTTTATAAAAAAAATACAGAAAATTTTTTTAATTAATTTCATTTTTTGCATACATTGCAATTAAATGTAAATTTTTTAGATTCTTCATTTTATGAAAACTTAAAAAAATTTAAATATATACATATTTTCCACTTTGTGTTGAAATGATTAACAAAATAAAGGTTTGTTTTCTAGAACTATTATTATTTTTCTTTAATCAGCATTAATAGCAAGAGGACTGTATTACAGGTAGCTTAGAGCAATTAACCTAACCTCAAAATTTCATTACTAATTTAAAAACGATTTTTTGCTATTGCAATGGGTTTGACTAGAAAATTTTTTTTGGTATAATGATTTTCAGCCCAAATCTTACAACTTTTTGTCCGTATAAAGTGAGTCTTTAGCTCCAACAAGTCTATAAACAATGGCTGACTGCTCTCATAGGTTTGTATTAATAAAATTTCTTTAAACTTTTTAATTGATTTAATTTAAAAAAAACTTAATATTTTTTTTTTCTTCTTTTTTATAGATCTTGCTTTAAAGGCCAAAAACCATTTCCCTCCTTCCCTGTCTCAAGGGTAAAAGTTAAATTTAAGTTAAGCCTCTAGTTAAACTAAACAAACCTTTCATAAAAACGCAACCACCTAAAAAGAAATCATTTGAAAAAAAAACAAAAACCAAACAAATGGTTAGACACAGTGCACGTAGTAAAAATGACAGAAATTTAATTAAATTATTTATACATACATATACTATTATTTAAGCTTACAAATTATAAATGTACCTTTAAATCAATAAATTAAAATTTAATTAAGTCTTAATAGTTATAATTAACAATAATAAAACATTTAAAAATGTAAACATAAACTTTGTATTTCTGAAAATACACTAGAAAGCAACACTCACTTATAAAGAAGTGATGAACAACAGCGAATGTAAGAAATAAGCGTTTTAACTATAAACATAACAGTTGCTGTTATTGGTTGCTAAAAGGTAAACCAAAATCCAGGCTTAACAGCAGCGACCATTTTGGAATGTGGTGAACTGTCTCTGTCTACATCAAACTTAACATTTGAGGCGACCATTTTGCGAATCGAGATGATGCTATAACTGACCACAAGAGTTAACAGAACAGAACAAAGCAACTGGCAGAAATAAACTATTTATTAATTTCACAGTAAATATTTATAAAACTTGTATTTATACTTTAATTTATTTTGAAAAAAAAGAAACACTTTATATAAACTTATTAAATAACAAATATATTTAAAATTTTTATATAAAGCATGATAAATATATACGATATAAATAATAAAAAAAATAGAGTTGATGTTGTAAAATTAGTTTTATATATAAATAAATTGTAAACAAGATAAAAAAAGTGTCCTAATACCGCAGAATATATAAAATTAAGAACAACCGAAATGAAGAATGCCCTCTCTCATTTTATATTAAGCTAAAATAAAGGATGATTTAAAGTGAAAAAGCAGAAAAAAATCACTATAATTATGAATGTAAGAAAATCAAACAGAATAAAAACGTAAATGTTAATATTTAAATGTTTTCAAATTTAATTCAAGTTTCTCTTAAGTAAACAATAAGAAAGTAAAAGTAAAGAATATTTATTAAAGATTATATAACAGTTAGTAAAATGTATAACAGTTTTGAACACTTATTGAATGTAGTAGGAATTTAGCTTAATATTTAAAATATGGAATATGTATGTTTTATGCAACAACAAGTTTAAGAACCTATTAAAATTATATTTGAGTATAAAGCAATTTAAAGCCTTTAAAATAAAAATAAAGAATGTTACAAACAGTAAGAAAATTAAAAAAGAAATACATAAAACAAAAATAAAGCAGGAGAACAGAAATGTTAAGCATGTGTATGTATGTTAAGTCTTGCAAAATGCAGAAATCTAATTAATAGTATAATTAAAAAAAATCTGGGTTTTTTTAAGTAATTAAATAACAAGGAAAATTTAAAATGTAAACTTTAAAAACTCTTCTTCATGAAATCATTAAAAAAGTGTTGTATTTATATATAAAAAGAAAAGAAAATAAATATGTTTGTGTTAAAAAATAGCATAATTATATGAGGCAGCCACATGTTTTCGTCTCCTTCTTCCTTATTAAAAAAAAAACTATAAAAAAATCTTTAAATTTAAGAGAAAAAAATATATATGAAAAAAATTTAAAGCTTTACAAATAAAACACATACATAAATATAATTTATTAATATTACAACAGTTAGTATATATATTATAAAAATATATAAAAACATAAACTTAAAAAAATTTTTTTTTTCAAAATTTTTAAATGTGTGTAGACCATAATTTAACTAAATAGATATCATAAATAATTTCTTATGATTTAAAAAACTCTTTCTAATAACAAACTAAATAAAACAACCAAAAAATAAAAAAAATCTCAGTTTTTAATTTTTTTAACAAAAAAAAAAACAAAATCTCGAAAAATTGATACTTGAAATTGGCTAAAACAAAATTTTATTTAGTTTTAGAAAACCGAAAAACAAAAACATTTTTAATTTAAGTCAAACGAAAACAATTAGAAATATCCAACTATTTGCAACAGAACTAAAGTCATAAAAATTTAACAAAACCACTTTATTAAAAACATCAACACAAATAAACAAAAAGTATAATTAACAATAGAGAAAAAACTAAATATTGATGTGTAATTAAAAAATTTAACAGCTCTCTACAAAATTAAATGCAAATAGAAGAATATAAACGGAATATAATTTCTTCATATTAATTTTTATAATCCGTTGAAAAAAAACCAACAAACATAACAAATTTGCAACAACAAAAAACAATTAAATTCATAATACAAACAACAATAACAAACATGTCTCTTTATTCAATTTAACTGAAAAATAATAAAAATACATACAAAATTATCTATAATATTACGTGAAATCAGAAGAAAATAAAAAACTTTAAATAACTATAAAAAAACGAACAAAGTTTTTAATTTGGTGGGGGAATATATTGTATACATTGATATAGATTGTGCGGAAATACACAAAAATTATTTTAATGACTTATGGCCAATTTTTTATTTCATATTTAAATACGCATTTAGTTAATTTTCATTTAAATTTAAGATGCATTTAAGTTGCAGTGTCAGTTTTTCAGTCATAAATGAAAGTGGAGTGGTCTCATTAGCGATAAAAATATGGCAGAACCATGCTGTTATCGAACGTGCGCTAAGATATGCAAGTTAGACACATATTTATTTACGTAACAAAAACAAATTCATTATTAAACAAAAGCATAAATATAAGCAAGGCTTATTAAGTAGGTGGCTGCATTACTGCAGCTGATTTCTTTGTCTTGCTCAAGGCGAATTCATAACAGGTGAACTTAATATTACAAAAACCACAGGCATTTTGTTTTTGTAAAATCAAAGTACATTGCCAAAAATATTTTATAGAGACGACAAAATAACATATTGAAAAGTGTTATTTCAAAAAGTTTTGGTTTTTAAGAGTTCTTTTTTTTAATCCCTTGAAATATTTAAAAAATATTATTTTGTTGCAGAAATCTGTTGTGTGAAAATGTTTTAAAGATCCGCTGATCAATGTTAGCCAATGCTCCTGTCATCCGTAATGCCGTTCAACGTCGTTGCCAATCGGTGATGGCCTCACCGCCCACCAGCGTTGCCATTTGCCAAGTTTTTCCTTTATTTGCAAGTTTTTTGAGATGCAAAAAAGTTTTTAATTAACTGGCTGAAAAAACAATTTTTTTTTAAATCTATGCAGTTTTTAAAGTTTTTTCTTTAATTATTTAAAGTTTGGAATATATTTTATGAATATATGCATTGACGATATAATGCACATTATACAATGAAACGACCTTATATTTTTACCTCCCTTTTTATACAACATTGTTGATTTGTTTTTACTCCCACAAAAACAACGACGCTGTTATTATAAATTGAAAGTTTGCAACTTACTCGTTGTGCAGAAAATTGAACTGAACATGGAACATGGATAAATACTTAATGAAAAACGGTAAGATTATTGTACTATTTACAATAATTTGTAAAAAATTATTGATTTTAGGAACCTCGTGAACAGGATGTAAGGAAACCACCATAAAAGATGTAGCAGGCGCAGACGAGATCCCAAGTTGTTCAACAAAATCTTTATTAAAAAAAAATAGTTTATTCAATTTTGTCGTTGCCTATATCTACAGCAAACGTAAAACGAATTTTTTCAAAAATTAATTTAAACAAAAATAATATTAGAAACAAATTAGAAATTCCCACTTTATGCGGTATTTTGAGAGCAAAAGACTTTTTGAAAAAAATAACAGTGATTGTACAAACTTTAAGCAATATAAAGAAATGGTTTTGAAGTTTAATAAAACAATGTACGAATAATAAAATAAATACATGTATGTGATATTATTACAGAATATTAAATGAAATTATAGAATAATCTAAAGAGAAATTTTAGTAAATATTTAAAATTTCTTCTTTTAAACGACAAATTAGATCTCCAAAAATGAATTTAGTTCTATGTTTTATTATTATTTATATAACGTTTAATAAACGCTGCCGCCCACTCAAAAAATTTCCACACGGACGTTAGTACACATTGAAATTCCATTGAGGAACAAAGTGTTAATGCTTTGATGGCCTGTGCTGTGGATGCTGAATCGGAAATTAGTTTTATTTTGCACTGTAATTTAATTTAAGAATTAAACCTATTGTTAATAAATCTTATCACTACACATTTATTAAATGTACTCGTACATACATATGAATTCAATCTTTTCAGTTTATCAGGTTTCATAAAATGAGTATTTGTTATTGAACTTTTATTTCCTGACCCTTAATTTATACTGATATAAGAAAGTATGTAGTTTCTAATTAAAATAAAATCACTTTTACAACTTGATATAAAAATTTTCAACAAACAAAAGAAATAAATAAATTTTGACATCCAAATATAGTTCGCCTGGAATAAAACTAAAAAAAAGTTATCAGCTGCGCTATCAAGTCCACCTTTTATGAATTCGCCTTGGTCTTGCTCATGCTCTCTACATTGAATGTCAAAAAGCGTGCCTTTATATTTTTCTGTGGATGTTTTTGACAGAACCGATATAAAAAATGCCTGTTGTTCTTGTACGATTGTTGTACAAATAATTTCACCTGTCTAATGCGCCTTGAATATAAGTGCATGCATACATATTTTTGACATAGTATTAAATAATGAATGAATAAATGAAGAGCACCTCATCTAGACCTGTTTTCCTGAGAAATCTCAAGATTTCCAGTGGTTCTAGTGTTGGCAGTTTCCAATCCTCCAATAGGTGCTTGCCCAATTCGGTATATCTTCTGTGGCATAAAGCTAAATATAAAGTCCCTAAGAATATGCTCTGAAGTTTCGTCGTTGTAATCACAGAATCTGTACAGGCTATCATTCTCAAAGCCAAGTCTATAGAATGTTTTCTCAGTCTCCAATGACCTGTGAGGAAGCCTATGAGCAATCTTAGATTGTTTTTACTAAGGGTCATGATAGATGAGAAACGGTATATAGTAGAGCAGAAAAAACAGTAGATTTTGAGCTAAAGGCGCGCCGCCGTCGCTTGCTTTTTCACCCATCCAGCCTCTGACGAGTTTGTAAAATTTTGTTCGCGACGGGGCTGAAAATTTTAGACATTTTTTCCATACGTTTCTCTACCAACTTTTAGCAAAATAAATACAAAAAAATCAAGCCGCCGAAAATCTTGACAGCGCGCCGCCACTAAATCAAAACCTGTCAATTCGCCGCCTATAATTTAGTCTCTCTCGGCTTGCTTTTCTGATATGGGGCTGTTCATATGTTGCGTAACGCAATTAGGGGTAGAAGGCTTAAAATTTGTAAAATATGCTGAAAATATTTTAAAATGCGCTGCGAAGGGAGGAAGGAGCTTAAAAACTCTAGTGTTTTTGGTCCTCTACCCCCACCCCCCTTTAAGAACTCTTTAACAATTTTTCAGTATAATAGGCTTTTTGCTGTGACCACCTACATCTTTCATCAATTTGCAAAGATGAATTGTACAGGGCAAAAATTCTACAACTTTCTACATCTTTCCTCATTTTGTTCCACCTTACATTTTTCGTTATTTTAAGTGTCACCACAAATAAAATGGCAATTAAATAGATTTTCTTTGTGCCATCACTCGCAAACTGACATTTTGCAGAAAATAAACAAACTTATGTCTACCAAAAATTCTTCTTCATCGTCATCTTATTCCAGAATGTGCCTTCAATAATTCAATGTGCTGCATTAAAATTTGGGTTTGTTCTTGCAAAGCAACAACTACTCCAATGATTAATGCTTTTTCTAAATTTATTTTCTAATATTTTTAATTTTTAACAAAACTTATGTGTCTTTTTATTTTATTTTTATTTTTTTTTTGACAGCTGAATAAATGACAGATGAGAGATGTTGCCAATGTAAATTCATGTTTCACGTTTTCAACATTTTCCATGCGTTTCATAAAGATGTTGTTCAGTGTAAAAAGCCTATAAATTATAGATTGCGCAACAATATTTCCACAGTCTTTCCATCTGTGGTGGAGAAGATGGTGAAGATAGAAATTTTCAAGATTTCCAAAAAGCTTTAAGATTCCGTTAATAATTTTTGTCGCATATTCACTATTTCCGCGTCTTGCAACATTTAGTTCAGACATTAAACCATTTTTGTTACAACAATATACAATGTACATAATTGGATAAAGCTTTCAAGCTTTTAGTGTTGTTAAGCTTTTATGGATAAAGCTCGCTAGCACGTGCTAATAAAAGAGCATAAAATCTAAAAAAAATAATAATAAAAAAAATCACAAAGCAGTTGCATTTATATGAAAAAAAAAGATAGCGTGTTTAATATGAAATTGTAGTATCGCAACAGCCTCCTTCATACTCAGCACTTTCTTTGCAAATGAAAAAAGCCGCTTGTTTATTTCAGTTGTAGGCAGGATATTGCAGGCAAACGTTGACGAGCACGAAGAACGGTTTTATTTTTAGAAAATTAATAATAATGAAAACATACACAAAACAAATTGCAAGTGGGAAAACGTATAATAGAGTCAAGCAAAATTATAATTGAAGTGAAAACGACTGGCATATAAAATGTAAATAATATTAAAAAAAAGTAAAATATTAGAAAAAAAGTTTAAACTACATACGTTTTTTCTTTTTTAAATAAAAAGTGTTTTGAGATATTAAGAAAAAAAATAAAAAGATGCAGAAATATAAATTCACTATTCTTTCTTTTTTATTGCAATTATTTCCAAATCAACAATTATAGTATACAAAAAAAAAGGATAAAGGAAACACTATCTCTCCTTATTAATGTGAATATAATATAGTGTGTTTTTGTCTGCGTGATACCACCACTCACTTCTGTGTGTGAATATGTGAGTGCAAAAAGGAAAAAAAATAGATTATATTTTTAAATTGAAGTATATACCGGGTTGTACTGCACATTATTGACGCTTATGTCCTTGTGATTCTTTACATTTCCGTAAAATACTAAAACTTCTCTCATAATCCTTTACATATCATATATTTTTTTTATAATTTTCATAATACACCCTACTGGGAAAGTTGGGGCAAAAATGGCATGTTAATTTGTGTTTAACGTTGGAAAAACAATTATTAATTAGCAGCTTAGTGCTGCTAATAAAAGTTATTTTTATATAATGAATGTGATGGAATAGAGCTCCGCAGATTGTTTCGAGTGTTTTTTTTTTTGGTTTTTCAAATTGAATTTTTAATGGGATGATACAAAAATATCCACTTACCTGTTAAGTAAATATGCGTTTAATTTTGTTAATGCGAAAAGCCTAAAATGATAAGAAAATATTATTAACATTTAATTATATGATGATTAATTCGTAAAAATAAGGTAGAGAGAGCAAGTTTAAATTTTTAATTTTCTTTTAAATGATCTATTCGTAAGTGTTAATGAAATAATAATTATTAGTGTATCCAGCGGCCAACTCAATCGACCGCATTCTAGAAATTAATATGTAACATTTACATACTTAAACGCTGACTCATTTCTATGCAAAAGCAAATTGGACAAACACACATGCACACATTGTTTATTTTTCAAGTTGAAGCTGATACATATGCACATACATGTGTAATAAGTGTGCATGTGTTAGTAGCAACTTTAAACGCTTATAGCTGCCTAAATATCGAACCGATCAAAATAAATTAATAAGATTGTGCATATGGATGTAAAAACCCGTTTAAAAACATATAAATCTTTCCAAAATCGGTGCAGTATTACGGCCGTAAAAATGATCGAAAAAAACGTATTTGCCTATTAATAATATTAATTATAGGAATGAAAATTGGAAAGAAGGAATAAAATAATTAATTCAAAATAGAGCTGGACGATCTCGTGAACATGATTTAGAAGTGTCATAGTTTTTTATTGAAATGAAAATTTTTGGGTTGAGTTCAAATCTAAGTTTACCCATTACTTCTTAATTTAAAGATCAGACACAAACCGCGAAGCCATTTTGGCTTGTCTGCAGAAACACCCAGGGTCTAGGCAGGAATCGAACCTGCGATCCCTCGACTAATAGTCTAGTACGCTATCTACTATTCTACGGGGCTTCCGTATAAATTCATTATTTTTTTATTAGAGAGTACTTTTTATTTGAAACAATTTATTCATCAGAATAGCAGAACGGATCAACACTGATTTCGAGGTCGCTACACCATCTCATCGGTACTGATCCGTTCTGCTAGTCTGATGAATAAATTGTTTCAAATAAAAAGTACTCTCTTAATAAAATAATGAATGTATCCAAAAATAATTTCTTAAATTAAGAAGTAATGGATAAACTCAGATTTGAACTTAAGCCAAAAATTTTCATTTCAATATAAACCTTAAACAGTTCAGCAATTTAAACAAAAAAACTAACCTTGATCACGTTCATTCAGTTTTCTTTAATAAAACATGAAAAACCAAGCATATGCATGCACATATCGCTCATTTACTTGGATAATGACGTAACTCAACAAACGTGATTTTTGAATTAAAAATGCAAAATTATTTTTCGTATCGTTTCTTGATTGCAACCATTTTTCGCCACGAAAAACAGCCCCATAGCATAATGTTGGCGGTCTTACTCTAGTTAGCCTTCTAGACAATGCGACCAAACGCAAAAATTTAGAGTTACTTTTTGTTATTGTGTTTTTAATAATCTTCAAAACTGCCTTAAAATCTGAAGTGGAGGCTTCACGAACTATAAAAGTTTTAGTGAAATTAATGTGTAACTGAATTTAAATGTTTAGGCCGGATTCAAATCGGACAAAAAAAGAGTAATAAATCTGTATCTCTGAAAATTGCGATCCGTTTACAAAACGATGAAAATGAAAAATTTGGAGCACCTTGTTAAAAAAAAACGGTAAGCGACAGGGTGTCAAAGTTGACTAGCTTCGACATGGCAAACCTTGTTGGCCTCCTAGCTTTTATCATTTCATTTGATATATTTGTTGTAAAGCTTATTAGTTGATAAAGAAGATGTATTTTATTTCATGAAGATATTTTTAATATTTTTAAAGATATTTGGCTTTAAACTTTAGTTTTGGCTTCGACTTTGCTCTCAATTTCAAGAATATCTCCGGTAATAACACAGCGAAAATTAAAAAAAAATTATTTTTAAACACAATGTAAAATACTTTTTTTAAATTTTTTATTTGAAATATTTTATTGTAATTTTTTATTTAATTGAAAACTTTCAAACAAGGCGAATTCATTTTACAGTTGATTTTATTTATTACAACCATGATCTAATAACACAGGTCTGTTTAGTACTACAATAGAACAATAAAAAAAACAACAGGCATTTCGTTTTTGTTTAAAATTGCAGGGAAGCTAAAAACAGTTCAAGAAAATTGTATTTTATGTTAATGATGGAAAATTAAATTTTTCTTCGGTACAAAAAAAAAATATTTTGAATAATAATTTTTTGAAAGTAATAAATTGAAATCTTTGTAATTTTTTCTTTATTAACTAAAAACATATAAGGAATTGTATTTGTCCTTGCGTTTGTGTTTTGTTATCAAAACAAATACAATGGTTTTTATCTGATACCAAACAATATTCTTAACCCCTTTTCACACCAAGTTAAAGGTTTAAGACTAAAGTTTGAAATCAATTTGACGTTCAGTTGAGAGTAAATGTTTGGCGCCGACTCGGACATTTGAGAGTAAAATGCCGACCTTAATGTTAAACTACATTGATCTTTTTCAAGACTGCGAATATTTAAAAAAGTGTATTTTCCTAAATTGTAGTGTTTCTCAAACTAAAAATACATTTCAGTGTAAAACTTTGTTGTTTGTGCGCTAATAAAATTACAATATTTCAAAACGTTCTTCATGCGTAAAGCGACTAATTTTGGTCCTCGTTTTTGTTATACGGACCGATAGTAAATATTTCGGAAAGGAAAAATCTATAAGTGTTAAAGTAATATATCAATCAAAAAGAGAGTTGAAGTTAAACCATCCGCTATATTAGGTTGTTCTTAGAGTATCGTAAATAATTAATCCAAAGATTTATTATTTAAAAGTCTGAAAAATTAAACTATTATCGAATAATTTAATTTCAATTATATATTAAGAACCAACACATTTCTCAAGTTGAGAAAAACCCAAACTTTTATGCAAAATCCTATTTTTCAAAATTTACGTTCACATGATTTTCAAATAAGATAACACCCAAAGAAATATTGGTGGGAGTTATCACATTTTCATATCTGTTATGGGGAGTTATTTACTTTTCGTGAGGCTTTTTAAATTAGGGAATTATTGGAATTGGCAGTTAATTAATTTTTGCTTGGGACTGATTTAATTTCATTGAGACTTATTTAATTTCCTTGGGAGTTATTTTATTTGTCCAAAAATTGCGGTTCAAACAATTATTTTGTTCTTATTTCATTTCTGTTGAGACTTTCTGTATAAGAAATTTTTTCGCTGTTGTTAGGAGATATTTAATTTCTTCTGGAATTATTGTACTAGAAATCATTCAATTTACAAATTAATTAATTTTGCACTTTAGTCATTTCATTTTTACCCGCTGGCCCTTTTTTCATTTTGCTTGGAAATTATTTAATTTGCGAGCTGTTATTGCAAATCGTTCTTAATTTGAGATCGAAACTGTTTATTACTTGAATATATAGCAAGACCTGTAAAGGGATTTTAAAAGACAATCCTGAGACATTGTACTCTTTTAAAATACTTTCACTATGTTATAAATGTTGAGATATACTGGAAAACGATTGTTCAACACGTAGAAGTTAAATTAGTTTGAAAGTACTAAATGAAGCGGAGAAGTAAAATGGGTTAAGAAAGAACTATTTAAAATGTTTTTTGTACCGAAGAAAAATTTAATTTTCCATCACCGATTTCAACACAAAACTTTTGACAATTTCACAATTAAAAAGTACAACGCTATAAAAAATCATCTGGAGCAAGGTATATTTAACTAGGTGACAGCATTAGGAAAACAATTATAACAATACAAGAACATCAGGCATTTTTGTTAGTGTAGTTTCATTGCGTATGTCAAAAACAAAGAAAACAGATACAGAAAGAAAGTAAAAGTATTTTGTATGTATTTTGACATTCGCAGCGAATAATGCTGTCACCAGGTTAAATACGCCTTGATCTGGACTATCAAACAGACCTGTATGCATTTTGATCGTAAATAAAAATATGTAAAATTCAAAACATAGAAACAAATCATTTAAAACAGTCAAATAAATGAATTCTCCAGAAAATTTAATAAATAAATTAATAATAATTTATCGTTTAACTTAAGAATACCATGCGGAAATATTTTTTTTGCAAATTATTGCACGCGCTGTAAAAATTATTTTTTTTAATTGTTAATCTTACATTTGTTATTAACATTTGTTTTCCAATCAGAAAGTTCGTATGCAAAGTAATTTAAAATTCACACATTGATTTACATTTTTATACAGGGTGATGGAAAATTAGTCATCCTATCGGAAGATGTTATAGTTTTTGCAAATGGCATCGTAAGTCAATCATCTTTGACAATTGTGTACTAGAGTGGTGGCAGTATACAAACAGATAAGCCATGGAGCGCTATACTACGCCAGAGCATGAAATTCCTTAAACTCAACAATGAAGCGTAAGATTTTGAGTCGAAAATCATCATCAGCGACGGAGCGGGCGCATTTTCATTTAAGCGGTTAAGTCAATAAACAAAGTCTTCGTTTCTGGGACACACACAGTGTGTGCGGCATTCACGTCGTAGGAGTGATTGGGCCGTATTTTCGTTGAGAACGTCATCGGCTACACGGTTACTGTTGCTGGCGAATGCTACAGGGCCACGCTAAATGATTTCTTTTCGCCAGAATAGAATAAGCGGGGCTTGATGGACATGTGGTTTCAACAAGACGGTGCAATTGCACACACAGCAGGAGCCACCATGGATGTTGTGAAGGAAGCGTTTCTTGGTCGCGTAATCTCTACGATCTGGCATGTCCTGCAAGATCGCCTGATTTAACCATCCCAGACCATCCAATTTTTTTTTTGGGATCTACATACTTGAAGTCGTGGGCCCTTTCAGACCTGACGCCAAACTACCGGGAATTTTTTCATTTTTTTTTTGGAATCTATGGTCTCCATATCGTATGAAAATATAATCAATATTTACGTTTCATAATTTTTATTTACTTCAAAGATTTTCAGGACATCCACAATTGATGCGTCGCGGTAAAATTTTTTTAGCCAAATAATTTCATTATTTTATGTTTATTTTTTAATTAAATTATGCCCACTTCACTAATTGTTAACGATTAGTGTTTTTGTAATTGAAAACACAACTTACTTCTGCGGCTCATTTAGACAAAACTGAAATGTGCAGCAAGAATTTCGCAAAATTCAAGTAACGGTAAAACGAACAGCGGAACCATGTTAGAAACAAACATTAAGAACAATTAGCCCAATCGATGTATGCCGACATATTTGACTTTGGTCAAATAAAAGTGAAAATGTTGGCATTGGTTATGCCAACTAGTCCCAGATTATCGGTGCCCTGTAGTGCCATCACTGTTGGCACGAAGCTCTGTCTTTGTTACTTTATTTAAGCAGCTCTGTCTTTGTTACTCTATTTAAGCAACTATGCACATAAGCAATAAATAAAAGTAAAGAACACTTATAGTTAAGCAGCCAACATGTAAAGATGAGTCTTTTTATTTGGACGACAACAACAGCCCTTAATGAGAATATTCGCAGAAATGCGAAAAGTTACCAACGGAAACCTTGCAGAAAGTCAGGGAAAATGCGACAAAACGGGCACAAATGTGTATCAACACCAGTGAGCTATATCCTTTTTTGAGAAGTCTTTACGCAGTCCGAAGAAAATCCCTATTATTCTCTACGCGTTCAAAAAATTGTCTCCAAAAATCCCTACAACTTTTAAATGATGTATGCATATAAATAATATTTAAATATGAACAATTTTATGTACATCAATCAGTTCTTTTTTTTTAAATTAGTATTAGATGGTTGACGAAGCTGACTTGATGCTTTCATTTTTAAAAAATTTATCCATTTGTTTGCCATTTTTACAGAATTCGCATTTTTTGTTTATCTTTCTTTCTGCGTGCTTCGGAAGATCAGACTTGGCGCAATTTTGAATTTCATTGCATGTAGAACACTTGCATTTGAACGGTTCGTCAGAGACAGGTTCCAGTCAGCCTTTAAAGTTCTCGGGCTCCAGCCATTTGTTGCAGAAATTTTTGTTTCCAGTACTTTTCGGTTTTCTTTAAGTACAACGAAAAGTCTGAACAAGACGAAGAGTTCATTCTGCAGACTATATAAGTGTATAATAATTATATATAAATACAAAAAAGGCATTATTTCACAAATTTATCTTAAAATTAAAGGTGAAATGGCGACCATTAAAAAAAATATGACAACTTGTAATGTTCTTGTATTAAAAATATTGTTAGTATGTTGTCACAAATCGAATATGCTTTCAAAATTAATATATTTTTGTTGTTGTTATTATTATAGGCCAAGTATAATTCCTTTTTTATTATTGATTTTTTGATTCAGCTATTGGCCTACCGCGTTTTATGTAAATAAAAATGCAAGTTTTTATTCCATATTGTCCCGACGTTTCGTGAATTGTATGTTCACTTTTTCAAGGGATTTTTGTCTATTTTATTAAAAGGAGAAAAACATCAACAAAGTTGCAATAATATAATATTTACAATTAATGACTTTCAATATGAATAAACGTCACATAAATATTATTTAAAAATTTTTTATATAAAATTGTTTATATTAATTTAATTGAATCACTAAATTTTATTTTTAAGGCACAAAATTTTTTTAATTTATTTTGAATCACACCTTTTTTTATTTTAACTTATTGCTATTTTATAGTTCGCACTCAAATTATCGGTATTTTCTTTAATGTTCATAGTTTTGCTTATATTTTGTTGGATTCTTAATTAAAAAAATCAAAAATTAATATATTTTTGCCAAATTATTGAAAAGTCTCTAAATTTTAATTTCAATAAATCTGTAATTTTTTTCCCTACGGACATTTTTTTAGAAGAAAATCCCTACGAATCCAACATCACTGATCTCCACTTAACAGAAATTTAAAATATCCAAATAAAGATTTCCTTTTTGATTTAGTCAAAAATTGTGCTGGCAAAGTATTGTGTAGTGGGTACCGAGTATTGAGTATTTCCTGTTTTATTTGGTTACTCAATACTCAAAAGTAGTTACTCGATATTTTTAGAGTTGTATTTTTAAGCGAGTTGAGTGGCTAAAATAGTGCACAAAAATACATCACTGTATAAAAAGACAACTAGGTGTAAGATTCTTTAATCAAATCAAAACTAAATAATTTTTTTTTAAACAATTAAATTATTTCTTAAGTTGTTGTTAACGTTAAATAAAAAGTTAGCTTTACATTTATTTTTAATTTAATAATAAAAGACATACAAAACCAATAATAGTTGAAGATCTATTATTAATTTTTGAAGAAACTACTTCAATTTGCAGATAAAAATTATGCGTTACAAATTAAAAAAAATCCGTTAAAAGTATCGAGCAGTATTGAGAACCCAAATGAAAAGTATTGAATATTATTGAGTAATGAAAAGTAGTAGAATTTGCCAGCACTAGTCAAAAGGTTATTTAAATACAATATTGGCTAATTAAATTTGCACCACCTTGTATATTCGTTCTGCTATTGTGTGTCGTGTCGTATGATTAATATTTTATATTAAGTATACGCCGCCAGCCATCACGTAAAATTTAGCAGCCGTAGTACAGTTTCAAAGAGTCGTCTCAACTCTCATTAACACAACTTTTCTCTTCCGTGTTTTTGAGTGTGTATGTGTGCATGTGTGTGTGTGTGCATGCATGTATGTGTTTTAATGTTGTCTGATGTGTTCTTTTTTTGTTGCATTTATTTAGTCGTTAGTTTTGTATTTTAGAGTTTTCTGCTGTTGTTGTTGCTGTAAACACTTAGAAACGTAAACATTTATATGAACGCCTCACATACACACACACATTTATGTATGTACATTTACATGCATGTATGTATGTATGCATGTAGGCATGCACTTTTCAATCCACGTGTGCAAAGACAGCAATAGTTTTTTTTTTCATATGATGTGTTTTTCTTTTGTTGCTGTTTTTGTATTTATACGCTTAAGAAGGTTACATCCACGTATAACTAAATGAATTCAGAGAGTAAAAAGACCCTTCAAATAATAAAAAATATAACCGTAAAGCCTGCATATATCTATATATATGTAAGTATGTATGTATGTACATATGCATGTATCTATAAAGATATAAACAACCACACAAACTTTTCTAGTATGAACATGTGTGTAAAAAGTCTTTTTTCAAACAACATACACACATTCATTTAAGTACGAAAGTACTGCTAGTTTTGTATGCATGTATGTATGTGTATAATACGTGGATACAATGAAGATAGTAAGTATGGGTGTCTACTATAGATGCAGGTATTTAAGTATGTACATATCTATATGAGAATTATAAGCAGGAAATTTTTTTTTGTCATATGCTGCCATTTACTATGATGACTTTTGCCATTTTTTTCAATTATTTCGTAAAAAACTCCTTTTAAATATGACTCGCCATAAAATGACATTTTTACAGTCAGAATTTTTTATAGTTCTAGTTGTGATCGAAAGCAATATTGAGCAAATCACAAAGTATCTGAACTGTACAAGCAAGCCGTCATTGAATAATTACAACTCTTGCATAAGCAAACTATTCGACTATTGTGTTAATAGCAGATTCATCGTCAATGCTCCTAAAATACGAGTACAACTTAAAAAAATTTAACATTCTTCTACTTTTTATCCGAAAATTGCTATTTAAATTTTTCATGTGTGTGAAGATAAATTCGTATTTAAATAGCAGAGACACGAACCAAAATTTTTTAACATAGCTCATTTCGCAGTTAACAGAGCTCTGTAAAACGGTTAACAGTGGTCGCAAATTTGATTAAAAACGAAAAATCCAGGAATTGGGACCAAAAAAAATTTGGTAAAAATTTTCCATTATGGACCTAATGATATTACAATAATAGAATATGTGATATATGTTGGCAGGCACTACAAAAATTAATTAAAAAAAAAGGATTTTTTAGTGAAATTTCTGGAAAAGATTGGTGACCATTTTGGTCAAATATGGATTTAGTATTTTTTTCTGTGACTTCTAAAATAATTCTTGTGCACAAACTATTGAAACGTCAGAGTATAATTAAAACCAACACAAATCGAAGAATATATCTGTTTTATCCCAAAAAATAAAACTGTTGGATAATTACTAACAATCTCTTACTTTTCCAAAAAATTCACGAAAATTCCCGATTTAGTATTTTTTTCTGTGACTTCTAAAATAATTCTTGTGCACAAAATATTGAAACGTCAGAGTATAATTAAAACCAACACAAATCGAAGAATTTTATCCCAAAAAATAAAACTGTTGGATAATTACTAACAATCTCTTACTTTTCCAAAAAATTCACGAAAATTCCCGATTTAGTATTTTTTTCTGTGACTTCTAAAATAATTCTTGTGCACAAAATATTGAAACGTCAGAGTATAATTAAAACCAACACAAATCGAAGAATATATCTGTTTTATCCCAAAAAATAAAACTGTTGGATAATTACTAACAATCTCTTACTTTTCCAAAAAATTCACGAAAATTCCCGATTTAGTATTTTTTTCTGTGACTTGTAAAATAATTCTTGTGCACAAAATATTTTTAAAATCAATTTATTTAGTTTCCAAAATTATTTCAGATATGCGACCAATTGGGTGCCATTAGGGACCCCTTGGACTACCCTAAATTTATAGTGCACATGAAAAAATGTGTGTGAAGATAAATTCGTATTTATATAGGAAAAACACGAACCAAAATTTTTAACATAGCTCATTTTGTAGTTAACAGAGCTCTGTAAAACGGTTAACAGTAGTCGCAAATTTGATTAAAGACGAAAAATCCAGGAATTGGGACCAAGTCCATTCCAAAAAAATTATGGTAAAAACTCTCCATTATGCACCTAATGTTATTACAATAATAGAATATGTGATATATGTTGGCAGGTACTACAAAAATTTATTTAAAAAAAAGGATTTTTTAGTGAAATTTCTGGAATAGATTAGTGACCATTTTGGTCAAATATGAAATTGCACTCGTTGTGCACTATAATCTATATATAAATAGGCAAAGTCAAGATCCCTTTTTTTTCATTCTTTTACCGACCGATTTTCTTCATTCTTTTACCAAATAGTAAAAATTGTTGAGCTTTAGTGACCCGACTTTATATTATTTAAGTCGGTTCAGTATTGAAGCAGTAAAAGGCTCATAAAGATGACACCACTACAAATGCTAAAAATACACACTTACACGCATTCACTTATGTAAGCAAAACAATAAGAGTGTTTAAGAGTACCTGCATACAAATGTATATGAGTAACAAGATTTTTTTTATAAATGTGCGTGATGGTATGCACTTTTATTTCGTTTATTATTTTTTTTTCAATAGGGAAGGGAATAAGTTATGTAGTTTTTTTTTTCTTTAAATGAATGCAACCGAAATAGGTACACGATTAAACTGGCGGTCGAATTTCGACCACTGGCGTACTCTAGTTAATATTAAAAGCCTAGATGAAATATTTCAATAGTGTGTGTGGGTGTGTTTTTACATGTACGCGTTTGCTCAACGAAAATGCTTATTGAAAGTTGCTGTAGAAAAATTCAGAAGCCAAGAAAAATATGTGGCATGAACAATTTTAATTTTCCCATAAATAAAATAATAATTGATCTGTTAATAAAACAAAGTTTTTAAGAAATTAGAGTTAAAAATTTCTTGTGGCAGAAAATGGATCAAAACAAAGCAAGAAATATTTTTCTTTTAGATTTTTTCGTGTGACAGAGACGGCAAAACAACAACAATAGCATGCCATCTCGTGTCACCTGCGGTCTTCTTTGTGGTCTACTGCTGATTTGGCGTTAGCACCAAATGCATGTAAATAAAATAAATATTAAAATAGTAAATATATAATAGTTTTTATTAAATTTTCTCTATGGGTTATTTAATTACGGGCATCAATTTGAATCAACAAACGTTTAGTGTTATTTTAATATGAGTATCATTTTAATTTTAAAAGAATTTCGTGTTAGATCAATCATTGAACATTAACACAACATTATAATTACTTACATATTAAATGAATTTGATGCTGAAAACATATTCATTCAATATGTGATCAGGGGTGCCAAACGTGACGATTTTACGTCATTTTGACGACTTTTTTATAGCGAATTTCACAAAATGACGTTTGACGATTTTTGTTAGTATCCTCCCATATACTTTGATGATTTGACTTCGCTACGTTTTGTTTAAAATAATAACCTCTCCGTATGAGAAAATGTCAAGCGCTTAAAATATATTTTTGTTTTGCGACCAATATCGATTATATTGATACTGCTAAAGAAATATTTAAAAATTTGAATGACATTAACGAGACCTTACTTTTGTTTTTTTTAAATATGTGCTTAATTTGATTATTCATCACAACTAAACAAAATTGAAGGAATTCAAATTCACAACATGCACTATGAAATGATGAAACTTTTTTAAAATGTTTTAATAAATTTTTTAGTGGATGATTGTATAAAAAATACCCCTCTAAATCAAATTGATTTCCATGACCGTAAAAATTTGTTAAAAAAAAGGAAGAAGTTTATGTAAAAGAAATGTTAAGATAATATACAATTGATGTTGAAACTTTCAGTTAATTTATTGATAATCGTTTATCATTTTACGTTGAATTCTGTGTTAACAAATAAAAAAAGATTTGATTTTGATGACAAAATTATAAAAAAAAATTAATTTAATTACATCATCTCTGATTTTGAAAAAAACACCGAAATTCTTCCTTTATAAAAAGGTTTTCCTAATGTGGTCTATAAAGAAAAATATCTAGATATTGAACATGAAATAAGAGAATTAAGATTTTTGGATTTTGAAGACAGCGCATTAAATTTAGATATATTAAAAAAAAAGAGGAGTCAATTAATCTACCAAACAATAGACCTGTTTTTCCAAAATTTATGTGAATTTTTAAACAACTTAATGACTGCCACACTCTTCAGCTAATGTTGAAAGAATATTTAGTAAAATTAATCATAATAAAACCAAGATAAGAAATTCATTGGAAACAGGAACCCTTGGGGGATTCTTTTTTCAAAAGATTATTTAAAAAATAATTCCTCTGAATGTTACAATGTTAGCATTACAAAAAGTATAAAAAAAACATAACTATGATGTGTATGTATAGTATTTTTATTTTGTAATTACCCAATTTAAATCAATATCATATGTCCTTCTTTCGTACTTTATATGTAAATATGTATGTTTGTACGCGTATAAAATCGAATAAATAAAAATATTAATTCGAATCTACATTGCGAATTGCAAGTTTATGAAAAACTGTGTATTAGGATATTCTACGAATTTCTATTTAAATTAAAATATAAAACAAATCATACAAAATATTAACGTTTATCTTGGAAAGTATATAAACTGTTGCGACACAAAATCTCTTCAAATCTTGCTTTGAATTGAATAAAATGTTTAAAGTTTTTATTGTTTCTAAGAAATCTATTGAATTGTTAATTTTTAAATGAAATATTGTTGTATAAAACAGAAGATTTTTGAGTGATTTTTACGATTTTATTTACAAAATTTTTCGATTTTTTTTTTAAATATTACTGGCAGCTTGTATGTGATTTATGTTGTTTCAAATTGAAATAATTTCGATTCAACAAGATTCGTCATATTATTTTAATGTGGGTACATTTTTATTCAATAAGACTCGCATGTTATATTGACATGTGCTGCTGTTGTTTGCCCGTTATCGTAAAGTCATGTTGATTTAACACGAAATCACTAACGAAAAATGTAAAATCAACCTTGTTTTCGCTGGTTTTACATTGTGTATTTATCTGTGTGCACCTGTGAAATATATATTTGTGCAACAAACAGCTTTTACTGTCGCTTTCATTGTAATTAAGTGAGTGGCTGGCGAATGCAGCCAATAGCATTTGCAGTCTTGTAGCTGTACAGTTGCAGTCTTCTATGTGTTTAAATTAAAATACGGAAATGAGCGACAGATTTCAATTAACTGCCTGCGAATGATTTTGATTAAATTCTAGTTTCCTTTTACATTTTATTATTTTATGTAATAACGTCTCATGAAACTGTTACAATTTCATGCAATTCGTTTTTTAAAAATTGCTGGCAAAATTTAGCAATAATTCAGTCAGTCAGTCGGTCAGCCATTCGGCCTTTGTAAAAGTTTATTTCATTTAGTAGTCCATTGTCAGAAACTTTTTTTATACACTTCATACTTCAGCATTTGTTATATTTATCATACAATCATTTTGTGTGTCCCCAATAACTCTATTCAAGATTTTTTTTCTTCACTACATTTCAAAGAGCCAACAAACAAACAAACAAACAAACAGAAAAAGTAAAAAGAAATCAATGAAATTATAATGTAATAAATAAGACTGATTTCTCAAAAAAAGAAAAAAAAATCAAATGAAAAGAATCATACAAATATAAAAAAAAACTTTAAAAGTAATACTTTTTATTTCTTGCAAATTCCAGGATGCTGCCAAAAGTGTAACAAAAATATCGATGTTATAAGACAAAAAGCAAAAAAAAAGAGAAAAAAAACTAATAAATAACAACTAATGAAATATAACAATAATGACTGTCGCATTATTATTACGTGTATTAAAATATTTTTTCTCCCGGTCCGCATAAAAGACAATTAAATTCAACGCAAATTTGTTGGTTGGACTAGAACAAAAGGCTGCAAAAGAAATGAAATGATTTATTGGCAGCAGCAGCAGCAGCAGCACAAATGAGCGAAAAATGTTCATGGATAAAATAAACAAACTTTAGTACATTATTGTGGTAGTGTGTTGATGTGTTGGTTGGTGTATACATATGTGTGTGTTTTTGTGTGCATGGCACTTGTTTAGTTTTACGAATGAGTGATCGCGTTGGTATCAATTCATCAGCTGGCCGTTATGCTCGTGTGAGTCCTTCGCCGGGTCGTGGTACAAAAGTTGCATATGCACCATGTCCACTTTTCGATCCCCAGGATGTCGAAACGGGTGGCAATTGTTTGGCCATACCAATGTCATCGCTACATCCGCCAACGGCTCATCATGGCAAGCCAGCAGCAGCATCAGCAGCAGCAACAAATGGCAATAACCATTATAAAAAGGGTGAGTGAAAAATTAATAAAGATAGATGGAGATGGAGATGTCATATCATATACACCCAATCCTGTTTTTACACGGTATATGCGTTGCAGCGACCACCGTGTACAAAAAAGTCGTGCAAAAAAATTATATTTGATTATTTCAAACTTGAAGGTGGACGAAAAGATTAATATTTCTGTGAAACACACAAATTGCACTTCTTTTTCTTCATACGGTGTTGCTTTAAATTAATTTTATTATTTTTAAGACATGAAAACAATGAAATAATAAACAAGTTATCTTAAAATATTTTTTTTAAATAAAGAATCACATTTTTAAGGAACTAAATAACTCTGTATAAATAATATTTTGAAAAACTGAAAATTAAAAGCAAAAAAAAAATCCAAAATATAATTTTTTGACCTTTTCTTAAAATAATTATATTATCTATTGAAATGAAAATTTTATGGCTTGAGTTCAAATCTGAGTTTACCCATTTCTTCTTAATTTAAGAAATTATTTTTGGATAAATTCATTATTTTATTAAGAGAGTATTTTTTATTTGAAACAATTTATTCATCAGACTAGCAGAACGGATCAACACTGATTTCGTGGTCGCTACACCATCTCATCAGCGTTCTTTTTGTTCGATTTTACCACTTTTGACGGTGGATACTAGTAACTAGGAATATCAGCTATTTAACCGTATTATTTAACGAATTAGACTACGAAAAGTGCAACTTATTTATTTCTTACAAGTTAAATCAATTTCGGTTAGTACGAAATTCCATCTCTGATGATTAATTATTCTAAATATTCCATACTCTCCTGCTTTTTCCAAAGCCATTGGCTTTGAGATCAAGCAGTTTTCCATTTTTGTTTACTTTATTTTTGTCTTGTAGTTGACTTTCTTAGTATTCAACCACCTGTGACAATGTAAACATGGAGGTTTATTACGAATAATTATATTATTCATTAAATTAATTTTGAGGTCACTTTTTTTTATAAAAATCATCAAAATTTATTTGATCTTATTCTGTTATTTAAATTATTTATTGATTTTTTTCCTCCTGAAGAAGTTACCCAAAGGGCAACGAAATATCGAGATAAAATAAATTTCGATGATTTTTAGAAAAAAAATTACCTCAAGCTTAATTTAAAGAATAATATAAACACAAAAAAATTCATATATGTGTAAGGAAAATCAAAATGTTTTATTTGGTTAGTTGGTGTCTGATAGTAAGCACGGTCTGTAGTGTCACTCTGGTTCAATATCATCTTCGTCCGAAGATGAGGTTAGTTCGTCTGCATTTTCAGATTCCAGTGGTTTAATTATTTTAACAGCGAAATCAGCTGTGGAACGTATCTATCCCACTTTGGAGATCTCTTTGTGTTATTTTGACTTCAAACGATTTTTCAACATTAGAAAACTATCAAAGGAGTGACGAAATATCGATAATAAATTTTAATAATTAATTAGAAAATCAAAATCGAAAAATTTTTTATTAATAACAAACAGAATTATGTTACCACATAATAAGTTTTTTTTTAAGAATGTTTAATCAAGTTATGAAAGTTATCAAAAGTATATGACAGCTCTTGTTTGCATATGTGTGTCCAACCTAAACTAAAAATTCCCCAAAAATATTTTTACCCGTTTAAAAAAAGACGTGTAAAAATAGGAAAAGAATATTTTTGTTAACCGTGTTATTTCAAAATCGTGTAAAAACAGGATTGGGTGTACATATGTACATATTTAATTTTAATGTTGTGTAAATCAGCAATGAAACTAATCAAGCATTAAATGAGTTGAATATTTTCAATTTAGCTTTATTTATTTCAATATTTTATTGAGTTTTATGCTCTTAAAGCAATTAAGAAGTATTTTTTTTAAATCATTGTTGATATTTGAAACGTTTGTTCGTGTATCTTTTGCAAAATAACCAAGAGAAATAATATGAATAATGAATTAAATAAGGCGAATTAAAAACAGGCAAGCGGGACGAATTGGCTGCCTGGTGACTTTACAGAGACCGCTCATTATTGTGTTGTTTTTAAACGGTACCAGTGTATCTCAATCGATCTCATTCTAGAAATTAGTATTAAACATTTACTTAAATTCATACGATAAAATAACAAAAATAAACAACTTAAACTCTGTCTCATTTCTATACAAAAACAGTTTGGACAAACACTCATACACACTTTGTTTATTTTTCAAGTTGATGCTGATACATACGATGTGTAATAAGTGTGCATGTGTTAGTAGCAACTTTAAATGCTTACAGCTCCCTAAATATCAAACCGATTTAAATAAAATTAAGATTGTGCATATCTATGTAAAACCCCTGTTTAAAAACAAATAAATCTTTCCAAAATCGGTTTAATATTACGGGTGTAAAAGGGATCTAAAAAAACGTGTTTACTTATTAATAATATACATAGATATTGTCGCTTGAGTTCTTTACGGGAATTTCTGGGATGGGGTTTCCTGGAAATTCCCGAAGGATTACAAATCCCGAAATCCCGAGAAATTAGTGCCGGAATTCCCCGAAATTTTTTTACAACTTTCTAAATTAAACTTTAAATCGCTGCATATTCATATATTTTAAAACAAAAATCTCCAGCCATACTCCTTCGCTTTTTTATATAAACTTGTAAAAGGGATTTTATTTTAATTAGTATATATACATAAGTATAAATTAAGGGTCAAGAAATAAAGGTTCCATAAAAATACTCATTTTATGAAGCTTAATAAACTGAAAAGATTCAATTCATATGTACGAGGGCGGATTAATATTGAAGCTACATAGCGCTAGAAAGCAACACAAACACAAAAACTTTTTTTTAGAATTTGTTGTAGTCGTTTGAAGTACGAGTAAGCAACTCGAATTTTCAAAAACGACGGCTATCGAGGTGATTCGATAGAGTTTTCTCAGTTTGATATTATGACATTCGATATCCAATAATATGTTTATATTGTTCTATAGCGAATGGCATAATCTAAATCTAAGAAAATTCGATCGCATCAGCTCGATATCGAAAGCGACGATTAAGCCCCTGAATTTGTTTTTAGAACTTGAATTGAATATGGAAAAGGCCGAATTCGATGGTAAAAACCTTCAAAACTTTTACAGAAATTAAAGAAATAAATTATAAAAATTTGCCGGAAATAGCTACGAACGATTTTATATCGTATTCGGGTGACCCATGACATCGGCGGCCCTGGGTACAGGCCCTGTATTTTTTAAGATTTTTTTAAACATATTTTTTTTTAAGAACAACCACAAACCGCGCAGCCAATAGGCTTGTCTGCAGAAACACCCAGGCTCTAGGCAGGAATCGAACCTGCGAGCCCTCGACTAATAGTCTAGTACGCTATCTACTAGTCTACGGGGCTCCCCATGCACTTATGGTAAAGACGGTGCTGATTGACAATGATTTATGAATCTCTGTTTACAAATAAAAGTTTTTATTTAATCAAAAATATTTTTTTAGAAATTGCGATCTGTCAAATGTCAGCTGTTAAAATTTCACACAAATTCATCGATTTGTGTATTTGTTGTAGTCGTTTGAAGTACGAGTAAGCAACTTTTGTGTTTCTTGAAAAATGGAAAAAAGTGAATTTCGTGCAGTGATTAAATACTATTATTTGAGGAAAAGGGAAAACGGCGAAAGAGACAAAAGAAAAGCTCGATAAACATTACGGCGAGTCTGCTCCGTCAGATTACATGGTAAATTATTGGATTGCTGAATTTAAACGCGGCCAAACAAGCACTGCAACAAACAATACCATCAACAGGAAGGCCAAAAGAGGTGGTTACTGAAGAAAATATCAAGAAATCGAGGATCGTTATGAATGATCGCCGAGTCAAGTTACGTGAGATTGTTGAAATGGTAAACATATCATATGAACGTGTGTTAAACATTTTGCATGAACAGTTGCATATGAAAAAGGTATCGGCAAGATGGGTGCCGCGTTTGCTCAGTGTCGTACAAAAACGAGTTCGACAGACCACTTCACAGCGGTGTTTGGACATGATAAAGCGTAATCCGGTTGATTTTTGGCGTCGACTAATAACTGTTGATGAAACGGGGGTCCACCACTACACACCTGAAACCAAAAATCAATCGAAACAATGGATGGAAGCTGGTGGAAGTGCTCCGAAGAAGGTGAAGACAGTGAAATCGGCTGGCAAGGTTATGGCCACTGTGTTTTGGGATACACACGGAATATTGCTCATCGATTATCTTGAAAAAGGATCCACAATCACAGGAAACAATTATCGTGCATTATTGTATCAATGGATTGATGCAATCAAAAAAAAACAACCACATTTAAAGAAGAAAGAAGTGCACTTTCTTCAAGACCGGTTCACACAGCATTAGATACGATGCTAAAATCACGTGAAATACACCTCGAATTGGTTGATCATCTACCTTATATTCTAGATTTAACTCCTAGTGACTTTTTCCTGTTTCCAAACTTGAAAAAATGGATCGCAGGAAAAAGATTCATCTCAAACGAAGAAGTGATTACCGAAATTAACGCGTATTTTAAGGGGTTCCAAAATCGTATTATTCAGATGGTATAAAAAAGTTGGAATATCGTCTTACTAAGTGTATTGAGCTAAAAGGAGACTTTGTTGAGAAATAAATGGTTTTTGAAAAAAAATGTTTTTCTTCCTACTTAGGTAGCTTCAATATCAATCCGCCCTCGTATGTTAGAGATGCTACAGATTATAAAAGTTCCAATGGGAAATATAATTAATTTTAAAGCAGATACAGCTAGTGTTGCTCATGCATATAGATATTTATTATATAAGAACGGAAGCGGAAATTGAATATTTCGTTATTATAATATTTTTTTGGATATTTTAATTTTGAAAATTTTTGGTATATTTTTAGTTTTTTGATTATTGTAAAAAAAAAATTTTATTTACACAGTTTTATAAATCCCTCAAGAAGCCACACAAAGAAGTGGCTAAATATCGGGTTTTTAATAAAATCTTGTTAGTGTTTTAAAAAAAAAAATACCTAGTGCTCGAGATAAATTAGATTCATTTAGTAAAATAACATTTTAATTAATAATCCGGATGTTGTTAATAATAACTTCTTGAGAAGTCGAAAATACACAATGAAAAAGTAATGAATTAAAAATGACTTGCAATTTTTTTCGCTGGGATTTTGCTTTACTTCTTGAACTTAATTGTAAGAAAGAATAACGCTGTTGAATTTCATAAAACGAAAAGTGAAAAATTTGTGTTCTCCTTTTTCACATCGTTGCTTTTGTGCTGCAAGCAGTTGATTAATTTGTTTGAAACTAGAGATGGGATCGTGAGGGAATTTAAGCTCCTGCAAGCTCACCATAAAAAAAATTGTTACTCATGCACGCCATTATATATTTGGCTCACGTTCATGCACGCTCACGTGAGTGATAAAAAAAATAGTTACCATCACAAAAACTTACGCTCACGAAAACTTACGTAAAAAAAATATAAAATAATTACAAAAAAAAAATTATATAAAAAATTCCAATAAAGCAAAAAAAATCACGGAACAATCACGCCAAAAATCTGCTCATGTGCTCACTCACGTTCAATTTTCTTATACTCCGTGCACGCTGACATGATTGAAACAAGAAAAAACAAAATATTCACTATCTTGCGTTATCACGTATGATTCACGTTAATGACGTGAGCGGAGCCCATCTCTATTTGAAACCAAGAAAGGAAAAATACGAAATCTTTTTTATTCTGCCATTTAATAAGAATATGAATGATGAAGTTTTTTTATTTTCGAAGAAAAAAGTTTATGACCTTTCTTCTATTGGCCGCCATCTGCGTGTGTTTTTTCCTCAGAATTTGGGGTCAAGTGTGGTGAATTTGATGGGTGGGTGTATCATTTTCTTCAGCAAATAAATCTTTTTCATTCATAACTAATGATATTTAAACGAAAATAACGCACAGAAGAAATGCATGAAATGTAATTTTGTTTAAAATAAATATGCACAATGGGACGATGAACCAAAAAAAAATAAATAAAATTATAACTACTTTATTTGTATGTAGTTAATATAAAAAGAAAATAAAAAGAATGGCGAGGGGTGATTCCATGACATTGAATTTCAATTTAACATTTAGCTTTTTGGTTGTAGAACATATTTATATATGTACATATGTTTATACCTATTTAGAATTTAAAAAAATATAATAAAAATATACCTTCCTCATGTATGCTTTGAAAGTGTTCATCAATAATTATAATAACTAAGAATAACCACAACAGCGGTAACAATGCATCACTGCGTGGGTGGCTCTAACGGCAAAAGTGTCGGGATTTTTATTATTTCTTTTATGTTTTCTACTCTTCTCATAAAGAACATGGTCCTAAAAATCATAATATGATAGTATTTAATTGAATTTTATTATACAGTATTTTTCTTTTAGCTGCACATTCAACTTTGTAGGAAAATTCTTGCACATAAGCAAAATATTCTGTTATGCTGTTTCATATAGCAGCATAAATAATGCTCCTAAGTGAATTGACTTACCTGTCTAAATATGCTCTTATGTAAAAAATTGTTTTTTATTGCAAAAATAAATTCAGTCTAACTATAAGCATAAGAGTTATGAAAAGTTTTCAAATGTGCTTCATCTATTTAGCATGTGATAGTTCCTCTATTGGAGGACAACAAATGTGGAACTGATCAATTGACATTAGCAGCCACCGAAATGATGGCATATACATTAGCTAACCACAACAAAACAATTTAACTGTTCTTAATTTATTTTTAATGAAAGCATTAAAAACGAAAACAATTCATTAAAACAATAAAATAGGCATATGTGTGCTAAGTAGAATGAATTCGGATTTTATTAAAATGAAAAACCAATGCCGCCACCAAATCAGCTTCGTTCCCTGGTATGCACATGAAGGTGGTTCGAAAAAAGTTGAGCCAGTCACCCCTGGGATTAAAAATTAGTTGAAAACAATTTTCCAAAAAAATGTTTGCCATGCTTTTGGATACCGGCCTTTTAGTTTTTTGCACACTTCCTCCCTGGTGACTTTTTGAGCCACTAATGCCACATCGGATCCTTCCCCTAATAATGATTTTTTGTTTTATAATTCAGTTAAGTAAATTATTTATCCACAATATGCACTTAAACAAAATGCTCGTACACGATTTATTTTCTAACAAAAGTTTGCCATTATACACAATATTTTGTATTTTGTGCAGCTAGACGAAAAATGCAGTTAAGCAAAATGCAGCTACACGAAAAATACTGTACTAATTTAATGTAACGTTCTTTATAGACAAAACAGAAAAATCTCATTCGAAAATCAGTTGATTTGATTGGACATTTAACCCTGTAACCTTACTTATCTAAGCTCCTCCATTTTCCGCATGTTCCCCATTAACTCGGAAACTGTGTAGCAGTTTTAGGATATTCTTTTACCTATTTAGAAGTCTAGCAAATAAAATAAACCTCCCTCAAGTATGCTATGAAATTGCTCACCAAAAATTACAACTACAACAGCGATAACAATGCATCACTGCTGGGGTGGCTCTAACGGCAAAAGTGTCGGGATTTTCATTGTTTCTTTTATTTTTATTTGAATTTTATCGCACTAATTTAATGTGCCCTTTTTTAAATTCATAACCAGAAGTCGATTTATTTAATTTATGTAAACAATACATAAGCAAACAATAATTTTTTGATTAAATCGTTAAAATAGTAGTTTTGAAAACACCAAGTTACTTTTAAAATCTTGCAAATATTTAAATTTGTATTTTTCTATAAATTTTATCTACATTGTTTGTATTTTCCCACCCACTGTTTTATGTACATATTTATTTATATTCTAAAAACTCTTAAGATCTTATGATCTATCTATTTTTTATTGCTTTTCTTTTATATCGCTTTTAGCGTTGACAAAAAATTTTTGCTCTCTATTAAATTTTGAATTGAATCAGTTTTAATTTGGCAGTCGAAACGTCAAAACACACACAAGATCATTAAAGAAAATTTTTAACAAAAAAAAAAGTCCAAATTTATAGACAATAATTTTAAATGGTATTATATCTGTGCTAAATTGTGTACAAAAAGTTTTTGAAATACAACAAATAAAACAATATAAATAAAAAAAAAAAACGTAAAAATATATTGCAAAAAATTAAAAAAATATATACTTATGTATTTGCATCAACATTTTTTAATAAAACATTTTAAAGAACGAAAGAAGCAAGACTGCTGTACTAACTAGTATTTGAACACAACAAAAAAAATATACTTGGTTCTACTAAAGCAAAAAAACTATTACTTTTACTGTAATTAATGTCTCTCTTGAACCCAAAATAATCAACAACTAATTTACAACATCTGTCGTCTTTGATTTTAATGAAAACTTCAATCAACATTTTGACGCTCAAAAGAAAACGTTTTTGTTTTTTTTTTTGTTTTTGTTGTGGTTCGCTAAAATGTTTTAAATTATTTAAACAGCACTTTTTAGTTCTGCAAAATCAAGGTCAAGGGCTCTTTTAACGTTTTGTCTAGGCAAAAAACCGAATTAATGAAAATAGAAAATAATTCATCTCTCTTTGTGTACGCTTTCTCTCTCTCGCTCTTTCTATCTCACATTTACATTTGTTTATTTGTTGCGGTTTTTTCGTGTGTTATTCTTACAAAGAAATGTTACAAGAAAAAGCAAATCTTGTTGTTGTATTTACACCGTTCTTTAGACATCACGCAGCCATCATTTTGGTAAATAAAGCACACAGACGTGTTAAAAAAATGAGTAGTTTCTAGAGGGAACATTTTTAGCTGAAATTTAGCTGATGTACTGTTCGAATACAAAATTATTGGCGTTTTCTTTTCTAGAAAAAAGCGCAAACTTTTTTGCACTTTCTATTGAAAATTTGCAATATAATGATTTTTTTAAATGGTATAGTAGGAATTATTGAATGTGTGTGAAGATAAATTTAAATTTAACTAGCAGGGACATGAACCAAAATTTTTAGCGTACTATTTTTGCAGTTAACAGATCACTTTTATACACTTAACAGAGCACTGTTAAGCATTTAACAGCCATAGTGAAATTGATTAACTTTATTTAGGACGCCAAATCTAGGAACAGGGGCCAGTTCCTTACTAACCAATGAAAGGAAAATGGTGTCCACGATATTACTTAAGATAATTATAATTATAGGAATTATACAAACAATAAATATAACATAAAAAAGTAATTTAAAAAAATTTATTTTTTCGGAGACTTAATTGGCCGTTATGGAGACTTGTACAGATATCCCAGTATATAGAAATGGTGCTCCCGATAGGCCTTTAATGAGCACAATTAGTGGTGTTCCTGAAATAATTTTGGAACTTTAGAAAATTGAATTTGAAAAAAAGTCATATTTCTGGAGAAGATTAGTGGCCATTATGGAAGTGTTAACTGCAAAAATAGCACGCTAAAAATTTTGGTTCATGTCCCTGCTAGTTAAATTTAAATTTATCTTCACACACATAATTATTGAATCATCACTTATAAGGCAAAATTTTTGTCTTGAGAAAATTTTGAATTGCAATTTTTTGATAAAAAGGATACTCGTATTAGGGTAATTTCACGCGTCCTTCTTAGTTTACATTCGTAGCCAGTATTAATCACACTAGTAGCCATTTTTCCGGTAGCCGCCACAGGAAGGTGCAAGCCACAATTCTGACAGTATTCTCAATTGCAGCGCTTATTACTTAATGTGCGACACGTTGTTACCTCTGAGTATCAGCCACCTGACAACCAACCAAAATTTATTACTTCTTTTATATTTTTCACTTTCTTTACTAAAAATATCTTAAATAAAACAACCACATACATATTATGAAATATTAAGAAATGTGCTTGCCATGTAGTTTCTTGCAGTGACAGGCATGTCTGACAGTTTACAAACATTTAAATAATGCCAATTCTTTTCGATAGAGAGATACCGAAACACGCAGACAGACAATCGTCGTAAAAGTAGCTTTAAGTGTGCATGACATAAATTTTGGCAGCGAAACAGCATGAACGGATAAAAACCAACAAACTTAATACAGCAAAGAATGTAATAAAGAGACTGTCATATGGAGTAAATGATGGTAAAAAATTACTGATATTCAAAGAAACGTACATTTGTTTTACTTATGTATAATAAAATAAATGCACATTATTAGATCCGACAGAACGAACACAGCAGCACAATTATGTCGAATAATAAAAAAATGTTGGCTTAAAGTGGAAGTGTGTGGAAATGTAGAGTAAAAATAAAACTTTTTAGCTTTAAATTCTTGTATGACAAAATTCAAATTAAGCGCACTAGAACTGGAGCCTTTTACGAATATTAGGCGGGTTCAGTGTTTAAAGCAAATGGTCTTGCGACTGTGCAAATGCAAAATATCGTAGGTTTTTTTTATAAAATCCAACATAACAGGTATTGTGTTTTTTGTTGTTAGATTTTATAAAATTTATTTAGCCAGCTTATAACAAATATTAGCTATTAAATCAAATCAATACGCAAAGTATCACACAAATTATGCGCTGTTTAAATTTTCACAATAAGAAAATATTTAGAGTCTCAGAAGTATTACAATCTTTATGAAATTGGCACAAGACAAATTCTCGATGCGACGGCGACAGTTGAAAATTTCAGCATTTTGAGTCCGAACTTGTTGCATCATCAATAGTAAAATAGTATTTGAAAGAAAGAAAGAACAAAGGCACAGTGGGATCAAAGCGATTTTTATTTTGATTTTTTTAGATCGCTGTTTTACTCTCTTTGATTTCCTTCATTTCATTCCAGCAGGAAAACTAGGAATTTATTGTACAGACATTAGAACTGAGAGCCGCTTAGGTGATTTTCGTGAATCATGCGTGATGGTGATTAGTTTGACTGTGAGTGAGCATCCATGAGTAGACTTTTAGCGTGATTAGTGTTCACTTTATTTTAATCATTTATTTTTTTTATTTATTTATTTATTTATTTATTTATTTATTTATTTATTGGTACATATTCTACAAAATAAATTTGCAAAATATGTCCATGATCTTATTAAGAGTATTTTAAAAATGTTTTTGTGACTGACTATACCCGACCTATGCCTTCACATAGGAAGTAGTAGCAACTTCAAAAAACTCTCGTAGGCCAAACAACACAAAGAAGCCTGACCGCACTTAAGAAATAATTACGATGACGCGAGAGCTGTTCTTCAGCCCAGGGCTGCTTAACGACTGTTTTTTTTTTTATTATTTTGTAATTTTTTTTTCGTAAGTATTTCGTGAGCGTGAGTTTTCGTGATTGTGACTACCGTTTTTTTTTGCACTCACGTGAGCGTGCATTAACGTGAGCCTTATATTTTCGGCTCATGCATGAGCGTGTATGACTAAAAAAGTCCCCACTTATTGTTTTAACATTCCTGCAATTGTCAATAAATGTCAAAAAGTCTGTCCTCGTTCAGACTTGCAATTTTTGTTGCAGCAATTCTGGAGTTTATTGGCAAGAGAGGTGAGAAGATTGGGGAAGGGCACAGCGTTTCATGTGCTCTGCAATTCTGTTTTGCTTTGAAATTGTCGCACTTGTAAATTTAAAGTTGGCTGTAGGTACATATTTGACGTTTTATTGAATTTTATTTCTTCAGTTGTACGATACGTCAAGTAAACTTACTAAAGCACTTTTAAAGAAAATGGAAAAGGGTTTTATTGCATGTAATAAATACTTTCATAAGTGGAAAATAAAAACAAACCCTTTAGAAACTCAAGCGATGATATTTCCTTATAATAAATCTCCTAAACGTCTACCTAATCGTCAGTTAAATTTAAAAAATTAAATCTTAACGATTAAAAACGATGTAAAATATCTTGGTGTTTACCTTGATAAGAAACTAAACTTTGCAAAACACATAGATGAAATTTGTAAGAAATCACCAAGAACCATTAGAGCTTTATGGCCAATTATAAACAATCGTTCTTCTCTTAACTTTTCCAACAAAAATTTATTATTCAAGAGTGTGATAAGACCAGTATTAACATACGCGTGCCCCATATGGTACACAGCAGCAAAAACGCATTTGAAGAAACTACAAATCATTCAAAACAAATGCCTAAAGATAATAAATAACAAAAACTGGAGATATCCCACTGAACTTCTTCATAATGAAACTGGCTATGAGCGAATTCTCGACTTCATAAAAAAGATCAACAACAAATACCGCGAATCAATACAAAATTCCTCTTATCAATTGATACAGGAATGCATACAATAGGCTTAACTACAGCTCAAAAATAAAATTCATTAAATCGAGAATGGCATGTGTAAGTTTGTTATCCTTTGATAACATCACAGTATACATGTTTATTTCCAACTTAATTTAAACTTTTTTTTACAAATAAAAAGGTTTTACCTATTTTTCCTTTAAATCTTCTTCAAGATCTGTGATTACTAATGAAATTCGCTGTAGTATCTTTAGATAAATTCTCGAAAATGTAATTTTATATGTAAAGATAAGTTGTAAATAAAGATGAATTGATAAATGAAAAAACAAATTTCTTCAGATGTATGAAATAAAACAATCTTTTGTATAAAACAAAATTTTTCTTTTGCAAATGTCAAAGTGTAATAAGTAGAAGAGAAATAAAGGCCGAGGCACATAGAATCCGTCGTACGTTATACGTTCCTTTTTTCAACTGACATTAAAGTTGAAGTAAAGGTTTTCTTATGAGCTTTATTACATTCGGCCTCGCCCTTAAATGCCCTACAACCTATAGTTAATTAATGATGACCGTTTAATTAATGACATTTATATGAAAAGTCGTTAGTTAAACCACTGTCATTAGTTAACTAAAGACTGAGAATATGGCGCTAAGAAATACAAAAATTGCAAAACTAGATTTTCATAATGTGAACACTAATGCAATTTCAGAGCAGAATTAAAAGAAAAAAATTGCAGCAAGAAAAATTGCAAGTCTGAACGGGGACTCTCTGTACTTTTCTTTTGGAACTCTGGTACGGAACGGAAATATCTTTAAGAAATTTACCAACCTGAATTTCCGTAATTTTTTTTACACACAATTCTTAACTCTACTTGAATTTCCGTAAGATTTATTTATTTATTTTATTTATTAAGATTTCCTCTTTGATATCCTCCGTAAAAATGTTATTGAGCCAGAGTGCATGACATGACATGACACTTAACTTCACATTTGTTATTTCTTATAAGTGTGACTAACTTTTATCATATTTTATTTTACATATACGAACGTATGAATATTCTTATTATATCATCTATTTATCTAGTATATTGTATAGATATTAAATAAATATTATGACATTATTGAAAGTATTTGGATTTTATTACAAAGAAATGGCGTGTTCATGTTAAAAACTCTGACAATAATTGCATGTTTTATTTAAGTGTTTTTTTATTTATCTACATGATGTCCGCCGGGAAGGTATACTACTTTGTTTGTTTATAATTTTTGATCAAATGAAAGGGAATGGATCTTATATTGATAAATGTTTTATTTAATGTCGGCAGTAATGTATGAAATACAATATCAGATAAATGTCCGCCTCTGTTAGCCTCACAAATTCGAGCCCTTTTGAGCACATTTTTCATTACATTAACCACACATTTCACGCGATATTTCATTAATTTCATCACGAATATTTTGTTTGCGCTGCTCAAGTGTTTCTGGTTTGTTTGCATAAACCTTGCTTTTCAGATATCCCCACAAAAAGAAGTCCGGAGCAGTCAAATCAGGCGACCGTGGAGGCCAATCGACATCACCATTTCTTGAAATAACTTGTTGTGGAAAGAGGTCTCGCAGTAATTCCATTGTAATCCTGGCTGCATGCGATGTGTCACCGTCTTGTTGATACCACATGTTAATAAAGCCCCAAAGCATGCAGTTGTGGCGTTAAAACAGTTTTCAATCTTATCACGATATTGCTCCCCATTCACAGTTACCGTCACGCCGTTTTCATTTTCAAAGAAGTAACATGCAATGATTCCTCCTGACCAAATTGCACACCAGACTGTCACTTTTAATGGATGCAAAGGTGACTGATGAATAATTTGAAGGTTTTCCATTGCCCTTAACCGACTACCGACTATTCTGTTTATTCACATATCCATTCAAATGAAAATGTGTCACGTCACTCATTATGATTTTTTCATGAAAATCGGGATTGTCATGGGCGAGCTGTAACCTCCTCCTCCTCCTATTGGCATATGTACGGCGGCGTAAATGTTCTTGTAGAAGAAGCTCTTGTGTCAACTGAATCTTAAATGGAAACAAATGCAAATCCTCGTGCAAAATTGTGGCCAAAGTTGTTCTTTGAAGACCAAGCTCCTGAGCACGGCGTCGAATTAAGGTTGATGGATTGTTTTGAACACGTTCTCGAGCCGTACTAATGTTTTCAGCCGATCTTGCAGTACGTTGTGGTCCATGCTTGGGCCTCTTTCTTCGAAATCATTTACTACACGATAAATAGTGCGTTTTATTTTATTTTTAAGTTGTTTCTCACAAAAATTTCACGTAACTTTCTCATCGTCACACTAATCGATGATTGATTTTGATAAAATGTTTTAACCGATTAAAATATTTTTCCATAATAAATTTGCCACGTGTCTACTTCACGACTGTCAAATATGAACTGTCAAAATGGCGGCAAAACAAAGTAGTATACCTTCCCGGCGAGCACCCTGTATTATTAATAATTCTATCTCAATAGATATATAAATATATTTTAACTACCTTATACTAATATAATATATAGTATATCGTTAGCTGAAAACACGAGAGGTGTCTTTAGAATACCCAGTTGGAACTGTGTTCCTTAGCCATATCCATACATATTTCATGTATTAAATAAAAATAAAATTGTATTTAAAATTTAGTTTTCTCCTATAGAACATTCGAGCATAATCTTGTTTTTACCTATTTAGCATTCCATCAGGTGCAATTTTAGGGCAACATTTATAACGAACACACAGAATAACATGAACAGCAATAACTATGAATCATTACATGCATCACTCTAACGGCAAAAGTGTCGGATTTCTTATTGTTACGCGTGTTTTTACCTCCTCATTCAGAAAGTGTAATAAAGAATATATTTCTATAAAATTCATAAAGAACTTCCAGTTTATTACTCTGCAAATTAGCCATCGTTTAGGAAGTCACTCTTTCCGTATTGTAAAAAATCAGTTCTAAATAAATATTCCAGCAGGAAAAGGTAATCAATAAGAATTGAGGACGTAATGCATAGTTTGTATTATATGTTAATTCCAGAACACATTATCTTTAACAAAGAGATGTCCGGGGATAATATAATTAATAATACATTTTTGTGTATCCGTACAACGAATTGTATGATTCAGTCTGCGTTTAAAATATGTAGACGGCCCACAACCAAAAACAATACATTCACTCAAAAGAAAAACCAAGCCATCCGTACTTACATCAATCCCAAGCGGTGTTAAAAGTACGGTAACTCAAAATTTACTAAAATCAATTACAGAAATATTGATTTTACGGACACATTCAAATGCTCAATTTAATTTCAGAATTTTTTACTTGATTCAAGATTTTTCACGTGACTAAAAAATTGTCTATTCATTTTAAGAAACTACAGGATTGGCTGTCCAAAGTAATCCCGTTTTCGGGTTGATTAAAGTACATTTTATTGTTATTTGTACTCAAAGTTTTAAGTACGACTCGTACTCAAAGTAAGTAGAATATACTTGAATTTAGTACGGCGTTTTTCTTTCTGTGTTCAGTGTTCAATTATTTATTGTCATGTGAAATTATATTAGCAATTCCAAACGAATGAATTATTGTTTCTATATAAAATAATATATTATATATATACATATATATTAGACATGTGGTCGTGAGTAACTTTTCACTCACGCTCATGATAAAAAAATTTACCTTATATTTTGGATTCACGTCCTTCACGCTCACTTGAGTGGAAAAACGGCAATCACGAAAATTAACATTCATGAAATACTCACGAAAAACACTACAAAATAATTTAAAAAACAAATGAAAAAAAAAAATAACAATAAAGCAAAATAAATCACGAAAACATCACGCTAAAATATTGCTCATGCACGTCCACTAAGGCGTAATTTTTTTATACTCACGTTCATGCACGCTCACGTGATTGCAACCAAACACTAATCATGATCACGCACTATTCACGCTAATCACGTGAGTGGTGCCCATCTCTAATGCACACATAATAATCTGAAACTATTTTAAAGTTCGAAAATTTTAAAAATTCTGATAAATATCGAAAGGGTTACCCCTGATTGTCCCTGATGGTTTTCTAACTAAAGAATTTTTTTGAATCATGTTTTTTTTTTGCAAAATAACTGATTGATGTCAGATAAATATTTTCTGAATAGGTTTCCTTCCCTCTCTCATTATAATTATATATTTGGGGCTGTTCACATACTAAATAATGCAATTTTTGCCGTTTCTAGTCCCCCTCACCATTACTTAAATCATTTCCGAAAATATTCAGTATAAATGATGAAACAGAGCATCACTGTAACGTAGACCGAAAATCGCACAGTCAGAGAACGCAAGCTCTTAATAAAAATGACGATTTCTTGTTGCACTAAGACAGTGAGTTTTAAAAAAAAAAATAATAATAATTCAAAGTAACAAAATAATATTTTGTCATTTCATTCTACTGTTGAAATAAAAGTTTATTTGCACTTTATATCGCTGGCATAAATGTGTGGTTGATGTTTTTTTTATTTTTTTTTGTTATGAGAATGTAATTAATTTTTAAATATGTATTTTGGCAAGAAAACAAAAATTCACACTTTTATGCATTAAAATTTACTTAAACACACTTAAAAACTCATTTATTACTAGTAGAACCGCCACGGTTTGTGGTTAAGAGGCACGCAATGCGGATATTTACCATTTCCGCATCCTTAGCCACGCCATCTTATACACACACACGCACACATGTTAAAACCACATTGTATTTAAATCTTACAAAAATGTGCTAAACTGTTGAACAATAAGTTTTTAAAAAAAAGTTGAATAAATAACCCAATGGGAAATGTTAAAAAGACTTTTGTCGCGTGTCTCCATTTGCAAGCATTAAAAAGTCAAGGTTCCTAGTGTTATTTCAAGCGTTGTACCCAACTTTCGATGTTTATTTTACAATAATTATCTCTTATTTATAATAGCAAATTGATACGTATGTATGTACAATAGTAGACAATTGTTGTCGACAGCGAGTAGGAAAGTGACAACTTTGTATTATTGTCTTACAGAATTAGTAGGATTATAGAACTTGATTTCCTCAAAACCAAAAAAAAAAAATAATGATTCCTATAAAATAAATTTCCAATTGGTATAAAAAAATCTTTATTTCAGTAAACTGTTGCTTTTAAGAATAACTTTAAGAACAAATAAACAAAGATTTCTTAAAAAAAACACCACAATGCTTTTGGCATATTGAAAAAATAATTAATAAATGCATACAAAGAAGAGAACTTGCACACGCAAAGAAATTTTTAATGCCACCAGCCCCAAGGTCTTCGAAAGAAATAAATGAAAACTAAAATCACAACAACAAAATCCGAGCAATAACAATAAAACACAAAAAATGAAAACAATAAAACACATTACAATCAATTAGAATAGTATTAAGTAAAGTATTTACTAAGTAAAGTTTACTTCACTCAATGAACAGTATCAATAAACAATAAACATTCAAAACAAGAACAATTTAAAAACAAACAAACAAACACCATTTGTATTCAATTATAATAAAAGTATAAACAATCATGAATTTAATGTTTCGTAAGAATTTCCGTGAGGGTGCCAGCGGAAAGACCGGCGGTGTTGGCGGTAACAAGTTACAAACGAAAGTCAATCGCACAAAACGTTCACGTGACTTTGGTCTCTCATCGCAACCGGAGGATATACACTATAGGACTCATCTATTCTTTGCACCCAGTCGTCCCGGCTATGATGTGGGCGAAGGTAGGCGCTCCACACACAAATCTCATACAAAGAAATACACCCACTACAAGCACAAATCACACGCATTTTTGTTCTTTTTTTTGTTTTAATAATTCGCTAAAAAATTACAAAAAAATGTGAAAAATACACTGCATTAAACAAAACAAAACAAAAACAAAATATATTATTAACAAAAGAATAACATTAACATATTTTTGAAAAGAAAAATAATATTAAAACGCATTAACAACAAAGCCAGCCCACTAAACTAAACTTAACCGGGGTGCAGAAGAGAGAAAGAATGCTCTTTGATTTCTCTTAACTGGTTGAAAGGAAAGTACTCGTAGTATTGAGTTGAAAAAAAAGATAAAGAAAAATAATAAAATGCCTTTAATAACTCGAGCTAAAAATGATGGGGTAATTACCGCCAGCTTTAGAAAAGGTAAAATGTTGCCATTTATAATCGTGGCAACACAATTAGAGCGTTAAGCGATTAAACATTAAAAGACGAGTAAACTGCATTTAAAAGTGTGTTGAATAAAATTAAAATGAATTTTTTTTTGTTGTTACGAGGGCGGATTGATATTGAAGCTACCTAAGTAGGAAAAAACTGTTTTTTTCAAAAACCGTTTATTTCTCAACATACCGGTATGTTCTACATTCCACTTTGAGGTGGAAATAACTTCAGTTTAAATTATTTATGTTCTGCATTCTTGTTTTAACATTTGAATTTCAATATTCAATACAAATATACTCTACTTTTCCGGGACATCAAAAATTAAAAGTTTACTATTCCTTTTTCATTTTCACTACTTTTGTAAAACATGCCTGATAGTCTCCTTTTAGCTCAATACACTTAGTAAGACGATATGCCAACTTTTTTATGCCATCTGAATAATACGATTTTGGGAAACCCTCAAAATACGCGATAGTTTCGGTAATCACTTCTTCGTTTGAGATGAATCTTTTTCCTGCGATCCATTTTTTCAAGTTTGGAAACAGGAAAAAGTCACTAGGAGCTAAATCTGGACTATAAGGATGATCAACGAATTCGAAGTGTATTTCACGTAATTTTAGCATCGTATCTAATGCTGCGTGACCCGGTGCGTTGTCTTGAAGAAAGTGCACTTTTTTCTTCTTTAAATGTGGTCGTTTTTTCTTGATTGCATCAATCAATTGATACAATAATGCATGATAATAGTTTCCTGTGATTGTGGATCCTTTTTCAAGATAATCGATGAGCAATATTCCGTGTGATTCCCAAAATACAGTGGCCATGGCCATAACCTTGCCAGCCGATCTCACTGTCTTCGCCTTCTGCGGAGCACTTCCACCAGCTTCCATCCATTGTTTCGATTGAATTTTGGCTTCAGGTGTGTAGTGGTGGACCCACGTTTCATCAACAGTTATTAATCGACGCCAAAAATCAACAGGATTACGCTTTATCATGCCCAAACACCGCTGTGAAGTGGTCTGTCGAACTCGTTTTTCTTCGACACTGAGCAAACGCGGTACCCATCTTGCCGATAGCTTTTTCATATGCAAATGTTCATGCAAAATGTTGAACACACGTTCATATGATATGTTTACCATTTCAACAATCTCACGTAACTTGACTCGGCGATCATTCACAACGATATCGAGGATTTTCTTGATATTTTCTTCAGTAACCACCTCTTTTGGCCTTCCTGTTGATGGTATTGTTTGTTGCAGTGCTTGTCCGGCCTCGTTTAAATTCAGCCATCCAATATTTTACCATGTAATCTGACGGAGCAGACTCACCGTAATGTTTATCGACCTTTTCTTTTGTCTCTTTCGTCGTTTGTCCTTTCAAATAATGGTGTTTAATCACTGCACGAAATTCACTCTTTTCCATTTTTCAAGAAACTCAAAGGTTGCTTTTTTCAAACGACTACAACAAATAAACAAATCGATGAATTTATGTGAAATTTTAACAGCTGACGTTTGACAGATCGCAATTTATAAAAAAAATATTTTTGATTAAATAAAAACTTTTATTTCTAAACATAAATTCATAAATCAGTGTCAATCAGCACCGTCTTTAACATAAGGGCATGGGGAGCCCCGTAGACTAGTAGATAGCGTACTAGACTATTAGTCGAGGGGTCGCAGGTTCGATTCCTGCCTAGACCATGGGTATTTCTGCAGACAAGCCTATTGGCTGCCGGTTTGTGGTTGTTCTTTAAAAAAAATATGTTTAAAAAATTAAAAAAAAACACAGGGCCTGTACGCAGGGCCGCCGATGTCATGGGTCACCCGAATACGATATAAAATCGTTCGTAGCTATTTCCGGCAAATTTTTATAATTTATTTCTTTAATTTCTGTAAAAGTTTTGAAGGTTTTCACCATCGAACTCGGCCCTTTCCAAATTAAATTCAAGGTTTTAAAAACAAATTCAGGGGCCTAATCGTCGCTTTCGATATCGAGCTGATTCGATCGAATTTTCTTAGTTTTAGATTATGCCATTCGCTATCGGACAATATAAACACATTATTCGATATCGAATGTCATAAAACTGAGAAAAATCTAATCGAATCAGCTCGATAGCCGTCGTTTTTGAAAATTCGAGCCGTCGCGCAATACATTAAATGTTTACGACTCTTAAATGTAGTTAGACTAAAATGTGCCTAGTTTATTATAATTTGCGATTGTAACTGTACATTACACTAATTTTTCGATGAAGCAAAGAATTTTTTCTATCAAGGAATGTCAATTTCAATCGCAGAGAGAATTATCTTAATGTGTATACTTGAAGTTAGTGTTATTGCAGTGTTATAATAAGTATTATGAGAGCGTTGTTATAATACATCTTATCAAAAAACGTACATGTATAACTAAACTTCATTGTTTTTAAGTTTATTTATTAATAAATATTGTTAAGCAAATTGACTTTATAGATCAATGAGTAATTGCACATAATGAAATTTTAAGGCAGTGAAGATAAATTCTATATACTGGTGGAATCTACTAGTCCTAAGCGACTCCCACTCTGCCGGTCAGCCGATTCATGTCTTTTCAAAATGTCCAGAAAATCCTCTCGAACATAGCCTGTTGCATACATTTTTTCAAATTTATTTCGCATTTAATATTTTGTTATAATTAATTATTTAATTTTTTTTAATATTTTTTTTCTAAAATAATAGTATTATTTTGTGTTTTTTATTTAAAAAACGAATTTAAGCAATTTTTAAATTCGTTTAACAGTATGTGGAACGTATTTAACATAAGTGTAGGACGTATTTATTAGACAAATTTATCTTCACTCCCTTTAAAATTTTAGAACAAAAATAATACGGGTTCCTCTTGTAAGACATGAAGATAAATTTTGACAATTTGGTTTTGCTATTCTGCGGACGTTCTCTCTCATGTTATATCAGAGCTAATCGCAGTTGTGGACGTGTTGTAATGCGTATAAAAAAGTTCTTTTAAAAATTTGTTGTTAGACGACGGCTGGTAGTCAAATGTTTTGCCTCGCCGCGGCAGCAATTTTTTCATCAGCTTGTTTTCACAGACGTCAAAATTTTATGTTGTCATTTGGCACAGCAGAAACATGAAGTTTTTCCCCACAAGCAAATATTTTTTCACCACACACCCTAAATATGTACAAAAAAATTGTTAGATGATCCGAATTTGCACTACTTTCGGAACACAAATTCAGGATCTTAGACTCGGTTCACACACCTCAGGTTTGGCTCATCAAGTCGTGAGTTCTTAGGAGAAGCGGTCTTATCTCGTGAAGATAACTTCGGGACGACGATATGTCGCGAAAGCAACATAGTCTGTATTTTGAGAAAACTTAATGTAAACCTTCTTTGTCGCCTGGCTGCATTCTGGCTTTTTTGGCATTTGCCCCGAACCAATAATAAGCTGACGATATATGACGATATTTTCAGTTATAAGAAACATCTAGCACTCTTTTTACTTTTCATCACCCAAAAGGTTAAACAAAGCCTAACTGCAACAAACAACTCGAAAACTTTCCAAGATTTCTTACAAAAACTTCATGTAAATAAAAATATTACTGCAGTTGGTAAATTTATTATTTGAGATAATCTTCGATATTTACAATTTCCAAAAGTGTTTATTTGTTGAGGTTTAAGGTCCACTCATGATTTGGCATAAGCCTACAGACAAGCTCGACCCACAATAATTAAACACTTTTTGATAACAAAAATATTATTAATGTTACAATGTGATTGTCAAGAATAAATAAAAGTGCCACTAAAACAATTGTTTATAACAAATTAAAATATACTTAAACATCGGCAGGCTTCAATGGCGTGAATGTGACATTAACAAACTACTTATCTCTTTTATAACAGGAAAACTACAATTTTTAGAAAATAACAAATCAAACAGAAAACAATATTAACAAACTACAAAAAATAAACTTTAAATAAATAACAAATTATAACAAACACTCTACTATTTTGAACAAAAATAATTAACAACTTTTACTCAAATTTAACAAAATAAAAACGTTTAGACAAATGGCTCCATGTAAGTTTTTAAGAATATCTTAGAAAAAAAAATCGAAAATTATGCTGAACTAAAATATTTATGTGCATTTAATAACTTCATTAGAAATGGCATTTAGAAATGGTATTTAGAAAAAAGGCTCCTAAGACCAACTCCCAATGGCAATAAATAAAGCACACTAACAAAATTAATTCAGCAAGTTGAAGCAAAAAGCTTAAATATATGTAAATAAATATAACTAATTGTTGCACCTTGTTACACTCACCTGCAATCTTGCTGCACACTCACATGCACACACAAACACACACACACACACAATAATCCAGCCTTATACACCAACACACCTACTAAATGTACTTATCTGTTTGAACTAAATTTTTCGAAATATTTCTTCCTCCACGTTCGCTGCGCCCACCTGCACCCCCCGCCCAAAAACACCACCGGCCAAAAACACCCAACACCCAACAATACACGTAGGTATGCATGTATGTATGTGCGTGTGAATGTAAAAAAAAACTAAATAATAAAACAAAAAACAAAACAAATTAAAAAAATAAAATCAACAGAACAACAACTCATTGCAGAACGTTGCAGTGGCTTTACAGGCGCTTATACACAAATATCCAACAACGCCGCCACATCGCTTTCAGTGCCCACCATGCAGCATGAAATAGAAGCACCACAGCCTTTAGTTGATCGCAAACCCTCAGTATCGCTTTTAAGATGGAACAGCAGCAGCACCAGCACCAGCAACAACAACATCACCGCAAACACCAACATCAACATCAACTCCTCTGTCCACAGCATCAGCAACAACAGCAGCAACAGCAATATGAACCTAAATGTCAGCAGCAATCTCTACAACAGCCAACAATTTAGCACGCCTAACAGCAATCATAGTAGTTTTAGAAAACAAACGAACGCGAAGGGGGGTACGGGTTTGCCCACAACGTCCACTGCTGCTAGGCAAGGTTTGAATTTGTTGAGCCCCTAAATTTGTTGCCTTTGTTCTTAACCAAAAAAACAAAACAAAAAAATTCAAATCTCTTTTCAAAATTTACTCAAAACTTTAACTTAAATTTCGTTACATTTTTTTTTGTTTTCTGGCACTTCAAATAACTGTGATATTAAAAACATCCCTACGCCTCCCCCTTCCCATTTAGCCCAGTCAGAACATTATTTGCACACGGATGGTAAATATTAAAACCATAATATTTAGACGCTCGCATCGTTATTAACAAAGAAAATAAATAAAAATAAATAAATATTTAGAGCCATTATTACAACTTGACTTTAGTTTAAGGCAGGATTTTGTCGGACCGATAAATATGGTTTTGCATTATAAGAACCTCATTTAATATTTTTTTTATCCATTAAATATTACTAGTGTATCTAGCGGTCGACGAAAAATCGACCGCATTCTAGTAATCTATATATAAAAAGGCAAAGACAAATTTTTAGATCCCTTTTTCTCTTTTCTTTGCCAACCGATTTTCTTCATATATTTTTTAAATCGGTTCAGTATTACAGGAATAAAAGGTTCATAAAGTCGACACCACTACAAATGCTAAAAATACACACGTACACGCATTCACTTATGTAAGGATTGGTTCAAGTAAAAACATAAGCAGAGCAATGAGAGTGCTTAAGAGTACCTGCATACATGTGAATATGAGTAATAAGATTTGTTATAAACGTGCGTGATTGTATGCAATAATGTATAAGAACGTGGCTTCGAGCCCAGCTTCAGGCAAGTCATAACATCCAGCATTTTTTCAGATGTGCAATAGTATGCCATTGTATTTGTTGTTGTCGGACTGTTTAAGTGATGAAGGCATAGCACTGGTCACTGAACAGTACTGGCAGCAATTGATACTGGTATGCTAGCGGACATCACAGCGCCCTCCTTCGTCGGTATTGTAGCAAAATCGCCGGCGAAGTAAAATAATTAATAATTAATTGAACAGCTTAAAACACATTTAATGCGCCTACTTGACATCAGAGGCGCTGCAACACTGATCTAAAAACTAACACAACGCACAATATTAGAGTTGTAAAAATTAAGCTTTCTCACTTTCACCATCTGTCCTCTCTCACTATCCCTTTCCCAAAGAGGGTAACACACCTACGGCTTGGTAAGCATACTAATTGCCTGAGTGTTACTTCTCTTTCAAACAAAAAAAGATTTTTATTTCATTTATTGTTTTTTCTATGGGGAAAGGAAGGAATAAGTAATTACACAGAAAAAAATTGAAATCGTATTTGACTAAAAAAACGCAGATCTGATTAAAAAATTAGTCAATTTCCATCCTGTAAATATTTTTGTCATATTGATAAATAAAATTGTAAGTAATTTGTCAATTTTTATTTGACTAAATTAATATAATTTGGCACAAAAATTTTTTGAGTTATGAATAGTTTTCCAACAATACTTTTTGTCAGCTTGACTAAAATTTTAGTCAAAGACAAAAAAATTTTGACTAAAAATTTTATTAAACCAACCAACACTTTTTTTATTTTTGATAAAACAAAATTGTTGGCAATTTCAGAGCTAAATTTTTTTCTGTGTAGGCAGTTGTTTATCTTTAAAAACGGGCGGTCGAATTTCGACCACTAGCCGTACTCTAGTTTACATAAATATATGCGATAAAATACAAAAACAAAAAAACTTTCTCAATAAAGAAGTTAAAATCTCATATCGTTTATTTTTCAAGTTGATCCTGATACATGCATGTGCATGTGTTAGTAGCAACTTTAAACGCTTACAGCTCCCTAAATATTAAACCGGTTTAAATAAAATTAAGATTGTGCACATCTATGTAGAAACCCCGTTTAAAAACATAATAATCTTTCCAAAATCGGTTCAGTATTACGGCCGTAAAAGGGATCTAAAAAACGTTTTTTCCTATTAATAATATAAATTATTTTTAATAATAATAGCAATATGATAAAAAAAAATGCGAACCTATTTATCGGGCATTTAACTAAAGGCAAGTTGTTATAATAGCCCCTGATATTGAAAAGATTTTAACCCAAAAGCTTCTAAAATGATTCAATAGAAAGAAAGCTTAAAAATATTAAAATTTATATTAAAAATATTTCTCAAGCAAGTTTGTTTAAAACATTCACGCAGAAAAAAATTATTGTAAAATCAACTAAAACAAGGTTGATTCAACTAGTTTGGCTAACAATTTTGCTTCATAAGCGTTTTATGTTAATTTAACATGATATTAAAGTAAAATAAAAGTTATAGTGATCATCTTTAAAACAACCAGAAATCATGTTGAATTGACATTGTACGCCAATTGAATCAAAGAGATTGTCATGTCAAAATATCGTTAAGATCCTTATTGAAACAATATTAGGAAAATTTATAACAACATGAATTTCATGTTGAATCAAAATAAATTTAATGTCAAATCAACTATTGAGCGATTTAGAATTAATGTTACAGCCATATTGAAATAACATGAAAATATGTTAAAATTACAGAAAATTCCATGTTAATTAAACATGGGTCCTGCATTGATTTTAATCAAACCCCAGAATTAAAGTTATGTAAACAAATTTTCAGTCTGGTCGCGTACGTGCACGAAATTACCCAAGTTTTTTAATACAAAATTTGTTTTGTGCGCGAAGTTATCCAAACTTATGCAAAAACCTTTTATTCATACAAATCTTACTAGTGAGAGAAGCTTTCGTTTAAGTTCGGATAGCTTCATAAGCTTGCGCGAACAACAAATGTTTGCAAAAGCTTTAAGATTTATGTTTTTAACGAATATTAAAAGTCAAAAAAATTTTCAAAATCAAAAGAAAAGCTTTTTGAAAAAGAAATTTTGAAGCCTGTTTTAGTGAATAAAAATTTTGTATGCTTTAAACTGTAAAAAAGCTTTAAAAGTTTAATATGCTTAAGCAATAGTAAATAATATAATAATTAAAAATTAAAATTTGAGAATTTTGTTAAAAAGCTTCTAAAAGTTCGAAAATGTCCTTAATTTACTTATTTAATTTGATCCTTAAATCATTCCCAGGCATTTATATACCTACTCTCTGTTGGCAATAACAATTAAGTACTATTAACAGATATTTGTTTTTTTCTAAGCTTGAGGAAATAGTCAGTCGACTGTTAGTGATAACGGCTACTGTAATGCCATCTTATAGCCATCTATTTTACAGCTAATTACGTGAGCGGTTAATATTCAATATTTAAGAACTTTCTTTAACTTCCTGCTTATCACTAAACACAAGCTTTTCACACTAGAGCAAAAAAGCTTTTCGTTAAAAATGATTATTTCTAGCTTTTGTTCAGTAATACTCAGCAATATTAAGCTTGTTGAAAATAATATAATTAATCTCTTCAGAAGCGTTTAAAGCTTAACTTAATAATAAAATTTAAAGAGCTTTTTAAACCTTTTGAAACAATATAACATACATATTTTACACTAATTTCGGAAACATACTCCCTTCTTCTTCAAAATGGAAAGAAGCCAAATTAGTGAAAGCTTTTAGTTTGCTAGTTTTTCTAATAATCATATTGCTTTAAGCTTAACTGATGCTTTAGCTATTTAATTATTGACTAATTTTTTCAATAAATATTTCAGCTAGTTTTGCTACAGGTAGCGGTGGTAGTGGTGCGGGCACTGCAGCCGGAGGTACTAATAATGGTCTAACAGTGAGTTGTTCCAGATCCGAACCCATATCGCTGGCCACTTTAGATCGTGATTGCTTCATAATACCGGTGCATAGTGTAGATCGGTTTTTGCCCGCTGGTATACCGGTGAGTGGTGGCATTAAAACGTTTTTGATGATTGAGATCGTTCCAATGTTTTTTACAGCTACCATCCTCTCCCGTTGAAGGTCCTGGCACCAAGCCTGCGAGTCCTTTGAGTGTCTTGGAAGTTTCTGATCCCAAAATGTGTATACTGGTGCATTTGATGAGCCCTCTTGAACCTATTGATCCGGTTTTGGAATCACCACTAGCACATCCTTTGCTGAAGCAACGAGCTGTGGCCTCGGAGCTTTTGTCTGAAGTTCAACAGGCGAATACTGCCGTAGGCGGCATGCTGTTGGCTAACATGGAGAAGTGTTGTAAGTAGTACCTGCAGCCTTCATTTTGAAATTTTATTAATAATTTATCTGTTTTTGTCAATGTTATTTTTTTTTTTCTTTAGCTGAATTTCCTTTCATCACTTATTATCTTATAAATACAACACAAACCGATCCTTCAAACTTTTATACCAGCATAAGAGTTTCATCTTTATCGAAATTCGAGCCAAAAAATTTAAAGTAAGTATTTGGGTGACTATTTTGTTGTTGGCATTTTGAGAAATAATATTTTTTTTTTTAGATACACTGCCGCTCACACTTTAGATTTGTATAGCGAAGTTGCCGCTATATGTCGTCCGCCTTTACAATTGGCTCATAATGAATCGGGCAGCTTAAAAAAGTCACAAACGCCAGCAACCGGTTATATAATATCGGTGTTTAAGGTAATTTTAGGGGATTTCATTAATTTTCAAAAGTTTTAAAAATGTGTTTTTAGAGCTTTCATTTTTCTTTTAATCTGACGTTTTTTTTAAACTTTCAATATGGTTTATAGTTAATGCTTTAAATAAAACTTTACATAAGACGACTAGCAAAATTAAAAAAAAATATTATTTATTTAAATTTTAAGGGCCTAAAATATGGTCCACATTTAAATCTAAAAGAACAACTTTTAATTACCATTTCTTTAAATAAATGCTTTAAACAAAGCATTGACAACTTTTAATAAAAGCCTCTTTCTAAGCCCCGGTTCACACACTTCAACTTTTGCTGCTCAACTCGTAATTCAGCTGTAAGAAAAAAGAGATATATAATATTCCTTCTCCGTCTTTCTTACAGCTGATTACGAGTTGAGCAGCAAAGGTTGAAGTGTGTGAACCCGGCCTAAGCAGTCAAAAAGCTTAAAAGAAAGCTCGGCTTTTTAGATCCCTGTTGACACACGTCAGGTTTGACTCCTGAAATCTAGCGTTTTTAGAAGAGAGAGAGAGAGGGATATAGAGAGAGAGGAAAAGAGAACAAACTTGATCGTACTAGTGAATTTTTACTTTTTTCCTTTTCGTTTGTCATCCGTAATACTTTTCTCGGTGTGAACATTAAGGCAACTTTAAAAGAAAATTTAACAAAATCTGATCAGCTAAACTTGATGTGTGTGAACCGGGACTAACCCAAGTTAAATAGTCTCTGCACATAAAAAAAACTTTTTCCCCCTTTAAAGGTCTTCGAAGGCGATGATGGCGAGAGGTTTGAAAAAAATTGGCTGTACTGGACAGGTGCTAGAATGTTGTACAGGTTAGTACAGTCATACCTTGTTAATATGTAAACAAATTTTCTTGAGTTCTGAAATGTATTTGATTGGTTAAAAAAAAGGAAAAGAAATACCTGTCAAATGGTACGGTCACATCTGACAAACATTTGCCCAAAAACACGTAACCAACAGACAAGCTAAATTTGTATTTTCTTTAATTCCAATATTTTTTTTTAATATGGTTTCGCATTCATTAAAAATAATATAAAAATAGCATTTTGCGGCATAAAAACCAAGTTAAATCACACTAATCCTAAGCAAAAGTAGTGGTTACGTTTTTTTGTGCAAATGTTTGTCAGATGTGACCGTACCTTAAGTCAATCAGTCTGTTAGACAATATTCATCCAAAGTATCACTTCTTATTTTATTATAAAAAAAACATTTTTTTTATTTTGTCTATTTTTTCTTTGACTTTTTATAGATACTTGCCACGCGCTGCCGGTTTAAGGCGTATTGCTCTGCATAAAAGTACTTCACAAAAAGGAGATAAAATGTATTTATTGGTTTGTGAATGTGCCGATTTGTTAAAGGACATAACATCAGCTGCCGTTTTAATACCTGCCCTTCGAGCTAGACTATGTGGCTACACTGGTCTTTATAGGCCAATTCAAGCATTTTGAGTTTTAAGTTTTTCTTTGTGTCTTCTGTCTTCCTTTTACTTTTCTTTATTGTTTTCTTAACTTCATTGAATTATTAATTTTTTTTTTAATTTTTCAATAAAAAATATTGCAATATTTTTTCGAAACATAAATATTTCATTCTTCAGTTTTATTCTTGTAAAAATCACAGAATTTTTTGTGAATTTAATTTCAAAATAGAATTTGATTGAAGTGAATTTTATCGAAACTTGAGTAGATTGTCAGCTTGAGCTTAGAATTTATAATACATAGATACTGCCGCTTTCATAGAAAAAAACATGATTTAATGTGTACGAGTAATAAAAAAATTTTTCCTTGTATGACAAATTTATTATAAGCACAATTCAAATTCGAATTAGTTTTTATGAATACAGCGGTTAATTTTCAAAATTAAATTATTTAAATATATAACGCGTGCTAAAAAGCTTTTGCATAATAAAAACAATAAGTAATAAATTAGATTTATTATGATTATAAGCTTCCAAAAAAATTAAGTAAATTTATTATTCGAGATATTCGAAAGCTTGGCTTTTAAGTTAAGAAGCTTTTACATTTTTATAAGTAAATTTAACTTTATTTTGATTAAAATTATTTTTTAAATATGTATTTGATGAAAACTCTTGCTTTTAGCTTAAAAAGTTTTTCATGCTACACAAAAATTTCTATTTTTGAAACTTAATTTTTGTAATAAAAAAACCAAAAAATTTTTTTTTTTGCCAAACTAGCACGAGTAACTTCGTGCACGTACAGCAGCAGGTATATTATGAATTGATCTATTTCTAATAGCAACCAAATTTCAGCTGCGTTGCCAGTCGGCAACTAAAAATCTGTGGTTACCAGAAAAGCATTAAAGAGCAGTCGAAATACACAACTCTGATTGCCACCCAATTGGGGTTTGGCTGCCATCCATAATCGAACGCTGAAGCTGCGAAGAGTGTAACTTCAACTTGAAAACTCCTTTTTTATAGTGCACAACAATTTATTATGTGAAACTTAATCTTTAAGCAAAAAAAAAGCTTTGAAAATTTACAACTTTATTACTGCACCAAACCGAATCTATTTATTCACCTGGAGGACAATTTTCCCAACAAGTTTTCTTCAAATTCTATTTATCACATTCTGAACTCTTTATTTAACTTCTAAATTGCTTTTTTCCATTATTAAAATTTTTAGTTGAGAAATTCCCTAGATTTTAGTATATTAAACTATTCATAATTACCATTTTAATAATCTCATATTTAATTTGAAGTTCTAGGATAGAGTTAACAAAAATCATATCATCTGTAATTTATTTTTAATTTGAAATTAAAAATAGTGATCTAAACAAATTAAAAGAAAACTTCCAATTATGTAGTGTACTTATGAATCGTAAATATCCTTTTGGACCACAAATAGTTGTAACAAACTTAAGATAAAAAATATCAGAAATACAAACAATTTAATCAATTAAAAACAAATTTTTCATGCAAAGCTTATTAAATAATCAATATAAATTATATAGAAATGAATTAAATAAAGTTTTAGCCACTGCATAAATTAACTAATTAAGAGAAGAGAACAAAAACTTGAAAGAAAAGTTAAATAAACTTGACAAACTCTTAAAAACTCAAGTAAATAATTGAACGTATAAATACGAAGAAATTAGAAATAAAACTTAAACACACACATGAACTGCAAATTAAAAGTCTACAACGTGCTAATTAAATATACACACAAAATCTTTTTATCTAAATTAAATTAATATATAAATATTTTTCTTACCAAAAATAAAGCAATTAAATCAAACAATTTCTTGTGCAACAAAAAAATGGCTCCTTTTTTATATTAAAAAACAAACAAACAAACAAACAACCAAGCAGCCTGATGACAATTGGAGCTACTTTCGTTAACGTAAAAATAATTAGATTTTCTATAAAAACTTAGCTTCGTTCGTTTCGTGGCCGAATGCATAACGGGAATTAAAAAAATCCTCTTGAAAATCGTCAAAATTTTTCTTTAATTTGTGTATGCTGGCAACGCTCTTGTTCTTGAAAACAATCATATTGACTACATGTGGCAACTCAAAATCATATTGCCAGACTGGCCAGTGGCCACTACATTTAAATGTAAATTGTTTTATTTCATTTACACTGCAGCCACACGCTCAAGTTTTTCTGTCAAGTTTTTCTCACATACTACTTGTCAAAATTCACCCGTATTGTGCTTGGCGTTTTTGTGACGAAAGTCGGACGTTTTTATTAAATGGTGCCGTAATTGGCAAAAACCCAATATGTACGACACAAACTGTCGTTAAAACGGTAAAATGTTTGGCGTATTTGTCTGTCAAAAGTTTCTAAAATTGCCGTTAAGAATTTTCTTCACGACATAATTCAATTTAATTAATTTTATTTTATTTAATTATTTATAAACAACTGTTTTTTTAATTTTTTTGCAACAGGTTGTTTCATAAAAACTTTTTTTTCTTTTACAAAAATTTTACGGTCGAAAATTTTACACGGTAACATAAGATTTTAAAATCGACAGCAACTACGACAGTTGGCGTAATGCGACTACGCCAATCACAATAATATATTAAATTGATTGCTGTGACGTAGGCTGCACGCAATTTTTAAGCAATTTTATTATTCAAAATGTCTTTGTCAAGAAAACAACATAAAATGTGTTATAGCTTTTTGTTTTACTAGTTTTGCGAGTTATTATTCAAATAATCAAAAGATTTTCTAAAAAAAATTATTTCATTTAAAACAATATCAAATCTAATATTTCACAATTTTCTTTTAGTCTACTTATTTTTAACATTTCGACTTGATTTTCAGCTGTGCTGGATTCCAATGCAAACTTTTTTCCTCCTTAATTTCTTCACTTAGTGCAGCAATATCTACTATATCACCATCATCATCGTCGTCATCTTCACTGCCCCCTGATTTATTATAAACTATAAGATATTGTGTAAAGCAGTCTAGTATAGATCGAAATGCTTAATAGCAGTCGGACCCTTTATGTTCAGCTTTATTATTATGGAAGCATGAAAAGGCTTCTCGGAATTCAACATCACAAGGTCCGGTAGCCATCCAAACAGGGACAACAGATCTATATTAGAAGGTATTGCATGGTCTTCTTTTGTGGCAAATATTACAGTACATTTGCCAAGTGTTTGTGTTAAGCTGCATGACATTTCGTGAGGTGCAGAGGGGTTTCAGAAATTTTGAGAATTTGAAAATGATACGATTTGTCTTGAAAATATCCAATCGATGTAATGAATGGCAGATCTTGTATGTATAGAAAATGCTTTAGGTAACTTTGAAATGCCTCGTTTTTGTTCAACAGCAATTGGTAAAAATTATAACTCTCAGTTTGTCTATCAATTTCTCAAACAAAAAAATCCTTCAAAGATGAATCAATACTGCTTTGATTTTTTTTAAATTTATTAATCGAGATTGCCTCGATATCTTCTTTCAAAGATTTTCAAAAACTTTTGAGGGTTTTCAGCTAGTCTATATACATACATTTCATTGGTGCTAATGCCAAATCATCAGTAGACATTAAACCATTTTTTTGAAATGTTTCAAACCTCTTATGTTATACAAAATCTTTTAAATAACGAATGAGAATTTCAAAAATTACAAAAGTATAAATAAGCCTTTGAAACTTATTCAAAAATCCCAACAAACAAATTATTCGATATGCTTTGAAAATAAGCTGGTATAATAACGGCAGAAGATTCTTCATTCAGTTTCCTTTTTAGTGTTGGCCAATTTCATGTGTGAAGAGAAAATTTTCATCCTTAGTTTTAAGATTACAAATGGGTGTTAGATGAACTTACAATTCCACATCAAAGTAGTGATAATTACTCATAACTCAGTTGCTTTAAAGCAACTTATTTCCATATATTTTTATAACAAAAAAAATCTGCATACAAATTTTATGTACTCGTAACTCGTAATGTTTTCTTTACAGTAAATTGAAACATTCGATGGAAAGAGAATTTCAAAAGCAAGTTCGCATCAAGTTCTAAAAGTATTAGTGTATTAGTAAAAAAGTGTGAGTGTATTAAAACTTGATAGACAAAATTTGATCGTGAAACCCCTGCGCTATATTAAAATTGCTTGTTCTACCTTAATACAATATTTGTTGAGAATTAATATTTTCTATATTTTAAACTACAAAATATCAAAAATATCTTCTCTTGAAAATTAAAAAACCTTGTTCTTTTTTTACACACGTTTGACGATGGCGTAGCCTCAAATGTTGTCTGGATGCATAAAGATATTTCAGTTATTGTCCAATTTACAATTTTGTAAAAGAATTAATTAAAAAAAAAATCTGCTAGTTTGACCAAAATGGAACTGGTGGTAAAAAAATATGAATTTAAATTTCAATAAGATTTCAAACGTCAAATACTAATGCAACATTTACAATTAATATTAAAAGGTATCTTCTAATCTATCTATCAATCAATAAGTGCTAAAATAAATTTATAAGCAAAAACTTAAAAACCAATAATTAAATTAAAATTAAATTGCATGTGATTTTTTTAAATTATATTTCAATAATATTATTATTTAGTTAATAAGCAAATTTAAATAAAAACTAATGTGCTGCGCATAGAATCCAAGCAATCGAATTGAGTAAACCATTTGAATGAAAACCACTCAGTTATTCGAGTGGTTTACATACTTATTTTTTACTCAATTCGATTGCTTGGATTCTATGAACAGTAAATAAACTACCAAGCGTAATATATTACATAAATACGACGAATGTGATACCAAATCATAGCACAAGTACTTTAATTAAAAGAAAACAAACACTGATTAAGCCCCTACGACACTCAAATACTCGTATTTTAATACGAAATAGTCATAATTATTCTGATTTATTCGACCTTTTTATAAAATTTTATTAAATAATTTATTCAAGCTTTAGGTCCAGAAAATAAATATAAATGATTTATTTAATCCGATATTTAGAATAAGTTTTTATGTGTGTGAAGTTAAATTTTAAAATATAACTCCCTAGACACAAACCACAGAGTTTAACAGAGCTCTGTTAGCATGCTAACAGGACTCTGTACACATATAAAATCTTATTTAATCCATTAGAAATGGAATTATTTTCGGAAGGAGTCAACGTGGGCAGAAAAAGTTGAATGGGTTTTAAAGACAAAGTGCTCCTCTATTATTGTTCATAAAGGGATTCTTAAAAAGTTGGATTTTTAACGAGTTATTTCCAGTTTTCGAAATTAGGTTGCTCTAAGGGATGGCCACATTTTTTTGGGAAGGAGTCAACGTGGGCAGAAAAAGTTGAATGGGTTTTAAAGACAAAGTGCTCCTCTATTATTGTTCATAAAGGGATTCTTAAAAAGTTGGATTTTTAACGAGTTATTTCCAGTTTTCGAAATTAGGTTGCTCTAAGGGATGGCCACATTTTTTTGGGAAGGAGTCAACGTGGGCAGAAAAAGTTGAATGGGTTTTAAAGACAAAGTGCTCCTCTATTATTGTTCATAAATGGATTCTTTAACAGTTGGATTTTGAACGAGTTATTTCCAGTTTTCCAAATTAGGGTGCTCTAAGGGATGGCCACATTTTTTTGGGAAGGAGTCAACGTGGGCAGAAAAAGTTGAATGGGTTTTAAAGACAAAGTGCTCCTCTATTATTGTTCATAAATGGATTCTAAAAAAGTTGGATTTTCAACGAATTATTTCCAGTTTTCCAAATTAGGGTGCTCTAAGGGATGGCCACATTTTTTTTGGGAAGGAGTCAACGTGGGCAGAAAAAGTTGAATGGGTTTTGAAGACAAAGTGCTCCTCTATTATTGTTCATAAATGGATTCTAAAAAAGTTGGATTTTTAACGAGTTATTTCCAGTTTTCGAAATTAGGTTGCTCTAAGGGATGGCCACATTTTTTTGGGAAGGAGTCAACGTGGGCAGAAAAAGTTGAATGGGTTTTAAAGACAAAGTGCTCCTCTATTATTGTTCATAAATGGATTCTTTAACAGTTGGATTTTGAACGAGTTATTTCCAGTTTTCCAAATTAGGGTGCTCTAAGGGATGGCCACATTTTTTTGGGAAGGAGTCAACGTGGGCAGAAAAAGTTGAATGGGTTTTAAAGACAAAGTGCTCCTCTATTATTGTTCATAAATGGATTCTTTAACAGTTGGATTTTGAACGAGTTATTTCCAGTTTTCCAAATTAGGGTGCTCTAAGGGATGGCCACATTTTTTTGGGAAGGAGTCAACGTGGGCAGAAAAAGTTGAATGGGTTTTAAAGACAAAGTGCTCCTCTATTATTGTTCATAAATGGATTCTTTAACAGTTGGATTTTGAACGAGTTATTTCCAGTTTTCCAAATTAGGTTGCTCTAAGGGATGGCCACATTTTTTTGGGAAGGAGTCAACGTGGGCAGAAAAAGTTGAATGGGTTTTGAAGACAAAGTGCTCCTCTATTATTGTTCATAAATGGATTCTTAAAAAGTTGGATTTTCAACGAGTTATTTCCAGTTTTCCAAATTAGGTTGCTCTAAGGGATGGCCACATTTTTTTTGGGAAGGAGTCAACGTGGGCAGAAAAAGTTGAATGGGTTTTGAAGACAAAGTGCTCCTCTATTATTGTTCATAAATGGATTCTAAAAAAGTTGGATTTTCAACGAATTATTTCCAGTTTTCCAAATTAGGTTGCTCTAAGGGATGGCCACATTTTTTTTGGGAAGGAGTCAACGTGGGCAGAAAAAGTTGAATGGGTTTTAAAGACAAAGTGCTCCTCTATTATTGTTCATAAATGGATTCTTAAAAAGTTGGATTTTTAACGAGTTATTTCCAGTTTTCCAAATTAGGTTGCTCTAAGGGATGACCACATTTTTTTTGGGAAGGAGTCAGCGTGGGCAGAAAAAGTTGAATGGGTTTTGAAGACAAAGTGCTCCTCTATTATTGTTCATAAATGGATTCTAAAAAAGTTGGATTTTTAACGAGTTATTTCCAGTTTTCCAAATTAGGTTGCTCTAAGGGATGGCCACATTTTTTTTGGGAAGGAGTCAACGTGGGCAGAAAAAGTTGAATGGGTTTTAAAGACAAAGTGCTCCTCTATTATTGTTCATAAATGGATTCTTAAAAAGTTGGATTTTTAACGAGTTATTTCCAGTTTTCCAAATTAGGTTGCTCTAAGGGATGGCCACATTTTTTTTGGGAAGGAGTCAACGTGGGCAGAAAAAGTTGAATGGGTTTTGAAGACAAAGTGCTCCTCTATTATTGTTCATAAATGGATTCTAAAAAAGTTGGATTTTGAACGAGTTACTTCCAGTTTTCCAAATTAGGTTGCTCTAAGGGATGGCCACATTTTTTTTGGGAAGGAGTCAACGTGGGCAGAAAAAGTTGAATGGGTTTTAAAGACAAAGTGCTCCTCTATTATTGTTCATAAATGGATTCTTAAAAAGTTGGATTTTTAACGAGTTATTTCCAGTTTTCCAAATTAGGTTGCTCTAAGGGATGGCCACATTTTTTTTGGGAAGGAGTCAACGTGGGCAGAAAAAGTTGAATGGGTTTTGAAGACAAAGTGCTCCTCTATTATTGTTCATAAATGGATTCTAAAAAAGTTGGATTTTCAACGAGTTATTTCCAGTTTTCCAAATTAGGTTGCTCTAAGGGATGGCCACATTTTTTTGGGAAGGAGTCAACGTGGGCAGAAAAAGTTGAATGGGTTTTAAAGACAAAGTGCTCCTCTATTATTGTTCATAAATGGATTCTTAGAGCAACCTAATTTGGAAAACTGGAAGTAACTCGTTCAAAATCCAACTTTTTTAGAATCCATTTATGAACAATAATAGAGGAGCACTTTGTCTTCAAAACCCATTCAACTTTTTCTGCCCACGTTGACTCCTTCCCAAAAAAAATGTGGCCATCCCTTAGAGCAACCTAATTTGGAAAACTGGAAATAACTCGTTAAAAATCCAACTTTTTTAGAATCCATTTATGAACAATAATAGAGGAGCACTTTGTCTTCAAAACCCATTCAACTTTTTCTGCCCACGTTGACTCCTTCCCAAAAAAAATGTGGCCATCCCTTAGAGCACCCTAATTTGGAAAACTGGAAATAACTCGTTGAAAATCCAACTGTTAAAGAATCCATTTATGAACAATAATAGAGGAGCACTTTGTCTTTAAAACCCATTCAACTTTTTCTGCCCACGTTGACTCCTTCCCAAAAAAAATGTGGCCATCCCTTAGAGCAACCTAATTTGGAAAACTGGAAATAATTCGTTGAAAATCCAACTTTTTTAGAATCCATTTATGAACAATAATAGAGGAGCACTTTGTCTTCAAAACCCATTCAACTTTTTCTGCCCACGTTGACTCCTTCCCAAAAAAAATGTGGCCATCCCTTAGAGCACCCTAATTTGGAAAACTGGAAATAATTCGTTGAAAATCCAACTTTTTTAGAATCCATTTATGAACAATAATAGAGGAGCACTTTGTCTTTAAAACCCATTCAACTTTTTCTGCCCACGTTGACTCCTTCCCAAAAAAATGTGGCCATCCCTTAGAGCACCCTAATTTGGAAAACTGGAAATAACTCGTTCAAAATCCAACTGTTAAAGAATCCATTTATGAACAATAATAGAGGAGCACTTTGTCTTTAAAACCCATTCAACTTTTTCTGCCCACGTTGACTCCTTCCCAAAAAAATGTGGCCATCCCTTAGAGCAACCTAATTTGGAAAACTGGAAATAATTCGTTGAAAATCCAACTTTTTTAGAATCCATTTATGAACAATAATAGAGGAGCACTTTGTCTTCAAAACCCATTCAACTTTTTCTGCCCACGTTGACTCCTTCCCAAAAAAAATGTGGCCATCCCTTAGAGCAACCTAATTTGGAAAACTGGAAATAACTCGTTGAAAATCCAACTTTTTAAGAATCCATTTATGAACAATAATAGAGGAGCACTTTGTCTTCAAAACCCATTCAACTTTTTCTGCCCACGTTGACTCCTTCCGAAAATAATTCCATTTCTAATGGATTAAATAAGATTTTATATGCGTACAGAGTCCTGTTAGCATGCTAACAGAGCTCTGTTAAACTCTGTGGTTTGTGTCTAGGGAGTTATATTTTAAAATTTAACTTCACACACATTAAGTTTTTATTGGTTTGTGAGAACAATAACTGTTATTATTAATTTTTAATTAAATATATCCCTGAAGAAGCTTTCCATTGAGAAAGCGAAATATAGGATTAAATTGGGATAAAACAGATATATTCTTCGATTTGTGTTGGTTTTAATTATACTCTGACGTTTCAATATTTTGTGCACAAGAATTATTTTAGAAGTCACAGAAAAAAATACTAAATCGGGAATTTTCGTGAATTTTTTGGAAAAGTAAGAGATTGTTAATAATTATCCAACAGTTTTATTTTTTGGGATAAAACAGATATATTCTTCGATTTGTGTTGGTTTTAATTATACTCTGACGTTTCAATATTTTGTGCACAAGAATTATTTTAGAAGTCACAGAAAAAAATACTAAATCGGGAATTTTCGTGAATTTTTTGGAAAAGTAAGAGATTGTTAATAATTATCCAACAGTTTTATTTTTTGGGATAAAACAGATATATTCTTCGATTTGTGTTGGTTTTAATTATACTCTGACGTTTCAATATTTTGTGCACAAGAATTATTTTAGAAGTCACAGAAAAAAATACTAAATCGGGAATTTTCGTGAATTTTTTGGAAAAGTAAGAGATTGTTAATAATTATCCAACAGTTTTATTTTTTGGGATAAAACAGATATATTCTTCGATTTGTGTTGGTTTTAATTATACTCTGACGTTTCAATATTTTGTGCACAAGAATTATTTTAGAAGTCACAGAAAAAGATACTAAATCGAAAATTTTCGTGAATTTTTTGGAAAAGTAAGAGATTGTTAGTAATTATCCAACAGTTTTATTTTTTGGGATAAAACAGATATATTCTTCGATTTGTGTTGGTTTTAATTATACTCTGACGTTTCAATATTTTGTGCACAAGAATTATTTTAGAAGTCACAGAAAAAAATACTAAATCGGGAATTTTCGTGAATTTTTTGGAAAAGTAAGAGATTGTTAGTAATTATCCAACAGTTTTATTTTTTGGGATAAAACAGATATATTCTTCGATTTGTGTTGGTTTTAATTATACTCTGACGTTTAAATATTTTGTGCACAAGAATTATTTTAGAAGTCACAGAAAAAGATACTAAATCGAAAATTTTCGTGAATTTTTTGGAAAAGTAAGAGATTGTTAGTAATTATCCAACAGTTTTATTTTTTGGGATAAAACAGATATATTCTTCGATTTGTGTTGGTTTTAATTATACTCTGACGTTTCACTATTTTGTGCACAAGAATTAGTTTAGAAGTCACAGAAAAAAATACTAAATCCATATTTGACCAAAATGGTCACCAATCTTTTCCAGAAATTTCACTAAAAAATCCTTTTTTTTATTAATTTTTGTAGTGCCTGCCAACATATATCACATATTCTATTATTGTAATATCATTAGGTACACAATGGAGAATTTTTACCATATTTTTTTTGGCATGGACTTGGTCCCAAATCCTGGATTTTTCGTCTTTAATCAAATTTGCGACCACTGTTAACCGTTTTACAGAGCTCTTTTAACTGCAAAATGAGCTATGTTAAAAATTTTGGTTCGTGTTTTTCCTATATAAATACAAATTTATCTTCACACACATCATTTATTTTATTTATTTATTTTATTTCCATTAAGAAAGCGAAATATCGGATTAAATAAATCATTTATATTTATTTTCTGGACCTAAAGCTTGAATAAATTATTTAATAATACTAAATAGTTATGTTTCTAACAATATCATCGTTGTGAGTTTTACTATTTTTCGGAACTTTGTTTTTTATGGAACGTTGTAAATGAGGGATTAGAAAAAAAAACGCGTAACACTAAAAAAACCGACACGTTTATCGTTAGAGCAACTCATATAGTGATGCATTGTTATTGCTGTTTTTTGTTATACTTTATTTACTATAATTTTTTGGTGAAAAATTCCAAAGTTTACTTCAGAGATGCTTTTTTATTTTATTTGTTCTCTATCACTACTACCATAAAATGGAACTGGCAGGATCGAGCCTGTTCTGCAAATCACAAAAGTTGAAATTACATAATTTCCAAAATTAATAACAGCGAGTTTATTGTTTTGTAGATCGCATGAATTATGCCATTCGAGGATCGAATAAAATGTTATAATTTTAATCGCAAGCACGCCAAAAAAAATAACCAAAAACCAGCTAAAGGCACATATACTTTCTGAGATCGAAAGATTTTAACTTTTCTGATTTGCAGAACATAAACGAACGTCTGAAAAAATAATGCTAAAATGTTCTACTGGAGAAAGGTTAAAAATGTTAAATTAAATGTCATATATATATGTAAATATAATGAAGAAGCAAAGTTCTCACCGGGGTTCTTCAAAACTCCTAAAAAAAAATAGAAAAATATTATCGATAAGTAATATTTATACGTAATTGTTGAACTGTTTAAGGTATATATTGAAATGAAAATTCATGGCTTGAGTTCAAATTTATCAAAATTATCGATAACTTAATTTTCTATGGGAAAATACCGATAACTTTAGATATCTATAGAACACTTATGAATAACTATAATTTTTCTATTAAAAACTCATCTATCACTATTCTTCCTTATAGAAAATTGTCGACCACTTTGCTTCTGTACAAAAAAAATATGTCAATAACGTTATTTTTCTACAGAAAAGTTACCGCTGAATTTACTTATCTACAGAAAAGTTATCGATAGCTAACTTTTCTATAAAAAATTTAGATAACTTCACCTTTCTATAGAAAACTTATTAACAACTGTACTTATCTACTGAAAAGTTATCGGTAATTTTATTTTTCTATAGAAAAGTTATCGATAACTTTAATACTGCATAAGAAGGTTACCGATAAAACTATTTTTCTATAGAAAAGCCATTGTTGTCCTTAATTTTCTATGAAAATGTTATCGATATCTTTACTTTGCTATAAATAAGTTAACCTTTCTATATAAAAGCTATCGAAATTTTTGCTGTTACGTTAAAAAGTTATCGATATCTATACTTTGCTATAAAAAAGAAAACTTTTCTATAGAAACGCTATAATTATTTGTTCTATTATATAGAACTGTTATCAAAAACTTTGTTCTTATATAGAAAACTTACAGATAATCCTACTTTTTGAAACAAAAGTTATCGACATCCTTACTTTGCTATAAAAAAGTAACGCTTTCTATAGAAAACCCATCGATATTTTTGCTTTTGTATAGTAAAATTATCAATAACTTTGCAGTTCCATAGAAAAGTTATCGATAATCCTACTCAAACAAAAGTTATCGCTGAGGTCTCGCTTCATGAGAAATGTTATTGATAACTTAACTTTTCTTTAGAAAAATTTTGGAAAACTTTACTTTTATTTAGCAAAATTATCGATGCTCTCTTTAGCAAAAAAGAATTGCCGATGCCTGTACTATTTGATTGCAAGGTCTATATTTCTATGAAAAAATATCGGTAGATTTTAATTTGGAATGAATTTCCGTCATCCCACGTCAAATTTGGTTGATAAAAGTATTTTCATAAAAGTATTTAAAAAAATGTGCATTTCTATCAACAAATTGATAATAGCTTTCTCCATCTTTCTTTCTATGATTTAATAATGAAATTCGATTTATTGATGAAAATTAAACTTTTGGTCCTTATTTTATAAAACGTAGGTAGTTTTTAGTTAAATTTATATTTTTTGGTCAAAGCTTATTTTATTTTATTAAAAATTGCGATTGAATTTTTGTTCTCATTAAGAAAATATTAAATTTGAGTTGCACACAAAGTTAATTGTCCATATTTTTAAATACGATGCTAAAAGTAGGTCCTTAAATATATAATAATTTATTTAATGTGATTATTTTCGAACAATTTTGTTGTTAATGGTTTCTTTAATCCAAAGTGATTATTATTTTTGGCTAAAGTTCGTAACATTTTTAGTCAGAAAGAATTGGACATGAGATAACAAAGCAACAAGGGAAAATTTTAAGACCAATTAATTTCAACTTACACGGCAGAACAGAAACAACGTTGTTTTTCGGGAGCCGCTACACTCCCATCATCAGTGTTCATGTGTGTTTCCATGTATCCGCCACTGTTTAGGTGGCTCAATAATTTATTTTTAATTAGAATTTTTAACCACTCCTCCCTGAGTGCTTTACGTAACAAATTATAGGTATGACACTGTGTCATTGTATCTAATTATAAAACCAAGTAACAATAAGGTTATACAGACCGAACAAACGAAAATTAATGCATGATTTTTATTGTTCACCTTTATATTAAACTATTTATTTAATAATAAAAAATAATAATAAAAAAATATTGTTTAAAAATAAAGCTGTGATACTAACAACAAATACACAACACTCTAAAACACTCTTGTAACACACACACACACACTAATAACTACCAAAACAAAATGGCGCTAATGAGAAAATTTTATAAAATAATCAAGTTAAAATAAAAGTATTATACAATCTAAAGCACTTACATATTTTTAAATTAACAATAAATTATTTTAAAAAAATAATCAAAAAAACGCTTAATTTTTTTGTAATCTTAAAATTAAAGAAAAACAAAAGCATAATTTTTTATTGAAGTTCTTCAAAAAAACAAAAATAAAATATAGAAAATATTTTTCTTTAACTCAAGCTTTCTGCTAAAGTATGGCCGGTATTTAAAAAAAATAAATAACTTGTACCTATTTGATATGTATTTTAAGAAAATTTTTACATAAAAACTTTTTTTAAATACATTTTAAACTGAAATTTTTTAAGAATACGGCCACATAAATATGACATCGGCTCTCAAATAAAGAGCCTGTTTTAGATTTCAATGACAATGAGACTTATCATATAGTAAAATGTTTAAAATTTTCGTAAAAAATAAAAGAAGTTTTAAAAATTGTTTAGTAATAAGCTTTAATACGTCATAATAATTAAATAAAAACCCTTTGCCACATGCAAAGTTTACTTTGACAAAGTCTTATGTTCTGTTCATAGAATCCAAGCAATCGAATTGAGTGAACAATTTGTATGAAAACCACTGAACTATTCGAGTGGTTTCCATACATATTTTCTATTCAAGTCGATTGCTTGGATTCTATGAACAGCACATTACTGTTTATGAAAAGCGATTTCGATTTTCTAAGAAGTCGTTTGGAGATCAAATACAAGTTTTTAAATAACGCTTGAGTTCGATAATTCGAATTATTTTTCGAGATCTTTACCTATAATTAGAAATAAACAAGTCACTAAAGGCAAATCAAAAATTGTTTACTTCAAATTGAAGCAGAAACGAATAAAAAGTCAGTTAAACGATTCAATACTTATCAAGAAAAATATTAAAAATTAATTAATAACTGAGAAATAATCAGAACTAAGTAATAGAATATGAAACTTAACAAAACCAAAAGAAAAATTTTTACTTAAAATAAATATATTTAGCAAGTTTAAAAGATTAACAAAAAAATTTAAGCTTTAAATAGTGATAAAACTAATTACCCAGGCAAATAAATTAATAAATACAGATTAATAAAAGAAACAAAAAGAATTTAAAGTTGTAGTTTCATTCTAAAAATGTTTGGACCTAAAGTTTAGGTCCGTATTTGAATGTTAAACAAGGAAATTGAATATGCATATTGCATTATACCATAAACATGTTTTACTTTAATGCGACATATTTGTGTATTCAAGCCACACCTTAAATAAAAAGATTAATTGACTTACCTTATACGAATATTTATTTGTTATTTTTGAAGCGAACATTTTAATAATTTAAAATGTATAACATTTAGAGCCCATATTTTTATGAAGGCATTTGTTTTTTAATATTTAGTTTTATTTAATAACAATTAAATTTTATTTTTTCCTTAAACAATCATCAAGAATGCCTTTAAATCTTCATTCTGCTAATAACAGATATTTTATTTTTTTTATTACATATTTTATTTCCTTTAACATTTCCTTTTAAGAAACACTCATCCAAACACTGTTAATAATAAACGAACGACACGAATATAAACACAAGCAACAGATGCTGCGCAGCCGACTTCGCAGTTTTATGATAAAAAAAAAGAAACACGTGTTTTCTATCTTAAAAGCAAACAACAAATTTTAAAGTTTAATAACACGTTGATAAATCAATCTGTTCTCTTTTTTAACTCAAGATTTTTATAAATATTTAACACTTTTTACTAATTTTATTTAATATTTAACTGAGACAATAACCAAAAACGTACACACGCGTCACCGAAAAGTTGCTAATAGAAATTTGTTGAAGAAAACATTCTTTTTATATTTCTTTTCATTTCCTTCCTCTTTTCTTTATAATAAACACACAACCAAATACATTAGCCCAAGCAAAACACACAACCTAACACATGTAAAAATAAACGAACGCGACGAGTAAAAATTAAGCAGGTTATGTATGCTGCGCCGTTGACTTTTAGCTTAAAAAAGGAAACACGTGTTTTTCAAATTAAAAACAAAATAAGTTTTAAAACTTTAATAACACTCTCATTAAGCACTTCATGCTGTGTATCATTTAAATGTTTTTTATAAAAATGTAACACTTTTTACTATTTTTATATAATATTTAACTGAGACAATAACCAAAAACGTACACACGCGTCACCGAAAAGTTGCTAATAGAAATTTGTTGAAGAAAACATTCTTTTTATATTTCTTTTCATTTCCTTCCTCTTTTCTTTATAATAAACACACAACCAAATACATTAGCCCAAGCAAAACACACAACCTAACACATGTAAAAATAAACGAACGCGACGAGTAAAAATTAAGCAGGTTATGTATGCTGCGCCGTTGACTTTTAGCTTAAAAAAGGAAACACGTGTTTTTCAAATTAAAAACAAAATAAGTTTTAAAACTTTAATAACACTCTCATTAAGCACTTCATGCTGTGTATCATTTAAATGTTTTTTATAAAAATGTAACACTTTTTACTATTTTTATATAATATTTAACTGAGACAATCACCAAAAACGTACCGAAAAGTTGCTGCATAATAAACGGACTAAAGAATTGTGATGTAAAAGAGAGTTGAAGAAAGGGTTGTCGGATGTGGCAATTTCTCGGCAAACATGGTAATTTTGAAACTTATTTGGCGATTTGTGAAATATTTGGCGATATTGTTTTTTTTTGCCATAGTACTATTTTTGCATCTTTTCCTACGTGCTAAGCCCAATATTTGAAACTGTTCTAAGCAGTTTTAAGTTGAAATGGAAGATAAAAACATTGAAGCACTTGGAGAAAATTATCTTGTAATCCTTTAAAATAGTTAATAAATAAAAATATTAATGTTATGTAGAATCCCTATAATTCATACCCCGTTAATTCAAAAATCTCAATAATACAATGGAAAATATTATAGGTACATTTAATAACGACATCCATATCATTGAAATGATTGGACAGGCACGTAGTATTTTAAATAATTTGTTTGTTGACAATTACAACTGCCTTGAAAGCAAATTTTCACTAATAACATCCACTAAAATGCGTCTTCGTAATAAAATGACATAAACGTCATGACGCTTTATTACGAGCTATAAATTATATCAATGTAAATTACGTATGTTCCACTATTTTGTACTTTCTCAATAACTGTTGAATAAATTCAACTCCCACACAATTTTTTGCAACAAGAATAAAATTGCGAATGTTTTGAAGTGCACAATAAATAAAAACAATACGAAGAAGTTCGATATAAAAATTATTTATTTTAATTTGGATGATATATGTATATCCTTTATAGTAAACATTTTCCTTTTTCTTGAGAGCATTTTTGTTTTATTTTAAATAAAAATATCTTGGCTAATTTTAGGGATTTTTATCTATTAATCTCATTTTTCTTAATTAAAATATTTTGAAATTTTCGGAATAATAGAGTCTTATTTCTTCAGTTTAAGATCCAATTTTATTGCGAAATTTTTTAATTAATAATAAGATTTTCTTAAAAACTATGAAAAATACAAAAATCTTTGGGCCGTATTCACAAACAAAACTTGAATTTTTTTTCTTCAGTAATATTTCAAATCTGAGTATTTTTTAAATCAAGTTTTCGCATAGAAAACTTTGCTAGGGAATCACGGTTTCAACAAACTTATATAATACAAAAAAAAATATCAACTAAAATTCAGCTAAGTTTAAAAATTTTAAACTAATTAAAAATATTGTCATACATTTTTTGCCATAAACTGATTTCCTCTTCAGAGTCTTTACACAAAGTTTCACGGTACATTAAATACTCCTTTAAAAGTTTAGGTTCCGAGGGGCCCCAATTGGGACAGGGCTTAATGGAGTTGGCGAATTTCTATAAAAAATTTAAAACTTTCATATTATGTTTACTTAATTGCTTTGTTATGCTTACCTCCTTAAATGTTTGTCCCGGTTGTTTGTAAATTGTATAGAGTGCCCAAATAGGTAATTGACCTACACCTATGGCCCACATTGACCAGCCTAGAGTATAAGCCAGCTGGGGATATGCGATTTCTTTGTACTGCAAAGGCTCTAAAGTCAACAGGGTATAAATCAGCACCAAAAACATTAAACCTGGTGTGATTATGGACCAACAAATACGCCAATACAAGCTGCTTTTTACGCCCAACATAAATTCTATATCCTGGCAAAAACGCTTAATACCTTTAGGGATGAAATAAAAAATCAAATTTAAATTTGAATAATTCATGAAATCGGAAATTTTATAAAATCGCTTGTATTTAGTAATTTTAATATAAGCAAATATTGCAACAAAAATCTGACTACTGCTAATATTCTCAAGTTTTGTTTTAATTGTACTTGTACCGGAAGTAAAATAAAAATAGAACATTTAATTTCACTTTAGAACTCACCGTAAATCCAGCCCACTGCTATTAATTCTGCTATAGCCAAAAATAGTGCTATAAAGGAGCACCCAAAGAAATCCACCAAATTTAATACGAATTGACCACCAGGCGTCATATAGATAATGCCGATCAAAAAACCCAACGCTGCTATGGTCGAGGATAAAAGCCAATGTGGCAAATGATTAAAACGATCCTTAATAACAGTTATAACACACGAAGCCATGCCAATATTACTGCCGATGCCTAGAACCAATAGCATTAAAAAGAACAGCACCGCAAATACCTGAGGCAAAAACTTAAATTTGGCTATAGCCTCGGGATACGAAATGAAAGCTAGTCCGACGCCTCCCTTAACTACATTGGCTATATCAGGAGTATTAGTTTCATAAGCTAAATTGCCTAAAATACCAAAAATAATGCAACCCGCCAGCATAGAAGTTAATGAGTCAACACTGGTAATAATAATAACATCTCTGCGTTTGTTTGCGAGTGTGTGATTGTGTGAGAGCAGCATATAAGATGTAACAAAATAGAAGAGGAGGAAAAAATAAAAATAACGGTAAAGGCAATGATGCCATATATAACAAGAAGTCTTATGGTAAATTATGTTTATTGTGATTTTATTGTTGCAAAATTTCTTACCTGTAAATATTTTTGTGAAAATTGTTAAAGGAAGCATACATGATCAGTGTACCGAAACAAATGGCCAAAGAGAAGAACATTTGTGTAATGGCATTGTACCAAACCTAAGGTAAGGTAAGTAAATAATAAGTTTATTTGAGTTTTTATTATAACGTAATGGTTAGCGAGATATGTATGCATATTGAAAACAAATTAAGATTTTTATACGAAAACACTGTAAGTTCAAATATCTACATATTGGCTTAATATAGAAAAGGCATATCTCGATTTTTTCGAAAGCGTGTTTTTAATCTTTTCTGCCAGTATACTTCCAAATACCCCAGAAAAGCTTAGAATCGCAACTTCGAAAAAATCTTGATACGCAGATGTATTTAATTGAAACATAATTTTTATTTCTCTAAAAAAATAGGCTTAAAACATCCAAAAGTATTTGAATGTTGAGTATCTCATAAGTATGACATCTTTTTTTCAATCCTCTATAAGTTTAAATACTTTCACTTACATTTGGGTTCAATAATTCACTCCATTGCGGCTTTAAGAAGTACATAATACCATTCCAGGAGCCTGGTAATGTTACAGCGCGTCCCAGTAAAATAAACATAACTACGTAGGGAAATAAGGCCATGAAATATGAAGCTTTGCCGGAACTGTGTATGCCTTTTATCAAAATGACACCAATTATTAACCAAGCCACCAATAAGCACAACACCAAATCCCAATTGGGTGATCCTAGACCCTGTTCAATATTAACACTTTCACGTAAAACGGATTTGGTGAAGAACAATTCAGCCGAGGATATACGTTTAGTATCAGTTAAGTTACTATGATCGTAAGACTCGGAGGTGGCAACACAAGTACTGCCCCATTCAGGCAGACAATATGTCCAAGGTAATATGTCCGCCATAGAAGCTAATAAATATTTTATGGTTACAGCCATGATACTGGCATAGTAAGTGGTGGCCAAAGCAGTGCCATAAACTTGGCCATAGGCAACGCCTTTAAAAGAAATAAACTAAATTAATTCTGCCATATTCATATAAATTGTTAATAATAAACTTACCCTTCATTAAAGGCGCCATGCCAAATGCTTCAATACAGCCTCGGCTAGAAAATTGTCCTATTATTACCTCCATATAGTAAACAGGACGTCCTATGAGCAGTAACACTATTATATAGGGCACAACAAAAGCTCCGCCGCCATTGGCCAAGGCTATAAAAGGAAAACGCCAAACATTGCCCAGACCCACGGACAAAGAAATACAGGAAAATAAAAATTCTATTTCTTTGCCCCATTTTTCACGACCCGTATCAGAACTGCTGTCACTATTGGAACTGGAAGCTGAAAGCTGGTGAAAATACCAAAAAAAGCTTTGAGCTTTTTTCATTCGATTTCAAAAGAAAATAATTAAACTTACTAGAGACTTGTCTTTGGTGTATGTAATACCCGGTTTGGCAGGTGTTTCCTGATCGATTTGCAAAATATTTATTTGCTCTTGCGATAATTTATCATAATGTGCCTCCATGTTGAAGAAGAGCTTAAAGAAAGGAAAGAAGGAAAAAGGATGCAAAATGATTATTAGTTAATCAGTTCGTAAAATGAGGATTGTACGATTTAAGTACCTATTTCAATGGGTTATTATAGTTATTTAAGAGTACCTACAACAAGTGTGAGTGCAAAGCTGTGAGTGGTTGTGGAAAAATTGTAAAATTGTTAAAATGCTGAGTAAGAATCTTGGATTATTTGCGGCTTAATTATTGTACGGCAAAATAAAAGACAGAATCCGAATAAAATCGAAATTTTCAAATTATATATAATTAATTTCCATATTGGGGCTATATAATGTTGTCAAGATAGCGCTTCGAAAACAAAATGCAGACTCAAAACTTAACGGAACAATTTACAACACTGATTATACTGCGTTGCAGACGAACAGTGTTTAGCAAAAGCAACTCTGCATTGCGGAGTTGCCAGCATTTAATTTAGTTAAACAGTAGTGGCAAGGATATAAATATTTTTAACGGTAATATTCTTAACGTCGACTTTAATAAGAAGCGGTACTTTCATATTCAGAGTGTGACCATTGTGTTGATCTTTAGTAAATACAATTAAAGTATCCTTATAGGTACAATTGGTGAATAAATAAAAATTAGTGTCTTAAAGAAATATTTGTGTGCCCAGTTAAGTTTATTTTGTATGCAATCAAAAGAACTTTATAGCAAATCAACAAAAGATTAAACGTAACAATATTAATTCGATTTGCCTTGATTGGCTTAAGATTTTTATTTTAAAATAAATAAATGAAGTAAATATATGAAATATGTATATTTATTGACAATCATTCAACAACATTAATTTCATAATGTGTCTCATTTAACTTTTCTATTTTTGTTATCTCTACTTTGCTGGCGCCTGACTACTGATATCGTACATACATATGTTTGCAAATTAATGATTTAAGATAGATCTAGCTAGGCAGTTATCAATACAAATATGTACTTAACAGCTGTAGTAAATTTATCAATTTTCAAGGCCATGATAATATTTGAGTTAATTTTATTTATTTATGTATTTTATAATGTTTTGTAAAACGTAATATTTACAGCTTCTTATATTTATAAAGCGTACAGTTTTATTTAGAATCTCGACAGTACTTATCATTCATTATTTCATGGCTTCTACTCTCTGTTTGTTCCCCACTGTTGTGTGTTATTGACATTCGCGCTCAAATGATTCCCTTTTACTGGTTGCTAATATTTTATGTGTCCAGTATGTTTTTTTTTTGCTATAATTTAATAGATAACATTTTTTATTTTTCATAAATCAAACAACAGGCATTGTAAAAGGAATGAATATGTTATTATTGATAAACATGTATGGTGCGGTGCGTGTTATTCAAACATTGAATAATAAAAGTAGAGGAAAATGTAGGAAATGTGCACTGTGGGCCACTGTTTTTTCCATTTATCTTTTTTCATTAGAAAAAGAACAACAAATAAATAAATAAATGTGAAAAAAAATTCCTTAAAATAAAAACGACGCTGTTTACTTTTTGTTTTTAGATAAAAAAGATCAAGGTAGCATTTGTTATTTAAACAAATTAACTAAGAATGGTTAACTTTATTACACTACTATACTCGTATATTAAGATTTTATTTGAGGCTGTTAACAATTTATTTTATCTTATCAGTAAATTGTAAAAATACTTTCTTTGGGGGAAAAAACAGCTTAATTTTATCAAGATGTTGAAATAAATATAAATAAGTTTTATTTTTTTTTTTTTGAGATATATTAATGTAAATTGTTTTAATTTAAGACTTTTAAGCATAAAAAGTAAAAAATTCATTAAAAATCTGTTTTCAATGTTGACTGATTTTTTTTCAAGTCACATCACCAATTTACGATTTATAATCCCCGAAAATCTCCTAAGTGTTGATTTTCTCTATCATTGATTCTTAAGACATTTTCTGTTCATATTTTCAGTCTAGAATTTTTCAATTGTAATTTGTTCAAAATATTGCAGAAGTTTTAGTGTTAAAATATGAAGTTTTGACAATGTTACGATCAATTAAGTAGTCTTTTTCAATACTAATTAAAAAAATAACGCCATTAAAATAAAATAGACTTTAAAGCAAAATCTAAAAATACTGATATAAGCGGTTATTCATGAAAACCACAAAACTGTGAGGTAGTACAATTATAAAGAATTTTAGCACAGTCATTGTCTACAGCAAACATCTTTACGCTACGCCCCCTGGAGCCAAATGATTTTCGTTATTTTCACTTACACAGCATGATTGTTAACGAAACTCACTAGAAAGAGTGTAAAAAAACAATTATTTCATTCACTTGTACGCCAGCTTTCAAGTAAGCAAGTCGTTGTTGATTTTTTTATGATCAAACAAAATCAAAACACATCCTTTTTCGAGTCATAATTTGTATAAATACAAATTTGAAATCGCATTCAACTGAGCCAGCTGGAGACACACATGAACACTGATGATGGGAGTGTAGCGGCTGCCGAAAAACAACGTTGTTTCTGTTCTGCCGTGTAAGTTGAAATTAATTGGTGTTAACAATTTTCCCTCGTTCCTTTGGAATATTGTCTCATGTCCAATTCTTTCTGACTAAAAAAACGTTACGAACTTTGGCCAAAATAATAATCACTTTGGATTAAAAAACTACTAACAACAAAATTGTTCGAAAAATAATCACATTAAAAACAAAATACATTACGTTTTCTTCAGCATCTTAAATATTTTCAGTACACTTTGAATATGTTCGAATTATTCTATTCGTATATTAAAATGCTAATGTTTTTCCATTAACTATATTTAATGAAGCTGAATGCCTTGTATGCAATCAGAAAAATATTGTTCAATATATGTATGTATGTACGTAGCACGAAATTTCTGCCAGTGCATTCACAATGCACACACATTTTTAAGCTTGCCCTCTTTGTGAGGACCACTGGTCGAGAGTTTATCTTTTGTCAAAGCATTTTATACGAAAATGCACAAATTAACTTTTTCTAAGTGTTTTCGAAATTTCGAACATAGTTTCGAACTTGCGTAGAATTATGTAAAGGCCTAATTGAAAATATTTAGTGCAATCTGTGAGCGTTTTTTAGTTTTATTGTACATAATCGGTTTTCGAACTTTCGTCTTCGACTTCGAGAAGTTGTACTCGATTAAAGAAACACATATTAGCATAATTCGATAATGGTTCGCTCGATGTGGTTACGGAGAAAAAAATACAATTCTTCAGATTCAAATTTCCTTTAAGTCATGTAAACATCGTAGTTTAATATGATCAAAAGTTTCGAAGATGTCTAGAAAGTTACACTGAAAAAAATTCAAGCAGAATTAAAAAAAAACAAAATTTGGTAATTCATAAAAAACCAATAAAGGTCAGGAATCCCTTTCCCGCTCCACACACATAAACCTAACTAAGTTAGAAATAAAACGAGTTAGATTTCGTTCAAATTGATGAACAATTTCAGATTTTATTCGCAATTAAGTGACAGCACTTCTCTGACATGCGAATTTTTTTCAATAAGGTAACGCCACTTTGTTGCAAATAAAAATAAAACCGGTCTATCGAAATTATTGAAACAAGTCTTATTTTATTTGCAATATATTAATCTTTATTTGCATAAAGTAAGTATAAGATTTCTAACGATTTTGAGTTTTTATGAATTTCCTAAAAATAAAAGTGTTCAAATTTCAAATAAACAGAAAGCAACATGGGATTTGATTGACTGCAGTCCACCCCCGAAACTTCTTGCCCAGCGAACCTGACAGCGATCGAAAAAAATATAGCAAACATTAAAAATTTATTTCGCGAAACGTTTTCAAGTTATTCAAAGGAAACGTTTTTTTCGAATTTTTTTCGTCAAACGAACCAACTGTTTTTTATCAAATTTACAACGATGGAGGTTGTTTTGTATGTTAAGAGCTAATTTTGGACTTGAATGGTTGAGTAGTTTAATATTTTGGTGCGAAAAAATTCAATAACCGTAAAAAGTCAGAACATAAAAAATCTACCATAAATTCGAGTTTTCGAATTTAATTATGATATAATTTTCCCAGCCTAAATATTACCTAATTCTTATTATTATTACATATTTCTTTTAAATACTCATATCTCACAATTTTTAACCTTATAGTATATATTCGAAAATTCGAATTAAATTACGAAGTTGGTTTTTTCGAATAAATATAAATAAGTTTATTTTTGAGATACATGAGATTTTGAACTTGATCGGTTGAGTAGCTTAAAATGTATGTGCTAAAAATTCGATAACCATTAGAACATAAAAAATCAAACTTAAATTCGAATTTTCGAATTTAATTATCATATAATTTTTTAAGCATAAATATTAGCTAATTCTCATTATTATAATTTCTTTTAAATATACCACAATTTTTGAGCTTATAGTCAATCTTCGAAAATTCGAATTAAATTTCGGAGTTATTTTTTTTCGAAGATTCAATTTAATAACGAACTATCGAAAAATGTTTCAGAAATTTAAAAAATTTTTAAATTTGCTAAATTTTTGGAAATTCACAGGTTTTCGAAATCTCGATTAACAGTTCGATTAAGTAAGTACACAAGTTTCCAAAGCTTTACAGTATTAATATGATCGAAAAAGTAGATATAGAATTATAAACATTAAAAAACAAAACAAATTTATTCAAATTATACTCACTGGAATGAGAAAATTTTAACTGATGAATTCAAATATCTGTTGAAAATATTCACATCAACATTCACTATCCTTGATGAAAAAAAATTCCCAATTTGTAGAGTTTTATAACTTTTTTTTTGCACTTATAAATAAACCTTTTGCTTTTCAAATTGAAAAGGATTCTTTTAAACAATATTTCCTTACATTAAGGACTTTTAAGGAAAATTTAAATTTCTTGGCACACCATTCTAAAGGATTGTTCTACAATATTATTAAAAATAAAACTTCCTTGGAAACACTTTTAAATCAAGCTTCACACAGTTTTATCTCTCTTTTTATCAGTAAATCTCAAATACTTTAAGAACTTAAATATTTTAAACGTGTTCTTGTGTTTTCTTTTTTGTTAAAATTTCAACCAAACCGTTTGTCACGACATAAAACGATCAACTGACAGATTGATAAGATGTGATGTTAAATTTAACGATATTTAAATTTTAATTTTTTTTCTTTTTGTCAAATCACAGTCACATACCGCTCGCTGGATTCTGGATCTTTTCATAATCTATTTGCATTCACAAAAAAAAGTACTAGTGCAGAGTACTCGTTTGTATGTACGTAAATATGTGTGGATAGGGTGTTTTTTTAAGACCAATAGAACTTTTAATAGTCAAGACTGCTTTGTTGGACAACCGATTTGACAGCCTTGTAGTTATGGGTTTTTCGGTTTGAATAGATTCACGCCAGAGCCACAACTTTAGCACTAGAAGACAACATTACAGCAGCTGTTGGTGAGATACCGACCGAAATGCTGGGAAAAGTACGCGAAAATTTGAGCTCACCGATAGACCAACTACGGCACAGACGCGGGCAATATTAGGTCTTTTTTTAAAGTAAAATGCTGTAAACTGAAAAATTTTCTCTCAAAAAAGCTGTCACACAAAAAAGTACGCGAACGGAAAAGTTGTAAAAATTAGTCAGATTAAGGAGACAGCTGCTTGCAAGTAAATATTGTGTTGAAATATATTTGCACTTTGGACTACTTACCTCTTTTTCTTGTTGGTAATCGATGCACTAATTATTATAACACCAATATTTTAAGAAAATATAATCAAATTATTTAATTATTTAATTATTTGCGTCGGATTTAATTTATTCACAAGTATGTGATTATTTGTTTTTGCTATTGATTGCCTTAAAAGCAAGTGCAGTACTAAGTAACCATATGCTTAGCACTTTCACAACTCCAAAGAATTAAAATAACACAAAGAAAAGAAAGTTCAAAACTTTTTTTAACCCTGCAGTACTAATGTCATTTTGACTAACACTGTTTTTATTTTTGCGTCTAACTTTTTTTTGCTGCTATGGAAAGATCTCATTTTTTTGTAATCTCAGTTGATGGTACGCTCTTGCTTTGAACGCGGTCACCTTGCTGCAGTAAGTAATGAGTTTTTTTTTGAGTTTTTGAAGTCATCTTAGTCAAAATTACTAACAGGAGCATTTCACAAATGTAGATAAAACTCTAAAAATATCTTTTTTGGCCTTTTCAGTATTATTTGACATGTTTTCTTATCTTACCAATAAATTTAAAATTTTTGGTTTTTTATTTTTTTTACTTTTATTTTTCATTAAAAATTTGTGTTTGCGGAAGTGTTCCTAGAAGAGCACCTTTAATGAAATAAATGCAAAAATTAAATTATTTTGGAAAACTTTCATATTATTGTTTTTTAGACACTGGACAAAATAAGTTATCAAATTAAAAAAAATATTAAAATTATTTCATGTGAAGCTTACAAAAAAATCGGAGTTATATTCATGTTAGCCAATTTGACTAACAATTAGTATTAATGTAAAAAAAAATCATGTTAGTACTCTAGGGTTAAAAGGCATATACTAATTTAACAAACGAACAGTTTAAAAATAATTAATCACTTTTTATTTTTTATTATTAAAATATTTAAATTTTTGCTTATTTTTGAATAATTTTTTTCCACAAATTGTATACTTTTTGTTTCTTACTATTTTTTGTTCACCTTTTGAATCATATGTTTTTCTGTTTTACTAAATTTTACTACAAGAAATTTCTGCAATAAAAACTTGCAAATATTCAGCCATGAACTGTCACTTTACGTTCTCAATTTGTGTTCTCATTTACTGTATTTTGTGTAAACAAACGCAATTTAGTAAAATACAATAAAGTTTAGTAAAAAATTTTAGAACTTTTGCGTACTCAAACGCACCTATTTATTGATTAATTTACGATTAATTAATCGTATTCATTTAATGCCCCAAATAAATATTTCATTCAATTTTGAAAACTTCAGTTGTTTTTTTTTCAACTATTAAAACGTTTAAAAAATCACCCTATATTTCCTAGAACAAACTAAAATTAATTTCTTTTGGTATATATATGTAGTTACGGTGACCATTACAGTGCACTCGCGATAATATGAACTGATTATAAACAGGCCAGTTCACCTTTGCGAGATTTTTCATTTTTGCGAATGGCATTTAATTCCCATCTACAAACGTTTTTCTCATAAAAATAAAAGTTTCTTATGTTAAATTTTTTATTTATTGTTTATTGGATTTAAAAAACAATAATTTATTTTGAAAAAATAACAAAAAAAAAACAAAGTTATTATGCGAAAAAATCAGTAATTTTAGCGAAATGTCAAAGCACTTGTCTACGTCAATAAACCAGAGACGTTTGAGTACTTGGAAAACAACATTCGGCAAATTATTGGCGAAATATTGGCTGCAATTATCGCGAAAAGTGTATGAAAATAACACAATTTATCTTTGTTTCGATTAAATTTTAAGTTCTATCAGGCTTAAAAAATACCCTTTATACATAACATACATATGTACGTGTGCATGTATGTAGAGTAAGTACAACAACATTTAATTCTACAGCTGGCATGTAAACAAACAAAACTTGTGAACACAAATCGAACCAATTATTGTCATCAGTTAACAGCAGGGTTAATTAAGGGCTAGACTGGGTTAAAGACTTGTCTTAAAACTAGAACAAATTACAGACAACATTTCCAAAGCCGGACTTAACGTTAGCGACACTATTACATCCTGCAAAACAGCGAGTAGACAAGAACTTATTTTTTGTTGTTGATATGACGTCGACAAATAATTACGGAATAAGTGGGGAGTATCTATTTTTAATTGTACTCTATTTTAGTCAGAAATTATGTAAATGCATTAAAAACTAAATTTGACGTGATTTTTGAAAATTTCCTTCACAGACAAAAATTTCCCTTTTGAGAAATTCATGTTTTCTGCTGCTTTCTAAGTCCCGGTCCAGACTTGCAATTTTTGTTGCACCAACTTTTTATTTTTTAGTGAGAAGGAGCGAGAGAGAAATATAGAAATGTATATATTTCTATTTCAACACTCTTCCACATATTCAAGAATTGCTGCAACAAAAATTACAAGTATGGACCGGGACTAAATAATATTTAAGTCATTTTTGAAATTTCTGACAACAAAATGAAAACTTTTAAGATTTTATTAATAAATTAAGAAAAATTTTTTAGCAAAATGAAAATGTCCTTAAAAGGAAATTTGTAGTTTTTAATAACCCTTTTTTGGAATCTTTTATTAAAAATAAACATGTGTAGGAAAATTTTCAAAATTTTCTTCACATAGAAACATTTTTTTCTGGGGAAATTAATGTATTTGAACGTTGAGCCAAAAAGCTGGCCAAAATTATTAAAAAAGTGTTTTTTGAGTTGAAAGATTGAGTTTTTTTAAAGTTTTAGGTGTAATTTGATATAAAAAACCTAATGGCAGATTTTTGGTTGGTTTTACAACAAAAAGTTTCTGATGAGCAAAAGAAATTAAATTTGAAAATTTTAATAAATCGTTAAAAATAATGGCGCTAATTTTTTTTCTAAAACTAGAGATTCTAAATTTTATTGTGGTATAAAACATAATTTGTAAATTTGCTACCTTCACTTTTTTCTTTTCGTTTTTCTTACAAAAAATGTATAAATTTAATATTTTAACGAATTGTTTCAACATTGATATTCAAGAAAATTTTTTTTTAAATATCAAAAATGGCTTTTGAACAAATCTTTCAGTTAGCCACAAAAAAAAAAATCATATAAACATTTTGAAACCGAAAAAACATTAAAAGCGGATGTAATTTTCTTCACTTTCCTGATTTTAGCAGAGTCTCAGAGCTACAAATCGCAACATACAGCCCAATTATGAATAAAAATTCCCCGGGAGATTTCTCGCTTTTCCCAAAAAGGCGCTGTTCACATATTAATTGTACGCATATTATATGTGTACCGCCCCTTTTTGGGAAAAGCAAGAAATATCCCGGGGAATTTTTATTCATAATTGGGCTGATAGTCTTAAAAATTTACAATATGATGTAAAATTTTGTTGTGTATCGCGCTGCGTACTTAGTTTTTAAGATTTCTTTAAATACATTTTTGCCTTTTTGGCCAGCTTTTTGGGAAAATTATTCCTCTGTGCGGCGTTGTGCCAGTGCAAAAAAAGGATCAAGAAATAATGGAAAATTTTTCAAAACAAACTCTAGAAAATGTTAAAAATACTATTAATTTGCTGCAAGAAAATAATAAACTGTTGGCTGAATTTCTTAAAAAATAATTTTCTAATGCACATAAACTTACATTTGAAAAAGTGGTCCATCGGTTACGATGTGGCTGCTGTCGAACATTTTCTGCTAAACTCTCTTTAAGCCAGTTGTTATTTATGTTGTCATTATTATTGTTGCAAAGATTGTGCAGAATGCAAGCAGCTTTAACAATTTCATTGACATTCTTTATATGAACTTCCATGCCACGTCCGACCCTTCTAAGCCTAGCCATAAGTTGATCAAATACATTTTCAACGACACGACGACATGAAGAAAGACGTTTATTAAAAAGCTTTTCCTTTTCATTTTGACAAATGTTGAAAGGAAATGGCTTCATTACAAATTTCGACAATCTAAATGATGAATCTCCTAAAAGAAAAACGGGAACTTCTACTCCTTCTATTATTTTTTTGTATGGCTTAAATGCTTCATGCAGTTGTTTTAACTTCGATGCTTCAAATATTGATGAATTGTTGCTTCGTCCATTTATATATATATAAATCTTAATCTGTGATCCACACTCGCGAAGAGAACTACTGAGTACCATCCCTTATAGTTGCAAAAGTCGGTAGCTTCACTTTTACTGGGTTAAACTTCAATGTGAGATCCATCAATGGCTCCATAACATTGTGGAAACCCTTAGCGCTGAAATCCGGATATGATTTCCTTTATTTTTGAATGTGTGGGAGAGCTAAGCCCAGCCGTTTTTCCAGTGGTATCGCATATCTCCAACATCTGTCTTTTTGGCGCAAATGCTTCAGTGATTCCACAAGATAGTCAAACGTGAGCCTGCTTACACGAAATTTATTTTTAAAAGCCTCCTCATCAAATTTTGGTACTTCAACCTCCCAAAAATTAGATGCTTCAACCTGATAAAAAATACACATTGCTTTAATATATTTATCTATGTCATATGCATAAAAAAAATTTAAATATATCAACCATACTCACACATGTCCAAAAACGCCTGTATTTCTTCTCTATTTTATTAACACTTAATAGAATATTTTTTCTTTTTATTCTATTATAGATAATCAATGCATAACGTAAGCACGTTTTATTTTTCTGCATATAATATAAAATTTCATTATTATTTATAATAATGCTTAAAACTTTTTCTCGTTCCATATTTGTAAACGTACGATCAAACATAAAAACAAAATCATTAGTATAAATATTCAAAGTCTGTCACACTAAATTAGTGTAAAAAACCGTGGTATGTAAACCATATGTCTGACAGGGGTATAATGCAGCAAATGTTGATGCCTCTAGAGTTGGGTAGTTCTTGATCGAACTAGTTCAATTGAACTACTCACCCAAGTGAACTAAGTGAGCTGCTCATAACAGTGGGCTCTTTCAGCTCCTTAGTTCATGTTTCTTTTACATTCATATTTATTATTCGTTCATGTTTCTTTTAATTTCCTTTTTTTCTTTTTCGCTCACTCTCACTACAGACAAAATACATTTTGCAAGTCACGGTTCACACTATGAAATTTTTCTTTCTGAAAGTGTTAGGTTGTATGTGGATAGGGAGAGAAGATTGGGAAGGGGTACACCCTTTCATGTACTTTGAAATTCTCTTGTGTTTCGTTATTCGTGACTGAGAAACTGAAAATGTCTGCAGCTTTATTTTTGATTTTCTTTTGCCTTTCTTTTATTTCATGGTGGCGACAGCAAAAAATTTGTATACGAAAAAAAAAGGAATGTGAAGGTAAACATGCAAAAATCTTGAATTTCATTACAAACAAATTTCAATGTGTAGACATTAATGAAAGTTCAAAAGAGAATTAGAGAAAATTTCAGATAGAAAACTTTCATAGTCTGAACCGGGACTAACATAATGCCTGATGTATTCCGCATATTTGCAGCACTTTATTCAAAGTATCAAATACCATACAAATATTTCCTTTTATATGTACATATGTTCTTTGGCAGTTCTAAGAGACAAGCGTTGATAGAGAAATCCGTCGTTAACCTTTCACATAAAACAATATGTTCAATTTTATACCAATATTTATTTTAATACTTTTGTTTACTTGTTGCCCTTGTGAGTACATAATACTTTTTTTGTCGCTTTTCTTTACAAATGTCAAAAATACTGATTTTATATAGCTCATTTCTCTTATCTTCGTATACTGAGCTACTGAACTAAAAGACTGTTCTAGTTCAGTAAAGTGAGCTGAGCTGAAAAGAGCACTCATTCAAAAGATCTGAAAAGCACAACTCTAGATGCCTCCGCTGACTTTAAAACACCCGGCAAATTTCTTAGTGGTAATTGCAAATGAAAAAACAAACTTAAATATTTATACAGTTTTGAATTCTTTGCAGGTTTCATATTTTATTGATGACATTGACTTTAATGATGACACACCATAATCAGGCGAAAAATAAATCGAAGACCTTACAATGGTTTAGACAGCTTCGCTGGCTATATAAGATTAAAATGTACCATCTGTACGTTCGAAGTGTTTTCATTTGTTTTAGATTTTACGCGTGACTTCCTTCGTTCACGTGAATTTCAGTGGCAGAAGTTGCCCCTGCCTCCTCGTGGCGGCTGATTTGACAGAAGTTTTTGTGTGGTTTTATTTGCAAGTAAGCAAATATGCTCGACCATTCCTGCTCAAGGGGTTGTTTTTAGTGCAAATGCAAATAAAACTAAGCAAATTGCAAATGTTGATAAAAACGATGCATTTTTGCGGACGTTTGCACTGCCCGTTGCGAGAATCCTCAGTGTTTTGTTTAACACCTTTTTTCAGGAATTTAAGGGTTAATTTCAATCTTTAAATTGCATTTAACGTTTTTAAAAATATCTTCCAAAAATGCTTTTGCTTATCTCGCTGTTTAATCAACAAACTTCCAAGGTTAATAAAGAATAGATTTGCAAGCTTCCTTTTGATTTATGAGAGCAATTAAAAAGTAGCCTGGAAGTTTGTTACCAAGACGAACTGCCTTATTACGGTTTTCGAGTTTTCGCCTTCAACTTCGGCGGTGTATACCAGATTAAAGAATGATGCTGTGTGCTTCTTTAGTCTAGTGCAACTTGTCGAAGTCGATGGCGATAATTCGTCCAAGCGTAATAAGGCACAATTCATGCAATAGGCAATTGCATTGTGTTGGTGATTTTTCAACAAAATTTTTCAAAAGCTTGGTTTCTAAGTGATTTAAAGACACAGCTCAGGGATATTAAGATGCAGTAGCGGTGGAGATGACAGCGATCCCGGCAATTCGTCTGTGACTTTACTCGTAGTGGAGCGAAAATACTCAAGGCCACGTACTGCAACGTACCGGAATGTTTCAATTGAAGTTGTCCTGTCTTCCTGCCTATTAAAATTTCCATGTTACTGTTATGTTACATCTTATTACATGAAACACATATTACTATTTGCATGAAATGTAGCGTGATGCCCTGAAATCACAATAATGTATTAATAAGTTTGCGATATTTATGTTTTGTGTTCATTTGTCATATTAATTGATGTTGCGATCAACAACATTTACTAATTTGTCCCTGTTCTAATTTTTCTTAAATAATTAAAAATCTACCCACAATTAATTAACAACCGTTTTCTGCACACACACACAAAAAACAAAGATATAAAATTCATTTATGCGGCAACTTTAAGACAAACGCCAGCAAACAGTTGGTGACAAAAAATAAGTCATTAACAGTTTCCGCTTTACAGCTAAATTTATATTATTCTTATTTTATCCAAAAACAAAGACTTCAAACGCAACAATTTACACAACAATTTTAAAATTAATTTTAGCTAACAATCAAACATTAAGCTTCATATTTTTTAACATTTATATCGACATGGCGCTTGCGTTTCCGCTGACTCACATAATAATAAAAATTTTCATTATAGTCGACATTTTTAGAAGGTACAACAGGTGAATAGAGTAAACTTCTGCCGCTATTTCCAGCTAAAACATTGGCCTGATAGACAGCTCTGCAATAAAAAAAAATTATTAAATATGGGTTTAAAATCGAGCAATTAATTGAAAGCTTTATGCTTTTAGTATTGAGCACAATTGCACTAACGGAAAACTTTGAAACATAAAACTTTCAAAAAGCTATTTAATGTGACTCAAAAAGCATACTTTTAACAGGTGACAATTTCGCATCTTTTCAAGTTTGATTTATGTATTACAAAGTTTTCCGTTGCATTCGAATTGTAAAAGTTTTGTGTGCTTCCATGTTAGTATGGCATTAAAACAGAATTTTGACAATGATGTTGATAGATTGTGCTAAAAAAGCGGTAATTAATTGGATAAACAAATTAAACAGTAATGACGTTTTCTTTTTGGAATGAATTTCCGTCATCCCACGTCAAATTTGGTTGATAAACAGACCGGTTTCGGCTATGTGCCATCTTCAGTGTTCTCTCAGTAACTGTTACGGAAATTCATTCCAAATTGCATCAAACCCCGTCGGAAGAAAAACACAACACGTTTTCTTTTCTTTTTTTACTTTTTATCAAATAAATTATATTCAAAGTTTTCTGAAGACAAAATGTCTCGTAATTGATAATACAATAATTTCTAATAAACTCACTATTTCAAAAAATCTAATCACATGCGATTTTAAAAGTAATAATGGTCATGCAGATATATTTTCACTCTCTTTTTTTAATTTTCCTATTGCACAGAGCATCACAAATATCATTTATGAAAGAAATTTATCGTATATGATTTTGAAAACGTCTGCAGGACCATTATTGCTTTGAAAATCACATGGGATTTGAAAAATGTGATTTTCAGAACATGCCTGTATATTGCAAAATTTTCAATAAAAAGGGCAAACAATTTTGCATTTTCTTTAGAAAAGAAACGCCATAAGGCCACTCACAATGGATGGTGCTAAAATTGTGCAAATGTGTGCAAAATATACTACGTTTTTATCAATACAACAACAAATTTGCAGTTGAAAGCCCGTGAACAAAAATTTTGTGCCATATTGGTGTTCGTCAGCACGGGAGAAGCTATAGATTCATATAACAACACAGTAAGACGGCTTTTCCACAATCAAAGTTTACTTTCACAAATGTCTTTAGGGCAAATGTTTGCCAAGTGTGACCGTACCTTTAACCTCTCTGTTTCAAAATTCCCTAAGATAACCTCTGATGGCCACAATAAGCCAACAACGATCTTGTATGACCACATATTTTTCTCCGTGGTCTTAGATATTACACATAAAATACCCATAAACTTTCGCCGGAGTTCTCCCCGGTTTTTGGAATTCCCATAACCGACGGCACACGCGTATTTTTTTACAAATATTCTGTCGCCATCATTTGCTTTTTACAAATATTCTGTCGTAATTTAAACTAACAATTAAGATCAAATAATTAAATATTTTCGTGAATAAAAGTAATAAGTGTAATGATGTTATGCGATTCAAATAGCAACCATTTGAAGCTGTTTTATTGACGAGAACACCTACCTTGAAAAATAAAATTGCTTTGAAATTGCGTGCAGCCTACGTCACAGCTATCAATTCAAATCAATTTTGGTAAGAAATTTGTGTAAGAAACTTAAAAATAATACTAGATCATGTGGATGCAGGGTAAAGAAAGTTTGACAGCTGTCAGTTTACGGTTTTATTAAAAATAAAGAGCTCTGCGAAAGAACTAGATGCTCTCTTCATTGGACTATTTGGGAGATGAATAATTGTGTTGTTACAGTTAAATCTATTTTTCGGGCCTTAACGTCTGGTGACCTTAATTCTAGTTTAAATTTTAGTAAACCAAATAGTAGTTTCCATTTGCATTAATTTCCATTTCCTTTACGTTTTTATTGCGTACTTACATGGTCTGCTTTAGATGCGCCAGTTCTTCTTCCAAGCGTCCAATTTTTTCCTCCTGCTTGACACGCAACATTTGGCTGCGCTCATTGCTTTCTTCCAGAAGTTTAATAATGTGCTCCTGGTTGGCCACTTCCATTTGTTTGGCGCTTAGTGTGGTAAATAAATTGCGAAATTCTTCGGATTTAGTTTGCAGTTCAGAGTTAAGCTAAAATTTTCATTAAATCAAAAATTTACTTAAAACATTGCAATGTCAAAAAAACGCAGTTCAGTCATTAATGCAAATGGTCTTGCAAAAGTGCAAATGTAACTCACAACTTTTTATGGAATTTCGTAGTTGGATTTCATAAAAAAGGTGCGATATTTTGCATTTGCACTTTTGCAAGACCATTTATATCAGAGTTTGTGAAAACTTGCCTCGTTTATTGTATTATTCTTTTCGCCCACTTGAGCAAATAATTCTTCTATGTGAGTTCGATGGGTTTTTTCGTTTGTCTGCAAAGAATTGATTAAACCACTTCTCACCTCCAACAGTTGCTGATCGCGTTGAACTTGCTGCTCTAACTGGCAAATATTGAATTGAGTTTTAGAAAGTTCTATTTTAAGTTTATCAATTTCGCGACGTTTCTCGGCTTCGGATTGACGAAATTTAGCAAGCTACAAAGAATTCAGCTTAAGATGGAAACACAATTTTATGCATAAGTTTCACAAACCTCCAATTGAACTTCTTTGGAATGGTCTGGCTCAGCTACCAGGGAGTTTTCCTTGTTAGCAAGGTCCGCTTGCAGCTGTCTAATAATGATTTATTTATTCTTTATTTCACTGTTTTACGAAACTTGCAGTCATACTTACTGCAATTTGTTTTCAGTTTCGAGAAGTTTCTCTTGCACTTTATTCAAATCATCAATTTCCTTAAAAAATTTTTTATGGTATTTAAATAGAATTTGTATAGAAGCTGGTTAACTTTTCATTTACCTGTTTTAATTTATCATTTTGCTGTTGCAGTTCTTCTTTATCAGTTTCCAAACTGCTCACTTGTTTAGTAACTTCTGAGATTTGCTTCGTATGTTCCATGCAGTCATTATGAGTCTTTTGATTTTGTTTAGTTTGTAGCTCTTCTAGTTTTTTAGTCGTTTCAGCTAAATCAGTCTCTAGTTTCATTTTATCCACCAAATCATTTTCAAGTTTTAATATTATTTCACTTTTAGCTTTGAGTTCCTTTTTCTCCTGCTTCAATTGTTGTTCACTGTCATGAAGTTTCTTATTTGTTGCTGCAATACTTTGAATAAGGTTTGTTAAAAATTACTTTATTCATATTCAGTTTGGTATCTTATATTTACCAGTCTTTAAAGTTTTTATGTTCCTCCTGTAAATGATCTTTTGCAGCTTGTATTTCCTTCTTTTCCTTTGTCAAATTTTGTACAGCTGTTTTTAATGTATTGATTTGTTTTTCTTGGATTTTGGACTTATTTTGAAACTGTAAAGAAAAAAAAAGGTAGTTTTTAAAACTTTTTACTGAACTTTACTGCATTTTACTAAATTGCGGTCGTTGACTCAAGCTACAGTAAATGAGAACACAAATTTGAGAGCGTAAAGTGACAGTTCATGACTGAGAATTTACAAATTTTTACTGCAGAAATTTCTTGTAGTAAAATTTAGTAAAACAAAAAAACATATGATTCAAAAGTTAAACTAACAAAAGTAAGAAATTAAAAAGTATACAATTTGTGAAAAAGTTATTTAAAAAAAGAAAAACTGAAACAAAATAATAAAAAGTAATAAGTAAACAGTAAACAATTATTTTTAAACTATTCGTTCGTTAAACATTTATGCAAATGCCTTTTAAAGGAATAAAATATATTGGAGAAACCATTTACAGCCATTTTTATTCTATATTGTTATTTCTTTGGAGCTGTGAAAATGCTAAGTACATATATGGTTACTTAGTACTGCACTTGCTTTTAAGGTAGTCAATAGCAAAAACATATAATCACATACTTTTGAATAAATTTAATCAGACACAAATTAGGAAAATCAAATAAATTGAAAATAAACCCATGGAAACGATTATAGAGAATAATTTGTTTATATTTTCTTGAAATATTCGTGTTATAATAAATATTTCATTGAGTACCAACAAGAGAAAGAGTTGAGTAGTCCAAAATATATTTCAACACTGCATTGATTTGCAAGCAGCTGTTTCCTTAATACTAATTTTTAAAATTTTTCCGTTCGCAGCTTTTTTTGAGAGTAAATTTTTCAGTTTACTCAATAATTACTCATTTATTGCATTTTACTGCAAAAGTACTCGAACGCAGCTTACGTTGCGTCAGAGATGAGCTGTATTTAACAAAAACAACTCCGTAACACGAAGTTGTCAGCATTTACATTTCCTAAAAAACAATTGTGAAACTCAAAGTTAGTTAGTGCTGGTTCACAAACGTCAAGTTTGACTCTTCAAGTCTTAATTCAGCTGGGGAAAAAAACAAAGAACGCAAGTATTTTGCTCCCTTTCTTTCTCCCAGCTGATTTAAGACTTGAAGAGTCAAACTTGATGTGTGTGAACCGATACTTAGAAGTTTGCCTAGAAATTAAATGCTATTTGATGCTGCCTTTACACACTATTTTTTTTACAGTGTGAGTAAACATGATATTTATATGAATTTTTCACACAATATGAAGAAAGATACGACGAATAATTCCGCATTCTTAACTCCAAAAGTACGATTTTTGAGATATGACTACGTTGCAATAAAGGAGCGATATGTTTCTACATATAGAAAAAAGTAAAATTTTAAAAACAATTTAGGTTAGACCACACTGGCATTTTTAAAACACACGTTTCTACTTTTTTAACTAAATTTAATAGTTTTAAGCTTTAAGACCTTCAAACTTAATAAAAAAAAAAGAGGAACGTGCTTTTTAAAAACGGTAATGTGGGGACCGGTGCTTACCATACGGTAAAAAATATGTATGTATATATATTTTTTTTAAATTAACAATTTATTTTTAAAGCGTTTATTTTTTTTTAATGAGTTTTATGCTATTTCATATGAATTGCTCTTTTTTTGCTAATAAAAATATGTTTCATTGTATTTAAAATGGGTAATTTTAGTTTTTTAAATTTAAATGCCGATAATGCCGATTTTTTTTTAAATATGGAGACTTTTTATCAATTGTAGAGTATTATTCACTAATCTCAGAGTCACCCAGTATGTAATTTTTTCTTTTATAAAAATAAATTTTGGGTGCGAATATTTAATATTTTTAAACATAAAAAATTCCCTGATATTTTAATTTTGAACTTAATATATTTTATGACAATGAAAATAAGTTTTTATTTTATGAAAACTAATCCTCTCAAAAAAGAAAAACAGAATCCTATTGTTGTAGCACTTTTAAACTTTGTTTGCATTTTCATAAATAAATACAATATTGATTTCCTCTTTAAAAAAGCACCTTCTGTTTCTTTAATTGCAATCACAAATTTAACAAATCTCAAGCATATCAATTCAGCTTCACAGATATTCACTCAGTTTGCGAAAAGTAAACTTATTGATTATTTTATAGCACCCAATAGTTTGTTTAGAAGCAAGAAAATAAAGAAAAAATTCCTTGCTTTTTTTATAATTTTTATATTGTAAGCTTAAGTTGTATAAATAAAGAATTTTTTTTAATTATGGGGTCTCATTAGTTTTTAGTTTTCGTTGCCATTCTGTGCCGAATCTATTCTGCAGAAAATATTTTTTAATTACTAATTCTGTGAATGGAAGAAGAAAAATATAATGAAAAGAAAATCATTGAAATTGTGCACCAAAAGTTTTCGTAAAAATTATTTTGTATGAATAAACCCCACATAATAATGTCCTATTGGGCAAGTCATTTATTGCCTGGGAGCTTGTGCAGTCCTAACTAACCTTTCAATTTCAAGGCATGTGTATATATTATTCTTCTTTTGCTTTTTTTCTAACGCTAAATTCCTTCTATTTTATTTATCTAACTCTTTTCATTGTTGTTTCCTGCCGATCTATCAAATTATGTGATACACTTCATAACATTTCTTTGCTTTTTTCATTTCTATTTTGGCCTACTTACTTCTTTGATTTGTTCATCCCTTTTAAGAATATCAGCCGCCGTTTTTTCAGCTAAATCGTTTTCCAATTTAAAGCGTTCTTTTCCATGCTGTACAACTAAATCATCATATTTTTTCTCCAGATTCTTAAGAGATTTATTGCTATCCTGTAATAAAGATAAATTTCTTTTTCTATTTAAAGTAACATTCCACATTGAGTCACTTTACCTCTATTTCTTTCTGAAATCTCTCCGCACCACTCAGCTTGGCACTGGCACACCAATCATCTATGAAAGCTAAAATATCATTGGATTTCAGGATCTAGAAATTATGTTTGAAAACTTAAATAATTCTGTTGGCCATAAACAAATATTTTTATTCACTTGAACATCATTTGATTCCGATTCATTGTTGTCTTTTAACTCGCTCTTCAGAGATGAAAACCATTCATCCATAAGGGTTTTCAGTTTAGATTTAAATTCATCAACCGATTCATCAGCTATAGACGAATAAAATACAATTGATATGACAGATTAGTTTCAAATATATTTATGCTTTTATTTTTATATATCACTTTAAGGCAACATAGTCAGTCAAAAATCAAGCTTAACAAAGCTTTTTATGCTTTTTAAACTTGAGCTTAACTTAAGATATAGTTTTTAAAGTATTTTTATTTAAAATGTGCCATTAATCGATTATTAAAACTTTTTGAGTAATCGGTAAATACTCATTAAATTAACTAATTAATTAATTTAATTATTTAATAATTTAATACAATTAATTAATTAATTAATGAAAAGTTAATTAATTAATTTAATTATTTAATAATTTAATAAAATTAATTAATTAATTAATGAAAAGTTAATTAATTAGTTTAATTATTTATTTCGTAATTTAATACAAATAATTAATTAATGGAAATTAATTACTTATTTAATAATTTAATACAAATAATTAATTAAATTAATTAATGGAAATTAATCATTATATCGTTGGCTTAGTATAGAAAGGACGTATCTCGATTTTTTTTAATGGCGATTCTAAGCTTTTCTTGTGTATTTGGAGGTGGAATGCCAGAAAATATTAGAAACGGCGTTTAAAAAAAATCGAGATATGTCCTTTCTATATATATAAAGCCCACGATATACTGATTAATAAAAATCGGGATTAATCAAATAATAAAATTTTGATTATTCAAAATTTTAATAACTTTATCAAGTATTCGTACTTTTGAAAAATGTGCCTTCATCACTTTGAAACTTTTCATCTTCTTGAGCCTGGCTTGCAGCCATTTCAATATTATCCTGTTTATCGTTTTTATTGAAATCTCCAGCTGTTGAAATCATTTTGCGCAAATTCGTTTCATTTTCACTGATTATTGTGCGACAGGGTGTACTATGCGAGGAAATGTTGGAAGCTGTAAGAAATGTGTTTCCAGAAGTGTGATAAATTAAAATAATTTAAACTTAAAATATCACTGGGTGTAATTTTTTAAGTCATGGAAAAATACGCACACCACTACGTGATAAAAGACCAAAAAAAAAGAAGACCCGTGTCTCCCAGTTTTGCCCAAAGTCATGAATTTTTTTATGAGCCCCCAAAGATTTGGGGCCTCGGTGTTACTTTTGCAAAATACCGATCATTTTCTCAGGCTCATATCTTGCAAATCGTTCAGAATTTCGATTTACTCTCTGAGACAAAGTTGTGGATCTTGTCATTAAGAACAAAAATTGTGAACATATAAAATCCAAAAATCTTCATCCTTAAGATGAAAATCGCAAAAAAATTAAAAAAAAATTAATTTTTTTTACCTTTTTTCCACTGTTCAGGTCCATAGGTAGCAAACCGTTAAAAATTCAAGAAAATAATCAACTACAAAAATGTACCCAAGATCTCAATAAACAACTTTCTAGAACATATGAACTTCCTAGGAATGATTCTTAATACCGTTTAGGTAGCGCTTTGGAAGCCGCAAAAGTGAAAAATTTCCCTACAATTTTTTAACAATTCCCAATTTTATGTGGAGCGGTGGCAGAAAGATGTCTTGAGTATTGTCAATTGGAGGTGCATTCTTCAGTCTTTGCCTCAGAGAGTAAATCAAAATTCCGAACGATTTGCAAGATATCAGCCTGAGAAAATGATCAGTATTTTGCAAAAATGATACCGAGGCCCTAAATCCTTTTAGGCCCATAAAAAAGTGCATGACTTTGGGTAAAACTGGGAGACATGGGTCTTCTTTTTTTGGTCTTTTATCAACTAGTGGTGTCCGTATGTGGTTATTTTTTTCGTGTTGCACTGTGTATTTCTACACAAGAGATACTTGCTAGAGAAAAAGCAAAAGGTGTAGCAAGGGTTAATTTCCAATTAATTTAGTCCGGGGCTGTTCATATACTACGTAACGCCAGTTTTTTGTCATTTCTTAGTTTCTTTTCTTCCATTTTATAATTTCTAATTAATTTTAAAGCAAAAATATAAATAAAAGATTCTTACCACTCCTATTTTTACGCGAAACTAACGATACCGAGTTCGAACGAGCTGATTGACATTTCGAAATCGTCTTTAATTGATTGGAAATTACAGTCGACGTTACCAGACTGAACTTGGAGGTACTAGACTCGATTATTTTATCTTGCAGTGGTTGCGAGCTACTTATGCTCGCTTTATAAACGGATCGAGTAATTTGTTTTTGTTTCAAATCTGTTTCTTTCTTATTTTCGGGCTGCTTTTTTTGCTGCAGAGTTTTCGGAATCTCGCGTTTAAGTCCTTGAGTTTTTTGTTCAACTACGATTTTGGAGCTATTAAAGGTCTGAAAAAGAAATTAACTATTAAAAATCTGCTTAAAATGTTTATTATTTTTCAGTTTTGTTAGTTTCCTACCGATATTTTCCTGGCTGGTATTTTCGACAAAGCTGAAGAGCTTGGTGATTTCCTAGTCGCCGGCGAAGTCTTAGAGAAAGTAATGAAAAAGTTATAGTTTTTTAAATCAAACAGAAACAATGATCTGTAAATTGGTGACATCAATAATATTTGATTCGAACATAAAAGTTCAGATGTGCTCTTTTCAACCGATTTACAGAATCGTTTTGCTAAATTCTATTTACAGTTTTTCCAGCTTGATTGATTGAATCATCCTTTTGATTAATATTTCTACCAAGACTTATGCTACTTTTACTCTCAATTTTGGGCGAGAATTTTTTACAGCCAAAACGATTAGTTTTAGAACCGGTTGCTATAAAATATATTAAAAACAATTAACAAATTGCAACTGATTCGCCTATTAAATCTAAATAACTCACTGGCTTTAACACTGTTAACTTTTGATGTTGCAGCTGAATTATCCAAACTCTTTACAACATCCTTCGTATCCAAATTATCAGCAGCTATGGACAAAATTTATTTTAAAAAAACTTCATTTACATCTTTTTTTTCTTCACTTACCTGAATGATCATCAGCTTTTGGTGCCACCGATATGGCAGAGTAACCCGAATGATCGTCAGCTTTTGGTGCCACAGATATGGCAGGATAACCCGAATGATCGTCAGCTTTTGGTGACACCGATATGGTAGGATAACCCGAATGATCGTCAGCTTTTGGTGACACCGATATGGCAGAGTAACCCGAATGATCGTCAACTTTTGGTGCCACAGAAATGGCAGAATAATCCGAATGATCGTCAGCTTTTGGTGCCACCGATATGGCAGAATAACCCGAATGATCGTCAGTCTTTGCTGTCACAGCTATGACAGGATTGTCCATTTTGTTATAAAAAAAATATATATATATGCTTCTATATTTTATAATTTGGCTTTTGCTATAATTTTAGATGTGCTTATTTAAAAATTGTTTAAGAAATATCTTGGAATTTTTGAGACTGGCAGAAAAAAAAATTGTAAAATTTCTATAAAAAAAATATTTTGTAGAATTAAAACCAGTTAAACAAATTCGATAACTTTGTGAAATTTATAACAAATGTTGCTTGTTAAAAATTAGTTGAAACTTTTACAGTATATGCAATAAGTCGTTAAGCAACCCATAGACGTTACAACTGTTGGTACGACTTGAGTATGTTGTGCACGAGTTTGTAACGTTTGTGGGGTGGTTGTATTAAGTTCTGTCTTGGTCAAGATATATTAAAAACAGGTATACTCGATAGTACAACAACAACAACATTACAAAAACCACACGTATTTTGCTTTTGGAAAAACCGTCTAGGAATGTCAAACAATTGCTTTATTTTTAGTATTTATCTTTTTTTATTTTGAAAATTTTTAATATTTTTCTTTTTAGGAAACACAATTCAGTTAAGTAAACACAAAACGAAAATTATTTTCAACAATTTTGTATTAAAAGTAAACAAATTTTGACAGCTGTGGGAGACAAACAAATATAATCATCTGATCACTTAAGACTACCTGTTTTAAATATATCTTGGTCCTAAGTTCGAATTGATTAATTTTATCCAATTTTTATTTTAACAAATGTATTGAATATTTTTTAATTAAAAGAAATTTAATAATAATTACAACAGCAGCACGGAACGGTATTGTTTTCGATTGTCGCTACACCTTCAGCGTTCAGATGTTTGTTTGCTTCATGATTATGGTGTAGCGACCATCGAAAAAAGCATGAATAACTTGTGCTAGTGCAATTAGCTTCTCCTTATTCCTTTTGAAAATAATCATAATTTAAAATAAAACTATAAACTACTCGTAAATATACCAAATTTAGTCCTCAAACTTAAGCCAGATTAATAATTTGCAATTAAGCCAATATGTTTAGAAAAATTACTTGAAAACAATTCAAAATATTCACACTTCCATTATGAGTATTTCAACTACTAAAGACAATTATGCTGGTGCAGCGGCCGCCTGTAGCGCACCATGATCAAGATGTATGTAAATAGTTTTTGTTTAGAAAATCAAAATAAAAACAAACAAAATTAAAATAAACACAATCGTATAAAATAAAATAAAAGTAGAAGCCGGAACAAGAAGATGGTCTGCACAATATATGTACATAAATCATCAATTGTCCACAAAGAGAAACCAGCTCTTTTCTTTTTGCTTTTGACTACACGAAATGCCTTTCGAACACGCTCAGCGCAGCTCAGCATGATTAGAATTTTGCAAACACAAAAAATTTGCTCAGTTTTGCCCTTTCAATTAATGCAGTAAACTAACTTATAATGGTGTTTGTGACACTAGTGTTCCTCCTCCCTTTGCAGTACACCCACCCAACACCACTCCCTCACATTTGTTTATGCCCCTCTTGCATTATTTTCTTTTTCTTTTTTTTTTGCCTTCTACGACCCCATCAATATTCTATGAAACTCAAATGCATCGCACTTGAATTTTTTCATTTAGTTGACCATTAAACGTTGAGCATTCGAGACATTATAGCGGGAGCAGCATCAACACCAAACACCAGCAGGCAATTTGTTAGCAGGAAAAAATTATTATTAAAGTGAATAATTCGAATTAAATACTACAGGAGAAATTCGTTCATATGTCAAGTTTTTTCATGTTTTTTTTTTGTTGTTGTTTTTTCTTCCATCTATTAATTGATTCAATTGAAAAGAATTTAATACAATTTGTTTAACAAAAAAAGTGTTTACACAATTTTGCCATTAAAATAAATTATTCATCAGATTAATTTTTTTTAGTGTTCGGGAAACCTTACAAGTGCCTTTTTTTATTATTCTAGTGTTAATGAAGGAATAGAAATAATGCATTACGGGGTGTAAGGGATCAAATTCACTCAATAAGAAAGTTTTAAATTGTTGCTACGCAGCAGTTAACAGAGAGAGAGAGAGTAGAAGCCCGCCAAATTAAATAATTTTAACGGGAATTTTTTAAAACTCTTAACCAAGAGGAAATTGTTCAAATTGTGTACAGAGCAGACAAAAGACATAAAGTTTATATAAAAAAGATAATTGCCGATACTCAAATTTTGTTGAAGAAAAGCGACCGTAAGTCCCTGCCCACATTTTGCAATATTTCTTACTACATTTAATAGGAAAGTGTTCAATTAGCAATACATACATACATGCATACATATATGACAGTGCTGCCAGGTAAATTTGATTCTTATCTCCAAAAAAATTTAAATTCCTCTAAATTTAAGATTTTCAACAAACAAATAAAAACCCTCTAAGTCTTAAAGTCATGCATTATTGAATAGACCCTCGTAGAAGTTATGCTGTAAAATGCTCCGATCTCACCATAAGACTGTTCAAAACGATCATGGCGGAATTCGTCCCCAGAGTGAAATGTTCCCAAATAGACGTACTGTATTGTAAGATACAGTAAAACTCGTTTATAGTGAACTAAACGGGACAAGCAACACTAGTTCGCTATAAGCACAGTGATTAGGGTGATCGATTATTCGAAATTTTTCAGAAACCGGTTTTCGAATAGTTCGAATATTTGAAATTTTGAAAAATCCGGTTACGGTTTTTAGAATTCAGGAAAAACTGGAAAACCGGTTTTTTACTGTATTTGTTAATTCATACCTCAAATTTTTGTTCGAGTCTTCAGAGTATCATCAGAAAACGTTCGTCCTAGATTTAATATAGTAAAAACTAATTTTATTGAAAAAAAATATACAAATCGAAAAATATTCGACTGAGCCGGTTTTTTTATTACAAAAAAACCTGGACTATTCGACATTTGAAAAATCAACATTTTGAAAAAACCAACAACTGTATTGTGAAAAACCGGTTTTAAAAACCAGTTGAAAAACCGAGTCGATCTCCCCAATAGTGATATGCAAAATAAAAACTTATTTTAAGTATGTATTTATGTACATGTATATCTTTACTTTTATTTTACCACAATGTACACACCCTACTACATTTTATTTATATTTCATTAAAAATTAAAATTTTTTAATAACAGACAATGAATCTTTCGTATTTTGCGACATTTTAAAACCGTTTTATACCGATTGAAATTGTTTTATAAGAATGTATCAGCTGATTAAAAATGTTACCAATTGTATTGAAAATGTAAGATATAAAATTTGATGTTGCCATCGTGTACATATTTTTATAAGTTCATTATAAAACGGGGAAATTCATGAAATTTACTTCATGTGACCGTAAAAATTAGTTCTTTAAAAACAAGAATTCGTGTTCGCTACAACGAAGGATTTTTATATGAAAATAGCTACCAAAACGTCGGGACTTTGGAAATAGTTCGTTACAAGCGAAGAATTCGCTATAACCGAGTTCGCTATAAATGAGTTTTACTGCAGTTAATCAGCTTACTGTTATTGCGTGAATCTACAATCACTTATGTGACAACCCTCGTATATTATTTTTAAGTAACTGCACTATAGTATATTAATAGTAAATGTATGTTTTGCTCCGTCCCTCAAAATGATGAAATTGATAAGTGCAGATTGGCCGGCAAATTTTTTTAAATAGAAAACAAAAGCCTCTGTAATATAATAAGTATTAATTACATCGTGTAACTCTCACTGAACATCGCAAAACCATTTATGTATGAATTTATTTATTTATTTTTAATATTACAGCACAATGAATTGGTTGTCATTAGCCATTTCCATCTCAGCTACTCTTAATTTAGTGTCAGCCTGTAGTCGTGTGCCATCAGGTACTACGGCTGCCAAGTCGCCAGCCGATGAAAGTTATGCGGTTTTGGTAGCCGGAAATCCTCAAACTTATATACCGGGACAAAAATATAATGGTGATTTGAGATGAAGAAGAAGAAGAAAAAAATCATATTGTATTTTGTATTCATTGTGAAATTTTTACTTCCACAGTTTCCATAGTGGCCAACAATGATGAAACTTTTATTAGTTTCATGCTGGGTTTGGAATCTGAAACGGGTGGCGGCGTCGAGTCGCAGGGGTCGTTTGAACTGGTGGATTTAGCCGAGACACGCTATAGTCCCCGTTGTGCCAATTTAGTGGAAAATACCAATACAAATGTAAAGACACGCGTGGAAGTGATTTGGATTGCACCAGCTACTGCCAACATGGGTTGCGTTTTGCTTAGAGCGACGGTTGTCCAACATCGTGATGTTTGGTTTATGGATGATGGCTTTCTTAGCAAGAAAATGTGTGAGGAATCAGTCGATGATATCGATAGTCAGCCGAGTATCGAAGATCCCTGCTGTGCCTGCCATGAGGCCAAATATGAGTTGACTTTTGAAGGCAAGTGGTCCAGGCATACACATCCAAAGGATTTTCCCGCCAATAGCTGGCAAACTCGCTTTAGTGATATTATTGGCGCTTCCCACACCGTGGACTATCATTTTTGGCAGTATGGCGAAATGGCCAGCGAGGGTTTGAGGGAGGTGGCTGAACATGGCTCCACCAGAACTTTGGAAAGTGAATTGAAAGATCAGGTAAGATGTGGTTTTAAGAATAAAATAAAAAAAGAAAAACAAAGAGCGTCTTATTCAAAATTATGCATTTCTTTAGAGTGATCAAATCCGTACTATTATTAAGGCACGCGGCATTACTTATCCCAATATAACGGGCAAAACGTTTGCTGTATTTCGTGTCGATTCTAAGCATCATCTTATATCTCTGGTGTCCATGCTGGATCCCTCACCCGATTGGATTGTGGGCGTTTCTGGTTTGGAACTGTGTTTACCGAATTGCTCTTGGATAGAAACTAAAGTACATAATCTATATCCCTGGGATGCGGGCACTGATAGCGGGCCCTCGTATACGGTAACGTTTTTTAAAAATAGAAAATTGATTTAGTTTGCAAATAGATTTTACTTTGCAGTCCGCCGATCAGCCACAACTGCCACCCGATGTGGTAAGACGTATAAAGCCGAATTTCCCCAATGATCCACGTTCTCCGTTTTACGATCCTTCGGGAGCGCCCATGAAACCCTTGGCCACTTTGTATATAAATCGTAGGCGTTTGTATGAGAAAACTTGCAATAATGATGAAAGTAAGGATTCAGGAAAATTACACCTCTCCGATCTGTTTTAAATATGTTTCATTATCCTTGCAGATGAGAACGAACCACCGGAATGTGCCACTTTTGCTTGGTCCAGCTGGGATGAATGTAGTGCACAGTGTGGCCCTGGCAAACAATATCGTACACGAGAATTTAAAAATCCTGCTGTTGCCAGACGTGCCAAATGTCGCACTAGTTTGCGCGAAGAGAAGGATTGTACGGGCAATCAGTGTAATTCGTTTGACGAGGAAGCTGCAGCCGCCATTGAGACAGAAAGTTTGCATATAGCTCACCGACCAGAAACGCCTGAGTGTGCTATATCGGATTGGAGTGATTGGTCAACGTGTTCGGTATCGTGTGGCATAGGCACAGAACGACGCACAAGACATTATTTGAATCCGCGCGCCAAGAAAAAGTGCCAGGTAAGTTTTATTTAATATTTCTTTACAACCGCAGACATGTAAAACTTGATTCTCTTTTCGGTCTCGCTCAGCAAGTCAGTCGTGTTAAGCTGCAGGAGCAGCGTACCTGCAAAGGTGTAGATTGTGGTGGCGACATAAATGTTTACAATGGCAACAACAATAACAACAATAACAACGAGAATAACGAGGCGCAAGTGGATGGCACAAAGTCTCTATTTGGCAACATAGATGATGAGACACGCTACAGGGATCTGGAGAGTTTTAGTCAAAAGCTTGAAGATTATATACCGCCTGAATGTGGTGTCTCCCATTGGTCTGACTTTTCGCCCTGCCTGGGTCCTTGTGGTGGCATCGGTATCAGTGAACGTCAACGTGTTATTTGGAATAACGATGAGGTTTATGGTGTACGCAAGCCGGACCATGATACCAATTTGGATCCTTGTCGTCATATCAAAAGAAGAGAAGTGGTAAATTGCAGTTTGCCCTCCTGCGATGCTATTGTACCAACTTTTTGTTATCAAGAGCTCAAAGTTAGTTCGTGCCGTGATAGCGATGTGGCCAATTATTGGTTCTATGATCACATGAGTGATCAGTGTGCCATCTTTTGGGCTGACAAGTGTGATAAAAATCGCAATAAATTTACCTCTAAAGAAGCTTGCGAGGAAACGTGTCGCCAGCCGAGACAGAAACTGGAATTACAAAGTGAAAATCTGCAAGTAGATGCCATTGACTGTTTGGTCTCGGATTGGGTAAGTCACGCCTGCAATGCCACCTGCGGCGAAGGTATACAAATTAAAACCCGCAAAGTCTTGAGATCGCCGAAATACGGTGGCAAGCCGTGCCCCAAGCATTTAGTGCGTTTGGAAAAATGTTATCAACGTTGTGATGACATCTATTCCGTAGGAGGTTACACTTCCAGCAATGATTACGGTGAACGTAGACGCAACAGTGGCAAGCATCATTATAAATCTCAAGCAAACGAAAAGAATGAATGTCGCTATTCCGAATGGTCGGTATGGACACCCTGCACGGTTAGTTGCGGTGACAATTCGTATCGTCAAAAGACACGCACTCTACTTAACACAGATTTAAATTATAAATGCAAAGATCGTGTTAGAATTGAAAAATGCTCAATGTTGCCGTGTCTTTTGAACAGCAACGACGACATTGATAAATAGTAAAAAAGCAATATTGATTGTCTTTAGATTTTTTAAGAGAATTTAAACAAAATATTATTAACATGTATTGATATGTAGTAAGTAGTTTAATTAATACTTGCAATATATAATTGTCAAGTAATAAAGGTTTTACTTTAAAACACAGAGTTACCAATAATTTTTCAATGAGGTTATTGTGATAAAAAGACATCAAGTGGCTGTCTTTTTTATGTGTAATCGAAGAAAAATATTAGGTGCATTCGAGTACTTTTACACTAAAGTGCAGTAAATGAGTAATTACTGAGTAAACTGAAAAATTTACTCTCAAAAGAAGCTGTTGCACAAAAAAGTACGCAAACGGAAAAGTTGTAAAAATTAGTAAAATAAGGAAAACAGCTGATTGCAAATAAATGTTGTGTTGAAATATTTATTTACACTTTTGACTACTCAACTTTTTTTCTTGTTAGTAATCGGTGCAATATTTATTATAACACAAGCATTTTAAGAAAATATAAACAAATTATTTTCTGTAATCTTTTCCCAGATGTTAATTTTTATTTTATTTAATTTTGCTAATATGTTTCTGATTAAATTTATTAAAAATTATATGATTATTTGATTTTGATATTGACTACCTTAAAAGCAACTGCAGTACTAAGTAACCATATAGGAAGATGGGACAACGGCGCACATTCTTTGCGAGTGTATCGTTTTATGCAACTGTAGAAGGAGTGTTTTTCATTCTGAATTTCTGTGTTCGTATGATATTAGGCGGGCTTCTCCAATATCTGTGTTGACTTTTATAAGGAGAGTCATACAGATATTGATATAATTTAACTTGCAGATCTATGGCACAAAAGATCCATCAGGTGTCACAGTGCCGGTCTCTGGACCAGATCTTCCCCCTTTTCTAATCTAAATAACCATGTACTTAGCACTTTTACAACTCCAAAAAATTAAAATAACACAAAAAAAAATAAAGTTCAAAAGTGTTTATGGAGCCCAAAAAAGAAAATTGAATATAAAATGTTCGTCTGAACGAATAGTTTAAAAATAATTGTTCACTTTTCGTTTTTTATTCTTTAAATTTTTATTTTTTTAATAATTTTTTCACAAATTGTATACTTTTTGTTTTCTTAATAACGAGGCACATAGAATCCGTCGTTCGTTATACGTTGCTTTTTTCAACTGACAACTAAGTTGATATATTTCTTGAATGTCAAAATCAAGATGGAAAAAAATATAATAAATTTTTTTTGTATAGAACTTGCTTGACATTTAGAAAATAAATATGTATGTTGTTGCTGTAGTAACGGGTTTACCTTGTTTATTATATATCATGATTGTATCGCGACTTTCAGGCATTTACTTTCATGTTTATGTCACGGTTCACACTATGAAATTTTTCTTTCTGAAGGTGTTACTTTGTATGTGGATAGGGAGAGAAGATTGGGAAGGGGTACACCCCTTCATGTAGTTTCAAATTCTCTTGTGTTTTGTTATTCGTGACTGTGAAACTGAAAATGTCTGCAGCTTTATTTTTGATTTTCTTTTGCCTTTCTTTTATTTCATGGTGGCGACAGCAAAAATTTGTATACGAAAAAAAGGGAATGTGAAGGTAAACATGCAAAAACCTCGAATTTCATTACAAACATATTTTTAATGTGTAGATATTAATGAAAGTTCAAAAGAGCATTAGAGAAAATTTCAAAAAGAAAACTTTCATAGTCTGAACCGGGACTAAATGCCTGGTAAAAGGTGTGGGAAAGAAACGGTAATAAAAAAGTACTCAAATTTGCAAACCTTTAGCAAACCAAATTTTACAAGCTGAGCGGCTGGTTTTGAGACAATCACCCTTATTCCAGTTGGCGACATCGACGTCACGTCAACGCAATACTCGCTCTCGAGAACCATTTTGTGCTAATGAAAGTGTACTTCTGTTTTATAAGGTCTAGAAAATAGCACGAACCTGTCAATAGTAGTCAGTTGTTTTCGACTATGGGTGGGCAATACCCAATTTTTTGGTATTGTGTTGACGTGACGTCGATGCCGCCAACTGGAACAAGGGTGAATATAGTCAGCGGAGGCGACCTTTCTAATGTCCAAGTTTACTGCATTTATGAACGTAAAAAAAATCAAAAATAAAGGGGTCATAGGTTAATTGGGCAAAGTAATTAATTGAGTGAATTAGGTAATAATTCAATAATAGTTCGCCTCGTATGTACAGACATATGTGCATGCATATTAAGCAGTTTCATAAACACTAATAATTCTAAGAAAAAGGTTATTAGCCTCAACATTACTTAACATGACAGAGAAACACCCATACTAACAACCATCATCATGCAAATGCACACAAACAAACAAACAATTTCAATTTAGAACTCTATACAATATTGATGACGCAGCATCAATTAAAGCGCGTGGCATCTTTTTACTATTTCTTGAATACATGAATGAATCGCTCAATGTTTGCATAATAATAACAATAGACATAATGACGTTATCATAGCACGATCATACACATGAATGTACGAGGGCGGATTGATATTGAACCTACCTAAGTAGGAAAAAAAACATTTTTTTTTCAAAAACCATTTATTTCTCAGTTTAGTCTCCTTTTAGCTCAATACACTTAGTCCAACGTTTCTCCAGTTTTGGCATCCCTTCCAAAAAATAGGATTTTTCGAGGTCCTTAAAATAGGCATTTTTGGTCAATAATTTCATCGTTGGAGCTAAATCTCTTTCCACCGAGCCATTTCTTTAAGTTTGGAAATAGGAAGTAGTCACTAGGGGCTTAATCCGGAGAATATGGCGGATGAGGTACCAATTCGTGGCCCAATTCATAGAGCTTTGCCATTGAGACTGCACACGTCACACGTTTACGTTTATGGTCAATTGAGAGCAAACGCGGCACCCATCTTGCCGATAGTCTTTTCATATGCAAATCTTCATTCAAAATGTTGAACACACGTTCATATGATATGTTTACCATTTCAACAATCTCACGTAGTCGTAACTTGACTCGACGATCATTCATAACGATGTCGAGGATTTTCTTGATATTTTCTTCAGTAACCACCTCTTTTGGCCTTCCTGTTGATGGTATTGTTGCAGTGTTTGTCCGGACGCGTTTAAATTCAGCAATCCAATATTTTACCATGTAATCTGACGGAGCAGACTCACCGTAATGTTTATCGAGCTTTTCTTTTGTCTCTTTCGTCGTTTTCCCTTTCAAATAAGAGTGTTTAATCACTGCACGAAACTCACTTTTTTCCATTTTTCAAGAAACACAAAAGTTGCTTATTTCAAACGACTACAACAAATAAACTAATCGATGAATTTGGGTGAAATTTTAACAGCTGACGTTTGAGAGATCGCAATTTCTAAGAAAAAAGTTTTTGTGCTGGCATCTAGCGCTATGTAGCTTCAATATAAATCCGCCCTCGTATGTATGTATGTATATATATGTATGTGCATATGTAATTATAGTAAAAGATGCCGGTTGATTGATTGTCTGCCTGACAGTCACAATCTAAACAAAATGCGTCCATATCACACAGTGTCTTGCGAAAAAATAAACTCTTTTTGTATTTAATTTATACGAGCATAAGCAATTGTGAAAGCAATTTAATAAAGGGGCAGCATAGAACGAACAGCTTGGTTGGATGACCGGCTAAAAAGCCATAAGATAAGGAAGCTATTAAATAAATAAAAAATAAAATACATGATCTAAGAAAAAGAAAACTATGGCATAGTTTTATATGATCAATACTGACTGACGCTTCAATTCAGTCGTTGTTTCAAAGTGGAGTGGTTGAGATCGTTTAATAAATATTTCTTTTTTTTTGGTGTGAAATAATGGAAAGTGGAACAGTTGAAAAATTAAGTGTCTACTTGACTTTGTTTGTCCTAACTTTGTTAGATTTTTCCCAAGCAGCTTGCCATCGTAAGCCACAAGGAGCTACTGGCGATCGTTCGCCGGTAGATGAAAATTATCGAATACTAATTGATGGGAATCCAAAAGCTTATATGCCGGGCCAACAATACAACAGTAATAATGCAATTTTATTTCTTTTAGATAAAGAGAGAGAGAGAGAGCGATAGAGAGAGAACAAAATTTTAATATTTATTATCTGTATTTCTTTCCCTACCAGTTTCCCTTTCCTGTGCTAATGACTTAAAGTTTATTAGTTTTACTTTATTGCTGGAAGCGGACACAGGCACTTCCGGACTGGCTACTACTTCTTCCACCAACAATAACGGTGGCGATCAGGTTTTGGGTCATTTTAAGATCATTGATAATGCCGAGACAAGATTTAGCACCTTATGTGAGAATATGATAGAGAGCAGCAATACAAATGTCAAAAATCGTATCGATGTGGCTTGGATGGCTCCCACGGACTCACAAAGTGGCTGCGTTTTATTTAAAGCGGCAATTTTGCAGCATCGTCATGTTTGGTTCATCGATGATGGTTTCCTAACGAAGCGTTTGTGTCCCGAAGAAATCGATGAGATAAATAGCCAAACTCCGCCAGTTAATCCCTGTTGTGCTTGTGATGAGGCCAAATATGAGGTAATTGCTTAAAAATTATACCCATTATATATTTTTATATGTGCATATTATTTTTTTTAAACCTTCTTGGTTGTACGCAGATAATTTTGGAGCGTAAATGGAGGCGCAACACTCATGCTAAGGATTTCCCCTCAGAACCTTGGCGCACCAAATTGGGTGAGGTTATAGGTGCCTCTCACAGCTTGGATTATCGTTTCTGGGAGTATGGAGGTCGTGCCAGCCAGGGTCTTCAAGAGCTAGCCGAGCATGGTGCCACAAAAACGTTAGAGAACGAAATCATGAAATATACACGGGTAGGTAGAATAAAAAGAATTTTATGAGAGAACTTAATTGACTTACAACCCGCTGACCCTCAACACATAATTTTAAAGTTTAATTATCTGGCAACACTAATAACAAACAAGTTGAAAAATAAATTTTCATAATTATATAAAAGTCGGACAGACTTGTCAAAAAATCTGCCTCACAAGTGCATTTTATGGCCACACTATCATACTTTTTGAACACACACGACTTTTTTGGCAGATCTCAAGACCAAGTAGGATAGTGTATCACCACGGCCTTTACTAAAACATACCTGATGTTTTAATAATACATTAATATGTTAATTTTAATTGGGTATTACCAAAGGAACTTTATCTTTTTCACTTTTAGTTTTTAGATTCCTTAAACGTTATTTCCAAAACAGAAAACATACGAGCTTGTTACAGGCTCGTATAAATTTCATACACGTTGTTTATTTAGTATTGTTTCGTAAATATTTTTTTCAACATTCGGCAATTGCATTCGTGCTTCTGATAAACAACATAAGAAATGCTTGTATATGAATTTTAAGACACACATTTCGCTTATTAACTAGAGTAAAGCTGAAAGTCCTCACCACGCGTTCTACACGTCATGCGTCCTACGCGTCTCTCAAAAAAGTTGAATCAGAGTATTTTCATAGAGCGAGTTACAAAACAAAAGTTTGTAACGCTTGTAACGCGTGAAAAGTTAAACAGCTTTTTGCTTTTATGCGTCACAAGCGCCTTATACAACATATCAGCTAGTGCTGCCAAGTTCCGAGTCTAAAAGTTTTTTGAGATCGAAAATTTAATTATTTGGACGCTGTTTTCGTAAGCAGTTGATGAAAAACGAATTAAAACAATTTAAAGAACATAAAACTTAAAAAAAAAGATAACAAAAAGTCTGCAAACTTTTCTTGAAATTTAATAAGCAAAAACGTGTATAAAGCATGGTGTGTAACTTGCAGTTTTCAAAGCGTCAAAAGCTTAAAACTCGTGAAACGCAAGCGCGTAGAACGCGTGGTGTGGACTTTCAGCTTTATTCAGAAATGCTTAATAAAGTTAATGTGTAGATTAAAACCGGGTTTCCCATATAAAAATCCAACATTTAACCTACAATAACGTTATTAATCGTTTGTGAATAAGGCCATAAATAAATATGCCGCGAACGGTGTTGTTGCGAGCTGATCGTAACACCAAGTCGTGTTAGTTGAATACAAAGAATTTACCGAGTATGAAAATAAAAAAAACACGAAACTTTGTTCTGAATGGTTGTGATATCAATCAATCAACACATGTACAAGTGAAAAGTTATTCTGTACATTTTCATGCATGAAGCTCGCGGCGTATTGAAGAACGATCGAAAAAAACACAAATCAATAAAAGCGAGTGCTCAAAAGTATCAAAGCCTAAAAATGACTTAGTAAAAAGCGAGTGCGCTCGCGGGTATTATGTATTGTTGCAGATGTCTGGTGCTAAAGCTCTTGAGGCAACTGAACTTTGTAATTTTAAAGATTATAGTCTTCGTGCGAACACACACAGCGTAAGAAGCTTGAAAAAAATGAAAAATCTTAATCTTCTTCACTTTCAGACTGGCACTATACGCACCATAATTAAGGCTCCCGGCATAAAATATCGGCCTAATATCATTGGCAAAACTTTAGCTACCGTTCGAGTGGGACCCAATCATCATGTTATCTCGTTGGTGCTAAAAATAGATCCCTCTCCAGATTGGATTTTAGGAGTATCGGGCTTGGAACTTTGTTTAGCCAATTGTACATGGATAGAGAAAAAGGAATTAAATTTATACCCGTGGGACATTGGCACAGATGCAGGACCCTCTTATATGGTAAAACTTATTACACAACTATAAATCTGCTATTAATTTGTTTAATATTTAACTTTTATATTTCATTCGAGTCCCCCGATCAGGCACAATATCCTCCCGATGTCATAAGGCGTATAAGTTCTACGTTTCCCAGTGATTATCGTTCGCCCTTCTTCGACAAAACCGGGGCACCTATGAAACCTTTGGCTATTTTGCATGTCAACAGAAAGCGCACCTATGAAAGAGAATGTGATTTTGGTAGACTGATTAATGTTTTGAAAGGACATATGTATTAAAGTTTTAATGTCTTTTGTGCTTTTAGAGGATACTGGTCCCTTGGAGTGCTCCACCCATCCGTGGTCCGTCTGGACTGAATGCAATGTCAAATGTGGAGCAGGCACACAATATCGTTTACGTTCCTATAAAGATCCTAAAGTGGCGGAAAATTTCAATTGCCATGTGGTCTTAAGGCAAAATCAAGATTGTGCAGGCACTCAATGTGGAGTACAACAAGCTGAGTTACCTTCAGCTGAATGCGAGCTTACAAACTGGTCCTTATGGTCTGAGTGTTCCAAAAAATGTGGCAACGGACTTCAAACGAGAACAAGAGAATACAGCAATCCCTATGCCAGGGAAAAATGTCAGGTTTGGCAAAAAAAATAAAAAAAGCTTTAGCGTTTAAACTTGAAACAAACATTTCCTAAAATATTCCTGATATTAGGCTGGTGTAGCTGTTGAATTGCAGCAAACCCAATCCTGCAATGGCGATAATTGTGGCGGAAATATTTTGAGGTCTCCCTATGACACAAGCTTCAATTCCAAGGAACAAGAGACTGAACAAAATCATTTAAAACACACAAACTTTGAAAGAAAATCCTTTAATAAGGGCCAACAGGATACGAATTGGCGGCCTACACAAACAGAAGAGGAGCAGTCCAATTATGATAGATCCAACAATAGCATGAATTCGAATTATGATAACACAGATTTTGGCGCTAACGAAAACCAAGATTTTGAAAATGTCGAAAACATTTATGGCAATGAGCAATTAGTCGGCAGTAACCCAAGGCGACCCTACGAACAGGATCAAGTGGGCGGCAATACAAAACTCTTTGGTGACTTGGAACCGAACTTTGGCGATACTGGACATATAACAAATAATAAAAATTTTGTCAACTACAATGGAAAAAATGTTTTTAGAAAAGACCGCCCCGCCTTAAATAACAATTTCCCCAATTCACGTGTTCCTTACGGCTTCAGGAACATCGAGTCAGAGGAGGTTGATCAACAAATGGACAAGTTTTGTTACGAAAAGCCAGTAGCCTCGTCTAGGCGCTGCAACAAGAAACGTCCGATTGTGAAGAACTATTGGTTTTACGATGCTGACGATGGTGAATGTAAACTCTTTACGGCCGATAATTGTGATGAGAATAAAAATAAATTTCTTAGCCTTGAAAAGTGTTTAGAAACCTGTTTCCAGAGCACAAGGCAGGACAATCAGGATATGTTGGCCATTAATAGAGGGCGCCATAATAGTAGACAGTTTGAGGTGACACAGCAGCCACCATTTCGTGCACGTTGGAACTAAGGAGAGACGTGTTTTTTTTGTAACATTATTTTTTTATACAAAAATAATAGAACTATTATTTTAAATAGACAATTTTTTGAAGTGTAATTACTTTTTAGACGAACTTTATATTTATTCAAGTACACTGCCGAAGTGGCAGCTGTTTAGCAACTTATTTCTCCTGAATTGTCAAATTTTCTTTACATTTCATTGTTTATTTACATAAATTTGTTTTTAAATAAAAATTTTCCAGAATTGAGAAAATAAACACGGAAAGAAAACATCAAAAATTAAAATAGTTTTGTTTGTTTGAGTTGGAATTTCAAAACAAAAAAATACCCTGAAGAAAGCATGGGGTTAAGTGTATCCATGTCAATACTTTTTCAACAGTTATGGTGACTTTTTGGTGACACTGTTAACAAATTGTTTTTTTTGTCTTTTGCTTTTGGTAGATAGAGAAAATTTTTTTATTTATTTATTAGTACATTTTCTACAAAGTCAATTTGCAGAATATGGTTGCACAACAATGGCGCCGGTAACTAGACCATATGTCAATGATGTTATTAACAGTATTTTAGAAATGTTTTTGTGACTGACTATACACGACCTATGCCTTCACATAGGAAGTAGTAGCAACGTGGTTGCCAAAGAAATTCCACGAAAGAGCCGCAAGACTATACGGTTATCCGTGGCGAATCAGTTCGAGCGAGACGAAAAACTCTCGAAGGCCAAACAACAAACGTAAGCCCGACCGCACTTAAGAAATAATTACGACGACGCGAGAGCTGTTCTTCAGCCCAGAGCTGCTTAACGGCAGAGGCAGAGAAAATGTTTGACAATTAAAAACAAATCATTAATTTAAAACGAAACGAAGTTCCTTTTATGTTATTTACCAAGAAGAAAATTATACCTCAAAGAAGAACTCGTAAAATAGTTTATACCTTATTTTACTTTTAAATACAACTAGTGTATTCAGCGGTCCCCTCAATCGACCGCATTCGAGAAACTAATATTAAACATTTACATGAATACATACGATAAAATATAAAAACATTCTAAATTAAAAACTTAAAAAGATGTGTTCAAATTAGACAAACACGCATGCACAATTTGTTTATTCTTCAAGTTGAAGCTCATGCACATACATGATACATGTGCAATAAGTGTGCATGTGTTAGTAGCAACTTTAAACGCTTATAGCTCCCTAAATATCAACCCGATTTAAATAAAATTAAGATTGTGTACATCTATGTAAAAAACCCGTTTAAAAACATATACATCTTTCCAAAATCGGTTCAGTATTACGACCGTAAAAGGGTTTAAAAAAACCCTATTGGCGTATTAATAATATCGATTTTAATTAACTACTTGTAACTGTTTGAACTAAATTAAAACAGTATTGGTGACATCGTCTGTATAATTTTAATGTTGACAACGTTAATCAGTACAGTTTTATTATGGATATTTCCCACAGTGTGGTGATATCGTCAATAGTAAGTCAGTACAATCTTACTATTGATATTTTCTCCATATGGTCCTAGTCCAAGAACTACCTAGTCAGTATTGATGTAGTCTACTGGTAGAATTCGTAGGACAATCCTGTGTTAAATGTCAATAGCAGATATCATTAGTTGGGGTATAATTTGTCAGTAGTACTGGTGACATCGTCAATAGATAACCAATATAATTTCACTATTGACATTTCCTGCAGGGTAATAAAACTAACTGCTTGTGTGTGCTCCATGTGGTCATGACTTTAACCTGAACCACATAGTCCACTCCCAGGAAATCGCAATGATAAATTAACCACGTTTATCTATCTTCTATATAATTAATAGCCAAAAACGATTTGATTTGTTAGATCCTTTTTACGCTCATATTATACAGCCGATTTTGACAAAACTTATACAATTTTGAAGATATTAATTCACAAATGTGCACAATCTATATTTTGTTCAAATCGGTTCAGTATTTTGTGAGTTATAAGCGTTTAAATTTGCTACAAGTTGAACAATAAACAAGTGTGCATGTGTGTTTCGCTTTTGCATAGAACTGATACACAGCTTTTTCTATATGTGCTCTGTAAACAAAAGATAGCTAATACGTTTTAAGTTGTTTATTTAGAATGATTCTGGTTTTTATATTTTATCGTATATATCTATTATAAAAATTAGGTAAGACAAATTTCTGGATCTCCTTTGTTTACCAAATGGTAGACATTGTTGAGCTTTATTGATTCGACTATATATTATTTAAATCGGTTCAGTATTAAAGGAATAAAAGGCTCCTAAAGTTTACACCACTACAAATGCTAAAAATACAAACGTACATTCACTTATGTACATAGTATTTATTTATGTAAAAACATAAGCAAAGCAATGTGAAGTTTTAAGGGTACCTACATATGTACATTTGGATATGAGTAATAAGATTTGTTCTCTTCAAATGAGTGAAGTTGAACAAGATATCAGAATTGAAAGAGATGAGAATTAGATATGGATGGATGTACATGTTCATTGCGTATGGATGTGCTAGCTTCAAGCAAAAACTTAATAAAATAAATGAAATAAAACCAACGTGTAACAATGGGTTAATTTAACGTTAATTAGTGATGGTAAAATTTGAATATTGATAGTGGTAAAGCAGTGTTTACTGTAAAAACAACTAATAATACAAATAACTCTCGTATGCTTTTTCTAGACAAAATTTGTATAAATAAAAATTTGAAATCACATTCAACCGAGCCACCTAAACAGTAGCGGATACATGGAAACACACATGAACACTGATGATGGGGGTGTAGCGGATCCCGAAAAACAACGCTGTTTCTGTTCTGCCGTGTAAGTTGAAATTAGTTGGTGATAAAACTTGTTCCTTGTTGCTTTGGAATATTGTCTCATGTCCAATTCTTTCTGACTAAAAATGTTACGAACTTTAGCCAAAATAATAATCACTTTGGATTAATAAAACCACTATTAACAAAATAAATTTGCGTGCTTGTATGCAATTTTATTTGGTTTATTGTTTTGTTTTCATGGGGAGTGGAATGAGTAATTAAAATAGGTATACGTTTAAACTGGCGGTCGAATTCCGACCACTAGACGAACTTTAGTTTAAGCAAATGCATAATCTGTAATCACTAGAATATGTTCCATTGCGTTGGCTATAGGAATAACTAGAAGTAATAATTCTCGTATTCTATTCACTCAAAAGATTTGTATAAATAAAGTCTTCACCTGAGAAGTTATGAAATGAATTGCACAAGAACTCTGAGAATGGAGCTCATTGGCGAACTCCGAAAACAATGCTGTTCTATTCTGCCGGTCTAGGTTGGCATTAATTAACATTAACTTTCTTGCTTTCTGAATAAAAACATTACGAGCTTCAGCCCAATATCAATTAATTTGTATTAAAATAGGAGTCCATCTAATGAGAGTCATGCTTTTGTGCTAAAAAAACGCAAATTTCATAATTCATAATCGGCTTTTAATCATGTTCGCACTAACAGACGTTTTATATATTAAAACAATTCGTAATAGTTGCTTGGCGATATTGTTTATTACATATTTATAATTATTATGAAATCGGAATATTTTAATATTTCTTAAAAAAAAAAAGAATTATCTCTCACACTCGTTAGCTCTGCTCTCTTATTAAGATTAAACGAAAGCGAACCAGTTAAATTCAGTAACAATTTGTAGAAATAATTTTAAATTGTTGAATAAGCTAATAGGAGTATGCCGTACTCATAGACTTTCAGTTTACGTTTAATGAATTCAAAGAACGACAATAATGATACCATCGTAACCCAAAATACTCATTATTGTCCAACTATGCAGTAAACTAGCTGCTGACTTCTTTCCTGCCACTTTCGATATCGGAAAATTCAATTAGGGAGACCCCTTAGACTAGTAGATAGCGTACAAGACTATTAGTCGGAGGGTCGCAGGTTCGATTCTTGCCTAGACCCTGGGTGTTTCTGCAGACAAGCCAAAATGGCTTAGCGGTTTGTGTTTGCTCCATGGTGGAATAATACAGGTGGTGTCGAAGCTGCAACAACACTGCTTTTAGGTTCGAAGCTGTCAAAAAGTACAAAATAAAAATGGCAAAATGGTTGCATTTGAAACAAGTGATAAAGTATGCTTTTTAGCAGTGTGGGTGTGTGTTAGTAATACATTTTCTAATTTTGACAGACTCGAACCCAAAAAAAGGTCCGTTAACGCTTCGACACTACCTGTAATATTCTACCATGGTTTGTTGCTCTTTAAAAAAATAAAAATAAAGTCTGTGTCTCTCTCTCTCTCTCTCTCTCACTTCCTCTATCTTCCGTCACCATTACAATACAACTTACAAAGATCTCCGAAAATTATAGTTATATTGAATTCTGGATAAATTAAACTGCAGCCGCTATCCGCTTAAAATCAGGTATTAAAAATAGGAACTTCATTTAATCTGCTAAATGCCTCTTATACCGCTCAAAGCTCTATCTCTATCCCAAAAGCTTTCAAGTGTTTAAGCGGTATAAGAGGCTTTTTGCAGATTAAACTAGTACCCCTAATATGTACTATTATCCCCTGAGCTAACCTTGAAAACGCAGAAATAAGAGAGAACTTAAAAGCGATAAGAAAATATTTGCAAATACTCTTTTTATAAATTTATCAAAAAAAAAACAATTACGCTATAAACACATAAACGACAGCAGACTACCACCGACTACAAGCTCTCAAAATTAAAATAGTTTAGCGACAATTAGCAAATCCAGTGCTGCCAATACAATCGTAAGTTTACCTCTTTTAAATACGATTTGCCAAATTGAACAATCAGGAAAGTACGTTCTTGGCACAGACTTCACTCATGGGAATGGGAGGGAATTAATATAATTGGGTTTAGGAAAAATTAGTTTGCTAGTATGGGTATACTTGCGGTTTATACTTTGAGGTACTTTAATAATAACACATCACTTCTTTCTACATCAACTTAACATTTTATTTAAGTGAATAATTTCTTAACAAGATATCTTCTTTCGTGGCGTGTTCAAAAGTAAGTAATTAAAATAATAATTATGCACATAGTATATATAAAGTTCGAAAAAGTTTCTTTAGGCTAGAGTTTCGCCAAGTGAAATAATCAAAATAATTCATGAATTCCCAGTAGATCAGATATGGTACTAGTTAATTGAAAAATTTAAATCTGAATGACGAAATAATAAATAAATAAATAATGGTGGGCGAAATTCGTCTTTCGTCTCAGTTGTGTACCCAGCATAATTTAACTACAACGAAAAACGTGGTGTGGAGAACAATCAACCTGCAGTCGTGTTGCCTTGTTGCCGTCAAAATAATCGTTCTCATATGAACGAGCGCATTTTATTTTTGACATATTGCAGTCGGTAGCCCGCTGTGGTTAATATGTTTTATGCATTATTGGTATCTCTAGGAAGAATAAAAGCACCGTCAGTTGTTTCAAAATGGGTAAAAAGCGCAAAAAAATACAAAAAAGGGTAAAAAAGCACCAAAAAAATATTATAAAAATCTTAGTCATGCCAAGAAATCTTTATTATTTATAAAAAAAGTTAAAGTAAATACGCAAAATACAATTTAAAGTTTTTTCTCCAAAATACATAAAGGACTTGACAAACAGCAGAATAGTCAAGTCCTTATTAACATATTGATTAAAATAAAATCACAACCATTTAGTAGAAGTAAAAAAAAACGTAGCAAATCAAAAACAGGAGTAAAAGGATATACTTGGTATATATACATTAGGTACATATATAAAAATAAAATCAATAAAATAGTTTGTTTAGACAAAACTTAAAAGTATATGTACGTATGTATTTATATATGTATATATTGCTCCTTCATTGCACCGTAGTCGTTTATCAAAAGTGAAATACTAAAAATGTTAACAGGTTTGTACATATATGGCCTGTATTGGCTATTTAGTTTGCATTCATTTGATTTGGATTAAGCATACATATGCTACTGGAAAACTCTTCACATATAAATAAATACCTTCAACATAATTGTTTTCCAAGTAACTTAAAAGATTTGTGTTTTTAAAATGTGATCGTGTTGGATTAAAGGAGCGATGTGTAGTATACAAATTTCTGTAAATTGTAAATAACACGGAATCGATTAAAAAAGGGGAATTCAAAGTCGAATGAAATTCATGATAGCATTGCAATCGATTTTTCGTTTCATTTTCGTTTATTTTGCTATCGTTTATTTCGTCTTCGTAATCAGGCCACAAAACAGTTGCAATAAAATATTGAGATTTTTTATATGATTCGTTCGAATCTATTTTGCTACAAACATTTAAAGGCATTTTCAAATTTCAAACCGTATTTAATTTAATATGCAGTAACGCACTTTACGGATAACCGGTATCTAATTTTTGTTTTAGACGAAATTCATCAAACTTAATGTTCTTTCAAACTCAGCGGAAAAATTCATGGTTGCTTAAAAGATATTATTTGCGCTTAAAAGAAGTAGCCAATTTTTTTTAACTAAAAACATTTCTCATTTGTACAAAAAAGCACAAAAGGCACGGTGAGAAATTGCGAAAAGCACTGTGAACACCCGCTTTTTAAAAAGGGGTATTTAACAAAATTTAGCGCGTATGAAGAGGCAAAAAGCACCAAAATGCCATCACTGGTTTTATACTTTTTTAATAGAAAAAAGCATCACAAAATGAAAATTGTACAAACGCATTAACAATTAAAAGGTTTTGAGCAAATAAATTTTATTGTTTTTTTGCACTTTTATAAACAATTTTATAGAAAAATTAACTATTTGATAGTGGCACCTGTGAAAATTTTACATATTTCTACCACAAACAGCGTTTACTGAGGCTTTCGCTGACTACAGGGTGACGAATGCAGCCCACGACATTTGTAGTATTGTGTCTGTGCGGTTGCAGTCGTCTATGTGTTTAAAGAATTAATCTTAAAACAAGCAGAGAGAGGAGTACGTTGTTTCACAAAAATCTAAATACGTTGGAAATTATGAAATTTTATTTAGTCTACCAGAAAACGAGCAACTAGAAAGATCTTTAAAAATGAAGTGGATAGAAATTTTATTTATATTATTGCTTACATTGCCAGCAAATGTATTCACGAGTCGCTGCAGTCGTTATCCTTCGAATACGTTTACGCCAAAGTCACCTGTCGACGAAAATTTCGGTATATCTATAACGGGAAATGTCCAAACGTATATATTGGGACAAAGCTATAACGGTAAGTGTTATTAGTGCTTCGATATAATGTACATAATTATGTATGTAAGTAAGTAAATAAAAAAGTTCTCGGAAGTAATAATTTGCTAAGCAGTGGCAGGCGCGCCTCTTTGTCTGGACAGCCAGTACATAGGCCATAATATTTATAATGCGCTTTGCGGTGGCATTGAACTTAAACTTGAATTAAGGGAAACGTTTGTTTAATTGTTTCTAATCTTTACAACTAACACCGTTTCCAGGCAGTTTTAGAAAATCGTTCAGTACTCGTATAAAGATTTAAAAAGCATTCCGGAAGATGGAGACTTCTTATGTTTGCTTTTTTTATAATGAGAATAGCTGCACTATATCTTATTTGATAGTACTATGCCATTTATTCAATATTATGCTGCAAAATAACAATAATATTGTTACAATATTCAAATGTCGATTAAATTTTAACGAACATGAAAATACAGCGATTATTAAGTACAGTTTAATCATCCATGTATGTAAAATTGGTAGCACAAAATATACAAGAACAACAACAACAACAAGAAATTCAACATAACGGATATGTAACACTGCGGAAAGTTCTACTCGTATAAACAGCCACTAGAATTTACAAGATTTTCCAGAAATCTGTATGAAAGTTTTAACAGCAAATGAAAATGCATACATAAAACCTTGATCAGTGGCGGCAGTTTCATGTAGCCGGCGAACGAGTCGGCCTTTTATAATATTCAGCCGTTAAAGTATATATATATATGTATATATTATATATTAAAAAACAACATTAAAAAAACACAAAATTTTATTAACTTTTACACTTGGTGTGATCCACATTCCAAATTTTGAGCCTGTGTATGAAAAAAAATACCATTAGAGACGAAGAAAAAGCTCTGTCTCAGTTCTATGCAAAAGCGAAACACACATGCACACTTTGTTTATTGTTCAACTTGTAGCAAATTTAAACGCTTATAACTCACAAAAGAAAAGAAAATAGATACATTCATTTAAGGTCTACTGATGATTTGGCATTAGCACCAATGAAATGCATGTATGTATATAGACTAGCTAAAAAACCCTCAACAAACAAAAGTTTTCGAAAATCTTTGAAAAAAGGTATCGAGGCAATCTCGATTAATAAATTTAAAAAAATACTTAATACTCACACAAAATACTGAACTGATTTTAACAAAATATAGATTGTGCACATTTGTGAATTAATATCTTCAAAATTGTATAAGTTTTGTCAAAATCGGCTGTGTAATATGAGCGTAAAAGGAATCTAACAAATCAAATCGTGTTTGGCTATTAATTATATAGAAGATAGATAAACGTGGTTAATTTATCATTGCGATTTCCTGGAGCAGGACTGTGTAGTTCAGGTTTGCATTACATCGAGCTTACCGAAAAACTAATCAATGTCATGACCACATGGAGCACACACAAGCAGTTAGTTTCATTATCCTGCAGGAAATGTCAATTGTGAAATTATATTAATTATCTATTGACGATGTCACCAGCACTACTGACAAATTATACCCCAACTAATGATATCTGCTATTGACATTTAACACAGGATTGTCCCACGAAATCTACCAGTAGACTGCGTCAATACTGACTACGTAGTTCTTGTGGGACCATATGGAGAAAATGTCAATAGTAAGATTGTACCAACTTACTATTGACGATATCACCATACTATGGGAAATGTCCGTAGTAAAACTCTACGGATTCACTCTAGACGCTGTCACCAACTGCAGGAAAATGTCAATGTCATTTTATTTTAATTTTGTTGAAACGGGTACAAGTATTTATTTAAAATAATGTTATTAAGTATAAAATATTTTACAGTCTTCCTTGAGGCATAATTTTGTTATTGTTAAATAACATAAAAGAAACTTCGTTTCGTTTTAAATTAATGATTTGTTTTTAACCGTCAAACATTTTCTCTTCCTATAAAAAACAAAAGACAAAAAAAAACAAATTGTTGACAGTGTCACCAACAAGACACCATAATTGTTGACATAAACATTGACATGGATGCACTTAACGCCATGCTTTCTGCAGGGAAAGTACATAAATAAACAGTATTGAGCATAAACATAAATCTCTTTAATTTATTTTTTGGCAAATTAAAAGAACCCGAGCAAGCAAACGTTTACGAAAAGGTCGAAATGTAATAATATGAACAATGAGATATTCAATAATATTGTATAATGTATGGCACGGTTTATATAGAATACAGCAAGAGGCGGAAGTTACTCATATACTGCATCAGAAGATATGATGAGGGGTAATTAAACGTTGATTTCATTTCGATTATAAATTATATTTAACATTTAACCGTAATGAAAATAAATGTTTCACATTTTCTCGATGTATTAATCAGAAAATTCCTGTGAGAATCAATTTGGGAAATTGTGTACTTTGGGATTTGTTTTCGTACTACTACACATACATATACACATGCATACATACATTCGTATTTGTATTGACAACAAGATTAAATAATTAATCTTTTTATTTTTGGTGTTGTTGTTGTTTAATTGTGGACGTTGGTGACTTAATTTTCGAAATCTTTCTTAAAGGTTAATTGTGGGACTTTATTGATAACAGTTTCTGAAAAAAATATAAACAACACAACAGCTTAGAACTTGTTTGTTTGTTTGTTTACGTCTTTCGCAGCTTTAGGTTTTTCTATTTGTTTTCCGTAAAGTGATTCATTTGTTTTTTGTTTTTTTAATTTGAAATTTCTTATTAGTTTCCTTACATGCCTACAATGGTCACCGCTTCATTAGCGCCAAACTGGTGTTGGAAAATGAAAATGGTGAAAAGAGTTTCGGCGAAGATTTGGGCCATTTGAAAAGGCTGGAACCGGTAGAGACTCGTTATAGTCAAGAGTGTGTTAATATGATAGAGAGTACAAATAGTAATCCGAAAACAAGAATGGATGTGGTTTGGATAGCTCCCACGGAACCTGGTAATGGTTGTGTTCTTATACGAGCCACAGTATTACAGCATCGAGATGTTTGGTTCATGGATGACGGTGGCCTGACCAAACGAGTTTGTGAGGAAGTGGTGGATGATGTGGAAAGTCAAAAGAAAGATTTGGAGGAGACCCCCTGCTGTACTTGTGATGAGGCGCGCTATGAGGTACAAAAATTTAACAATTTTAATAAGCTAAGCGGGTAACAAATATTTTGAATATTTTTCCTGTTCAGCTAATTTTCGAAGGCATCTGGTCCCGTAACTTGCATCCGAAAAATTTTCCCAGCAGCGGCTGGGTAACCCGTTTTAGCGATATTCTTGGAGCGGCACACACCTCGGATTATCGTTTTTGGGATAAAGGTGTTTTGGCCTCTGCAGAAATGCAAGAGTTCGCTGAGCACGGCTCGACACAGGGTTTAGAAAGAGAACTCAATCAATATTTCAGGGTAGGCACTAAACTTAACGTTAGAACAACATTTATTCTATATTATTTAATATATTTATTTCTTATTTGTTATGTTCATCATAAGAATATTAAGAATGTAATAATTCTTTTATAGTCCAATAACATTTTTTATAAAATTTTGTGTATCAAAACATTATTATAGGATTAAAGGATAATTTTTTTTATTTACATTTAAAGGAAAGTAAAATACGTACCGTTATTAAGGCAAGAGGCCCAGCATTTCCCTTTATAAATACACCTTCGGTTGCCTCCGTACGAGTTGATCCTTTGCACCATCAAATATCGATTGCTTCGAAAATTATGCCATCCCCCGACTGGATAGTGGGTGTTCCCGGCTTAGAACTTTGTTTGGACAATTGTACATGGCTGGAGGAAAAAGTTATTAATTTATATCCCTGGGATATTGGCACTGATGCGGGTCCTTCATACACGGTAAGCAATGTATACAAATTATATCATGGTATACCATACAATCCAATGTAGTCACGTTAAACAAAAACGCACTCTGTTAACATCTCATTCAATGGGTTAATAACAAGCCAAGAATTCGTGGTGTGAAATTTTTTCAAAATACATTTGGAGTTTAGGTTCGTGCAATACTGCAAATTCCAAGACTCATGAAGCAGTAACACAATGTAGACCAGAGATAAAACAATTAGATTTTAGCGCAAATCTGCTTTTTTCCCAATCAGATTATAAATGAAAAGAGATAGCAATATCATTTATCATGTTTTTTGTTGTTGCCTCCATTATCCCTCTTGGGTGCATATGGCTTCCACAAAGCATCACCATCTTACACGATTTGTTGCAGTTGTTTTTGCGTTTTCTCATGTAAGACTGCAAGTTCTGGGAGTATCGTGCGCCACCATGTATTCTTTCGCCGACCACGGCTCTTAAGCCTTGATAGTTCCACGCTAGCGCCATCCTTGTTATACCGTCAGGATTCTTTTTTAGCTCCGGTTCACACACTTCAACTTTTGCTCCTCAACTCGTAATTCTGATTGCTGGGCAATATTATCTTATTCAATACAGACGCATTTCATTTATTGAGAGTTTTGGTTAACTATGCTCTACACTAACAATATACAAATATATGCACTTGCTACTTTTGTATAAATAAGCAACGCCTAAAGGTAGTAGTATATATTGGCACTCTACGTATGCAACACCTAATTGCAAACCAGAATTTCGAAATGTTCTCTGGCGGCTCATTCATGCATGCGCATGTGTAAATGTAAATAAATTAAAAAAAATCTTTTTTCACAGCTGAGTGTAGATTTCGTGTTTTGTAAAAAACTACTATTCTAAAATAATTCAACACGACCGTTCACGGTTGGTGGAAAATGTTTACAATTGCAAAAATATGCAATCTCAAATGCACAAGATTGTGAATAGGTCTATTACATTTTCTTTAGAAAAGAAAACGGCATAGAGTTGAAAAAAAGTCAGCCTAGGTAGAAATAGTAAAGTAAGAAAACCAAAACAATTGGTTGATTATTGAGTTCTTGTTACAACTTTGATATTGTTTAAACTTTTCATTTGTTTTAATGAATGTTTAATATATAATATCTCCAGTTGTTCTAAGAAATATATTTGGAATAAAGTTCCCTGATGATCTGCATTAGCAACAGTGAAATGCGCATAGGAACAAGCTATACGCCCCAATAATCAATTTCAATTTGTTTTTAACAAAATTATTAATGTTTTGCTAAATATGTAAAATATTAATTTTGGGAAAAAGTGCGAATAAAAATTTAAAATACTAAAATTTTGGCAATTTCCGTAAAAAGCACCAATTAAAAGGGCATACAATAGCATTCATGCTCGTGTCATCTCTGGACTCCTTTGTGTGAGTATCAGAGTCAATCATTTCATTTGTGCCTGGGTAGAATAAAATTAGCCCGACTTCCTGGTTTAAATTTCTACTAGAAACTGCAACAATCATGATAAGGTCTTCCATCCAAAAATCTTGTTATTGTGTTCGTCAGCTAAGAGAAATAGGGTAATGAAACTACCGGCCTTGAATTTAAAAATAAAAACTTCCCAAAGAAATATCAATATTCTACTGGGGGCAAATTACGACATTCGATATCGAACGAAATTTCCATACAAATTAAAAAAAATTTTGTATGGGATTTGGTTGAATTCTTGAATGGCGCTAAGAAGAGTGCGAGCTGAGGAATACAGAACACAGGTAGCCCGCGATTAATATTATGTATTTATTATCCATTTGAATTTGATCTCAAGTATGTGTTGTGTTTTGAAAATGCTCGAATCGAAGAATACAATAGTGTAAACCACTTCACATATTGAAGGCACAAACTTTTCAAACTTGTAGGTTTTCGTTGTTCGCTTTTCAATTCAATTAACATCCGAAAAAAAACATTTATACTAAAATATGTACATAAATCCTTCATTACCCCTAGTCCCCCGATCAACCGCAATTTCCTGCCGACGTTATAAGACGCATGAGCTCCGAATATCCACCAGATCCTCGATCGCCATTTTTCGATGAAAATCATGCTCCCATGAAACCTTTCGCCACCTTGACCATAAAACGACAACGTCTTTACGAGAGAAAATGTGAAGATGAAGAATGTAAGTTCAAAGCAGAACTACTTAAATGAAAAACTTTTTTTATATCCAAATATTTGCAGCCAACAATCCGGATACTATACCAAGAGAATGTTTTACACATCCCTGGACCGCTTGGAGTGAATGTACGGCCGAATGTGGTGAGGGTCGGCAATATCGTATACGTGTCTACAAACAACCTGATGTGGCTAAAATTTACAATTGTGATGTCATGGTAAAAAGGCGGCAAGAACGTGAATGTCAAGGAGAAAAATGTTCAGAAATGGCAACGAATTTTGGTTATGACAACCAGATGTCCGATACGGCAGAAGAGGAAGAAATATTTGAGCCAGCAATGCCGCAAATGCCAGTCAAATCGGATAAAAGCAAAGCCGAATGTAGAGTAGGCAACTGGTCACCCTGGTCACAGTGCAGTGTCACGTGTGGGAAGGGCATGATGGAACGTACTAGGGAATATATTAATCCTTATAATGAAAGAGAGTGTCAGGTATTTAAATTTAAGACAGAATGTGGTGTATAACAGACGATGAGTGCAAGAGTGGGACAACTCACAAACTGTCAATAGACAGCAAAGTGCATTTTATGCTTTGCAAATTAAATCACTCTTGCACTTATTTGCACATACATACACATGTTTATAAATATGTAAGTATGCATGTATGTATGTATTTGAGTTTAATTTTATATATTTCATAAAATACAGGAGGCTTATTACCTTAAATTAAAAGAATATAAAAAATGTCAGGGCACAATTTGTCTGGGATATATTGCGAATTCTCCTGATGACAATCCAGACGCCGCCAATTTCGATGTTAACTCTGATACTCAGGATTACAATGTGGGCTTTCGGGGACGACATAAATCTTATAGACACCACGACAGATCTTTCGAACATTTGAAACCTGAATACAATGATCGAAATTCGAAAGAAGAAAAAGAAGAGGAACCAGAGCAAGAATATAGTTTTCAAGCAGAAGATTTGAGGGAAGAAACTAACGAGGAAGATTTTGCTAGCAAATACCCAAAACAATATCAAAACTCAAGACCAAAAGAGACATTCAACAACAAGAACAATAACAACAATAACAACAACATAAGACCGGCTTATCAAAGAGCTGGTCCCATAATAAATTATGACACACAGAGTCAGAGCCAAAGCCCCTTTAGAGCTCCGCCAGAGTATTGTTATCAATCATTACACATAATACACGGCTGTACGGATCCGCGTGTTGTTGGAAATTACTGGTTTTACAACTACTGTACGGATGAATGTATGCTGTATGCAACGGACGTATGCGATAATAATCTTAATAAATTTCTCTCACTAGAGCAATGTGAAGAGCACTGCGCGACGCCTATGAGAAGTTTTGGAAGGTTTTTGAGACAGAAACAAGCCCAAGGATGTCGGGGTGCACAACCAAATGAGCGTAATTTTAAAAAAAGAAAAGCTTATTACGCTTAATGTGGCGCCTGGCACATTAATCAGTTTGTTATACGAGTAGTTTAAGCTTTTTAGAGAATTTTTTTTAGTCGTCGTTTTAATATTAATTCAAATAGAGGACAATTTAGTTTATTATTTTTTTTTAAGTTTATTATTGCTATTTTTACTTAAAATTTACACTTAAAATTTTAATAGTAACTTTATTTATTAACAAGTTAAGTATTCTTTTTTAATAAAAGTATTTCAAAATGTTTTAAAAACTATTTTTTCAAAGATGTTTTTCTTTGTGCGCAAAAGAAATTCTTTTTATAAGCCAAAATTTTAGAATTTGTTTTTGTTTTAAATGTAATTGTACGAAAGAACGAAAACGTGTGACATCGTGGGCCTGACAGAAAATTTACACTTAAAATTTTAAGAGCAACTTTATTTATTAACTAATATTCTCTTATTTTTCGACCTTTTTTTAATAATTATTTAAGTGATTATTCAAGCCTTAGGTCAGTTTATATCAGTTTATACAAAAAATACGTATATTATTTATTTTTTAAATCGATATTTCGCCAATATCGTTGATTGGCTTCTTCAGGAAATAAAAAAAGAAGCCAACCAATGATATTGGCGAAATATAATAGATTTAAAAAATAAATAATATACGTTTTTTCTATATAAGTTTATTATTGATATTTTTACTTAAAATTTTAAATAGTAACTTTATTTATTAACAAGTTAAGCATTCTTTTTTTAATAAAACTATTTCAAAATGTTTTGAAAACTATTTTTTCAAAGATGTTTGTCTCTGTGCGCAAAAGAAATTCTTTTTAAAAGCCATTATTCTGATTACACTGTGCAACAATTTCGTACTTTTTTCAAACGGTATTCTGACAGTAAATTCTGTTAGATGAGAGCAAAAAAAACATACGTGTGCCGGCGTTTTGAAACATCACATCAGAATTTTAATTTAGGGGGAGTTAAAGATTCCCACCTTTGGCCTGTGCGTGCAGCATATTGGTATATGAAACTATGTATATGTCCTTTACATATAAAGTGTAGGGTATGTTCAGCAAATTTGTAGAAAATATTAAAGCAAATCATTTTGTGGAACACAATAACCCTCTAACTCCTCCACATAACGGTAATTTTTAGCTCTATTCTAACAAATCGCAAAAAAGCGCTTAGAAAGGGAGAAGGCGGGGATGAAATAGTCTACAAAAATGTCGGCCATAAAACTTTATTATTTATTTATTAGTACATATTCTACAAAGTAAATTTGCAGAATATGGTTGCACAGAACCGGTAACTAGACCATATGTCCATCATGTTATTAACAGTATTTTAAAAATGTTTTTGTGACTGACTATACCCGACCTATGCCTTCACATAGAAAGTAGTAGCAACGTGGTTGTCAACGAAATTCCACAAAAGAACCGCAAGACTGTACGGTTATCCGTGGCAAATCAGTCAACCAGTGCGACCTAGACGAAAAACTCTCGAAGGCCAAACAACACAAAGAAGCCTGACCGCACTTAAGAAATAATTACGATGACGCGAGAGCTGTTCTTCAGCCCAGAGCTGCTTAACGACTGACTTTACTATTTATGTCGGAATACACCAAAGTCCAAAACTTAACACAAACAGCTAAAACCAGCCAAACCCAAGATTGTCCACTAAGGGTTAATTTAGTTATTGTTCACATTCTCTAACGAGAAGGTTTGACATTGAACCGAAACTTTTTTTTTAACCTGGACTTTTTTTCGTGCTGTACTGTGTTATCAAACTTCGCATACGCATTGAGTTCCAGTGACACTACAACATTAGAAGCTATTCAAAGATTACGTAACGCAATTAGGGATTTAAAATTTGTTACTGAACCTAAAATTTATACTTTTGCGGGTAGGATACTTAAAAACCCCTAAAATTACTTTGTGTAATATGTGAATAGTACCTTATGATTATAAAAGTGGACAGGGAAACATCTATTCAAAATAAATAAATATTCCTTTTTTTTAGCAATTTTTACTTAACACGTTCTTGTGAAACTTACCACGCATTGAGTTCCCATCAAAATAATTGCATTGCTATGATTTCAAAAGTGAACAGCGGCACGCCTCTGCCAAATAAATACTAATTAAAGCAAATCTACTGCGGTACATTTGAGATATTGATGCAATTTTCAGCACACATTGAGTTCCCGTGATAGAGCAACGTTATGAGCAGCGCCCCACCCACTCGAAGTAGATATCCCTCATCAAATACTGTTCATTGCATCTTTTTTTAAATCTTTGTTAATTAATACTTGTTTTACAATCAAATTGACTGATGATTTTTTTAAACAATCAGGTCTAGTTAGAGAATTTTTCATGATGAAATTTTTGTTTGAAGAATGTAAAACAAAATGAAAATTGGTAATCAAAACCATGTCGAATTTCTGGGACAGGCCTGTATATTGGTTTCAGGGTTCCCAGCTTTTTTTTCCTTTCATATCTCCAATTTCCGAAGTTTAATGCCAAACAAACACTATCACCCCAATTATGAATAGAAATTCCTCATGAAATTTTTCCCTTTTTCCTTTTCTCCTACTATGAATAAAAATATCCTCATTTTATTTTTTGGTCCATTTTTATAACCCATGTAAAAGGGGAAAAAAATAAAAAGCTAAAAAGTAGATATTCCAAATATATTTAAATTTTGGATTCTAATCGAAAAAAAAATCCCTCACAAAACAGAAGGGAGTTTGAATTAATTGGAGAAATTTTTTCTCGAGAAAAACCTTTCCTCATGAAACAAATTCCTTGCGAATATTTATAATTGGGCTGTATTTCTTATACATAACAAAACTTTAGAACTTTTCGAAACTCTTAAACTGACAACGCTGTTGGTTATTTTAATTCAAATAATTTTTAATTCTGGCTTAAGTTCTTTAATAAAATTTTTACTTAATCAATTTATTTTAAAAAATCAATTAATTTTTATGAAGAAAAAATTATTATAATTTTTATAAAATTTTTAAATTAAATGGCAATTTTTGCCATTTTTTGGAAACACCATTACTCCTCATCAGAGTTTATGTGCTTGCTATACTTTTCGCTGTTCACGGTGGCGATATTTGCGTCTAAACATTAATATTTGCACCACTTCATTACAAAGTATTTTACTCGTAGTGAATTTCAAATTTTTTTCTTGTTCTTTGATAAAAAAAACAAAACGGATTAAGAACACATTCAGACTTAGATCATGTTATAAAAGGGATAAACATAATATATATACTAAGCATGTACATATATCATGATTTTAATTTAAGATACTTACTTGAAGAAATTAATGGTCTGCCTTATTGTTCTTCGATCGTACCTTTTGAAATGGAATTTGAATAAAATATCATGTAACGACTTTTGATGATTTGTGGTGAACTTATTTGTACATCCCGTAGAAACTTGATTTTCTTCGCTTTACTTCTTTATTTGCAAATTTAAAAAAATAAACTACATCTTGAATTATAATAAATAACTATAAGAAAAAATAAACGGAAATTTTCAAAAATTACTAATTTGATTTTTCAACTTCAATTTCGCGTACAAACCAATTTCAATCTTTTGTCTTCTTAATATCGGATGTTTCTTGAACCAAATATTTCCACCAAAATAAATATTTCAAAGCAAAAAAGGAAAAACTTAAAATAGTTAAAGCCAAAGGTCCCTTGCTTGTGCGTGAGGAAGAGGAGGAAGCTGAAGATGTTAAAAGACGTCCATCGTTAGAATGATTTGTGGAATACTTTGAATAGCAGCGCACGGCAGGAGTTTCTAAAAACGTGTTTGCTGTAAATTGGCCTACTGCAAGTCATTGACTGCTAGTAGTTTTGTCGCTTATTGCTGGTGTAACTGGTAAAATGCTAAACTTTATAGCATTACCCGTGGTACGTTTTTGCACTATTCTACCAATAACTTGGGGAGTTTTAATGATCTCTTCGAAAGCTTTAAATATTTTTTCACAGTTGACCAAATCCTTCTCAGAGCTTGCTTGTATTAAAATGCGAACATCATGTTGTTTATTCAACCATTTGGAAATGTTTTTTAGGCGTGACGATAAATCATGTTCGGCTATGCGTGCGCTAATGCTTAAGAATTTCTCAGATTTTTTTGAAGCAGCCGCAGCTTTATCACTGCGTTTATCAGATTTCGTCTCATCGGTCAATTCGCTTTGCAGCATTTCAGCTGCCGTTAAAAGTCTGACAGAAAAAGATAACATTATGAACTTATTGATAATCGCAATACATGTTTTAGAACATACTTATATACTGGCCTTTGTGTCTTAGAATCCATATCCACAACTTTTACTAGATGCATGGATCGCCGTTTGGCCAAATTTTTGGCATCCTCCAGTGCGGTTACTGTCATATTATGGTTTTGCATTAATGTTATTTTAAACGTTTCCTTATTTTTCTTCCGAGTATTCGAAGACTCATTATGTTTCGTCGCATCGGGATTCTGTTTGTTGAGATTTAAAATTACAGCGGTTGTCTTCAAACTTTTTATCTGTAATTGTTGCCCCTGAAGGAAAGAAAACTTAAGGAACGGCTTTCCAAATAACACTCTTGAAGAATTTGTTAGTAAAAATGCCATTTCTAATGTGTTATCTTGTTTATATTTGTTTTGTAACTATATTTCAGTTCCTCTTTTGTTTAAATTGATCAGGTGTTGGGTGAGTTTTTCTTTACTAGATTGTGGCAAAGATGCCACATCGTTCATGTTGTCCCATTGTGCAAGTTGCCAACTAAGTTTCCCGTGTATATCGACTTATGTTCAATGTGAGATTTAAGGCGCGTTTACAATAGGTCTTCACGTAGAAATTTCATTGCTGAGAACAAGCACAAACATCGGCAGAGTATTGATAGTTCGATTGCTTTTAGGTAGAGAACACGTAAAATTGCCTCGTCACAAATTCAAAATTTGCAAAGTGAGAGGTTGAATAAATATGTCATAATTGTTATACATAAACATGCGATTTGTAGATAAAAGTTTATAGTTTTCAATATTTCTTTAGTTTTCCACTCCACTACGTTTTTTTTTAAAATTAGATATGTATTTTAAATTTTCTAAATTTAAATTCGCAATGCTCTAAAGAGATATGGCAGCAGATTGATAGGCAATAATTGCTCAAGCATTCATTGCGCCATGGATTGCCACGTATGGCTACCGCGGTTCACACCTAACAATTTTCATGAACGCAATCAAATTTGACAATTGACACGTGAAGACCCAGTGTTAGTAACTGTAAGTTAGTTTTGGTGAATTATTGTCTAGTGTAGACGGCGAAAAACGAAGGTTTAGCTAGACTAGAAAGCATATATAAAGCTCTACATTATCCGGTATGTTCCATTTTGAAGTAGAGTTCGATTGAAATCACTTCAGTTTAAGTTTGGTATGTTCTGCATTCTTTTTACATTTGAATTTCAATATTCAATACATATATAGTCTAGTTTTCCGGACCATCAAATATGAAGTTTACTTTTGTAGAACTGGGCTTTGGGCATTTTATCGGTTACATTTTTTATCATGGCAGCACTGCTTGGAGTTGCCACTCTTTTCAGAAAATGAAAACGACGGTGGTGCTGCCATACTTCCGACACGGTTAATAAAAATACTGATACGTTATGATCCGTTTATATATTATTTGCTTTTATTTTATCAATGTAACATTATTTATTTTGAAATTTAGTTTTACTTTTTATATTTATACTTTATGATTTGAATAGCGTAAGTAAAAAGATTTAAATGGGTTAACTTAAAAAATTGCACTTAAACTTAAACACACAAAAAAGCTAAAAAAAGTATTTATTGAGCATACATATATAAAAATGTGTGTATAATATAATAATAAATAAATATACCTATACATATTATAGTTTAACTTAAAAAATACATCTATCTTGATATTTCGTTAACAATATACACCAGATTTCCTAAAAAAACAGTGAGAATACGAAATAAATACACTATATATTTATTTCATTATTAAATGTATATTCATGAATGTACTATGTATATTTCTCCTTTAAGGTTAAGAAAAGCAATTTGTGAATTTCTATGACCACAGATAATAGTCTGAGTTCAGGGTTGAAAGAAAATATGTGGTTAGAAATTTAAAAAGGAAACAAAAAATATTGTTTTTTGGAATGATATGAAAAGTTTAGAACCACATTCAAAGTTCTAATTAAAGTTGTAAGAGTGAGAAAAGGACAGTTTTGGTTACGAGTATCTGTTATGTATGTAAGTATATACAAAAGTATTACTATTATTTAATTATAGGACACAAATTTTTGTTTTAATATATCTCTTTGCTAGTTTAGTCAATAAACATCTTGAAAGATGTTCTAAAAATACCATACATTTACTTGATGGCCCATCTTTGAAAATTATCCAAGTCAAGTTTTTTTTTTTGTAAATTATACCTTCCGGAAACTTTAAAGCGTGAAGTTATCAAAATATTATTATACATTTCCCGTGATATTTGAATTAAGTAGATATTTTTATAGCATCTATCACGTAAAGCAACGATTTGGAGTATCGTTAAGCCTAATTTCAAAGTGTATTTTTAATAAATAAATCTATGTCGGTGTGGAACTTAATTAAGAGAAAATTACCAAGAGAACCGTTTAAAATCTTTCTTATTGTAGAACTGCCTTAAAGCCATGTTACCTGTCGTATCTATTACTGTTTCCGGTTACTTTTTAGACTCTTTGAATTTCAAATAATTTCACTTCAGTATCGTACCAAATAGCTGGCTCTACATTTCGCAGATAAATAACACCCCAAATGTAGGTACGGAACCATGCTGTTGTGCCAGCATTTGCTTGATATTTTCGTATAAGTATTGGATGTGGCACGGGCAGTAGCCCCACCAGTGTTCCGTGTTGTAAAAATTTCAAAATTTCCGATTCATCTGTTAGACCCTTATCAATGCAGATTTTCTCCACTTGTGGTACCAAAACCTGTAGCAAGCGCATTATAGTTTGTAAGGGCAGTTTTGAGCGCCACGAAACAATCCATTCGGGCGTAGGAGTCCAAACTTCGGCTGAGGGTTGATGGACCATTCGTATACTACCACGGTGAGCCACTGAGAGGCGACTTAAGGGAGATTTATCTTCACTAGGCTCTACATGACCATTTGGACTGGCAGTTCGTGATTCTGAAGGAGTACTCTCGTTGTTCTTATCGAAACTCACAATGTCGGACGTGCCATCTATGGTAGGTGTTTGATCGGCCGAGCCCGGATGGGCCTGTTCTCGTTCAGTCATTTGGTTAATTCCAGGTGTATCGGGAAGAGAAGCTTTTAGTGTACCTGGTTCCGCTGGCATCGCTGAAAAGGCTCCTTCCATTTGTTGCTCACCCGGTTGGGTGTGCGATTCGGTTTCAGATTCTTCCACTGGACTTATGATATTTTCTTCACTTCTGCCCATCTTAACAGACACTTCCTTAACTTCTTCCTCTTCATCCAAATCATCGTCTTCATCATCCTCATCCTCAGCAGAATTAGGTAAAGGATTGTTGAAGTTATGCACCACTGTTGTTAGCCGTTTTTGCCTAACTGGTGGCAAATTAAATTTACCCACTTTACGGCCACTTAGACACTTTGCTATGCCAGCCATGTCGGAGGGCAAATTAGCCATGGCATGAAACACATGTCTTTTGCGTATTATCGTGTATACCAAATTGGAGTTACCATCAAATTGGTATTGTATGATATTATTAAAGATTTCCAATAAAAAGAACACCAAATGATGATTACTGGGGGCCGACAATAAAAACCAAGGTGTACTAAAGGCCTCCAGTAAATGCAATAATTTTACGCTGGCCACCATGGATAAAGTCTTCAAATATGGTGAAACATTTACCAAAATCGTCAACAAGCAATCAAATAGAGGCTGTAAACGCTGATGACCAGTTGCTATGATTTTATGAAAAACAGTTATTAAGAGATCAGCATGAGTGCCAGTAAAAACAGGTATATCCATTGGTACAGTGGCTGTATATGGTTTATTTAAACGTACACCAAAATTGCGTTCACCTTTCATATGAAAATCACAGTTCAAATATGTTTTGAAAATATTATAATTAAATAATTGTTGTACTTACCCGACAGCAATAACAAAATAAAGACACCAATATGCATGAGCCCCACTTTAGATTGGTCCGCTCTTGAATAATTCAAATGATATAGTATAGGTATTAAAATATCCAACACATCGGAGCTTTTTAGTACAAAATACAAAAACTTCTTATTGTAGTCACAAATTTTCCAAAACAAAATCAACAGTTCTTGATGACAATGCAAACGTTTAGTAGAATTTGGCAAATAATTTTGCAACAAAGGGTTGTTAAGCAAACGTGTAATGCCTTTTAATATAAAATGAAAGTCCTCGTCGCGATGTACACGAGACAAATAATTGATAAATAAATTGTCACCACACGGATCATCGTAAGAAGAGGAGGATATAACAGTACTACTGCCACCTTTAGCAGGTCTTTGTTGTTCCAGTTGATGATTTTGAAATTGTTGTTGCTGCATTATCATGTCATGGTCTAAGGTAACAATAAGGATTTGCAAACAGGCTTCTACCAAGGGTTCTGTAGTGTCTGTGAAGAGCAGATGATTGTAGGGCACACCAAAACCCACTGGATCATAAGAACAAACAGTATTTAAAAAAGACGTAAATAATGGTAAGGCATGGCGATTATCTGCCGAGGTAAAATAAGCTATCCATTTGTTTGGTTCCTCCTTGGGCTGAGGAGTACGATACATGGGCTCGGAGAAACAAGTTAATAGTAATTTCAATAATTCTGTACGTTTACGTTCCATATTCGCGTTTTTTGGCGGAGAATGGGCAAAACCCACACCTGCCTCCCATATATGCTCACAACTATCAATATTAGCCAATTCTTCGGCCTTGTCTGGGCCAGGACGGCGGGTAGACGTCACTGTAAAATCTGGACAAAATAATAAATCACATATGGCATTTAAAAGTGACTGAGCTAAAGGAACAGTATGATTCTGTGAAGCCAAATGTTGTCTTTCCGCATCATCTACTTCTCCCCCTCCCGCTATACTTTTTGGATTAATTTTTTCTTGGCTAGCTGGCAAACTACTCCAGAAAAAATTACGCCATTTTTCATCTTCAAATATATAGGGCAAAATGCGTATTAACAAACGCACGCAATTTAACACACACTGCTGTTCGGCTTGGGTGCGACAGCTACTATCTACCGCCTCCGCAAGTTTTTCCACAGCCTTGTAACATAAGGTGGCCAAGTTGGAAGGATTATCTATGCGAATATTACGTATCTCAGCAGCTGTTACTAAGGCAAACACATCTTCCAGAGTGGTCTGATGGCCAGACCAAAATTGTTCCCAAAAAGGGTCATCTGCATCGATCTTTTGATTTTTTTGTGTCAACTGAACAATGGCTTTGCGAAAGTTCAACTTTGAGTCAGTATTGCCCATATTGAACGGTTTTATAATCAATTTATTTTTTTCCTTTTTAAACCTTTTTTTTTTAATTCAAAATTTTAATAAACCTATTGATTTTTTCACAAATTGTAAGATTTTTCTATTTTAATCGAGTTTCCTTCTATTTTAATCAAAACACGTACTGCAGAAAAAAATTCTTTGACACATAATTTTATTTTTGCTCATTTTTCTTCAGTTTCTTTCAATCTTTATTTTAAAAACGTTGCCAGAGCTTGCTGCTAAATGATAATCGGCATTTCACACAAAAAATGATACAAATGTCGTAATATTATTCATTCCATAATCAAACATTAAAAAACCTACTCGCACCCTGTATATAATTATGACAAAATCTCGTGTGAGTATTTATATTAAAAACAAATTTCATAATTCATTCTTGTTTTCAATATATAAAGTATCCATAGTCTATGATAATGACGCATAAAATTATTGTAAGTTGTATAACAATTACAATAATGCAGAAAACAATATGTATAATAATTATAAAATTTATTATTCGAGACAGTTCCCGATATCTTTTTTCAAAGAATTCTAATAACATCTACTGATGATTTGGCATAGGCACCAATCAAATGCATACATGTATATAGACTAGCTAAACCCCTCAACAAGCAAAACTTTTTGAAATTCTTCAAAACGTATAGTGTTGGAATAAAATAACTCAAAATATGACAATTACTGCTGTCTGATTGACGCACTCATTAATTATTTCTAACATACTATATTTAATGCAGATATATAACATACATACATATATAAAACATTTAATGTTACACGTAAGCCCTAAACAGCTGCGCCAATGTTGCTATCTGAGCAAAACAGTTATAACAGTTACAAGTTATTGTTGTAGGTATATCTGTTCAAATGCTTTTATCTTCTTATTACAAAACTGAACCTTTTTTTGGTTAATCTTTTTGACAGTTTGTTTTGTTCAGCGAAACGTCACCACTTATTGATAGAAAACACAAAAGAAAATACAAGTCGAAAAAATTGAATTTTTTTTAATTTGTGGTTGCGTGTTATAATTTAAAAGGAAAATTAGCAATTTCCTTAAAAAATGGAAATTTGAACAAATACTTAACGGTCAAAAGTATTTATTAAATTTTCTATAAGTGATAATTAAAAAAGTGAAAATACTGGTGCAAAAAAGTTATTGCCTCTAACAACACCCTTCTAATATTTTTGGGTTTGAAGAAAAAAACCTTTCTTCAAACTAGAAACCAGAAGCAAACAAATTTTATCAAGGCTTTTCATTAATTTTTGAACAAAAAACACACAAATAATGTCTTTACCCGGCAATGGCATATTTGTGGTGAGGGGCGAAATGTCCACTTTGATGACTGCTATGCGAAGAGGCTCCCGCTGGAATGCCACCGCATACGTGGTAAGTTTGTATTCGATTTATAGATGAGTATGCAAAATTTTGTACGAGTGTTTGCATGTTTATCTGTGTTTAAGTTAACATATGGATTTTCTATGTAGTGTTTATCTTTATTGAATTAAAAATTATTCAATTTGTATTGCTCTTTAGGATGAAGAAAAAGATGCTCTAATGAAACTATTTATGGATCTTAAGCAGGTGCTTAATCGCATAGAAGATTTGCGTCTTATAGATCCTAATGTATTTTTGGCCCCTTTCTTGGAAGTTATACGCACGGAGGAGACCACAGGAGCGGTTACAAGTTTAGCTTTATCAGCCATAAACAAATTTCTATCGTATGGATTAATAGGTAAGATCATTTTATTTGAAGCAGAAGGTGAGTATAAAAAAAAGAAATTGTAGTTGGGACAAAATTTTAAACTTTAACTTAGCATATTTTGAATTTGCTAGAAAATGTGTAAAAATATAAACGATTAGATTTAACAGGGACATATGTAAATAGAAAGCAACGAATATTTCGATTCCGAAATGTAGTTTGTTTTGGAAAAGGAATGCTTTCGAATGGTTGTATTTACTTCATTTCATTTATTTATTTATTTCAATAGTACATGCATGTGGCCTCATGGCGAATAAAAATAAATGCGTATTACTTAGCATTTCTACTATGAGACATATCTACAATTTAAGTATGTATGTTAAATTACATAACAATATAATTCAAAACATAACATCCTAACGACTCCTACACCAACACAAGTTAGTAAATTTAATTGAAAGAGAAAATAACAAAGAAATCCAAATATCTGGTGTTTTTAGATTAATCAAATTAAGAAATGCTCAAAGGTTTCGCTTAGAAACCGCCATAGACATATCGAAAGAGGGTAAAGTTTTAGATAAAAGATTCCAAGACCGTGTAGCACGTACAATAAATGATTGCTGATACACTGTGTTATATACGCGAGGTACACATATTTGAGCATTTTTTGACCGATCTATTAAACGATATCATCTCCACAATACTTAATGAACAATATATGTACATATATTCTATTTTCGAACCAAATTACAATAAATAGTATAAACATGCAGATAAAAGAACAGCAACACACAGACGTGTGAACATTAAAAAAAGAAAGATATGAATAATGATAGTAGAAGTATAAAGATAGTATAAAGCTTTTAAAAAGCTCTTTTAACATCTTAAGACAGCAACCCATATCGAAATTAGTATCTTATAACGCAAGCAATATTCGCTGCAAACATCTTTAGACAATTTGCACATAGAATGAAATACAAATAATTTTGGGAACAAGTCTAGTTTAGTGGCACATCTCAAAAAAAAAAAAAAAAATATATATATATTATGTCCTGTGCTTCCTATAAGGAACAAAGGGCCACAAAAAAAATATGGGGGTATAGAAAATGGTGAAATAAGAAGAAAATGTAAAATAAAAAATTGGGGGAAAATATAGTTTCCGAATTATGGGCCTCCGAAGTTTCCATATATATGTATATATATATATATATATACATATATATGTGTGTGTGATTTTCCACTGCATTTGTAAACGTATATGGCCAATATTGATATCATTTTAAAGCTTTTGAAAAATATTTATATAAAATATAAAAAATTTAATGAAAAATATTTAACTCTTGAGTTCTCCATACAGTTTATACAAAATTTTATCCGAAAATATTACAAATCTGCACTAGGTGAGAATGTAGTTTATTCAAATGAAAGGATTTTGTAATCTATGGTATAACAAACACCGGCTTCGCTAAAGAAAGCATTTTTGCATAGCCAGCCTTCGGCCGGGCTTAAGGATTTTCTCCTCCATGTATAACGACCACTGGCTTCGCTAACTAAAGCATTTTCGCATAAATTTTGTATGTTCTAAAAGAGTTCTTCAAAAGCTTTAAAATGATACCAATATTTGTCATATACGTTTATTCATGCAGTGGAAAATCACATATAAATATATACGGAAACTTCAGAGGCCTATTACGCAAGAACTATACGTTTCTCCCAATTTTTTATTTAACATTTTTTTCTTATTTCACCATTTTCTACACCCCTATATATTTTTTTTTATTTTTTTGAGCTATGTCACTAGACTTAAGCCTAATTTTGGTTTGTCATAAGCAACACGCAGTTGTATTAAAGGAACTATTTTATTTTTTTTTATAAGAAAATAAAAAATTTGCTTAAGTGCTTTAAAGTGTACTCAAGAATTTCTAAAGTAACTATAATAAACAAAAAAAAAACATTCAACCTTATTCCAGTTGGCGACAACGATGTTGCATTAACAGAATACCAAAAAATTGGAGCTTCTCTACTCGCTCTCGAAAACATTTTTGTGCTACTGACAGTCGATTTCAGTTTTCTAAGGTTCAGAAAATAACATGAGCCTGTCAATAGTAATTAGTTGTTGTCGACAGCGGGTAGACAAGCCGCAATTTTTTCGGTATTGTGTTGACGTGACGTCGATGTCACCAACTGGAATAAGGGTGATTGGCTGACGAGTACATAAAAAATATTCTTTAAAATAACATACTCTCCCCATATATCGTATAGATCCCACATCACCAAATCTAGCTGTGATCATTGAAAACATAGCTGATGCTGTAACACATGCCCGTTTTATGGGTACCGATCAATCATCAGATGGTGTAACTCTCTTTCGCGTGGTTGAAGTTTTGCATACGCTTATGCGCAGTCCAGAAGGTTCAGTACTAACTAACGAATCGGTGTGTGAAGTAATGTTAAGTTGTTTTAAAATCTGTTTCGAGCCACGTCTTAATGAACTGTTGAGAAGATCTGCTGAACAGGCCTTAAAGGACATGGTGCTCTTGCTGTTTATGCGTTTGCCACAGTTTGCTGATGATCGCAGTGAATCGGGTTTATTGAAAAAATTTCAAATGATGGCTGCCTCAATGGAAAAGGATAAGAAACTACGTAAGAAATCTATTAAAATGCAAGCAAATGAAAGTGGCAATTGGAAACGCACACAGACTTTGAAGGGCAACGATTTAACTAAGGCAGGAACCGAAGATCAGCAACGTAAAATATCTACGCATTCACAGTCAGGAGAAGATGTTGGTTCATTACAAACACCTGGATCGATCAGTCACTTAAAAGCTCCCCCCTTGGCTACCACACCGGCCACACCAGCCGGTAATATAGTGGATTTGCAGGGGAAAATAACACAAACTCCCACATCCGCGATAACTCTCCCGGAAAGCGGAGATGTTGCAGGTGAGAATGTATCCGTAAATACGAACGTAGATGCAACAACGCCTTCGATATCGGTAGAGCTGGCTTCGCCAGCTGCCAACAATACAGAAAATGAACCTGAGTATCGCCCAAAATCACCACATTCTCAAGGTGGCAGCAGTGAATACATAAACTCTGTAGGTGTACGTTTCACCCAACAAAATTCCGTAGATGGAACAGAGGGTATGGCACCTTTGGTACCCTACGGATTGCCTTGTATTCAAGAGCTATTTCGTTTCCTGATTTTATTGTGCAATCCCCTGGATAAACAAAACACAGATGCCATGATGCATATGGGTTTAAGTTTGTTGACGGTGGCCTTTGAAGTGGGGGCGGATAATATTGGGAAATATGATACATTGCTGCAATTAGTCAAAGATGACTTGTGTCGTAATTTATTTTCGGTAAGTATTATAGTTTAGTTTCTTATTCTTATAACACAGACAAAATCTTGATTTGACATTTCTGCTTTAAGCTTATGAATTCCGAGCGTCTTACTATATTTGCGGCCGACTTACAAGTTTTATTCTTGCTCTTTGAATCCTTAAGGGGTCATCTTAAATTCCAACTGGAATTTTATTTAAAAAAGCTTTCAGAAATTATAGCTAGCGATAATCCCAAAACTGCTTATGAGATGCGCGAATTGGCACTGGATAATCTCTTGCAATTATGGCGCATACCTGGTTTTGTAACAGAGCTTTATGTTAATTATGATTGCGATCTATATTGCAGTGATTTGTTCGAAAGCATTACCAATCTTTTATCAAAGTACACTTTATCTGCTACAAATGCCATCTACAATACCCATATAATAGCCATGGATACTTTGATATCGGTGGTGGATAGTATAGAGGCTAATTGTGCAGCTGCCAAAAATACCAATTCCAATGCAGGCGATTTAGCTAATAGTGCTAATAATACTCCCTCCTCGGCTCTCAGACATTCACGTCACAATTCCGGCTTAGAAAGCATCATTATCGATGATCCCAACAATTTTGAAGACACCAAAGTGGAAAATATCTCAAAATTTATTAACACATCCTCACGTTTGCGTTTACTTTCGGCTGATACCGCGGCTGAAAAGGCAATAACAAGTGAATATCTAAAAGATGTGAAAAACAAGAAACGTGTACTGAGTCAAGGAACTGAGCTTTTCAATCAACGTCCCGATAAAGGTATACAATTTTTACAAGACAACGGTATACTTAAAGCTCAATTAGATCCGATGGAGGTTGCCTTGTTTTTGCGCGAAAATCCTGGCTTAGATAAGAAAATGATTGGTGAATACATATCGAGGAAGAAAAATGTTGATTCGAAAATTCTAATGAATTTTGTGGAATCTTTCGATTTTAATGGTTTGCGTGTCGATCAGGCTTTGCGCTTGTATTTGGAAACATTCCGTTTGCCCGGAGAGGCACCGTTGATATTTTTGGTTCTGGAGCATTTTGCAGATCATTGGCATGTAAGTAGATTATTATGAGTTCATACAGATGTATATGTACATATTATGTTTGTGCATATTTTTTGTTTGTTTTTAAATAAACTATTCTTAAAAAAAATATATTTGTAAGACGCTGTTCACATATTAAGTAACGTAATTTTAAACAATTTTTTTCTGTATTAATTACAAAACATTGTTAATTTGAATTTTTATTCAGATTTTCAAAAACTTTTGTTTGTTGAGGTTTTTTTAGCTAGTCTACATATCTACATGCATTTCATTGGTGCTAATGCCAAATTATCAGTAGACCTTAAACCATATTTTTAAAAAGTTTCAAACCTCTTCTCTTATACAAAAGCTTTTAAAAAACCAATGAGAATTTTTAAAACTACAAAAGCATAAATAAGCATAGTAGACTTATTATTATTTTGTAATTTTTGAAATTCTCATTGGTTTTTTAAAAGTTTTGTATATTTCAAATTCCTTTACACTTCCTCTAACTGACGACGAGACTTACAGCAGAGTAAGGAAAGTGGTTTAATGTCGTAATATACTTCTACATACTACATCTAGGTGAACCATCTATTGATGAAAGCCATTTTATTCATTATTAAAATTTCAAAATTGTTGATAACTTTAAACTTGTTTAATCCGTTCTGCTATTCTGTTGAATAAATTGTTCCAATTATACTTTTATTAATAAAAAAATTATTTTTATTTATAAAAAAATTTCTTAAATAAAAAAAGACAAACATTAATTTAAAAAGAAATGGGTAAAGTCAGACTTGTACTTAAGCCAAACAATTCCTTTCGACATATGTATTTAATAATATCTAAAGCTAAGCTTAGACGATATGTCGAATCAGCATATTTATGCTGAAAAATTTGTTACAAGTGCTTGCATATCGTGTAAACGCAAAATTTTTTCAGCACACGTATGTTTAACAGCATTTGCTAACACTTCGTTAACAATACCAACAAACGTATATTGGTAATTTCAGCATATAGTGTAAACAGCATATTATTTGTGCTTAAAATTTCCTGCGTATGCTGACAGATATGCCAAGCGTATGCAAGCCTTTCAGCATATGCCAAAGCCCATTCATTTGAAAAATTGAAATGTTTAATATCATTTAATAGTCGACGAAATAGTAAGAAATAGAGAAAGTCAGCCACATTGCAAAAATCGCAAAATTCCGCAAAAAGTTGCAAATTTAGAAAAAGTTGTAAAATCTTCTAAAACGAGCTAAAAATGCAAGAAATGTGAAAAACTCACAAAAAACTACAAAAATGGCGAAAATTCGCAATAACTTCCGATCATTGGGAAGATTAAAATGTTTAATATTATTTAAAAGTCGAGGAAGCAATAAAAAATAGAAAAATTAACTCACATTGCAAAAAAACGCGAAATTTCGCAAAAAGTTGCAAATTTTTGAAAAAGCCAGAGAAATTTGTAGCCATGTACCCGTGTAGCCTGCTGTCGTGAATGTGTTTATATCTTAATGTATCTCGATTTTGTACTTGATAAGTTTTGCAATAGCTATTGATATTTCCACCGAAGACATCATTTATCTTTATTTTTATTTTTTATTTATATTAATAAATTTTATTGCAAAAATTATACGTATAAATACATAAGTTGAATAATAATTAAAAATTGTTGTCAGACTCACTAATTTCACAAACAAATGTTTATGAGACTCAGCATATGTGGCACCATATAAAATTCAACATATCGTATAAACACAAAAATCGTATGCTAACTCTTATGTTGACATTTCATTTGCTTACATATTCTGACATAAGAAAAATTTGCTACTTTCAACATATGTAGACGTCAAACATATTGAATATGCTGATAGAAGCATTTGTTTTTATTTTCAAGCATATGAGTGTTAGCATACATATGCTGATTCAACATATCGTCTAAACTTAGCTTAATACAAAAAAATTCTCCTGTCAAATTCGATATATTGCAGAGAACGACAAACGATAGAATAATAAATAAATTACTCTAGCATATATTGAATATTTTCAATACAAAATATTTTTCGTATCTGTTCAATTTCATAATTATATGTATCGGTCGGTGGTGCGCATTTTGTTTTATACCTGTATGTATTCATGCTCATATTTGTTTATATCCATGCGTAGCTATATGTATCGATAGGTACTCCAATACTATAAGCACATTTATTTTAAAACTTTTTGTTCGATAAGTATTGCCTGAAATTTTGCCTGTAGTTGTATTATGGAGTTCGTTTCGTAATTATTAGGAACCATTTTAAAACGAAATGCGATAAAGTGATATTAAAAAATTCGCGTTAACTTGGAAAGTATACAATTTTACGTTGAAGGAAATTTTTGCAAACATTTTTGCGAATAGGAAAAGCTTAAAAATGGATGAAGATCCTTAAATAAAAAGCGAACGAAACGAAAAAGTTAAGCTAGTTGCAAAAATCTGTATAATTAGCAAATTTTTCACATTCCTTACATTTTTAGCTCTTTTTAGAAGATATCACGGCTTTTTCAAAACTTTGCAACTTTTCGCGGAATTTCGCGTTTTTTGCAATGTGGGTGACTTTTTCTATTTTTTATTGTTTCATCGACTTTTAAATGATATTCACCATTTTAATTTTCCCAGTGATTGGAAGTTATTGCGAATTTTTGCATTTTTTTTGTGAGTTTTCCACATTCCTTGCATTTGTAACACGTTTTAGAAGATTTTACGGCTTTTAAAAATTTTGGAAAATTTTGCGAACTTTCGCGATTATCGCGATATGAACACAGAATATTGATCCAATATGCATGAATTTCATTGACTTTATTTTTATGCAAAAATTATTTTGCCTAAAACAAATATAAGTTGAAACTAAATTGTTTCTTTTTGTTATAGTTCTGCAAACAATTTTTTTTCAAACGCTACAACATTGTCTCTTATAGTCATATTTATGGATAATCATCGATACGTATCTATATTTGTACGTATTCCTAGCAATATAAAAAGCATTTTTTTATTTATTTGTGCTTCACCTATCGATATGCGCACTTATTTATGTTGTAACCCGTTTGTAGTCATTGCTTTCTGGGAACGTATTTGTTTGTACCCCTACATTTTAATTATTATACATTTTTGAATATGCGCTATGTCGTTCACTGATATATTGTCGCTTACGACAATTTGGCGCTAAGCGGTCGTAATGTATTTTCATATTTTAAAACTTTATAACTTTTTTTAGAAACAAAACGGTGAACCATTTGCCAATACCGATGCCGCATTTAGTGTGGCTTATGCCGTTATAATGTTAAATATGGACCAACATAATTCTAATGCCAAACGGTTGAATGTGCCCATGACGCAAGAAGATTTTCTTAAAAATTTGCGAGGTTTAAATGGTGGCACCGATTTTGATCAGGAGACATTGGCCACCATATTTAATGCCATTAAGTAAGCTAACTTTGACTTTATATATCTATATATCTGTACAAAAATATATAACTAATGTTACAACTTCACTAGAAACGAGGAAATAATTATGCCGGCCGAACAGACCGGTTTGGTGCGCGAAAACTATTTGTGGAAAGTGCTATTGAGACGTGGAGCCACTGCAGATGGAGCCTTCAATTATGTACACGATTCTACTTATGATATGGAAATCTTTAATGTAATTTGGGGTCCATCGTTGTCTTCATTGAGTTTCATGTTTGATAAAAGCAGTGAAAATGGTTATCAAAGAACTTTAACGGGTAAATTTTCAAGAGAACAATTCTTCAAACTTAATGTTCACGGTTTAATTGGAGAGTGATATTTTTTTTGCAGGTTTCACCAAATCTGCTGGCATTTCAGCCTTTTATAATCTACACGAAGATTTTGATGCTCTGATGTTGACACTTTGTAAATTCACCACGATCCTAAGCAGTGCTCAGCAGGAGGCGCCTAATCCTGCCTTAAATGAAATTGTGCAAGCTGTTAATTTTGGGCTGAATCCCAAAGCACAGGCTGCCATACGTACAGTGTTTGCCTTGGTTCATGATTATGGTGATTCTTTAAGAGATGGCTGGCGTCATATTTTAGATATTTATCTGCAACTATTTCGTTTGAAATTATTACCGAAATCTCTAATGGAAGTGGAAGACTTTTGTGAAGCTTCGGGCAAGGCACAATTAATACTGGAGAAGCCCAGTCAAAAACAAGAGTCTGGTTTATTTTCCAGTTTATATTCTTATCTGTCATCGGAGGGCCAACGGGAGCCGTCCTATGAAGAGCTGGAATTTATAAAAATTGGCAAAAAGTGCATAAAAGATTGCCAATTGGATCAAATGATACAAGAATCCAAATTTGTACAACTCGAATCATTGCAGGAGCTATTGAAACAAGTATTGGGTAACCTAAAGGCTCCCAATGCTCACAAATCTATAGGCATGCCGTATGCTGAAGACATAGTGGTATTTTGGATGGAGTTTTTGGTCAAAATTGTCATTTATAATCGGGATCGTATGATACCCTTGTGGCCGGCCGTCAGGGATCAAATGTATCTTTTGCTAATGGGCAGTTCATCATGTGGCTATGATTATTTGTTGAATCGTTGCATCGTGGCCATGCTTAAGTTGGCCATATATTTAATGCGCAACGAGGAATTGTGTCCTGTGGTTTTGAAATCTTTAAAAATGCTGCTTATGCTAAAGCCCAGTGTTATTTTACGCATTTCCAAGCAAATATCTATTGGCATGTATGAGCTGCTCAAGACTTCGGCACAAAATATACACTCGGAGCAGGATTGGCAGATAGTATTTACTATACTGGAATGTGTAGGCGCTGGCGCAGAGCCTCCAGAATATGAAGATGCCTCTTTGCCGCAACCCAATGGCTTGGCCGCTAAATCAGATGGCGCTGCAAGCAGTGAAGATGATTCGGGACTACCAGATCGTGGCTACATATCAGACTCTGAATTGGCTGGCAAACAAACTAGACCGCAAAAGATTCAGCAGGCTGGGCAACAGCCAAACTCCAATACCAGCAGTCCATTTGCATCTAGTCCAAGCACGGAAAATTGGATTTTGGTTAACAAAGATACCGACTTAACGTCGACTTCGTCTCGGCCGCAGTCACCACCCGAATCTATTGCTGGCGCTCCCGCTCTATCCAATCTGATATACAATTGCAAACTTATGGATCACTCGCCATTTGCTTTATTCAAATGCTGGGATTCTTTGGCATTCATTGTACGCAATGTGGCCCACATAACGCCCTATAACTTTGAGAGCTGTGTCAGATGTATACGCACTTTTGTTGAGGCCTGTCGTGATGGTGGCATACGACAGCGTCGTAAATTCGATGCTGCTTTGGCAGCCGGGGCACAAAATCAAAAGAAGAAATCTGTTAACAGACGCAACGACAGATCGTCGGATCGCTCTAAACATAACACACATGATAATCAGGGTCATTCGGATAAGGCCGGTGAAGGCGTAGAGCAAGGCGATGCATCCGATTTGGCACAGCGTTATGAAACTTTATCGATTCAATTGTTAGACCTTATGTACACCTTGTACACACGGACCGCTCAGATATTCCGTTGGTGGGCCGAAGAAGGTTGCGCTGTGCCCCAGTGCTCGGCCTTGTGGGCCCAAGGCTGGTGTCCACTGCTACAAGGCATTTCCCGTTTAGCCATGGATAGGCGTCGCGAAGTTAGAACGCATGCCATATCATGTTTACAACAACGAGCTTTACTTGTACACGATCTGCAAACTCTGTCGGGTACAGAATGGGCCTCCTGCTTCCAGCAAGTACTCTTTCCCCTGCTTAACGAACTGCTGCCCGACAGCCCAGCAGTAGCTCTTCTAGATCCCATACTATTGGAAGAGTCACGCATACGCACCGCCACCATTATGTCAAAAGTATTCTTGCACCATCTAACACCGCTCATTGAGTTAGGCAACGCCTTCAATGAATTATGGATACAAATCTTGGATTACATCGAGAAATTTATGAAAGTTGGCTCGGATATGTTGTCCGAACAAATGCAAGAAATCTTGAAAAATATGCTGCTGGTCATGCACTCAGTGCGTGTGTTCCACAATAATGATGGCTCGCTGAACATGGCTCTGTGGGAGCTGACTTGGAAACGAATAGGAGAATTTTTACCAAATATTAAAGATGAACTATTCAGAGATGAGGGTAAGTGCAAATTATTATTTCTTTTTCTATTTCTTTTTTGTTTTGCCATTTTCATTATAAATAAAACTTTGCGAGAAAATACAATAGGAAACTTTCGAAAGTGTTTGAAAACGTTATTAAAACAAAACAAATTTGAACAAGTCATGACTGGAGAAATGAAAATGCAAGATTTTAATAATATACAAGTATCTCAGAAGCACATTATAATGCAAGATGTCGTGGCTAATGCTCCACAAAAAAAGTTAATTATGGAATTGTTTAAAAATAAATACAGCTTTTTAATGAAAATCCGCAAGACTAAAGAGCAAACATAATAACCAGAAAATAACAAGAATTTATTAAACAAGAATTTATTATAAAAGGATCAAATGCAAAATTTTCCGTTTTCTTACTTCTGTTAAATTACTTTATATTTTTATATATTTTATATTATTTAACATCTATTTAATATACATATTCACCATATTATAATTTTCATCCACGAATTTCGAAAAGTTACTTAGAAATTTTTATGATTTTCCGTATACAATTTTAAATTCAATTGGTAATTTTTGTTTTTTGCAAAATCCTCTACAGATGTGCGAGATATAAATTTTGTAGTAGTAGTAGTAGTATAGAAGAGCAAAAGTGCGAAAACTGAAGGTCCTTAAGGGCACTATCACATCAATCGCAATCACATTCATCATTATGGTGGTATTAGTGAAAATTTGTTGTATGTGTGACACCGATGATGATTGATGGAAAACCAAAAAAATTTGATTTTTGGCAGGCTGGACGAGTGATTTTGATGAATGTATAGATTTTATTCTTCATGCACGTACACACTTTAAACGAGTTTTTAAACAAAATAGGCGCTAAAAATGTCGGATGAAAGAAAACTTGTTTTGGAAGAAAAAAGGGCTTTGGATGAAAAACAAAAAATTAAATTAACACTTCTTATCGTTTTCGTATTTTTTCTCGCGCTGTTGGCACTTCAAAGTAAACTACAAAATGAATGATTGACATGCGTTCAAGCCAATGTATATCCTAACGTTAAGTACATGTACACGAGCATGATATCAAGCATTTGACAAATGTATAGTGCCCTTTAAGGTAGATTCGCCAATTTGTATCGGACAAAGTTTTTTTTGACAGAAAAATAGAAATTGCTTTAAAATATGTTTTTGAAACACTATAAAGTTCTATTACGTCCGGACCATGATCCAATAATATAGGTCTGTTTAATAGTCCAGATGATTTTTTATAGCGTTGTGTTTTTTAATGGCCGAAAATTGTGAAATTGTCAAAAGATTTTTGTTGAAATCAGTGATGGAAAATTGAATTTTTCTTCGGTATAAAAAACATTTTAAATAGTTCTTTTTTAACCCGTTTCACTCCTCCGGTTCATTTAGTAATTTCAAACTAATTTAACTTCTACATGTTGAATAATCGCTTTCCAGTATATCTCAACATTTATAACATAGTGAAAGTATTTTAAAAGAGTACAACGTCTCAAGATTGTCTTTTAAAATCCTTTTACAGGTCTCGCTACATATTCAAGTATTAAACAATTTCGATCTCAAATTAAGAACGATTTGCAATAACAGCTCGCAAATGAAATAATTTCCATGCAAAATGAAAAAAGGACCAGCGGGAAAAAATGAAATAACTAAAGTGCAAAATTAATTAATTTGTAAATTGAATGATTTCTAGTACAATAATTCAAAAAGGAACTAAATATCTCGCAATGAAAGAATAATTTGTAAATTGAATCATTTCTAATACAATAATTCCAAAAGAAATTACATATTTCCCAATGAAAGAAGTCCAACAAGAGTGTAAGAATTCCTTATACAGAAAGTCTCAACAGAAATAAAATGAGAACAAAATAATTGTATGAACCGCAATTTTAGGACGATTAAATTACTCCCAAAGAAATTAAAAAAGTCTAAATGAAATTAAATAAGTCCCAAGCAAAAATTAATTAACTGCCTATTCCAATATTTTCCCAATTTAAAAATTCTCAAAAAAAGTAAATAACTCCCCATAACAGACTTGGAAATGTGATAACAATTCCCAACTATATTTCTTTGGGTGTTATATTATTTGAAAATCATTTGAACGTAACTTTTGAAAAATATGATTTTGCATAAAAGTTTGGGTTTTTCTCAACTTGAGAAATATTATTCCATTATATTATTATAATAGTTTATAATAATATTATCAATAATAATAATAGTAATATTATTCCATAATAGTTTAATTTTTCATACTTTTAAATAATAAATCTTTGGATTAATTATTTACGATACTCTAAGGACAACCAATTATAGCGTATGGTTTAACTTCAAGCCACTTTTTGATTGATATATTACTTTAACACTTATAGGTTTTTCCTTTCCGAAATATTTACTATCGGTCCGTATAACAAAAACGAGGACCAAAATTAGTCGCTTTACGCATGAAGAACGTTTTGAAATATTGTAATTTTATTAGCGCACAAACAACAAAGTTTCACACTGAAATGTATTTTTAGTTTGAGAAACACTACAATTTAGGAAAATACACTTTTTTAAATATTCGCAGTCTTGAAAAAGATCAATGTAGTTTAACATTAAGGTCGACATTTTACTCTCAAATGTCCGAGTCGGCGCCAAACATTTACTCTCAACTAACGTCAAATTGATTTCAAACTTTAGTCTTAAACCTTTAACTTGGTGTGAAAAGGGTTTAAGAATATTGTTTGTTAACAGGTAAACCCATTGTGTTTAAAAAGAAATCCAATTTATTATACTTATGTTTTTAGTTAACAAAGAAAAAATGACAAAGATTTCAATTTAATACTGTGGGGGTCAAAAAAGTATTATTTAAAATATTTTTTGTACCGAAGAAATATTTAATTTTCCATAAGTAACATAAAATACAATTTTCTTGAGCAGTTTTTGACTTCCCTGCATTTTTAAACACAAACAAAATAAATGCCTGTTGTTTTTTTTATTGTTTTATTGTTGTAGTACTAAACAGACCTCTATTATTAGATCATGGTCCGGACAAAAATGAAAATTAAATCAATTCAAGTTGAGAGTTGTCCGAATAAAATCATGTTTCTCTCTCTCAAGAAGAGAGAAGACCTCAAACTACATATGAAAAAGAAAAATAAAATTGTCAGGAAAAACATGGGTGAATTTTATGGGTGAATACAGCTTTACTCGACGTTCGATCTTAGCTGGCTTGTAGAACTTCTTCGGTTTATGGAGAAGAAACTATTGTGTTGATCTATAACATAGAAAGAATAACAACGAAAAATTAAACTCTTAGTTTTTGCTTCTATTTCTCTGAAGAGAAGACGGAGCTCGTACTTTTCGCGAGAAAATACAAAATACCGTGCTTCACTTTATCAACTCTTAATGAAGTCAGAGGTATTGTCCTAGACCCTAAGCTATCATGGAACCTAAACACACAAGCAAGAGCAGGCAAGGCTGCTATTGATCTCTATTTCCCGCAAAAGGGCCATAGGAAATTGATGGTGTATCAATTCCAAAACAGCCAATGGGCTCTTTGAAATGGTCGTCCATTCCATATTAATGTATGAAGCAATCATATTGTGAACGGCCTTAGGCAAATCCACCTGCTTCAAAATCATAGACAGAATTTTACGAATATCAGCCTTGATGACTACTGCTGCACCTCGCACAATCCCATCAAAAGCCTTGATCACAATGTTACAATGGCTTCCTGCCGATGTAATGATCAAACGACTGGCCATGAACCCAGCAGTTAGATTCAGTGCTGTTGGATTATGGAAATCAGTAGGCAATGGCCATGCGACTATTAATAGACAGTGTGAGAATCTTAGAATAACAATCTTCTCCTTTCCTTGTTCCTGAAATAAATGCGCAATGTCTACCTCTGATACACTCCCTCCAATTAATCATCCTTGATACCGAGGGGGTGTATGTACTTGAGGTATACACCGACGAATCCAAATCAGGTTTAGGATTAGGAGGGGGCATTTACATTCCTCAATTTCAACAGAGGATGTACTTTAAACTATTAGATCTTTGTAGTATAACTCAAGCCGAAATATCGGCGGCCATAAAAAGGGCAGTTAACAGGTTAAGGTACAAGAGGGTATACGGTCAAGATATTCGAATATGTACCGATAGAAAGGCTGCATTGAACGCTCTATCTGATGTGAAATGGCGTCACATTCCAACCTGAAGTTCATCTGGGTACTATGGTACGGCAGGTGTGCCCGGCAACATAATTGCGGACAACCTATCACAGGACGAGTGCTGTTGGCTGAAGTAGTTAGCACGTTGACTACAAAGCAAATAATGACTGAGAAGGTGGGTTTTTCAGATGTGCATTATTAGTGTTGTTGTTGGAATGTTTAAGTGACGAAGGCAAAGCACTGGTCGCTGAACATTTCCGGCAGCAATTAATTCTTGTGTATGCTGGTGTACATCACAGCGCCCTCCTTCGTCGGTATTGCAGCAAAGTCGGCGGCGAAGTAAAATAATTAATAAAATGGCTACACAGCTAAAACAAATTTAATGCGCCTACTTGACACTAGAGGCGCTGCAACACTGATCTAAAACCTAACATAACGCGCAATATCAGAGTTGTAAAAGTTAAGCTCTGTCATTTTCGCCATCTGTCCTCTCTCACTATACCTTTCCAAAAGAAGGTGTATAATTTTGGAATTATTTTCCATCTAATATTATTCTACATGTTGGCTAAACCTAATGCAAAGTGAGGTTGTGTACTAGAGATGGGGTGAGCTAAGGGTATGTCTCGGAACTACGGGCACAAGGGAGCATATGGAGGTATATGCTTGACACGATGAGAGGGCAGGAAGAGTTACCTGGGTTCACGGGAACGAGGAATTCAAGAACAAAAATTTCAAATATTTCTTACTTACATGTGGAGTTCACAAATTTTATATATAATAATATATAATATAAAATTTAAAAAAAACGGTGTGGAGCCGCAGGATGTCTTTCGTGTGTTCTCTGAACTTCTGATACGAGAGTGAGTCGAAATCAAAAAAATAAGAGCGCTAAGAAAACTTTTATCGCTACAAAGTGAAGCCAAGTTTAAGAAATATTATGTTAAAAAATTCATGATTGTATTCAGGGATGGGAATATTTTCGAAAAAGATGCAGTTCGCATTTTGTGTAATTCATGATAGGTAAAAAAAGCGCAGTGTTTGTACGCATATAAATTATTCGTTTATTGCAAATACCGTGTAAGTTCGTTGAACAGAAGGTAACACATCTACCGGTTGGTAGGCATATCAATTGCCTGAGTGTTACTTCTCTTTCTATAAAAAAAGGAAACGAGATCCTAGATGGTTCAATGAATCCACATGTGCAGTCTCTAGATCAACCTGGCCTCAATATGATCGAGCTAAATCTGGCAGTTCTAACACGGCACTGTTTCATAGGTGCCCACGCAAGAAGATTGAATCTCGCTTTCAACGACTTCTGCAGAAGTTTTCAAACTGAAGAGGAAGAAACTGTCAATGTCCAGCTCTGACCTATAACAAAGCCATGTACCATGTAGGCAACTTGACTTTACCCGAATTCGCAGACCTTACGGAATGCAAAATGAAAAGAATACACAAGTTTATTCTTAAATTGGTTTAATACCGAGCATAACGCAGGATAGAAGAGAATTATTTTATCTGTCCACATCAGGCATTATCAATTAATCTACTTTCTAGATCCGATTGACTGCAACTGGTAGCGTTTGCAACCTAACCTAACCTTCCCTTAACATTACAGACATATTCATTATACATACATATTTTATTTACATAAATTATACATGTTAATTCACAATAAACCAGCAAATTGAAAAATTGCTGGTTTGGTGGGTGTCAAAGGTTGATAAAAATGTTAAAACTCCAAAAACAAAAAATATTTTAAATACTCTGGTACTTAAAAAATCCGAAATCGGAAAATCCCATGAAAATATAAAATAGAGGAAAATTACAAAAATCCGGCGCTAAACATAAAAAATCGTTTAAATAAAAAAATAAATTTTAAACACAAAATGACATTGTAAAGTTCATCTTTTATGTTGTTAATTTTATTAATATTAAGTGCAAGAAGCTTCTTTGTTTTAACATAAATAAATTTCAAAATATAATCACTCAAATGACCAACTTTTTATTTTACATTTCCCTCCACGTCACAACAACCATTTAACTCATCTTCATTCTAGTGTAAGCCCTTGAAATTATGCATAAACAAAATCTTACAATTTTAATAAATTTCAAAAAAAAATTTAAGGAAATCGAGCTCATGTTATGAATCAGTCTCAACATACAACAAGTGCTGACATAAATAGAATACCAACGGTAGCCATAGTACCGCAACAGCCGCAGTCGCAGCCAGAAATACAACAGCAAACAGTTCAAATTGCTACAGTAATGAAGGGAATACAATCGCCACCTTTACTTATGTCACCCATGGAGTCACCACGTCATAGTATTATATTACAGCCACCCGAAGCGGATATTTTGCAAAAGCCTGCATTTATATTGGGACAAGTAAGAAGTCACTGATTATGTTTTTTATGCGCTTAAAAGTAATTTTGTTCCTTCTTTATTATATATAAAGCTACCACCAACTACTCTAGCCCCTATTCCCATGATTGTACCTCAGCAACGGCAGCAGCAGCAACAGCAGCAGCCCTCAACTCAATTACCCCCCACTTTAGATGACATACCATCTACTAGTGAAGTTTTGTTTACACAAACTATAGAAGCAGAAGCGGCTGCTGTAACCACCAACCCCACTTCTCCCATACGCCAATTAAACGCTACTACTGATGCTGCTGCTAGTTCAATGGGGCCAAATGCTCAGACACAAAGTCCATCTGTCACTAATGTTCCTACATTCGTTAACAAAATGCCATTGAGTTCCACAATGATAAACGCGAACGCAGATTGTAATTCATGCTCCATAGAACTTTTTGATTCCCCACCATCAACATCACAAGCTGCGGGTTATACACAACAACAACAACAACAACAGCAGCAGCCACTTTCTCCTGATACTCCAAATGTTGAGCAAACAAGCGAAACTAACCAGCAGAATGTCAGCATGCGTGAATTATTGCAGCAGCAATACAATAAATACTATGAAAACTATTTAGAACAGCAAACGAAGAAAACATCTGCCAACGATTCGTTAAACACAAGCAACGAAGCCTCCAATACAAATCACTTTAATAGCACCATTTTAAGTGGCGATGAAGTTTCTACTATAGCTGAAAGTGCCGAAGATTATGGACCACCTCGAACGGCTCCAACTGCATCTGCATCTGTCAGCAATGATAATAAGCCTAATGTGCCACTTTCACATCTAATGGCGGGCAATGAGTATCCCTCATTTCATAAGCGGCCACCAACTGCCATTTTACAAAGCTTTACTCCCGTTTATGCGCAGGCAGGACAACAGAACCAAACAACAAATGATATCTATGAGGAATATGTGAAAAATCCCTACAATTTGACATTGCAACAGAACAATACCACAGTGGATGTTATGGTAAGCGTCGAACAGCATCAACGTAATTTGCAAATATTACAAATGCAATACGAACAACAACAGCAACAGCAGCAGCAGCAGCAACAACAAACGGCTCAGGCGCAGCAGCAGCAGCAAACGCAAACGAATATACAAACACATAATTATACGGAAGCATTTAATAGCCCTGCAAACTATTTCTCCTCCACTGTAGATCTTAGTTCTATCCCACCTGGCTCGGAAATGCTGTTCGGCCAACCCTAAAATGAAATTTAAACCGTTAAGGTAACTCTCTATAGAGATTTAAACAAAAGCAGGTTCCTTTTTGTTGTTGTTGTTACAAACTTGTATGGAAATGTTTCCTTAATTTTTCCTCAATTTTTATAATCGACTTACTTCTGATATGAAAAGTTATCTAGAAATCGGTCATACTTGCCCTCAAAGAGAATTTCATATTGTCATAAAAATTTTATTCACGATAGTGAAATAAAGTGAAAGTAATTTTTCAGCAAAAACTACAAAATTAGAAAAGATACGTTCTAAGATATTCAGAAAGTTTCGACTACTAAAATATGTTTACTAAAAAACATTTTTTATTCCTTGTTACATCGAAATTCTTAAAAGCCTTTACGCAGATTTATTCATTCACAATAGATTAACAATTACACTTACAATTGTAGTCTGCCTCTGGTAGAAAAATATTAACTGCCAGGCCAACTATGTTTTTTCATCATTCACAAGAAGAATTTGCATGTAATGCTTATCGAACTTCGTGCCTGTAATGAACTAATATTAATTGGGAAATATTAAGCAGTTGTTTGTACTTCTTGCTTCATTGCAAAAATACCTTCAGGTCATGCATTTTTCCAACGCCATAAGCTAGTGAAATAATACACAAAAAACTCAAACTGTAAATATATTTTAATATTTTGCGGAAGTTATTTGAAATGTTAATTTCTTTTGAAGAAATTTTAACAAATTTTATTCCGAATTTTAAAATTTATGAAAAAATTAAATACGTGTTAACAAAAAAAGTCAATCACAATAGAGTACAGCTGTTTTTCAAAAATACAACGCCATTTTCCTTCCCAATTTCGTAAAAGCTGCAATAAAGTAAAATTTTAATTATCATTAAATTTTAATACATTAAATTAAATATAAACTATTTACATTTTCTTAAAAGAAAATTTCTTGAAATAGTACTCACAACTTAAAATACTATACATGAATATTCCCACTGAAGCTTTTTATTAACAATAAAGTAGAGGTTTTATTCTACCTGAAAGTTATTACGAGTATAAAAAATATTTCCAAACAAATTAATATATTAACAACTTTAGCTGGGGCTTGTTTTAGCAGAACTTTAAAATGTTTTTTTTTGATAATTTGGCACTTGTTTCAGACTAATTCACAATAGAGTAAAGATATGAAATCACATATTGATCATCAAAAAAAAGCTGCTTCAGAGTTTTCAATATGCTTAAAATTTATTTCATAATATTATGGAGAAAGTAGATCCATAAAACTATCGAATAAGAAAGCTTGAATGAGATCACATTTTCTTTATTTAAAATTCAAAGTTGCTTCTTATGACAATATTTTAGCAATTGTATATAAAATCTACGAAAAGGTTTATTAAAAATAGTGAACAAATACTAAAGGATTTATTCGTAACAGAGTGTAAAAGTTAAAAGATTCATTTGAAAAATAAATACTAGCTGTCATATTCATAAAAAAAATAATTTTTGTTTGAAATGTATTTTATTGAACATTTTTATGAAAAATTAAATGTATTTTATAGAAAATTTTTATAAAAAATTAAATGTATTTTATAGAAAATTTGTAGGAAAATTTTTTCTTAAAATACAATTTAAATACATATATAGAAATTATTTTTTATAAATACGGGCCAAGAAATTTCGTTCAAAATATCAGCTGGGAAAGGTTATACCTATGAGCTTAAATGTCCTTAAAGTAATATAAATATGAAGTGCTGTTTTGCAGAATCAATAAAAGAAATACTTAGATTTAATTTTAAAAATTGTTTGAAAGTCATTCACAATAATCATTCAGTAATATTTAAAAAATTTCGCAATAGCCAAATATTTTCTTTACCTATAATATTCAGCCTTATTCCAGTTGGCGACATCTACGTCACGTTAACATAATAGCCAAAAGTTGGAGCTTGTCTACTCGCTCTCGAAAAGAATTTTGTGCTACTGGTACTCTATTTCTGTTCTCTAAGGTCCAGAAAATAACATGAGCCTGTCAGTAGTAATCAGGAGGGTTACTCTGGGATTCGAATCGATAGAAAATGCTTTCGAATTGCAATGTAAATAAGATACAAATTCGAACAGTTATCTTTTCGAATCGAATTACAGAGTAACAGCCCAATTGTTTTCGAAAACGGGTAGACGAGCCCCTACTCTTTGGTATTATGTTGACGTGACGTCGATGTTACGAACTGTAATAAGGGTGATTATTTTTACCACATACACTGCCAGAATTCATTCGAATTCCATTTAGAATAGAGTTTAGAAAACGATGAATTTTTGTTGGGTGAAATATGCTCCTGACAGTCATTTGGAATACAAACTAATATGTATTCAATAATTGAGTGTGCAAGCATAAAAAAATGAAGTGGCTTCGTGAATCAACTGATTCACAATAAATAGCAGAGTAAATATTTTTCAAAACCTTCAAAAAGTATTGCTTACAGTCCATTCACACGATGAATTTCATGACGTCCAATTTTCGACGTCTTTTTTGGTTTGGCAGCGAGCGGTGTAGAGAAGAAAAAATTACACGATTTCTGTCACTTGAAAGTTTTTGTTGTTATGTTTAATGTAGGTTTGATAAAATTTTTAATGTTACGGAAAGAAAATTGAAAAAATTAGACATACAAAAAACCATCGTATGAATGTAAAGAATTTTTGGTAGCAACTTCAAAAGGGAACTAAGAAAGATAGACGTCATAAAATTCATCGTGTGAATCGTGTGTTACTTTGAGTTCATTATAAAGGCTGCATTACAATTTGCTAGTAAAATTTTCAATGTGAAATGAAATGTTGATATCATGCTTAAAATGTCATTCAAAATGAAATTTTTTCTCCTGGGTGTTAGTGATTAAGTTTCAGCACAATTTCCGAATTCCTAAATTTTTACATATATAAATTCAAATTAATTGCCATTTGGCAAGAAGAAAATATATGTATGTATTTAAAAAATCGTAGAAAATGTATAATGCCATTCACAATAGACTTTAAAATGAACTTTAACGAAACGTATTTCCTAAAATTAGTAGAAATTATATTTACATATGTACATATATTAAATATTTCTATACAATTTGTTAACACAAATAAGAAATACCTGCCTTTTTTCCTCTTTTCAATCAGAAATAAGGCTTTCAATCACAATAGCCTTTTATAAAAATTATCTCTTTTTTTGTTGTTGTTGTCTTTGCTTACAAGTGCAACACAAATTAAATAAAATTTTATGTTTGTTTTATTACTTGGTGGTTTTAAACACTACATTCCACCATTTTGTTGATTAGTCTAACGTTTTTATCTTTATAATTAAGTTTAATTAAGTATCAAAATCAATTATAGCTAAAAAAAAATCTCTTGAAAAACCAAGTAACACATCATTGTTAGGTGCTGAAAGCCTTCATGTGTGTTAAAACTTTAATTATTAAAGAAGAAATTTAAATAAATTGTTTATCATAATTTGTACAACTATATGTAATGGAAAACTTATAGACAGATAAATACATAATTAAATTAATTAATGCTCTATGTCAAACTGTATATAAAATATAAATAAAACAAAAAATTTAAATAAATAAAATCATGTATATCTAAAAAAATATCGGGTTTTTAAGAGTTACTTCACACCATCTGCTCTCTTTAATATTTATACCAGCTATATCCGACCGAAAATGGAATACACCTTTCATGCTTCTATGTCTGTTTTCAAGTTACTCGACCGCGTGCAGGAGCGAGGGAAGAAGATCAACGGTGACCGTAGGGAAGCGAACTCGATTGATTCACAGGAACATCGTCGCAATCTGGGGTGTGTTTCGCTGTTTCATCGTTAATACAATGGGATGTGTTCTAATGAAATCAGGAAACTCGTTCTCGATACCCGAACTTTTTTAGTCGCACAGTTCGTGTTTGGAATAAACTCCCCGCCGAGCTCTCTGCCATCACTTTCAGCGTGGGAAGATTCAATTCGAATGCCCACAAACACTACTCCCTCTTTCCTCCTTCCCGTAACCTATTTTTATTTTTCTAGTTCCAGCACATTGCATTGCACATGTAGGGGCACATCACTTGAGTAACGGTCCAAAGAAAAAAACAAATTGTCGGCAACTGCCTGCCTGAGCAACCTAACCTAATTCCGTTTCTTGCGAGACGCCGCATTCCTTTTTGTTCCCAGAAACAAAATAAGACAATAAGGACACCTCCAGTCAACCGATTAAAACTATATTCCTTCATATTTCATGTATTGAATATCATTGAAATTTTTGTAGAACATTTTTTTATGTATTTTTTTCACCTATTTAACATTCTACGAGTACCAGTTCCATTTTCTGATAACATTGATAGCGAGAGCCAAATAAAATAAAAATCAAAATATTACAACAAATAACAATAATAGCAACAACAATAAAAATGCATTAATGTGAACATACATGCTTCGTTCCAACGGTAAAAGTGTCGGTTTTTTATTGCTACGCATTTTTCTGCACTCTCTCATTCACACTGTGAATTAATAAAAGTCTATTTGTTCGTCAAAAGTGTCTTTATGTCTCGTTTCACAATATGAAAGTTTTCTTTATGAAATTTTCTCTTATTCTCTTTTAAACTTTCATTCGTGTCTACACATTGAATTTTTTTTTTGGTGGTGAAAGAAAAGAAAATCAAAAATAAAGCTACAACCAACTTCAGGTTGACAATTACGAATTACAAAACACAAGAGAATTTCAAAGAACATGAATGAGTGTAACCCTTTGTATTCGTCTCTCCCCTCTCTAAGACTTTCATAGTGTGAACCGAGACTATTTAGTCAACTGACACTGCGGCTCTATATATTTCTACAACTACGCCAACATATTATTTACATTGTACAAATTTGTTATTCAGCCCAATTATAAATATTCGAAAGGAATTTGTTTCATGAGGAAAAGGGTTTCTCGAGAAAAATGTCTCCAATTAATTAAACTCCCTTCTGTTTTGTGGGGGAATTTTTTTATAGGGAAAACCCAAAACTTAAATATATTTAGAATAACTAGTTTTTAGCTTTTTATTTTTTCTAACTTTTACGTGGTTTATGAAAACGGACTAAAAAGTAAAATGAGGGAATTTTTATTCATAATAGGAAAAAAGGAAAAAGGGAAAAATTTCATGAGGAATTTCTGTTTATAATTGGGCTGATTATAATTGTACAAAATTTATAGCATTTACACTCACAATATTATTACAGTAACGGACTGTACGTTATTCAAGAAGTAATCCGTTCAGTCATTTTTAAAAGAATAAACATTTAAAATTGTAAGCAATTTTATTTTTAACTGATTCTAACATTCATTCAAAAAACAAAGGACATATTAATACGGATTTTCGGTTACATTCAATATTGTCCGTTGTTTTCAAGTGCTGTTTTTATTAATTTGCTTGCTTTATTTGATTTGTTTGAGATTTCCTCTCCTACACAAAAAAAAGGAAAAATCTTTTATTTTTACGGGCTTAAGTCAATTAATTTTTTTTTATTATAAAAAATTAAATGAACTTTTGGTTCAATTTAAATGAAAAATGAGTAGACCGGTTTTTAAGTGAACTTTCATTTCTTTTAAACTACAATTTCAGTTAATTTTACGCACAGAATATTTTGAGTGTACGAATTAAAAATTTTACAGTGGTGGTATAATCATGTTAAACACTGTACATTCAATAACTCAGTGTGGCTTTTAACAATGGATTTGGATAACAGTTAATGCAATTACCGCTCATTTAATGATTTTATATTTAATTAAAAAAATACTGAAGAGAATTAAACTAATTTGACACAAATTATTTGGTTATAAAATTATTTGGTTATGAAAATTTATTTCGTAGAAGGCTCTTTTTATGGGCTGAGGATAATTTAACCCTCATCAAATATGTACATATGTAGTTAATTACGATTATAAAACCCCTGAGCAGTATAAATACTCCAGAAGTCAATACATCTTCTTCAGTTAATATTTAATCAGTCATGAATTTATATCAACATTTATTGGCTCTATTGCTAATTGAACTGCTTATCATCAGTCATGGCATTGAAATACGCGCCATGCCCACCGAGGAAATTATTATACAACGGCAAATTTATATATTAAAAGATCTAATGGTGAAACTGCATGAAATACATGAATTCGACAACATCATAATCTATCGTACTCCCAGAAATATATTTGAAATACCGAGGAAAAATATTCTACTACTGAGAACGCTTGATCAAGGCAAATATTTGAACGAGGAAATCATTTATAAACATTTTTCCAATATTTTGATCGAAAGTGTGTTGTCTTCTCAAATCGAAAAACCTTTGATGACGTTTACTATTTCGCCCTGGAAATATATTAACAACACCAAGGCCATACCGAATTTGGGCAATATTTTAACAAACAAAAATCTAGCGGTTGTCATACTTAATGATATTTTCAATTTTGAATTAAAGGAATTTGTGGCTTTATCCTTGGGTGCTTGTTTGGAAACGAAAATTGTTTTTCTTCTTGCTGGCCACGAAATGACCAATATCTTTAGTTTTGTGCGTTTAGAGAAATTGAAGAGATTTTTTCGTTGGTGTTGGTCGAAAAATATCCTCAATGTTATATTATTGTTTCAAAAGAATTACATTGAGAAGAGTCTGGACGAATTAAAATTGGAAATTTATTCATACTCACCATTTATGGTTCCACATAAACTAATTGTGGATTTGACGGAACAACATCCCAAAAACTATTTTCTAGATCATACTGCAGACGTTTTAGGCTATATATTCAGAACGAATGTGGTACCCGATAAACCACTTGTTTTTAAGGTAAAGTAGTGCTGGAAGTATCTGTTCCCTCCATGTTAACTTATGCTTTATTTTAGTCGGTGGGTCTTTTTAGTCGCAAAGAAAGAATTACCGGTATTTCTGGCCAAATCTACATGGAATATGTTAAATATATTAATGCCACATTTAAGGAGATACAAAATGTAAATTCGAATGGTTCTTGGATTGCAGCCATGGATTATATTTATGAGTTGCTGGAAGATCGCTACATACACATTTCTATAAATCCCTTAACCGCTTTAGTGCCGAACAAATTCTCTACCAGTTATCCGATTAGTAATACCAACAGCTGTGTTGTGGTGCCCGTTAAACAGGAAATCTTTCCCGGCCTTTATATAGCACGAACTCTGAGTTTACAAATGTGGTATCTGCTGCTGGTATTATTTTTGACTTTTCAGCTGGCTTACATGTTCATTCACCTTGATAATTATGGCCTAATGAGGCCCTGGTTGGCATTTTCCACTACTCTTAGGGGCCTACTCAATATGCCGGTAGATAATATGGGCCGTCTTAAAACTATTTCCCGGAATAGCTTTTCATGTAAGAGGAAAATATGTATGCATATGTTTTTGCTACTAACCGGCATGATCTATTGTCAGACACACATTGCGGCCTTGTCATCCTTTCTAAGCAGCACTTTATATCCGGAGCAAATTGAATCTCTGGAGGATTTTGTAAAAGCAAATCTATCCATAATGCTGGTCGATTACATACGTGATACTTACAAATATTTGGATTTGATACCCGATAATTTCACTCAAAATTTAATTATAACCGATGCGGATACCGTGTCCTATCATCTAAATCAGTTGGACACACGTTATGCGTACATTGTTTACAATGAAGAGTGGAAGGTAATGCAACTGCGACAAATGCATCTTTCGAAGCCACGTTTTAAAATTGTTCCCAAGCTGTGCATACCAAATGTGTATTTAAATTTGCCCATGCAATTTAATTCGCCTTTTTATCATTCCTTCAAAGTGTTCATACTGCGTTCTCAGAGCGCTGGCCTAGACATTAAATGGAGCAACATGGTATTTAGGCAAATCCATAGATCCTATGGATTAAATGATTCAACAATGAACAATCTAGAGTATCCGGTGCCATTCGGTTTGAAACACTTAACGTATATTTTGTTGATCTACGTTGCTGGCATGACACTGGCCGGAGTGGTGTTTTTGATAGAGATTAAAATGCCCGCTTGGAGTAGAAAATTTAAGCAACACAAGAATAAAGAGTTATTGTCAAAGGCGTAGATGGAGCACTACCATTCTGCGAGTGATAACAGGGCTCTCCCAATAATTATGATGCAAATTCTATTAGCGGAGTTCAGCGTCTGATGCAAAAGGTCTTGTAAAAGTGCAAATGCAAAATGTTGAGTCTTTTTTTAATGAAATCTAACAACAAAATACCCGAAACTCTTATTGGATTTCATGAGAAACCACGATGTTTTGCATTTGTACTTTTGCAAAATCGTTTGCATTGAGCCCTGGAGGCAAATCACGGCATTCGATATCGAGTAAAATCCAATACAAAATTTTTTTAATTTGTATGGAAATTTCGCTCGATATCGAATGCCGTGATTTGCCCTCTGAATTCTGCTATGGTATTTTTTTCGAGGTGGGAAAAATTAGCTTTTGTCCATCCGCAGAAAGAATGCGTGCACAAATTTTCAGTGTATTAAATTGAACATTTTGGAAATTAATAAAATTTGCACAAATTCGGAAAACTTAAATTAAGCATTTTTATTGATAAAATTTCATAAATATATATAAATATATACATACATAGTAAATGTAAATATAAATATGCATGAATTAAATAACTACGAAATTTCATTTGCATTTTATTTATTCTCTTGTCAGGATTGCCAGAAAAAGACAGATAATTTTTGATAAAAACTCGATTTTTATAAAAAATATGTTTTTATATAATTTTTTTACGAAATATATTTTTATAAAAACTATCTATTTTATTTATATATTATATATTTATATACTATTGGCCTTATTCACAAACGATTAATAAAGTTATTGTAGGTTTAATGTTGAATTTTTATATGGGAAAACCGGTTTTAATGTACACATCAACTTTATTAAGCGTTTGTGAATAAGCCCATGTATATATAATTTTTTATATATTTTATAATTTTGTATATTGTTTTTTATAAAAAGTAGATTTTCGATAAAAAGTCGGTTTCTAATAACAATTATTTTTTTTAAAGTAGTTTTGTTTTATAAAAAGTAAGTTTTTATATACTTTTTTTACAAAATAAATTTTTTATAAATACATACTACCATTATTCTGATTTATTCGACCTTTTTATTAAATAATTTATTCAAGCTTTAGGTCCAGAAAATAAATATAAATGATTTATTTAATCCGATATTTATTCCGATATTAAGTTTGCAGTTTTGAACACAGAAACAAACCACAAATGTCGTTTCATTCTAAAAATGTTACAGATTATAAATACACCAACAGAACAAAGAATTAACTTTAAAATTGATACAGAAAATGTAGCTCAAAATTACAGACATTTAATTTATAAAAATAAAACAGGAAATTAAATATTTTTTATTTTTTTGTAATAGATTTAAGTAATTTTGTATTTTTGTGTAAGTGAATTATCAATTTTTTTTTGGCAATGTTTTATTATTTTTTCAAACAAATTTAGAATAAGTTTTTATTGGTTTGTGAAAACAATAACTGTTATTATTAATTTTTAATTAAATATATCCCTGAAGAAGCTTTCCATTGAGAAAGCGAAATATCGGATTAAATAAATCATTTATATTTATTTTCTGTACCTAAAGCTTGAATAAATTATTTAATAAAATACATGCTATCTTTTATATAAAAAATATATTGCTTTTTTGTAAAAACTACAAAATTAATTTTTTTAATAAATTTAATAAAAATTTGCTTTTTTATGAAATTTTTAAAAACGTCTTTTTAAAAATTACTTTTTTTTTATAAAAAATGTATATATTTTATGAGAGAGAACTTTTCGTAAAAAAGTACTTTTTTTAATCGTTTTCACTGCTTCTGTGATTATGCATCCTAGAAAAAATTAAATTTCATAACACATAAATTGCACATATTATACCGCAAGATTTTCTAAAATGAAAAAATAAATAATGGGATACGAGGGCAGTTTGATAATTCCGTGACTTTCTGGATGAAATAAAAATTTTTACTCCAAAAAAAGCGTTTTTTTCCTTTTAAGCTCGACGTCTTTCTATTTTTGTTATTCCCTCCTAATAATAAGATTTCTCAGCACCCTCAAAATAGGAGTTTGGTTCAATGACAACCTCTTCGTTAATTTCCAAATTTCTTACCCATTTCTTAGCCATTTTTTCAAATATGAAAATAAGGTGCTAAATCTGGAGACTATGCCTGAATTTTCCATGTTTCGTCCACAATTACAAAACGACGCAAAAACTCGTTCGGATTGTGCTTGCGGAACCCATCGAGCGGGTGGCTTTTCATATTCAAATATTCATGCAAAATGTGATGTACTCGATCGCCTCATGCATCGCACTCACTTCTTTTTCCGATCGTTCAATACAATTTTTAAACTAAAAAATTAAATTAAAACAAGTTGAATTCCCACAAACCCTTAAAATAAAACACAAATCAATTCTTTAAGCGTCTGTCCAACAAATCGAAACAATTTAATAAAAAATCTGCCAGCATGTCATTGCAACACAAGTGAAATTATATTATTGACTATTTGTTGTGACACTTTGACACAATTCAAACACATCACAGATGGCAGAGAGTAGAAATAAAGATAAAAGTTAAAATCTATTGAATGACTCCTCACTACAGAGCAAGCAACACAAGGATTTGACACCATTTTATAAGATTAATACCCGTATAGTTTTAATTTTAAACATCTTTGGGTTGAAACATCTGTCAGCGGCACTTCGAATGATGCATATTAAGTGAAAATAAATACATTAGGGTTTTCAAAAAGTGACAGCTGGAAATTTAGTTTTTATCTAAACAAAAATTAATAGAAAAAAATGTTGGAAAGTAAAGCTTGTTTTTGTGATAGGATTCGTTCTTCAAAACGTTTTATCGATATGCGAAATTAAAGAAATCTTTTTTATTATATCTTTCAATTTCTTATTAAGAACGAAAGTTTTCGAATAATGTGATAAGAAAATAGGAGAAAATACAAATGCGTATGTATATGTTTGTTTAAAATTAAAAAGTCTGAATAATTTGTCTAATAATGTTATTCGGTTGCGAGTAAACGAGCGTTTTTTTTTATTAAATGATGAAACAGCACAAACTGCAACCAACTTCAATGATGAAACAGAACAAATCTGCAACTTCAGGAACAAACGCTGATGGCCCATAATAAAATCGACGGCCGTAACTTCAAATGCTCTCTTATAATTGTTTGATTTTCTTTTCTTTGCATTTTTCGTATGAAACATGTATGGGATTTCATGAAAACACGGTAACATTGTTGAGAGAATGAGTGTCTAAAATTGAGAGTATAAGGAAAAACGCTGTAAAAATAAAACAGATTCTATTTCATGACCACATTATTTGGCATAATTTTATGTCAAACTGTATGGAAAATATTGTTCAGCCTGAAGTTGCGGTTTGTTCTGTTTCATCATTCATAAACAGTGAACTATTAATAATTATTTAGGGGCCAATTAAAAGCTATGATGTAGAATTAAATCAATATGAATTTAAGGGTTAAATGTCCGGATTACTGGATAGTCGGAATTAACAAGTGTCTGGGTTAGGGAGGTTGTACTGTATTTAAAAACACCTTATACACTTTATTTACACTTAAAAACGTTTAATTCATAGCAAAAAAAATCTGTATTTCATCATTATTATATTGAAATTCGTATAATTTTTTATACATTTTTTATAATTTTTTATAAATTTATAAAACTTTTTCCATTTTAAACATTTACTGGAAACTAATAGCAGGAAGAAAAAAGGGGGTGAATTTCACTTAAAGCTTTAATCGCTAATGCTAATTCGAAAATGTCATAAGTCATCGAACATTAAGTAACTTAAATATATGAAACATCTGGTCACCTGACTGCACTTTCCTACTAATTGCGCAGACAGTGCACTGACGTTTTTATTTTAACATAAATGATGTTAATAACTCGAAAACATGCAATTGCAACATGTCACGCACCATGCTAGCATACTTTCCATAAATAATATTTTACATTTACTTGTGTCCTTGAACTTACAGGAAGGAAAAAAGAAAATAGTCCTTGAACTTAGCATAAATTCAAAGGAAAGTATAAAACACATTCTATGTCTTATGGTGGATTACCAAGAAGAGTAATGATTATCATGGGGTTTTTTTTTGAATTCGGAAATCTCTCAGGCGCTGCAGACAACCGACAGGCGGCGAGGAGCCAGCGGAAGCAAACAAGGATGGCCCCGCCGCAAAACGAGCAAAATATCTGTTATTTCTATGGCGCTGCTTTAAAATGCGTGATTTAATATGCAATTACACCCCCTTCCACTCCTGCCCCGAACAAAAAAAAACCTGTCTGCTAGAGAGTATGGAATATACTAGGAGGAGACAGTTACGGATCCGCGCTTACATATTGATAACAACAAGCTTGGTCGTTTAGATAACAACACTGTACAACAATTTCAAACTTTTTCCAAAACTACAGAGTTCCGATGATTGATTCGGTATTTGGGTGTCAAACCTTCTCGTGGAAAAAAATCTGAATTAAACCTTAATGGTCAATCATGAATTCGTTTTGCTTGTGTTAAGTTTTGGGTTTTGGTGTCTTCTAGCATATATAGTAAAATTTTTGGTCAACCTTTTTGTAGAGCATTTCATCCCCGCCCTTTCCCTTTTTTGGGGTTATTTTTAAATTTTTTTAGAACAAACCCAAAAATTACCGTTATGCGGGGCAGTTAGAGGGTTAATATGTTCGTCAAAAATATTTGCCATAACATTTCCTACAAAGTTGCTGAACATACCCTACACCTCAGCTGTAAAGAAAACATAGTTTTATACAGCGATATGCTGCAAGAACAGGCTAAAGCTGGGAAACTTTGACCGATATGATCTTTCAGAAAGCAAAGACATGTATATTTTTTTGGTCTTATCTACCAGAATCAATCGTCGGAGCGCGTTATGCTATTAAAAAATAATAAAGCCCCGGGCTTAGATGGCATAAATAGTATTATCCCAAAAAATATGCCAGATTGCTTTTATGATATTCTAAGTAAAATATTTAATTGTTGTTTAATTAATGGCTTCTTTCCCCGTACTTTCGACAAAATCTAAAATAATAACGATTCATAAGAAAGGAAAAGATCCCAAATTACCCACCAGCTATAGGCCGATAAGCATCTTAAGTTTACTGGACAAAGTCTTTGAAAAAATTATTCATAAAAGATTAGTAGATTTTGCCGGTCAAAATAATATTATTAACCACCAACAGTTTGGATTCCGCAAGGAGCACTCTACCGTACACCAAATAAAGCGAGTTGTGAATTATATCGGAGATAACAAAAGAAATCGCAAGAGTACTGGCGTTGTTTTTTTCGATATAGAAGAAGCTTTTGACACCATCTGGCACGATGAAATGCTATATAATCTCAATTCGTTAGCTTTCCCATTGTAAAGGGTCCGCCATCTAACGTTTTTTTTCAACTAGTGCTTATTTCGTGAATGGTAACACTTAGCTTATGCCTGATTTGACAGATAATTAGTTTTATCCTTCCGCTGAACGAATATGGTTGTGTATCCGCTTAAAGAACGCTGGGAAATATTGCGACATTACTTTGAAAATCATGGTAATGTGCAAAATTGTCAGATGAAGCTCATTTTGATCTTGGCGGGTATTTATACAAGCATTTGGGACACAGACTGACTAAAAATGTTACGAACTTTAGCCAAAATAATAATCACTTTGGATTAAAAAAAACTACTAACATGTAAATTACATTTGTGATAAAGCTATAAAGTGCGGACGTGCTCTTTACCCCATACTTAATAGAAGGTCTAAGCTCAACCTTAAAAATAAGTTATTGTTGTATAACATGTGTACTGGACCGATAATGACTAACGGCTGCCCAGCAGAAAGGCTTCCGATTATTCAAAATAAAAATTTTAAAATAATTCATAATCTTCCCCCTAGATTCCCCACGGACTTACTACACAATAGATTTAAATACAAAAAGATAAACGCCTTCGCCAACGATCTGACGCTGTCATTTAATAACAAATGCAGATTGTCTAATTTTGAAACAATAAGTAAAATCTCATAACATTTTACCTACCATTTAGATTCGTAAATAAAACATTTTAATAAAAAAAAAATCATCGGAGCCCCGTAACTTTTTTCGTGTTGAACTGCGTAATTTCTTTGGTTTTGATGATGTTCCGCTATTCTCCAGCTGGGGAGGCAGCGTTCCCAATTAATAACTTCCAAATGATTCTGTTGGGCGCTATTCTTATTGTCTCGTTCCATGGTGAAACCTTGCAGCAATCAGCTCATAGATGGTTGTTATGCTCCAAGTTATTTTTGGTTGGCCATGACACCGAGAGCCTCCGGCAGTTGTACCCCAGTGCTGCCTTGGCCACCTCATTATTATTGGATGTCAGTGTATGAAAAATCTGTTATAATTTCTGTTCATTTATTGTCTTTATTTCGTGTGATAATTAATATAAAAAGTGAATGTACGTGAGTATTTTTAGCATTTGTAGTGGTGTCAACTTTAGGAGCCTTTTATTTCTTTACAACTGAACCGATTTAATTAATATATAGTCGAGTCACTAAAGCTCAGTAATGTCTACCATTTGGTAAGAGAATGAAGAAAATCTGGTGACAAACAAAGGCTATAAAAGGATCTACAAATTTATCTTGGCCTGTTTATATAATAGATAATACATTTGATATATTATGAACCTGTTAACTTCTCTGTCTTTCTCCTCTTCGCCTCTTAGAGTTATTAAAAGTTTTCTTGAACGTCGATCGTTGCCAAGACAATCCATTGAAATTTTCTGCTTCGGATGTTGTGCCGTAGCCGTCGATTAGTGGAAATTAGCAGTTCTTATGATGAAGCCGTTAAAAAAAATCTAATTGCTGCTCCCTTTCCTCATCTCAAATTTGAAAAATTTTCTAACATTTCAACTGACATCACAGCTGATAAAGGTCTAACTATTTGGTAGGCTTTTTCAACTACAATCTTAGGTTTAAGGAACCGCTAGAAAGAAAAATTAATTAAATATGACCATTAACTGGATATTCCATTTAAATCATCCCTTTAAGAGGTTTTATTTGTTTCTAAAAATGAAACTAAATTATTAGCTTGTTTAAATTTGATAATTTTATTTCTTCTTCTTTATTGATAAACTCTTCAAAAATTGTGCACAAACTTAAAATTCCGTTAGTTTGAGCCGCAGCCAACGAAAGCGTTTCCTTGCCGCTTTCTTGATGACATTAAATGACAAACCTTTGACTTCAAGCATAAACGAAAAGCCTGCCAAAATCATGCCGAACCACCAAACAAACCAGATGGGACGAAAATAGGTCACCGTCAAAGGACCCGGATACAATTCGATCAATATCATTGTGACAAAACCCATAAATAAGGCGTCTAGAAATGTTTCCGCTTCCCAGTGCAGCATAAAACCATATTGATAAGCAGCCAAAATGAAATCCTGCAAAGGCTTCTCCAAATGGGAATCTCGTTGTATGGGAAACACATGATAGTAGGGACCAATGCATATGGATGAGCTGCGGAATAATGGTTTCTTCAAATACAGCTGTTGCTTGTTAAGAAAGGACCAACGGTCCGTTTGAGCGCTATAACCAAATGAGCTATTGAAATGATCTCGATGTCTATCCATATCGCTTTTGGTGCCAATAACAATCAAATCCAAAAATTGTTGGGAAAATTTTTCATGCTTAAGCTTTTCATATTCATAATCCATCACCATTATGGGTAAATTGGCTTCTATAACATCCTCCACCGTATTCAGTTGTTTCTGGAGTGTGGGCGAGGTCAAATAGCTGGTCACTTTGGACATGTACATGTTGGTAATGAAAAAGCCCATCAAGAATAGTATCACAAATAGAAAACGCAAACGCATGTAGGGCAAATAGGGTTGCCAGAAGGGCCTGATTTGGCCTGATTGTCAAGTTTTTTAATGCGCGTCAAGTGTCAAGTGAAAAAGTGATTTGTCAAGCTTTTTTGTAAGTTAACTTTTTTTTCTCAAATTTATTCTAGCTATGTAATAATACTTAAAAAAAGTATGTGTATATTTCTAAAAAACAAATCTAAAGCCCATATTTTTACTATCAATAGAACTAAGGACTAATATGATAAATATTTTTTTCTGCAATTATAGTTTAAAAAATAACTATAACTTTCTGTACAATTATTATAAAAGTGCCAACACTGATATTTACCCTATTACTCAACACTAGTAAATTGACAACATTGAACCAGAGAAGCAAGTCGTGGATTCGGCTTGAGCCGGGGTTTTACCGGCGCGGCATCCTTCTATCAGCTTAGCCGACTTGATATACCCATGGTGGAATAATACAGGCGGTTTTTCATTGTTTTTTTTAAATAAAACTTATGTGTTTGAAGAATTGTCAAGTTATTTATGAAAATTATTATTTATTTATTATAGACTAGCTAAAAACTCTAAGCAAAATTGTTTTTACGAGTAAAAGTTGAAATTCAATTCGTATTTTCCCAATAATAATTATCCAGAAGTTCTTCTTTAAAAACTAAAAATCTCTTTTATATATTTAGTATGAGTGTTTTTATTTGTCAAGTTTTTTTTTCAAAATCAAGTTTTTTTTTGGTCAATGTCAAGCTTTTTGACAAATTAGATCTGGCAAGCCTAAGGGCAAAGTAAAGAAACGCAAAGGCACTATGAGTACAAGCGAACATATTGACTGAAGAAATGATAGACTTAGATCCCGTTCCCGGGAGGGAGTGCACAGCCAAATGCCTAATGTTATATAAAAAATGCTAAACATTAACAAATACCAACTGTAGGTGCGAAAAGCGCCCTGCACATATGTACGCTCCGGCGAACGATTCTGGTAGGGCACAATTATGCACCAATCGTTTATGCCTACTGGATAACTGGCCCCCACCAACGAGGGTATCATGGCCGTATACGTATTGACACCGATTTCCAAATTCTTATCCTCCACCATGTGTATAAGATCACGTATATGCACAGCTTCCAGATCAGCTTTATCCTCTAACTTGTCATTGAATGTGGCATTCACGACATCCACAAATGCCAGAAACATTTTACCCGACACTCCACTAATTGCCTCGCGTCTACGTCCCAACGGCAAGCGAGTCATACGAAATACTCTGGGCAAGTCATGACGCAGCATCGTTTGTATTTGATAGCCTTTAAAGTTGCCACTATAGTCCACAAAAAAATCTGTCGCAGTCCAATTAGTCGTCTTATTCACAATATTCCCTCTCGGATAAGGTTCGTACAAATAAATATTATTCCTTATTGTGATGAGTAAAGTGTTCAGGAATTGTTTTCTCCAAACCCATCCGTAAATTAAAATTATCTTTTTATAAAATAAATTACACTCCACAAAGCTATTGCTGTTGCTATTATTTAACAGCTGCACACTTCTCATTTTGGGAAATAGAATGAAAATAGTTTTAATAAAACGTGTTCCCTTCATGCTCATGGCTGCCACTTCCATTATGGGATCATCACTTTTTGTGGTGAGTATAAAACACAAGCTGGATGTACTTAGAAATCCAGACATTTTACTCGGCTGATTAATGATTAATGTAACGGGAGCTGTGGGAAATGCCTCCCAGAAATCATCAAAAAATATTGTGGCCGTATCCGTCTGTTTGGCCAAACGTTCCGATACAAAGAATACGAAATTTTCAAACTCATACAATTTATTAATACTGTTCACCACTTCAATCACCAGCGTATGATTCACCATTTGGGGTTGTGGCCAAGTCGTTTTATTGGAAATCATTTTGACCGATGAGTTTAGTATCAGCCAGGCAATTGTTGTATTCAAAATCATGCCGGTCGGTGGCAGCAGCAGTTTTTGAAATAGGTGTTAAACGTTTAACGACTGACGGCGTTGTGATAACTGAAGGGCAATTTATCCCTTTACTTGCATTTCATTTTCAAGTTCAAGTGCTGGATACTTAAACTATTAATTTTTATATTGTAAATAATGCAATAGTGTCATGATAGCTGCAGAATTTTAAATTAAACTGCCGAATAAATGTAGGAGGGTTGTTGGGAAATTTTGTTAATACTTGTTAATCGGCCTAAAAAAAGAAAAGGACGAAGGTTATCAATACGTTTGTATTTTTTATGTGTGTGTTCTCTCGGAACTCTGGCAATGCAATCCGCCAATCGATTTCGGACTTTTATCCTTTATATGAAAAGATGTACTTCCAGATTTCCATGTTTATGTGTCTAATTTTTTTCAAGAATGACGGTTTGAGTGTCGAACATGATCGATAGTCTGAAAAGTTAACATTATCATTCAAAACTGATGAATTTTTGACTATCACTCAATGTGTACCCCACTTTAAAGAAATGACTGATAAAGAAAAGAGAAGTTCTCTAGAACTTATTAAATTATTTTTTTCAAAGAACAAACACAAACCGCGAAGCCTTTTTGGCTTGTCTGCAGAAACACCCAGGAACAAGGCAGGAATCGAACCTGCGACCCCCCTACTAATAGTCTAGTACGCTATCTAACATTTCATTATTTAGCGACATTGTTAAATTTTTTTAGCTAAACGAACAGCACAAAATCAAAGTAAAAATGAATTCTTGGTGGCCCTTCAAGCGTGGTAACGTACACGAACTTGACAACAAGCATTTTGAACGTGTCTGGGGCCCTTAAATTATTTTTTTTATAGATACTTCCGTAATAATGCCAACAACAATAATAATAATAAAAATAAAGCTAAAATTTAATGTAATAAATATAAAATTATGTTTTGGTCCTATTTAAATAGTTTTCCTACTTTTTCCACACAATTAGAAACACTTTGGACATACTCGTATTAATGTCAAACAAAACTTTTATAAAATTTGAGAAAATTTATACAAAAACCGAACGCGTGCTTCGCGTGAAAATCGGCTTTTTGTAAATATAAATAAAACGTTGACACCATGGTGAAATAAGCAGGTGTCATTACTACGCCATATGATAATTTTTTTGCTCTTGAATTGTTTTTCCAATCTTATGTCAGTTTTGTTTATATTAGAGATGGGTACCGCTCACGTGATTAGCGTGAGTTATCGTAATTAATTTTTTTGTTTCAATTACGTGAGCGTGCATGAGCGCAAGCACAAAGAAATTGAGCGCGCATAAGTAGATTTTTGAAGTGATTGCTTCGTTATTTTTTTTGCTATATTGTTATTTTTTCGCATACTTTTGTAATTAATATTTCTACGTAATTATTTAAATTGTTTTAAGTTTATGTTGAAAGGAATTGCTTGGCTCAAGTACAAATCTTACTTTACTCATTTCTTTATTAATTTTAGAAATTTTTTTGATAAACTAAAATAATTTTTATTAAGAAAGTATTATTGGAACAGTCTATTCATCAGACTAGCAGAATGGATCAGTGATAATAAAAATATTTTTTTTTAATTATTTAAAATTTTTTTTCGTGTGTGTGAGTTTTCGTGATTGTGCGTAACTTTTTTGCCAAAAATATAAGGACGTGCATAAGTAAAATTGTTTATCGTGAGCGTGAGTGAAAAATCACTCACGATCCCATCTCTAGTTTATATTTACAAAATATCCAAGCTTTTGTTTGTTCAAAATGTGTTTATTTTTTTATTAAAATTTTCAATAATTTTTATAGGTACTTATACATTTGTGCTTGTCTTGAGAGTGGACCGCAATACTTTCGAATAAATCCACGCTTCCTTGTCTTGCTCATTTGTAGCGTCCAAAAAATTCAATGATTTCTCTTAACTTGTTTTATTTAATTTTTGTTTACAATAATTTTTGACAAGGGCTTAGATTTTACACAAACAAAAATTCCTTTTTTTTGTTGTATTGTTGTAGTTGAAGCCCTAATAATGACACCTGATTATTTCATCATGGTTGACACAAGATAAGACAAAAAATTCTAGAGCAAAAAATTGTCATCTGGATTAGTAATGCCACCTTTTTAGTACATCATGATAATCGGATTCGTATACGAGAAACATCATCTCCAACGCTAGAAATAGTTTCCACACTATTCTTAATTGTTGGATAAGGTTCAGAGATTTTTGCCACAAATTCCGTTACAAATCGTTAACTTCCAGTTTTGTTAAGACTGTAATTCGTCAATATCTGCAGATGATAAATCATCAAAGGCTTCTCCTCCAATATTATGATCTGTCGCTATGATAATAAAGACTAAGAAAAGAGATTGGAAAAGAAATTCTCTCTAAAGTGTTCTCTTTCAAACTGAAGTTTGTATATTAGACTGGCTTAAAATTTGCCACTGATCGATCCTTCAATGCAATCAAAAGTTAGAAGAAAAAAAGTAAAGCTTCCTAAATATCAGAAATAAACTTTAAAAGCTTCTTATGGCCAACATAACTTGCTTATAGTTTTGCAAATGCGTCGTTATAAAATCATTAAAGTCCTTCGTCATTGAAATAAAACAACACATAATTTTCATATTTTAGCAGAAAATCTTTATTAAAATAAAAATTTCATATTGCTAAAATCACTTGAAATACTTGTCGATTAATTTTCGCACTTGAATGAAATTTGCTAACACAAATTCCAAAAAGAGCGCAAGGGCACCCAATAGCATTCCAAAAAACCAAACGTAATAAATGGAATGAAAAAAATTCATGGATAATGGGGTAAACTGACGATCAATGTTAAGCATGCGCACGTAATCCAAAAACAATGCATCGTAAAAGGCTTCTGTCTCCCAAAAGAAAGATAAACCAGATTGTTGAACATCCAATATGAACTCCATAAGCGGTTGCGTTAAATCGGAATTCACTGCCAACGGAAAGACATGATAAAAAGGACCAACACATGACGAAGTTAGACGAAACAAAGGCTTCTTTAGAAAGCCTTGTTGCTTATTGAGAAAATTCCAACGATCTGTGGTTACAGTGTAACCATAAGTGGTATTGAAAGTTTCACGGTGTTTGTTCACAATCCGTTCGTCGGCGGGAATCAATAGTTTCAAAAATGCTGGCTCTAAATTCATATTAACTAACGTTTTGTAATCAATTTGTGAGACCATGATCTTCAAATTTGCATCTATAACATCCTGTTGGGTGTCAATTTGGTTCTCATCGCTGGATGCAGTCAGACGTGTTGCCATTTTCGATAAATAGGTGTTTGTCAGACAAAAGCCCAACACAAACAAAAGTATAAATAAAACACGCAAACGTAAATGGGGCAGGGGCAAAAGTTTTTGTGGTGAAATAAGCAACAGGGCAGAAATTGACTCCAAAAATGATAGACTTAGATCACGTTTCTGTACAGGGGTGCACAACCAAATGCCCACAGTTATATAAAGAGCAGCAAAACAAATAAGATACCAACTATTTGGCTGGAGACTTTTACGCAAAAACAGATTTTCCAGAGAATTATTACGATAGGGAACCATTAAACACCAATCGTTAATGCCAACCGGATAGCTGGTATCTGTCGACACATTAAATATTGAGGTATAAGAATGCACACTTATCTCTATACCCGATTCATCATGCTCTATCATCCTTAATAAATCTATTGCTTGGAACGGCTCGAACTCATGCTCTTCTATTGAGGACTCATCAAAGCTGCCATTAATAAACTTTATAAATGACCCAAATAATTTACCCGATGTACCCGACAATTTGCTGTCCCGTCTATTATGGGGAAAGCGTCTCATGCAAAATACTCTTGGTAGATCGAAACGTACTGGCGTCGTAATGTTCCAACCTCTCAAGTTGAGCTTTTCTTTGCGAAAAAAATCGTCCGCCTTCCAAATGCTGGTCTTGTTTATCACTCTCCCTGTGGGATATGCTTCATAGAGATAAATATTGTTGTTGATGGTCATCAGTATGGTGTTGAGGAAACGTCTTTCCCACACGTAGTTGTAAATTAAATTTATATTTTTATCGAATTCCTTAAACCATTCAAAAGTCTGGTGAATTGCGGAGTAATTCTCTACCGGAAAGTACAGGAAAATTGTTGTAAAATAACGCATTTTATTTAAACTCAACGCTGCCAATTTCATAATGGGATCATTCCATTTTGTGGTCATAATCAAACACAAGGAAGGTGTATCCAGCAAACCCAACATTGAGTTGGAATTATCTGTTATAATCATGATGGGTGTTTTGGGAAAGCTGTTCCGAAAAGCGTTTAGAAATGAGACAGAGCCCTCTCTATCACGGTATAAACGCGGTGAGAGGTAAAACACAAAATTCTTAAATTCCATATTTTGATTCAGAAGACTTACAACACTGATGACAAACGAACTGTTCACCATTTGGTGGAATGATTGTGTTCTATTGCTGCTGTTTGCTAATAATGATGGTAATGATGATGGTGATGATGATGATGATGAAGTTATTATAAGTAGTTCTAGTGTGCTGTTTAATAGCATGATGTTGTCGCCCTCAAGTATCCGAAATAACTGAATTAATTTCCACTTCGCGACATTTAGTATACAAAGTCAAGTATTTATGCGCAAACTTGTAATTATCTTTTAATATTGTAGTTTAAATTACATGTCTGTTGATTGATTATTTATCCAGAGTATAAACTTGCAATAGAAAACAAAAAATGTGAAATGTGCACTATCGGCTAAAATAGAGGAAAAATTAAGCGAAAGTGACCACATTTTTTTTAATTTTTTTTTTCATGCCAAAAGTCTTTAAAACGTTTAAATTTGCAATTCAGAACAAGTGGCCACTTGATTCGCTTAAGTTTCGCGGTATGGAGCAGGCAGCAGCGCCTTGTAATGGATTTTCTTACGGGTCCGATTGAATATGTGCTCCTTTTCTGAAAGCATGTGTTTTTGGCATCTGGTACGTTGCATATAAGTGGTAGAAAAGAACGCGTAACAATCAAAAACCCGATACTTTAGAGCAAAACATGTAGAGATGTATTGATTGTTATTCTTATTTATTGAATTTAGTTTTGTGAAAAATATTGAAGCATACTTTTCAGATGTTCATTTTTGGTTTTATTGCTTCGCTATCAGTGTTGCCAGAATAGTAATCTGCTGGAATGCTAAACAGATAAAAGAAAAAATTGTAAATTGTTTTACTGAAGGAAACCTAAATTTTAAATTAAATTATAATTTAATACATGAAATTTGATTGCATATAGTTGAGGAACGTAGTTCTAATCAGCTGTCTCCAATATAAATCTCTTCTTTTCATTCCAGTTTTTCAATATAATTTTTTTTATTATTTTTTAAATTTAAATGAATCTAATTTATCTCGACCTATAGGTAAATTTTTTATAAAAATTGTTTACAAAATTTTATTAGTTAACCGATATTTCGTCACTTCCTTGTGTGGCTTTTTCAGGGAACTATAAAAATTGTTTAAATAAGAAATTTTTTTTACAATAATCAAAAAACAAAACATTTTTAAAATTAAAAAAAAATATTTTTTTTTATTATTGTAAAAAATTTTTTTTATTTAATCAATTCTCTGTTCCTGAACATTTTTTCTCGCACAGAAACTCTAGCTGAGCCTTAGCTATTTATTACACTGTACAACACAAAAATAATGACGGATTCTGGTAGAGGAGACCAATAAAACAAGATAAAATACATGCATGATCGTTTTAAAGTTTATAAGATCGAAATATAAACTTAAAAAACGACACTACACGTATTTTGTCTTATTTATTTTTTTATGAGGAGTTAAATATCCCCTTTTTGCACATGATTATAGTGAACCGGCATAAGAAATTTTGTAATCCTTACATTTTGTATATAAAATATATTCAGCAGATTAATGAACAACACTACGAGGAACATTTTTGTAAGACATTTGCCCTATTTGAAAAATCGCAAAAAATTCCTCTTTATCCTGTAGACAAGCCCATAAGCCACGCGGCGAAAGTCTTATTTAAAAGTACAAACTTAAATATGTAAATTAATAAATATGAAAAAAAGCAGCGATATATCGGGCTGAAATGTTCTACAAATTATTTGTCATCGAATTCTACTATTAGTCAAAGCCTAAAGCCCCAGATGAGCGCCAGAAATAAATCAAAACTTAAAATAATTATATAAGTACGAAATTAACCCCTAAAAGACTTTTAAGTTTTTTTTTTAGTTTCTGATTTATTTCTATAATAAAAGTCTTCAAAGACTCCAAGGCTCAATAGGCAACATGAAATAGTTTAAAGTTTAAGGTTTTTACTTATAAGACGGTGATTTTTGCAACGTCTGTTTTTCATGTATGTTTTTTGTTTGGTTAGCGAGCAGGGTAGAGAAGCAAGAGAGGTAGACAAAAAATCACGTTTTGTGTTTTCGTGTTTGCTTTTCTTATTTCTCTTTATGCTGCATTCTTTTCTTCTTGTTTGTTTTATTTGTTTTCATACTTTGAAGTGGTACAACTTCTGTGCATCGGAAAAATTAAAAGTTCAATGAAAAAACAAAATAAATAAAACAGAAAAAAATTATAAACTAATAAAAGAAAAAAATTTTACACATAACAGTGCAAGTAAAATAAACATATATACAAATAAATCAATATTTATTTATTTGTAATCTTAATACGAAAAAAACAACTACAGAAGATTAACCGATTAAACAAAAAAAAAAAAACAATTATGGTACAAAAAGAAAAATAAAATCAACCCTGGTTAAAAAAAACAGACGTCTGTTAAAAATCATCATGTGAATGCAAATGATTTTTGGAAACAACTGCTAAAGAAAATTAGGAAAAACAGACGTTGCAAAAGTCTTCACGTAAATCAGGCATTAGTTTCGGCGTTCAAGTTGCATATTGAGCTTTAGTGTCTTTGAAGATTTATTTTCGAAAATATTGACCTTTTTGTACAGTGTTTGATAAGTCGGCATTAATAGAGAATTAAAATGTTTGGTGTTGTCGGTACGACACCTATCAAAGTCCGAGAGTCTGATGCAGTAAAACTATTTCCTAAATAGAGCCAATTTCCCGGACATTAAATATCTTCCAGTTTTAGACAAATATATTTTTACGTCGCTTACAAAATTTGCTTGCTTTATATATATAAAAAAACAATATTTAACATAAATTTTTTGCATTTTATTGACAAAAGTGTATTAAACTTGGTAAACATTTACTGCACCAAGTTTAATGTACTTATTTGTCCTATTTATAATTTAAATACTGCAAAAAGCTTTAACTGAAAAAAAACTATTTAAAAAAATCTGCACAAAATTTATTAAATTATTGTTAAGCATGCAAAGTCCCTGTTCACATGGAGCAAATTTAAAAGCGGGAATTTTCTCACATTTTCTTTTAAGACTTTTAAACAAGTTTCGGGTACATGCTTGTCTCTAGTTTTTTTGCATTCTTCTTTCCCATCTAGACTATAAACTTAGACTTGCATTAGAAAAACTTGCTATGTGTGAACTGGGAGAAAATAGTTTTTTACTAAATATTACTAAATGAAATCTATATATAAGAAAATGTGTATGTATTTCTTTCCGGTCAAATGTTTATGACGACAATAAATATTTGCATATTTTTATAAAGAGATATTAAGTGATAATAAATTTAAATTAACAACATGTTACAATGTTTTAAAAGGAGGCTTGACATGCGTTCCTTGTTACGAGGGTAGCTGAAAATAATTGTAATTATTTACATATTATTTTTATTGGAGGTTTTTTATATGTATGATGAGGCCGATATGAAATTTAAATCGGTTGTCCGCCGGGAAGGTATACTACTTTGTTTTGCCGCCATTTTGGTAAATATTATTTTTGACAATTCATATTTGGCAGTCGTGAAGTAGTCGCGAGGCAAATTTATAATGGAAAAATATTCCATAAGCCAACGTGTTGTAATCGTTAAAACATTTTATCAAAAACAATCATCGATTACTTTGACGATGAGAAAGTTACGTGAAATTTTTGGGAGAAAAAACGTGCCAACAAAACGCACTATTTATCGTGTACTGAATGATTTCGAAGAAAGAGTGTCTGTAGGTGGATAGGCCCAAGTATGGACCACAACGTACTGCAAGATCGGCTGAAAACATTACTGCTGCTCCAGAAAGTGTTCAAAACAACCCATCAACCTCAATTCGATGCCGTGCTCAGGAGCTTGGTCTTCAAAGAACAACTTTGGCAGCCGCAATTTCGCACAAGGATTTGCATTTGTTTTCATTTAAGATTCCGTTGATACAAGAGCTTCTTCCACAAGACCATTTACGCCGCCGTACATATGCCAATAGGAGGAAGAGGAGGAGATTACAGCTCGCCCATGACAACCCCGATTTTCATGAAAAAATCATAATGAGTGACGAGACACATTTTCATTTGAATGGGTGTGTGAATAAACAGAATAGTCGGTTAAGGGCAATGGAAAACCTTCAAATTATTCATCAGTCACCTTTGCATCCATTAAAAGAAATGAAAACGGCGTAACGGTAACTGCGAATGGGGAGCGATATCGTGATATGATTGAAAACTTTTTAGTGCCACAACTGCATGCTTTGGGCTTGAATAACATGTGGTATCAACAAGACGGTGCCACATCGGTGCATACAGTCAGGATTACAATGGAATTACTGCGAGATCTCTTGCCACAACAAGTTATTTTAAGAAATGATGATGTTGATTGACCTCCACGGTCGCCTGATTTGACTGCTCCGGACTTCTTTTTGTGGGGATATCTGAAAACCAAGGTTTATGCAAACAAACCAGAAACACTTGAGCAACTCAAACAAAATATTCGTAATGAAATTAATGAAATACCGCTTGAAATGGGTGAGAATGTAATGAAAAATGTGCTCAAAAGGGCTCGCATTTGTGAGGATAACTGAGGCGGACATTTATCTGATGTTGTATTCCATACATAATTCCCGACATTAAATAAAACATTTATCAATATAAGATACATTCTCTTTCATTTAATCAAAAATTTTAAACAAGCCAAGTAGTATATCTTCCAGGCGGACACCCGTACTTGCAATATAACTGTAATTTTTCATGTTACATAATAATATCGTCAAATATGTACGTACGTCTCATTAGAAAGTAGTACAATTTATTGGCAAAAATCAAAATAGGAAAAGATGCGATTATTAATTATAAATAACCTTTTTGATTTGTTTTGCACGGCAAAGAAAATATATGTATGTATGGATATGTACATATGCATCGATATGTGTGTGTTCACTGTATAATTTTATTTAATATGTTGGCAGCATTGTTCACTGTTATGTTTATTTCTTAATTGGGATAATTTGCGCCATATTTTATTTTAAAGAATTGTCTCATTTATTAAAGAAAATGGCGCCAATGACCAATAACAATAACATCAATAATAAAATATTTAATAACATTGAATAATGTATGGCCCACTTAACACTTTCACAAGATATCAAATCATACTTTAGGGATAATCAAAGTACTCATGTAGGTATGTATGTAAGTCACTGGTCAAAGTCGTTTTTACAACAGCAACAAGATAAACAACAGACATTTTGTTTTCAGCTATTTTTCAACCAATCAAAAAATTATTTAAATCGTTTTACCTGTTTTCTTTTATTATATTTTTAACGGCTGAACGCACTTTTACCGATCGAACCCGATCACGACGAAACCGATTTTTGTTTGTTTATTGAATGATAACATTTTTGATTTTTCCTTTTTGTTTTTTTGATAAAAACAAAATTAACACATATAAAAACATTTTATTGTGTAATTATTATTCTTTAATATTTTACTAGTGTATCCAGCGGTAGACTCAATCGACTGCACTCTATAAATTAATAATAAACATTTATGTATATAAATAAATACGATAAAATACAAAAAACAAACAAAAATTTCTATGCAAAAGTAAATTGGACAAACATATACATAGCTTAAACGGTTATAGCTCCCTAAATATCGAACCGATTTAAATAAAATTAAGATTATGCACATTTATGTAAAAATCCGTTTAAAAACATAAATCTAAAAAAACATTTTGCCTATTAATAATATAGATAAGATTGATTTTTTATGCGTATCTTTAATGACATATAAATATGTATAAAACAAAGTTCGGTGGCCGCCGAACATAGAATTTTGTCGAACTCAGACATCGAAACCAAACGCTCGCTCGAAGTTTATTGATAACTTTTTCAAAACACATTTAATCTTTTTATTTTCAATTATTAACAAAATTTAACAATTCAGGAGAGACAAAAATAAAATACTTCCTGAAGTTTTTATCACAAGACCGTTTTGTTCTGAATCCTCTATCCTTACTTTTAATTTTCTCCAAAATAGAGGACGGCTGATTGACTTGGCCACTCCATAACACTTACTTTATTTGTTCAAAAGCAACTAGTTATCAAATTGAATGCATTTTTGGGATCATTATCCTGTGAGAAAAACCAAAGTTGTGGTATTTCCTCTTCAGAAGGAAGAATTTTTTTTATAAATTTCTTAGACCATGGGTTCTGAAATAAGGTACTCCACATTAAGAAAGGTATCCCCAAACCACTTCCATGTTTTATTGTTTTTTTTTTGTAACGTGAACATGAGCATAAAAAAATTAGCGTGAGTGAGCGTGCATTAGTTGATTTTAAGCGTGATTGTTTCGTGATTTTTTTTATAGTTTTTTTTTTTCATGAGCGTAAGCCAAAAATATAAGATCGTTCATGAGATAATGAGTAACATTTTTTATCATGAAATTAATGTGGGTACCGGGTCACTCCGGTGTTATTGGGAATGAAAGAGCAGATCAAGCAGCAAAAGAAGCCTTAAATTTACCATTTATAATGGAAAATACTCAAAGTAAATGTTCTATATATTCTGCGATCCGTAAACACATCTCTAATGGAATGGAATACTTACAAACATATTTATAAACAGTTTAATCCGAACGGGGAACCACCTATATATCCACCTAATAAACCAAGATCGTACCTAAAAAATACATACGTATAAGACTAGGTCACTGCCGATTGACACACCAGCACTTGATGGAAAAAAGACCACAACCCCAATGCAGTTTCTGCAGAAGTTCAACCATGTCTATTCAGCATTTAATAAACGAATGCCATTATATTTAATATATGTATGTATATGTAATAAACAAAACTACTCTTTTAAAAATTTAATGATAGATGTAACAGAAAAAAACATAAATACGTTTATTATGTTGCCAAAAATGTTAAATATTTTTGACAAAATCTGAATTTAAATATTCTTTCCATTCTACTTTAATAACAAGAGCTGATGGCCTTTGTAGCTAGTGCTCTATATGCTAACTTTACAATAATTAATTAATTAATAATTAATTATTATTAAGTTATTAAATAAATAAATAAATATATAAATAAATAAATAAATAGATAAATAAATAAATATATAAAAAAAATTTTATCGTGAACGTGAGTGAATAGTTAATCACGCTCCCATCTCTACTATGTATCCATTTGATATATTGCTGTTTTTTTCACTGTGCTATGACTTCCTGTTGGCTTAAGAGCAAGTGCAACAAAATTGTTGGATCGTCCAAATGCTTGAACTATAATCTTATAGGGCTTTTTCTGCTCACGAAGTTTTTTTTAACAACTTTCCACTCTTGAGTTGTACAATGCTGCGCCCGGTCCATCTATTGTAAATTTTTCGGTTAAATACAATTCATGTTGCTTTGCAATATAATAACAAACCTTAATATGTCAATTTCGATCCTAAAATTTGCAAAAGTTCGGAGTATACTTGAAAAATACATATTTCAGTGGCCACACAATTTCTGAACTTGTTTAAAGAATTTCTTATAAGCACAATATAAAACAATGGATTTTTTTATTTTGTAAAAGGAAAACCGTAATTTACAACAAAATTTATTAATTTTTAAAAAGCGCTGATGAAACTGTAGTGCAGTTACGCGGGCATTTGGTATGTTTTCTATTTTTAACCTTGAACATTTTTACGATGTTAAACACTGAAAGAGCCCAACCCCCCAATTCTAGTGGGAAAATCCTAATTTTACAACACTGCCGGTAACAACTCACCTTTTAATATCTTCCTCTCTTGTGCTTTTCTTTCAGAAATGATACCATTTTGTAATTATCTTTTTTTTTGTAATTTTTTATTTTAATAATGATTTATTTGTTTATTATTGTATTTTTTTTAAATAGTTCTTAAAATGTTTTTGTTTGTTTTAAATGTTTATTTATCTTCAATAATATTTAAAATTAAACTTTATGTGTTAAACTTTTTTTTAAGTTTGTTTTGTTGTTGTTGTTAGTTATATTTATTTTCATGTTTCATTAATTTCTCTAGGCAATTTCCATTGTTTTGTTAAGTTTTCCTTGCATTCGACAAATTTTGTTGTTACATTTTCATTTATTTGCTGTTGTCGCTACTATTGTGTTTTAGTTTGCATATTTTTTTTCTTTATTTTTTTTTCTTTCATTTAAAGTGTTTGAGTGTATGTAATATGTTTCTTTGTGAGGGCGTGTGTTTTTTCAATTAAAATAACAAATATGTATATTTTTTTATACTTGGTTTTTGTAGCAATTAAATAACAATGTTTTACATGAATTTTTTTTCTTCTTTAAATTTTTCTAATACTTTTTCAATTGATGTATAACAAAGTGTTTTTATATATTTTTTTTAGATTTTTTAATTTTGCTTTTTATCGAATTGTTTTGAAAAAAAATTATGGAACTTAAAATGTACTTTAACTGCCTGTTTTTAGAAAATGAAAACAAAATCGTGAGTGAGAATTTATATTTAAAACAAAAACAAATTTTCGTATTTTGTTGTTTTCAATTTTAATTTTCATTCACAATTTTGTTTTCATTTTCTAAATACAGGCAGTAAAATAACTATCAATGTATGTTTGTATGTAGATATCGTTAGCTGAAATGAAAATCCATGTAACTAACAAAATTTTTTTATTAATAATTAATTTATTATAGTGTTTTATGTCGTACGAGTATAATACAAACTAGTTTCGTATCTCTGCTTAGTTACGTTGTTTTGCATTTTGTTACATACAAACATACATATATACACATGTACATATAAGTAATGTGAAATAAAGAAAAAATCCGTTTCTTGTACTAAATTAAAAATTATTAAATGAAATGAAAAACTCAAAATATAATTGATGAAAATATAACATATTGATGAAAATAATAAAAATAAAAATATACTTGTAATATAGGCTTCTATTTTTATTTTTGAAGGTCAATAATCTATTAAAGAAGAAAAATAATTTGTTTAAGTTTTAATATTTGTTTTTATGTAAAAAAAAATTTATTTTATTAGCAAAAATTTTAAACTAATTGGAGCAGTAAAAGTATTTTGTTACTAAGAAAATGCCATATTTTTATAAACACATTTATTTACTTGCACAAATAATTTCTAGTACTAAGAAATTGTATAAAAAATCAAATTTAACTCCAATTAATATGTTTTTTTAATTAAAAAAATTTTTTTTTATATAAATTATGCTAAACAAAAAAATATATTTTTTTTTAATTTAAAAGAAATTTTATTGAAAAAAATACTTTAAAATATTGGCGCAAAAAAAAAGAATTTTGTATAGTTGAAAATATTTTAATTAAATAAATTTATAAAAACAAAAATATTTGAAAAAAGAAACAGTTAAAAAATTTAAAATATTGCTGAAACAAACAAAATAGTATTTTTGTAAAATAAAAAAGTGTTTGATTGAAAAAAACTTATATAAACAAAATATTTGAAAAAATAGTTAAAATAAAAATTAAAATATTGTTCGAACAAGATAAAAAATATTTTTTGAAAAATAAAAAATATATGAATTAAAAAACTTTATTTAAATAAAATATTTGAAAATATAAATACAAAATAAAAAAAAAATATTTAAAAATATAATTTTACGACAAAAATATTTTAAAATAGTTTTTAAGAATAAAGAAAATATTTGAAATTATTTTTATACGAAAAATCAATATTTTTTATAATGAAAATAATTTTTATATTTTAGCTTAAAATATATTTGTTATTATATCAAAAATTATTTTTAATTAAAAAAAATACATAAATTATAAACAATTTTTTAAATTAGGAACTTAAAGTATCTTTTATAAAAAAACATATACGGATCTGCTCTATAAATCGAGTCAATTGAGTGCCACTAAATTTTTTTAACTTTTTATTGTAGTTTTCTTTTGTTTAGAGCTTAAAATATCGTATCTTAAATTAATTTAACACATATAATTTACACAACATCAATGAGAAAATTATTTATGTCTGAAAAACGCTCAATTTACACAACAGGACCGATAATTTGAATGAAATTTGTTTTTAAATTAGGAAAATATTTTTAAATTAGAAAAATATTTTTAAAATAGAAAAATATTTTTTAAAGGAAAACTATATTAAAAAAAATAAATTTAAATAGAAAATTAAAATTAATAAGAAATACTTTAGTAAAAAAAATATGAGTTTGAGATATATTACATAGGAATATATTTAGGAAAATTTAAAACGTTTGCCTTAATGTTTTTTATTGTTAATATAATAACATTGTTGTTAGTTTGAGACAATTTGTTCTCTAAAAGTAAACAAAAACATTTTTTGTTAAATTATTAATTTTATTTGCTTAACGTAGTACATATTAAGTTGTTTTTATTATAACACTTAAAATCTTTTTATTTTCCTTGTTTAAATTTTATTATTATCATTAATATTTTTCTTTAATAAATATCACTAATTTGACACATAAAGCAGTTTGGGTAGGGATGGTATATTTAAGAGTTTAACTATATAAAAGGAAAAAGAAATCAGAGTTATTGTTTTGCAAAAATTAAAAAATTAAAAAAATTTAAAGGGATTTTACACGTTACCTTTCAAAAGTTTTTATTATATTTGACACAAAATTTGTGTCTTAAATATGTAGGCGTTTTTTGTTTTTTTGGGCGCCTAAGAGTAGGCAGCACTGTTATATAAATCATGAAAGTATGCAATATTTTGAACTGCATTCATATAAAAACATGTTCGTAGCTATTTCTAGTCAAACTCAATCAAACTTTTGAAGTAATATTTCAAATCCCTTTTGTGTATGCTTTAGTTTTTAATTATCATTATTAAAATAGATTTTGCTGCAGTTTTGCTCGTAATTTTTTTTTCAATTAAATTTTTAAGATTTTTTTGTCATTATTTTAAATATGTATGTTTATTTAAAAAGTTATTTAATTTTATTTGTTTGTTTGTTTTTTAATAATACATATTTTTAAATTTATACTAATTTTAAATTTTCGTGGTGGTATATTGCAGTCAGCGTTAGATTAGAAGGATTATTTATATATATTTTATAAAATATCGTTTTAATATTTCTCAATATTTTATTTCCATATAAGAGTATCTGTGTTAGTTTAATTATGTTTTGTATACGTGTTGGTTGGCAAGTATGTGTGAGAGAATAAGTATTAAGCTGTGAGTGTATTGTACATTTTTATTAAGTATGTATGTATATTATTAAGAAATTATTTATGTATGTATAATATTCATTCCTCTTTTGTCATTATTTTCATCATATACATAAGTATGAAGTTTACAAATATAGTTAGTAAAGGCGGTGGCTTTAATTGGACTCATTTTACAATTTCAATATTTATTATACCATTTTACTTTTGTAGTTTTATTTTTTTACATAATTTTTATAACACGTAGTTTTTTGTTTTTGTTTTTATTTTTATAAAGTAAATTGACTTTATTGTGGTTTGAAAAGAAATCATCTAAAATTTTAAAGCAAAGAAAAAGTAGCGAAAGAAAATTTAAAGAAATACACCAACATATTTCGCCAAGTTTTGCAAATAAAGTAACAGAATTACCAAAAAATACTTTAGAACTGCTTCAACGTTTGTCAAATTCAATAATTTGTTCACATTTGGTATCATATTCCATTTCAAAATATGTATTCTATAGCATTTTTTATGATGTAAAAAATTAGCTAAAAAGTTCTTAACAACTCTAACTGTTATACAAAGTTGTTTAACTGTTAAAAATTAAAAAAAAATTAATATAAAATATATTTAACTTTTGAGCAGTATTTTTATGGCCTCATTTAAAAATAATTAATAAAGTTTTAGTAGGTTTATTATACGATTTTTATATACGGTTTTAATGCACACGTTAACTCTATGAAGCGTTTATGAATGAGGTCCTTAATTTTTAACTGCATTGTAAAAGTCTTTCAACTGTTATGCAAAATTTCATTAAAAAATTTTTGAAATGGAAATTCCAAAACTGTTATACAAAACAATTTTTATTCGCCAATTTGTTCATTGAGTTCTAAGAAATTCAGCAGGAAATTTTAAAAGTTTTAATAAATATTTATATTTTTCTAAGTTGTAGTATGTTACTGTCATACAAAATATATGTACATATATGTACATATTACAGCATTGAAAAAAATTATCCTACAAAATCGCTGAATCTGTTTTAAACTCTTTGAAATTTTGTAGAAACTGTTTTACATGTATATATTTTAGCTGTTCATACCATGATGAAATAAACAGGTGGCATTATTAGGGCTACAACTACAACAATACAACAAAAAATGGAATTTTTTTTGTGTAAAATCTAAGCCCTTGTCAAAAAATATTGCAAACAAAAATTAAATAAAATAAGTTAACAGAAACCATTAAATTTTTTGGACGCTACAAATGAGCAAGACAATGAAGTGTGGATTTCTTTGAAAGTATTTGCGATCCATATAGAAGGTAGTGTCACAAAAGCAAAAAAGTTACTCACACTCACGAAATAATCACGAACAATTTTTTTAAATAATTAAAAAAATATTTTTATTATCACTGATCCCTTCTGCTAGTCTGATAAATAGACTGTTGATAAAAATAGTTTTAATTCTTAATAAAAATATTTTAGTTTATCAAAAAAAATTCTAAAATTAATAAAGAAATTAGTAAAATAAGATTTGAACTTGAGCCAAACAATTCCTTTCAACATAAACTTAAAACAATTTAAGTAATTATGTAGAAATATTAATTAAAAACGTATACGAAAAAATAACAATATAGCCAAAAAAATCACGAAGCAATCACGTCAAAAATCTACTTATGCACGCTCAATTTCTTTGTGCTTGCGCTCATGCACGCTCACGTAATTGAAACAAAAAATTAATTACGATGGCTCTAATCACTAATCACGTGAGCGGTGCCAATCTTTAATATAAACAAAACTGACATAAGATTAGAAAAACAATTCTAGAGCAAAAAATTATTATATGGCGTAGTAATGCCACCGTTTTATTTCACCATGATTCATACTTTTTCCTAACAAATATTTTTGGTTTTAGTAGAAAAATGCTCGTATGAATTTGTTTTATAAGTCTTGAATTAATTTAAAATTTATAGGATAAAAAGGCTGCAGAAAATAACAAAACTTCACAGTTATACGCTGTACGTTATATTGGCTAAGTGTAATACGAAACTTAACTATTATAACGGTTATTAAAAAATAGTATATAAATTTCGGAAACTGCTATACAAAACAAAATATTTTGTTATTAAAATATAATTTTTCTTGGCATTTTTTTTTGTAAAAAAACTCAAGTTGCTAAATAAGTGTAAGTTAATGAATCTATAAATTTAATAGTAATTTTAATAATATATTTTTATTTGTTTTTTGTTTTGTTTTTTTCTATAATAAAGTTAACAAAATTTTTCTAAATACACTTTGCTTACTACTGGATTTTTGCAATAATTTTGTATACGTTTTTTATTTATTTTAATTGAATTACATAAGTTTTTATTTTAACAACTACATTTGTTGTAAGTTTTACTTGAAATTGACTTTAGGATCGTTTTATTTCTCATATTTATATATTTTTTTTTATATATAATACTTATTTTAATATTTTATATAATTTTATTTTTTCTTAATAAAAACTTTTAATATTAAAAAATAATTTTGCTAAAAAGTTTAAAGCAAAATAAAATATTTTGAAACTGAGTGCGTTTGTTGCAAAGGAAAATATTACATATTTATAAAATGTTTTTTTTTTAATATTTAAAAATGTTCTATCATTAATTTGGCTTTACATATTTGTATTTTGCAATTGTGTATATTTAATGTATGACTTAATTATATATTTATTTAATTATATTTTATTTGACTTTTTAAAAAAAATTTCCCTAAATATTGCTTTGTTAAATATACAAATAATTTTTTACTCATTTTAAATTGGGGTTTGAGCTTGAAAGCTTTTTTTTCATTCAAATATATTCAATGGTAAATTTTCCCTTAAGTTTTTATATAAATACTAAAGTTTTCCAATATGATTTATAGATCTACTAGATGAACAGTTAAATGCATGCACGCTTTAAAAGAATTTTGTTTTATTAATATTTAAATTGATGCTTATTTGTCGTTTAGTTTTTTTTAATACGTTTTTTAGTTAAATTGAAAATGATGATTTATTTGAAAAATTTGCTTGAAAATTTTTAAAGCATAATTTTCTGTTGTCAGATTTACTTAACAATGTTTCGATTTGTTTGTATATTCAAGGTGGGATTCAGTAGATTAAGCTTAAAATTTAAATAAGCTAAAAGTGAAAAATTAATTTAAAAAAAAACAAATATTGGTCCCTTAACAAAATACATATGAAATATAAGTAAAATTATAATAAACTAAAAAAGCTATTTTTATAAAGCAAAACAGTCAGTTTGTTAAAAAGTTTCCAACTCTGAGAAGTGCACAAATATGAGGACGGTCTCGCGACACACACCGGTGTTGGTATAAAGACTACTTTAATGAAAGGATTTCTTTACTTAAATAGTTGTTATATATCAGTTGACGAATTTAGTAAAGCAATAACTAAAATATTATTTTGTAAATTTATTATTTCTGTATATAAAAAATGCACTTAAAACATTAATGTATGACTTAATTTTATATTTATTTAATTATAAACGAATTGTTTATGTAACTGTTATATAGAATTTTAGTCAACTTGCGTGTGCTGTCTAAGAAAAGTAAATTATATGTTATACAAGAATATAAAAAATGCACAAATTTGTTTGAGTTACATACAAAATTTAAAACTTTTATACAAAAGCTTTATAAACAAATTTTGGCTTGCTGTAATATAAAAATTATTCATAGAAAAATTTTTTTGTACTGTTATACAGAAATTTTAACTTTACAGTAGGTATTTTTTTAAAAGTAAACGCAGGAAGAAATTGTACAGTCATGCAAAATGATGTACAAGAGTTTTCTATATTTTTTAAGAGTTAAAACTGCCATAAGATTTCACTTTTAAAAATGAAAACATTTTCCAGGGTCTAAAATGAGAAAAATACGAAGGTGCCACTTAAAACTACCAATTTTGGCAGTGTTAATCTCTATAAGAGTGTTAACTGTTATAATATAGTTTTTGCACAACTTGTTTTGAACAGCCAAGAAAACTAACAAATGCGAGGTAGCCTTCAGTAATACGTAAAATTCTCATAAAAATGTTTAAACTTTCTTAAAATGTTCTTTATTTTATATAAAAATTTTTTAGCCAGTTGTATAACAGTTTAACAATTGAATAATGAAATTAGAAAAATTCTATCTTACAAATACACACTTGATTTTTATATAAATTTTTTCAATGGTAGTATTATTAACTGATAATAATTAAAAGAACTGTTATACAAAAACTTCTGAAAAAAAATTAATTTTCAAATTTAAAAAAAGTTTGTTAGCTGCAATCGTAAATAATAGGCAAATTGTTGTGTAATTTCTTTTGCTTGCAATAAAAAAATATCCATCTGTTATACACTTGCCAGTTACAACCATACCTAAATCAGAGCGTTGAACTTCGCATTAGCAGGAGGGTGTACGTATTTACAATGTATTCTAAGAAAAAAATTTACTCTGAATGTATTACAAATACGTACCCTGTACCTAACGCGACGCTCAACGCTCTCATTTAGGTATGGTTGTTAGTTTTAAAGTAATTTAAAACTACTGTTATATTATATTGATGATCTCTTTAATTTGATTTAATTGAAAAATATAAATAAATTGTTTTATAATAGTCTTATAATTGTTATACATAACTATTAGAACTGTTAAACATACATACATATATGTCTTGTCGCTGCTTTATAGATATACATATGTGAATTGTTTTTTTTTTGTAGAATATTGTAGATAGTGTGACAGACGACTATTAGTCTGGGGGGTGCAGTTTCGATTCCTGCCAAAATGTTGAGTGACTCCGCATGCAAGTAAAACAAAGATTAAGCAAGCAGCTTGTGCTTGTTAAAAAAAGTTCATTATTATATCTAAATGTTCGAGTTACTACTTTCTGTTGTTAAATTCGTATTCAAATTATGCAGTTACATATAAATAATATGATTTATTTTGTTTTAAAAAAATTTTTTAATTCATTTTGTACATAAATAAAAGTGAACTATTAAACTGTTATAAAAATTTTGATGACTGTTATACAAATTGGTATACACGTTTTACGACTAAATTTCCATAAAGTGCCAAAAAAAAATTTAGCTGAGCGTAAAAATGATTTTGGGTCTAAAAAGTGTGACTAAACAAATGGAGCTTATAAAAAGTGGAAAAGTTAAATAAAAAAATATTAAGCTCCACTATGAAGTGGATCATTTCAATCACTTTCATGCTTAAACATTGCAAGGGCTTAATTTTAACTTTGTAATGTTGGGTTTAACAGATAAAGAAATGTAATAATAAAAATCCTTCGTATTCTCGTTATAATAAATGTCTCGCTAATAGATGCTGAAGACAAGGACTTTTACTATTAAATATGTCTACGAATTATACCGATAAAGGGCTGAGCGGCACCGAAAACAACACTTTCCAGCTAGTATAATTTAATTAAAGTTAATACAGTAATTGTAAAATTCTATTCTTAAGAAAGAATTCAAAAGTGAACTTGAGACTGACTAAAACTATCAATTTATTAAAAAAAACTGTAAAACCAAAAAATAAAACCAAAATCTCAACAAAAATGTTTCTTTCAAACTTCTGTTAATTAATTATAGTCAAACTTTTATTAACAATTTTTCAATCCACTTCTGAAGTTTGGTTGTTTATGCCGATAATATATTTGTTATCACCTTTTTGCAAATAATAAGACCATGGCCGTTCAAACGCGATTTCTTTTACTCCCATTTTTACAATATTTTTTTATTTTTGTTCAAAATTAAAACAAACAATCAGAAAATTTGCAATAAATATATTGTATGATAAAATGAATATAAACAAAAAGAATATTTTAATTTAGACGGATGAATTAAAAAACATTTTTGCGAAACAAAATAAATGAAGAAAACAGTGGAGTTAAATCTGAAAATCGCAAGTTTTTATTGAAAAAAAAATACACAATCTACTATATTTTTTTTTTTAATAAATAAAGTAATAGAAAAATATTGATGAATATAAAACGATGCAAATGTCTGCTTTATTTTAAGAAAATTATTATAAATAGCTGAATCAAAAAATCAAAATTAACAAAAGAAAATTATTAATGTTATTGCAATATTTTTTTATAAGAATAATTTAATATTTTATATATGCAGAAATATTTTGAAGTTTTTTCTAATTGAACAAAAATGTTTAAGAAATTTACTACGAAATTTTATGTTTTTTCTGATAGCAAATTATTGATTAATTTTATTCGTATGAAGTTTTTTCTATGATATGTAGGGAAGACAAATTTCAACTCAAACAAATGTTTCGATACATTGCGAAAAATTGCTTTAATACAAATAATTCTTTTGAGAGAATATGATTAAAAATGTCGTTGTTTTTTAATTTAAAGAATGATTTTATATAGTTCTTTATATTCGATATATTTCCTTTATACCTTCGATGTTTATTTTTTAATCTATAGAAAAGTTTAGTTGATTTTTATAAATGAAAAAAAAGTTGAAATTTTTCTAGCGTAAAAATAATGTTCAAAGAATTTCGATGTTTTGTTCTTTTGTCGATAACTGCGCAGTTGTTACGCATTATATGGAAAATTATTTATGAATTTCGGTGTTTTTCCTTATTTGTATAAGAAGTGTTATTTATAAATTTAATAGTTTAGAGATTTTTTTCAACAAGGGAAACTAAAATTTTTTTTATAGATTTAAATATTTTTCTCTAGTTAGAAAACATTATAATAATTTTTATAGAGATAAAAAATTCTATACATGTATTTCAATTTACTTTATGTATATATAAAACAGTTTTTTTATAAATAAAGTACGCCGATGTTTGTCCCTCACAGAAATAAGTATCAATAAATATCTTTGAATTTTTCCATTAAAATTAAAAAAAAAAATTACATAATTTCCGATATTTGTTTAATCGAGTTTTTCATAAACATAAATTGCCGATGTTTTTCCCTAATAAAAATAAGAATCAGAAAATATCTAGAGCAAAATATTTCTAAATAGGAAACATAACTTGTATAGAAAATATTTTAAGGAATGAAAATTGTAAACTGCTGTCGTCATAAAAATTATTTAAATTCTTTTTGCAGAAATTTTTCAATAGAAAAATATTCGATGATTTTTATACATTGAATAGTTTTTTTTTACATAAATAAATACTCTTTAAGTTTTCCCCTTAAAAAAACATAAGTATCAGGAAATATAAAGGTTTCGATATAAAAATTTGTCGTTAACAAGAATTTGTTAAATAGAAGACTAGAAATTCTAACACTATATTGATAGATATATTTCGATGTTTTTAAAAGATATATGATAATAAAAGATATATTTTTTCCGGAAATAGAAAATTTTAAAAGGTTTTCTATACAAAAAAAGAGTAAAACGTCACTATAAAAATTTTTAATTTTTCAAAGGTTTGTTTATTTTTTCAATACATTTCATTAATTTACTCAAACAAAATCATAAATAACTAATAGCGTTTTCTTTTCATTAAAAAATTGCAAAATTTTTTGCATTTTTTATTGAAAATTTCTATATTGCAATATTTTTTAAAATATTGAGTTTATTAGAAATCATTGTGTCATCACTTACGAGGCCAAATTGTTGTCTTAAGAGAACTCTGAATAACAATTTTTTTTTGATAAAAAGTAAAAGAAATGTTAAGTTTTTTTTAGAAAAGAAAACGGCATAAGAAGACTTGTTGTTCTTCAGAATAATTAATTTACTTACACTTCAGTTGAAAAATATATTTTTATGAATTTGCAACACAAGACGAAGAAGAAGAATTCTTAATTCAAAAATCAAATTTTTAAACTTATGATGTTGTTTAAGTAAATGAGATATGAGAAAATTGTAGCTTACAATGCAAAATCTTAAAAGCTTTCAGTCAATTTGACATTTTAAGAATTTAAATTTCAATAATAAAACTAGTTTTGAAAAAACCATAGCTTATGATAATTTGACGCTAAGGGGTCGATATATCTATAAGAAAATTTTTCCAAAAATAGTTTTTCCCTAAATAAATCATACCTTCTTCGATTTTGTTTTATATAAAGAAATGAAAATTTAAAACTTTTATAGTATTTGCCCTACTGTACCTTGTAAATGGAACGAATGAACATATTGTACATATGTGTATGCATGTGTATGTGTGTATATATTATATAGAAATCAATATTCAACAATGCAAACAAATAAATTGTAGAAAATGCTATAAATTGGTATCTCTTTACCCCAGCCACCATCAATGGGCTATTAAAATTGCTTTAAAATTGTTTTTTGGTCGCCTCTTTTGAACCAACTGTTACTGCAGGCGATAGATTATGCAAGGATTACAATAAATCCTTGAAGAATAATTTGTAACACAACATAACGCTGTTGTTGTTAGATAAATAAATGAAGGGCTAAATAATAAATAAAAAATATTAAAAATTGATGAAGCTTGTTCTAAAGTGATATTGAAAAGATAAATAAAAATTTTATCTTTCCAATATACATTCACCCAAATTCATAAGCAGTTTTATTTGTTTTCACATTATTTTTCTAATTTTATTTACTTGTTAATGCTTTGGCTTTATTACCTTCCTCTACCGGATTTATTCAATGGAATTGAATTTTTCCAAATGATATAAAAATTTATTTCAAATTAAATTTTAAATAAATCAAATTATCCAAATTAAATTAATGCCGGTTTTTGTGTCAGTTTTATGGTTTTTATTTATAAAGTGTTTTAATCAAAGACAATTGCATGCCAATTGTTTGTTCATGCAGGCATGAAATGTAATTGAACTGAAAGAAATTAAATTCAGCAAATAATATGTCGGCAAATTTAAAAGAAAATCAGCAATATTAGAGATATTTCATTTCTTATTTTCCAAATTAGAAAAATTCGATACAAAACAATATTTACCTTCCAAAATAAGCAAACAAATTTTCTTATTGATAAATACCGGTAAATTATTATTAAATGCCTAATTGCTATTTTCATAATCCTACTGTCTACTCGAGTAGCAAATTTGTATAGAAAGCACTCAATTATATCTGAGGGCGTCTCATACAAATGTTTTACTCAAGTCTCTGGACTGTGAAAATCGCACTGAAGTGTGTAGCGTAGTAGAGGCGTCCACGCAATTTGTAACTACATCAGATGGTTGCCTGCATTCATGGCGTTTTCGACGCTAGATCCACTAAGATGCCCCAAGCAGCAGGTACTGCAATCAGGACTCCTTAAAATCACCTTCATCGTGATTAAGAGGCAAACTTTTTGGTCACTTAAATGAAGTGTTTCGCATAAGCAAAAATAGTGGAAAATGCTTAAAAAATTGTGCAAACGCAACAGCAATTCAAAATTGACGACCACAATTTCAGAGTAAAAAATCATTATCGATATATATCGAGTTTTCTAATACATACAATCAACTTTCTCCATATTTACGCCGCTATTTATGTTCTTATATTATGATTACAAATTTCTTTACAATTTAGACTATTATCGACAAATAACGACTTTTCTAATATATCGACTATCTCCATATGTAAAAAATTATCGATAAACTTCATAAAGAAAAATATAATCGATGAAAATCAATGTCTTGTTTAAAGTGTTACAAATTTAAAAATTTTCTATATTACAGCATTATCGATAAAAATCAATTTTATCTCTGAAGACAGAAAAACATTGACGATAAATTTGGGTACTTGGGCCTCTCTTAGATACCACATATATATGCATGTATATCTCTAAATCTCGATATTTTTTAAACTTAATAAATACCGATTTTTCTAATGTAATCGACTTCCACCATATATACAAAAATATCAATCATTTTTGGTATTTGGTTGATAGAAAGAAAATTAACGGAAAATGTTAGAACTTTGTTTATGCTATAAATAGTAAATTTATCAATTAATTCCGATAATGACATATTGATATTTTCTACATTGAAAAATGATATAATTTGGAGTAGAAAAAATTATTAATAAATATAAATTTCATCCACATACGTATGTACATAGAAAAGCATAATCGATGGTTTTAGGTACTTTGTTGAGAAAGAAAAATAAATATCGATAAATTTTAATATATTGTGCACCTAATAAATTTTGGATAAATAAGGATTTTTTTCGTATTATTGATTTCCTTCAAATACAAAAGTAAAATTTCGATAATTTGGGATACATTGTCGATATTTATCAATAAATTTTCTCATGTTACTGTGATAATTTTTGGAACTTTCTCGGTAAAAATAAATTTCATAGTTTTTTATACAAGTTTGTCATTATATACATACTTACATACATATGTACATAGTTATATGAATGTATCATCAAAATCAAGCATTTTTTAAATTTAATTAATATACATATCTTTTTAATATACATATATGTTGTCCGTAATAGAAAAAAACATATGTATGTATATATGCATGTACTTACCTTTTGTGGGGCTAACAAATGGAAAACATATCAAATTATCTAACAATCTACTTTTAAAACTAACGAACCATAACTTAAAAAGTATATAAAAAATATTAAATATAATAAAAAATAATATTTGTTAAGAAGTTAAACTTTAAAAGTGAAATTAAAAAAAACTTCTATACAAACACTAACAAAATAAAAACGATACAGTCGTTCAATTTACAATAACGGGTTTTTAAAAATGGCAGGTAAAAAGAAAAAAAATCCAACTAAAATGAATTCCCTCTATTCTCGTATGACTCAGTATGGAGTAGTTTTTGTTGAAATGTTAATGCAAATACAAAGTAAATAAGTATGTATGTATATAAAGGGCTCGGGAGATACAAAGTATGTACAAATATGAAATATAACAGATGCAAATGTAATTGTGGAACTAGCTCGTAAAGAGAGTTAAACTGTACTGTTAGTCTGTTATGTAGTTGTTGTAATTGTGGGGATTTTGTTTTTGGAGACCATTTGTTATTGTAATTGATTGTTGTAGTAGTAGCTGTAGTTTGTATTGTTGGAAATGTAATACTCGTAGTAAAAAACGGCATAAGAGACAAACACACAATGGCAACGACAAGATGATAACAGGCTTTTTATTTTTGTAACAGGAAATTATCTAAACAGATGAAGGTGTTTTAATTGATCAAAGTTTTGGTTCCTAATAACACAAATATTATCAGAAATTGCAATATTGAAAGACTTAGAAGTAGTAAAGTTGAATATTTCCCTATGAAAAGCGGTGGTAGGAGGGATTCTGCGAAATTAGGGAAACTCTTGTGATTTTGGTTTATACAATATACTGGTTAATCAATTAATTGATAAAACCAAAGTTATGATTAATTAACATGTTAAAGTTTTTTGATTATTCCAATAACCGATTAAACAGAATGTTTGAATAATTGATTAATGCACATTCCGACAAAAACCTATTTTTATAAAAAAAATTTTTAAAGTAATTTTTTACTAGAAAACTGGAAACATTGTGAGAATTATAAATCCGTTGATATATGTAGGTACATAGTTTCAACTTTCAAAGAAAGAAATGTTCTTTTAAAAATATAAACAATTTCCATGGACCTCATTAAAAAAAGAAACAATGTTTCAGTATCAAACGTGTGCCCTTATCACCTGTTGTTTCAATTGTGTTTTGTGTCTTTGCGTTTTTTTCCTATTTTGTTGCGGAAATAAAACAAGTTGTTTGTTTTGTTCTTTTTATGGTGTATAATTTGAAATTTTCGGTTTTATTGAATAAATTTTTTTTTGGTAATATTTTCATTTGTATGGTTTTTCTAAACAAATTTTTTTGTTCCTCTTTTTTTAGAGTTTTCAATATGTATTTAATTTTTTGCTGTTGTTGTATTGTATTTTGTTGTTAAATATTTTTTTGTTAAGTATATATATATATAGATGTATTGATTTACTTTTTTTCCATAGTAAGTATTTTAGTATATATTTAAGTAGTAGTATTTTTTAGTATTTAGGTAGTATAATGTTTAAATTTATTTAAAATTTCTTTTCCTTTTGTTTCGTTATTCATGTATCTTTCTGTGGTTTTAATGGTTTTGTTAGCTGCTACATTTAAATTTGAGTGATTGGTTTTGTTTGTTTTGCAAATGAAAAAAGATGGCGGTAGTTTTGATTTTTTTATTGGTTTTGTTTATTTTTCAATTTCATTTTGAATTGTGTAGTTAGTGTAGTGTAGTTGTGTTGTTGTTTGTTAGCAAAAAAATGCAAACAAAAATAAAGAGAAAAAAGGAAAGGGCAAATAAAATTAAACAAACAACTTTACGGTATTTTTTCTCACTTGATGGGCTTCACATAAGTGGGAGGTTGTTTTCAATTCATTTTGTTTAATATACAAATGTTTAGTGTATGTGTTTCCTGTGTGTGTGTGAGAGAGTGATAAATTTTGTAAACAATTGTTATTTTTTGTGTAATTTTCATGTGATTGTATGCATGTGTGGCTGCATGTGTGGCTGCATCTGCAATTGGTGTATAGAGGAAATGTAATATTTAACTTCAGTACTTATTAGGTATTTTGTGTGTGTGTGTGTTTTAAGTGTTTACATTTATTTTTATTGTAAACGGCAATAAAAGATAAACAAATACACTTTCTTTGTTTTAAATTGAAGTGTGTTGGTGTAGGTGAAGAATTTAAGCCTAAGAGTATGAAAGAGCTACTCCACCAGATATTTATTATGGCCGGTAATAAAATTATACGATTTTACGTTTGAAATCGACATTTTAAAAGTCAATCTGCTTAAGCTTGAAATTTCAAAACACTCAATTGTAAAACGCTAAAAACATGATGCAGGGTTTTTCTTTTTAAAGTGTCAGTCCAATCAAAATAGCATAAGTGCCGATGCGATGATCCTACTGAAACTATAAAAGAATGTGTTCAGAAAGTATTGTAAGATCACAACGAGGTAAATTTACATATGCATAAAAAGTACACTTTGATACATTTTAGCTGGTAATTTTGGCATTCTATATCAAACTTACAGATAGCTCGCTGGAATAATATTTTTCAAAAATTAAAAGTTTAATCAGAAATCAATGGTCATCATATTGTGAACCTTGGTTATTTACTATTACAAGAGTTTTGAAACTTTAAGCAGATTAAAATTAAAACTTTTTTTATAATTTCCTTGCTAAATCGTTTAATTTTAGGACCGCTTTCGTAGCAATTCATTGAAAGATAAATTGCGACAAAAGTGTGTTCATGATGTGAATGTAATAAAAGTAAGTTAATGTGTTACATATTTATGCATGTACATATGTAAGTATGTATGTGCTATATATGTATGTATGCATATTTAAATGTTATGTATAATAATGTATTTTGTTTGTGTAGTTGTAATGTATTAAAATTTATAAATGTACATACATATTTATGTACGAGTATATGTATATACATATATGTATGTATGTGTAATTATGTATATGTAATTGTTATAAACGTATCATAATAGAGTTGATGTTAAATGTATTGATATAAGAAGGGTAGAAATGAAGTATGTAGGTGTAATAAATGTTTAAATGTCTTTAAATGTATGCATGTGTTTGTGAGATTTATATACTAAATTATTCAATTCAAATTGTATTTTTCAATTCAAGTTGTTTTATTTAAATATTCCTTTGTTGCAGTAAATGCTAATAAAAAATTAATAAAATAGGACTTTCAAAAGGAATAGTAGAACACTCCTTATTGCTCTTAATTTTATATGCAGTTTTGCACATAAAACCAATTTTAATTAGCTCTCAAATCCTTAAGCACTTATGCAAAACAAAATGAAACTAAATTTCAAAAACAAAATTCTTTTTTTCGAAGTTAATGAATTTGTGTGAGTGTGTGGGTGGGTGTGTACTAAAAAATATTAATCTTTAATAAATATTTAACAAAATCGTTTTACATTTTATTTAGAACATAAAGAGAAAACAATTGGAAGAACTGAATAAATAAAAGGATTTTTTTCAATTAAACTATGTATGTGAAATTTTTGTTTAACTAAGTAAATAACAGGTGTATAATACAAACGGGCGAAAAAGGGTAAGGGAGTTAATATATTTTTATATAAAATTTTAAATTTTGAAATACATATTTCGTTTTTTTTTTAAAAGGCATTTCGCCATCATCAAAAACGATTTAAAAAGAATATTTTACCAAAAGTTACCTAAAGAGCTCTATTCGAGATAAGTACCTATCAAAAAATTTGTACATTTAAAAAAAGATACTTTTTTGAAAAAGTCAAATTTTGGAAAATTACTTTTTTAAGAAAATAGTTTTTCAAGGAAAGTAGTTTTAAAAATTGACTTTTTTGGAGAAATTACTTTTTAAAAAAGTACCTTTTGGAAACGTAAATTTTTAAGACGGGAGTTTTTTGAAATGGTACCTTTCAAAGAGTATACCTCTAAAATGGATACATTCTTCAAAAAAGAAGTTTTTTGGAGCAAGAAAACCATTAGATATAGGTATTGGTTTTGAGCACGACTTTTTTTTTGATTAGTCGCCTTTGTGTTCCACGATCATTCTCCTGCCTAAAATGTTTCCAAACCAAACCCCCATTTTAACAAATTTCTACAATAAATAAAAATAAAATTATTGCACACTTTTAATAAATATAAAATAATCTATTTAATAACTAACTCTAAACAGCTGTCTTTCACTTATGTATATGCACGATTAAGTTATTTTCTTACCTCAACTTAAATCTAAATCTCCTAATAATACTTATAAATTTGCAATTGTTTTATACATTGATATGACCTAAAGTTTTCCTTTTCTTTAATTTTTGTTTGAGAAAAGTTTGTATGACGCTACAAATTCGCTAACAGACATTTATAAAGAAAATTATGAAAGAAAAAAATAAATATTTTTTTATGATTTTATATTTAATTCGTTTCTCTAGTTTTCGTTTAAATGTTTATTTTTTTATTATTATTTATTATTAAAAGAAACTTTTCTCTGGTTTGAAAAAATGTTTCATTGTGATATTTTGTATAATGATGACTTCAAAGGAATAATTACTTATTAATTATAAAATATTTTATACTCTATTATATAGACATTTACTCGTAAAATATGTTTTTCTTTTTGTATTTTTTAATAATAACCCATACATTTTCTTCCCTTCACTAATTTATTTTATTAGACGCCTTTTCCTATTTCACTTTTATATTGTTTTCATATAAAGTTTTTTTTAATTTTTTCTTTAAAAAATTGTTTTATATTATTTATCACCAGTTTTTACGATTACACAATGTTCTTTTGTTGTTGTTGATGTTGTTGTTATTGTATTCAATGTATTTGTTGTTTTTATGATCATGTTAAAGCCAAGAAGAAAATGAATAAAGCAAAGTAAAATTTTGTATAAAAAAGCTGCAAAAAGACAAATTAATTAATTTTTTTAAAAAGCACCTTAAAAATTAATGAGAAAAACTCTTTTAAAAAAGTAAATTTAAAAATACGTAATTTTTTTAAAGTAAAAAATATGTTTTCAAAAAAATACCTTTTTAAAAAAGTACCATTTTACTGTACTATATTTTTTTAAACGGTAGTTTTTTTAAATAATATATTTTTAAAGACGTATTCTTTTTTTAGAGAATAAAGTTTTTTAAGTAGTACCTTTTGATATTAATTACTTATTTTAAAAAGGCGCCTTTTAAGAAAAAAGCATTTCTGAAAAAATCTTTCTAGAAAATTACTTTTTTAACGAACGAGCGACAAATATCTTTAGAAGAGCACAATTTTTTTTAAATCACTTTTTAAAAAGTACTTATACAAAGAAATGTCTTTTCAGAAATTACCTCTCTAAAAGAGTTCCGTTATGGGAAAAATTACCTTTTTGCAAAAATACCTTTTTAGAAAAAATTATTCTCTTTAAAAAAGCGCTTAAAACAACTTTTCAAAAAGTACTTAAAAAAATAATACTTTGACTTTTATGAAAAATTAACGTTATTAAAAAATCTTTAAAAAATTAGTTTATTAAAAAAAATCTTTTTTTCTTGACAAAAGATTCCTCACAAAAAATTCCCTTTTAACAAATTACTATTAATAAAAAAGAAATTTAAAGAAAAATTTCTTCAAAAAGCTTTTATTTTAATAACTTTTTAAATAAAGTAAGGTTATTTAAAAAAGAGGTATTTTTTAAATTTGAAAATTTTTAAAAAAATTATCTTTAAAAAACAAATTTAAAAAAATTAAATTTTAAAAAAGGCCTAAAAAATATTTTTTTAATCACAAACTTTTTTAAAAAAATTGGTTTTAAAATTTTTTTTTAAAATATTTTTTTTAAATGTCTTTAAAAACAGTATCTTTTTTTAAAAAAAAATTAACATTGTTGAAAAAGGATCGTTTTACGTTTTTAAGAAATTGCCTTTTCCAAAAAATTTTTTGTTAAAAAGTACTTTTCCAAAAAAGTTATCTTACAAAAATCCTTTAAAAAGTGCTATTATAAAAAAGTAATTTTAAAAAATTTGCATTTCTTTTAAAAGTGATTTTTATTAAAATAACTTTTTGAATAAAGTGAATTTGAAAATGTACCTGTTTAAAAATGATTAAAAAAGTATTTTTTTTGGAAAACGGTTTTTAAAAAAAATTCATTTTAAAAAAGACCTTTAGAAGCATATCTTAAAGAAATTATTTTTTTAACAATTAACTTTGTTTCAAAAAGTGGCTTCAAAAACACCCACATATACATATAATAAAGAGGAAGCTTTTTAAAAATAGTATCTTTGGAAAAGAAGTACTTTTTTAAAAAAAGTTTTTGTTAAAAAGAGATTAAAAAAGTGGATGTTTTAAAAATACAATTTTTTACAATATGTAATACATTTAAAAAAAATTACGTTATTAAAATTACCTTTAAAATATATATTTTTTAAAGTACATTTTTTAAAGAGCACCTTAACTAAAGTTTTCTTTTTTTTTAACTTGCAGTTGAAAAAGTATATATTTAAAAATAGCAAGTAAATTTTTTTTAAATTTGGCACTTTCGAAAAGTATATTTTTAGAAAATGAATTTCCAAAAAAACGTTTTTTTATTTCCTTTTCAGAAAATGAGTTTTAAAGTTCCTTTTCCGAAAAGAACCTTTTGAGAAGTGCTTTAAAATATTTTCCCTTAAAAAAGAAAATTTCAATGAAGTTTATTTGAAAGTTGGGCAGTTCTGAAAATCACATTTTTCAAATCACATGCGATTTTAAAAATAATAATGGTCATGCAGATATTTTTTCACTATTTTTTTTTTTTTAATTTTCCTATTGCACAGATCATCAAATATCATTTATGAAAGAAATTTATCGTATATGATTTTGAAAACGTCTGCTGGGCTATTATTGCTTTTGAAATCACATGTGATTTGAAAAATGTTATTTTCATAACATGCCTGAGTATCTTGTTTTTCCAAGATGTCCTGCCATGTGTGCTGAAGGTACTTTCCTTCTACTTCTTCAATTAATTTCATTCAAATTGCTCTAGTTGTTGCTTTTGTTTGTTGTTGTTTTGTGTAATGTTTGGTGTATTTTTTTTTTGGTCAAATGTTGTTGAATTTATTTATCCATTGTTGTTGTTGTTGTCTTAACATTATCCATGTTTCGTTTGTTTTGTGGGTGAGTGTAAAAAGGATTCCACTAAAATGTTGTTTGTTCTTTGGCCTACAAATATTTATTTATGTGATTTAGTAGAGAATATGTGTTGGAATATGAGTGTCATTTGTTGTAGTTTTAAGCTGTGATGTTGTTGTAGTGTGTGTGTTTTTTTTATTAATATTTTTATTCGAAATAAACTAAATTGACACTTCCTTTACAAATATTTTGCAGTTGTTTTTGTTTCATAAAATCTACTTTTTGTTTTATTAATATGGAAAAAAACAAAATGTTTATGTATTTTTGTCTGTCTCCTTTTCCTTTCAATTACTATTTAATTGATTTCTTTAAGTGTTTAAGTGGTTTTGTTTCTCTTGTTTAGTTTAAGTATTTAATATCGATTAGTATGTTTTTGTTTGTAAGTTTTACATGTAATATTTTGTTTTATGCTTTTCTTATGTATTTTTGTATTTGTTTTAAATATATATACATATATAGAGATTTAAGTATATATGTATGTATGTATGTATGTAGAATCATATTTTATATATTCGTTTTTTTTTGTTTTTGTTTTGTTTTATTTTTATTGCATAATGCGCATTACCTATTCAAATCGGTGTACAAAGTTTTGTATTTTACTTGGTATTGTTTAGAGAATATTTTTTTTATTTTTTTTTGTTTAACTAAGAAGAAGAAAACATAACTGGAAACTTGAACTCAAACTAAAATATTGCAGCCATATTAAAAAAAGTGCTTTTAGGTTTGAAACTGAACTTTTGTCGCAAAAGATTCTTTGAAAAAAATCGAAGCCAAAAGCGACTATCAACAGGAAAGGAATGAAAGTATTTGTTGTTTTAAGACTGACATCTTAGACAAAATACGATTAGTTTCAAGTAAATTGTATCGTGTGTTGTAAAATAAATATATACAAATTTTTTTATTTATTATTTCATCTTTGATATTTTCGTCCTGGATGTGAGATACTTTTAGCACATTAATATGTATTTTATTTTCTATCACAAATATCCTAATAGTTTAAACATTTTCCCAAAAGTAAAATTTAACTCGTACTTTCCAAAAACAGTTCCCAAATGAACACAATATTTTTTTGGTTACTAAAATTTAAATTTTGCCACAACATCAAAATTTAGAAGCAAATATTATGCTCAAGTTTGGAAAGTATAAATTTAGTGCAAGAAAATTTGTTATTACGCATCAAGGTATCGAATATAAGTCTACATTTTTGAAATTTTTATTTATTTTTATTTAAGTTTTAGTACCAAAACTTAAAATCGCGTGTTAAGTTTAATTAAAATTTGCAGTGCAATTCAATCAAAGGTGCGAAATCATGAGTTGGTACTAAAGTGCAAATTTCGTACTTAAAATCTTAAAATAAATATGAGAAAATATTTATTTATTTGTTCCAAAACTGTGATGTAGTGCTTAAAATTTAGTACACGTAATTTTTTACATATAATTTTGAAGATTTAATATCATAGCTGCTGCGATTTAGTACAAAAAGTTAAAATTCAAAGGTAATAATTTAGCATCAAAATTAAGTGCCAGTACTAAAAGCCACATTTTTACACAACAATTATGATTTAGTACTAATTTAAGATAAAAATTTTAATCAAATTAACCATTCAATACTAAAACAAAAAAAAAATTATGCCTTTATTATTGTTTAGTATGAACATTTAAAAGTACTAAAACTGAAATTCTGTGCAAAATCGAAATTTTAAGCTTTAATATCGAAAACACATGACTTTGTACTAAAAGTTTTGCTTTAAAATTACGATTTAATTGTTGAAAAATTTTGTAATTAGAATTGATTTAGTACTAAAATTTTAAATTTTGCACCAATTCAAAGGTAATGATTTAACACCAAAATTATGTGTCAGTACTAAAAGCTAAAAATTTGCATAAAAATTATGATTTATGTTGAAAATTTTAATCAAATTAACCGTTCAATAATAAAATAATGAAATTTTATGCCTTTATTATGATTTAGTATGAACAATTAAAAGTGTGTACTAAAACTGAACTTCTGTGCAAAATCCAAATTTTACGCTTTAATATCGTATTTCGTTGTAAAATACATATATTTCTTTACAAAACTTATGATTTAGTATTAAAAGTTTGAGTTTTACTTTAAAATTGTGTTGTAAGTGTTGAAAAATTTTGTAATTAAAATTTATTCAGTACTAAATTTTAAATTTGTGTGCTAAAAATTAAGTTTACTTGACTTATGATGTGGTACTAAAACATTAAATTTTGCTTTCAATTATGATTTTGTTGAAGTGCTGACGGATTAAATTTTGTATTTTAATATGTTTAAGTATTAAATGTAAAATTTGTGTACTAAAGATGTGACTTTCTAATGCAACTACAATTTAGTAATAAGCAAGAGAAAATAGTTTATATTAAATCTTAAAGCGAATGAATTTTCTTATGAAAATGTGGAAACTTCTAAAATATTATTGTCGCTATTGTGAATTATTTGTCAGTGGAACTTATTCGGCATTTGTTTTCTTTTTTTGCCACTTTTTTTGTTCATGAAAAATAATTCACAAGGTATTCACATAGAAAATTTGGTTACGATTGTGTTTGTTGTCTGTCCATCGTTTTAGAATGTTTTTTTTAAGTCTATCTTTGAAAAGAAGATGCCGATTCGTTCGCCCAAAAATCTGGAAACTTAAAAAATATTCCCTCATTTTCTCAGTGGAAACTATTCTTTTTGTTAATTATTTTGTTGGCGGAAAATAGTTCGCGATTTTTGTTCCCGGGTGTTTGTCATCCAGCATCAAAGTGCGAAGTTTGAAAATCTTTTTTAAGTTATTCTTCCTTTAATATGGCTGTTAAGAACTATTAAAAAGCTAAAAACAAATTAGAAAAAAATCAAACTGTACTATTTTACTCAAAGCATGCTAAACAAATTTCAAACAAAATTATTCAATAAAATACAAAGTAACAAAGTATTTCTTTATTTCAAAAAACTATTTCCAAAAAAAAAACATTCAAAACTTTTAAGTAAATTTTTAAAACTTATTTTAACTATTTAAAAAAAATCAACAAAAATTTAGTTTATATTTCTTATTAGTATTATTAATTAAAATAATATTTTATCGTTTCTGTTTTTTATATTCAAATAAATAGGAATTATTGTAAGTCAACTGACAACCCTTAAACAATTTATTCATGCTATTTTCTTTTTTAATTGAAAAAGCAAGAAAAATTTTTGTGTTATTTTAATATATAGAACAAATTTAATTAAATCCAAATTCAATTTAACTAAATGATTATTAAAAATTATTTTAAAATATACACATGTGTTCAACAATGTTTTTTCTTCTATATAATTTTGCTAAGAAACTAAAAAAAAAATTGTTGGCAAAATTAATTTATGGAAGTTTAAATAATATTTCTAAATTTAGGAAATTATTCTCGTTTCTGGATAAATTCAAATAAAAATTTTTAAAACTTAAAGCTAAGTATTTTATAAATTATTTTTTATTCTATTTCATAACCATTCTTTTATTCATTTTACATTTTATAATAATTTTATCATTTTTAAATTTCGATATGTTAAAAATTCAGAATATTATCATCATTTATTTTGTTGTTTGGCAATTTATATTGTTTATTGTTTTATTTTTTTTTTAATTTTTAGGAAATCTTTTAAAAAATTAATACATTTTTTAAGGTAGAGGACTGACTATGGAATTTAAGTTAAGAAACTTAAAAATAAATAAAATAAAACAAAAGAAACTCCTTTTAACAGTTAAAAAAAATATGAATATGAATCTATATTAAACCTTAAACGATAAAAAGACATAAGCGTCACTAACAAAATTTCACGGGAAAAAGCTTTTATTAGACATCTGCTGTAATTCGAGCAACACAGTTTTGTGCTTCTTACAGTACACTTTTGTACTAATTTAATAAAAAATGTTTTGCTAAAATCACTATTTGAGAATTTGTTAAAATTTCATTTTGAAATTATGATTAAACGTAAAAAAACAACGATAAAATTTAAAGTTTCGTGTTCTAAAATTTAAATTCAGTAATAAAAATCAAATATTTGTTCTCTAATTGAAATTTCGCAATGAAACTATAATTAAGTATCGAAACTTTGTACTAACAGTTTAATTTATTATACATTTTTTAGTACTAAAGCGATTTTTTAGTACATGAGGATTAAATTGAAGAAATAAATCATCGTTTTGTATGAAGAGGATGATTTAGCACAAACAGTCAAAATTATGCACTAAAATCGTATTTCTGTGCTAAAATCTCCGACAATTTTGTAAAAAAATTAAAACTCAGGCTTATTACGATTGTCCTTGTCGTGTTTTGATATTTTGTACTAAATTAAAGGTAACACTGAACATCTATTCTTTAATTTAGAACAAAAATGTTAAAGTCTGAAGAGGACAACGTGATTCGTACTAAGCTGCTCATAATTTAGTACTACTATCTATTCACTTCTAGGGTGATTTTCGTGCTCTTATAAAGTACCATCGTAAGTAATTTATAATTCAATTTAAGAGACGCTTGAAATTGTAATATTGTACTAAAAGCATGTTTTATCAATAATATTTGGGGTTTTCGTTTATTATGCTTAAGTAGCAAAAATAATAGGCTGTACTAAAACCATAAATCTGTAGTTATATTATAATTTAGTACTATAAATAAAATTGTATATTTTAAACTCTATTACAATGTCGCTAAAGTACTAAAAATGCATACATGGAAATGCAGTTATGATTTAGTTCTAAAATTGTTATGTTTCCATAAGCTTGTGATTTATTAAAAATCTAATGATGGAACTTTGTATCCATAACATAATTAATTTGTTTCTAAATTATAATTTAGTACTAAAAATTTAATTTTGAAGACAAGTGTAACTTTTGTTTTTAATAACAGAAAAACTATTTTTTTTACTAAAATTATTATTTTGTAGTTAGTGTTGCATTTAGTACTAAATTAAAATTGTGCATCAATTTAAAAATTGTTGTGTGTAAAAATAAGGCTGAAGTACAATGTAATTTTTATGTTAAATTTTAAATACTCCACTGGAGTTATGATTCAGTACTAAAATATCAACTTTAGTACTAAAATTAAATTTTTCCATAAACAGTGTCTTAGTAAGAGCAAATAAAATTTTGTATAATTGATTAAAATATTTGTACTAAAATCATGTTGTACATAAATTATAATGTAGTACTAAAAAGTAAATTTTTTTTTATTAAGTTTTTAAATTTGTTGTTAATAGTAGCAGGATGTAGAAATTTCTGCTAGAATTATTCCCGCTTGTTCTGTAAATATTTGTCGAAGTCAATTCAATATATAATTCTTCTGCTTAATCGCTGTCGACAAACCATTTAAATCATTTACTACTTTATCAGCCGCTTATTATTCTCTAAGAGCTTGAAAATGGCAAGAGAATGTTAAATGTTGTCAATAGCGAACTTATTTTTAGCTGTTGTCTTGATGTGTCTTCGACAAATAGTTACAAAATAAGAGGAACTATTTTGAAGTTAAATTAAGATTTAGTATTATATCAATACTTTGCATTAAAATAAAAATGTTATACGAAAATAACGCTGAAGTACTGAAAATGTAAATTTATGCTAAATTGAAAATATTGAACTAAAATTATGATTTTATTCGTAAAAATTAAATTTAGTACTACAAAGAAATATTTTCCAAAAGCTTTTCACCATTATTGCGATTGGCGTTGTTATGGCGAAACACGGATTTTTTTTTTAAATTGTATCGTTGGCAAAAACGCCAACAAAAACTTATTTGCATTTGCGCCGATCACAATACCAATTTGTAAAACCGCGGGCCTTTCGCCACAAAAACGTCAATCGCAATATTTATTCACCAAAAGAAGAGTCCAAAAGATAGCTCCGCCCATGCGGATAATATATCCCAATCAGCTATTCGTCTCAAATAAACCCTGATTACCGAAACCGTAACAAGATGACGGCTCTAAGCTCCTTGCCGGAGTTAAAGGAATAAATATATGTATATAAAAGAAGACTGACTGGTAGTGAAAGGGTTAAATTAGTTAAGGCAATATCCTCGCCATGATACTCGAGGTATGCATACTATATAGTCTATTTTCCACGAATCTGTTCTATACTATATTCTGCCTTATTACGGTTGTCGAATTTTCGTCTTCGACTTCGACAGTGTGGACCAGATTAAAGTATAATACTGTGTGGTTCTTTAATCTAGTACAACTTGTCGAAGTCGAAGGCGAAAATTCGACAACCGTAATTAGGCCTATTATTAAAGTTTTGTTTCTTCGTGGTCTTTTCAGAAGTGATCTCTGCAAGGAAGTTATTGTGTTAAGGATCAAAACTGTTGCAATTTTGAGGAAGACGAAATTGACATCAGTCAATTTTATTCCAGCTGAATTTTATCCAGGTAAGAAAGTATAAACGCAGACAAATTCCTTTCAAAATCTTTTTTAAAAAAAAAGAAGAAAAAAATAATTTAATATTTAATTTTGTTTATTTTTATTTTTTTTGCTTTAAAATAATTAAATTATATAATTACAAATAATTAAAACAACAATTAAAAAAAACATTAAAATGTGTGTGTTTTTTTTTGCATTTAAAAACTAATATTGAATAATCGCACTTGTGGTGAAAATTGAAAATGAGTAAAAGTGAAATTGAATTTTTTCTCGAATTTAAAAGTGAAAATCAACAGTTAAGAAAAGAAATACGTTCAATTTCAGTTCCTCGTGTTTTCGGTTTTCATAACAAATGAAAGTACATATAATGATAACAAAATGATAATAATAATAATAATTATTATTATTAATAATTATTATTATTATAAACTTAATATAAATTAAGTACTTTTTTATAAACTTAAAACCAAAAGAAAATGCATAAATGATTTTTTAAACTTAAAAATTAAATTTTTTTATATTAAATTAAAGATTTAAAGAAAAGAAAAATAACACTTCAACAAATAGTTATTTAATACGAACTAATTATTAATATTAAAAATGTAGCTACCATTTGATTATAAAAGTTGTTTTAGATTTTTTGTTTTTGCCTAAATCAATGGAAAAAATGTGTTAAATGACTGAGAAATACATAATTCGAAGATAAACTTTCAAAACAATTATTGCGGTCATTTTGAAAATAAAATTTTAGATTTAATGTTGTAAAATTGAAAATTTAATAAAACAAAATATATAAATATACAAAATTAATTTCTGTCATGTGTATATTCGTATTGAAAAAACCAATAACATTCTAATTCGAAGCACTCAGGGTTGTCACAGACTCCAATGTAGTCGGAATAGAGTTTGAAAAGTTGCCAGAATAAAAAAAAATCTTTTGTGTGATGAATTTCAATGTTGTCGGTTTTATGTTCAACTTAGAATTACTATAAATTTTGAACATAAAACCAATAACATAGAAATTCATCATACAAAAGTATTTTTTTTTGTCGTCCTTTCCAATCCAATTCCGACTACATCGGATTCTGTGACAATCCTGGTTATCATTTGTTGCAACAAACAACACTGTACAACAATTTCAAACTTTTTCCAAAACTACAGAGTTCCGATGATTGATTCGGTATTTGGGTGTCAAACCTTCTCGTGGAAAAAAAATCTAAATTAAACCTTAATGGTCAATCATGAATTCGATTTGCTTTTGTGTTAAGTTTTGGTGTGTTCTGTGTTTTTGGTCAACCTTTTTGTAGAATATTTCATCCCCGCCCTTTCCCTTTTTTTGGTGATTATTTTTAAACTTTTTTTTGGAATAGAGCCAAAAATTACCGTTATGTGGGGCAGTTAGAGGATTAAAATGTTCGACAAAAATATTTGCCGTAATATTTTCTACAAAGTTACCGAACATATCCTACACCTCAGTTGTAAAGAAAACATAGTTTTATACACCGATATGCCAAGAACAGGCCAAAGCCGCCTCTAAAATAAAATTACGATGTGATCTTTCAAAACGTCGAAACATGTATATTTTTTTTCTTCGTCATATTTACCAAAATCAGTCGTCGGAGACCCGTAATTTTTTTTCGTGGTGAACTGTGTAATGATTAGAATTGGTATTCGAAATTTTTGAAATAAAAACTCTTAATGCCTGTTCGTCAATATCGAAAGAAAATTTGCTTTCGAATTATTGCATTTGAAACAAAAAGAACTTTTTTAAAATTTTGCTTTTGTTTTAAATGTAATTATACGAAAGAAAATTTTCTTTCGATATCGGCGAACAGGCAGTTAGTTTTCGAATTAAAATATGAAAATAATCCTAAGAAAATTTCTTTCAAACTATTTAAATTAAATAAAGAAATGTATATTCGAATTGAAAAAGCCAATAACACGCCGCGTCCAAGCCGTAAACATTTGTTTTAATTGTTAAGAAAAATTAAATTGTATAAAAAGAGATTCTGAAATACTCCTGGCGACCTCTTAATAATTTCGAAAATTCTAAAAACATGTTTAGATTCAATATCCCGATAGTTCAATACATAATTTGAAATTTGATCATTCGAAGTTAACAATGGGGCTTATTTCGTTTGTCGAATTTTCGCCTTCGACTTCGACAAGTCGTACCAGATTAAAGAAACACACAACATTGTTCTTTAATCCAGTACACATTGTGGAACTCGAAGACGAAATTTCGAGAACCGTAATAAGACAGAATATGTAACCATTCAGAAATGCATCACTACGCTTCTTATATATGTGTACTACGTTATTATTTTATGATGCACTTTAACTGTATCATCGGGACTCTTTCATTGCATGATTAATTTTTATACTGCTTATTTGCTTTTTTTTAAGCTTAAGTCATGACTTTAAGAACGCTTAGCGCATCACAGTGATTCATTTACGATGAACAGGCCGAATAGTTACTACTCATTCTAAAACAAGTTTGTTTTAAATTGGAAATAATTTCTTATTCCAAATTCCTTAAATATGTGTATACATTTACTAATTATTCGAGAAAAAAATTTTTTTTATATAATTTTGAATCTAATTATGAAATTTTTTCACTTTTCAAATTACTTTGAAATTAATTCTGTTAAAAAGAGAGAAAAACTAAAAATTTATTAAAAATAAAAAATATAAAATTTCGTGTTAAATTATCGAATTTTTTGTTTGTTTATTGATTTTGTTTGTTATTAACTCTTGTCTAAATTTTGAATTATATTATTTTAAATTATTGTTCTTAAAGCTTATAAATTAAATTACATCTAATAATTAATTAGGAGCTGCTGAAGATCGTTACTGTTTTTTGTTTGTTCTAAATTAAAACTAAAAAAAAAAATAAAATTAATTTACAATTATTATTTCATTCCATAATTTGCTAAAAGAGATTTTTGTTTGTTTGTTTGTTTAACCGAAATAATAAATTAAAATAAATTAAATAATATAAAGAAAATAAATAATATTTTAAATTGAAAACTTTAAATGAATTTTGCACGTCTAAAATGATACCAGTTTTTATAAAAAATTTTCTTTTCACATTTATTTTCATGTTTAAGTAAATTTAAAATAGTTCGTTGATGATGATGCGTTTTTCTTATTTCGAATATTTTCATGTATTTTTTTTAAGTCACTCTCCCTTAAAAATAAAATTTAGTTTTTTTTATATTTTTCGAAAATAATTTTTTTTAGCAAATCCTTTCTTTTACTCATTTTATTTTCTTAAATTAATTTTTTTTTTCTTTATTACTATTAAAATTAATTTTTTGTTTTGCTAATTTTTATAAACTAGAGATATTTTTTTCCTTAAGTTTTGTTTTTTATTTAATACGCCATTGATATGGTTGGTTAAAGTGTTGCCTTTTATTGCTGATATAGAACTTTGTTTTTAGTTTTAATTTTCAATTTGTTTTGTTTTTTTTTTCTCATAAAGTATTTATCTCAAAAAATTTATTTGTTTTTAATTTTAGTTTTTTTTTGCTTTGAAAAAGAAAATTCAAAAATATTTTATTTAGCTCTGTAGATTTTTTCTTCTTGATTTTATTTATTTCTTAACGAAAGTATTTGATAGCTTTTATTAATGTACATACACATAATACTTATTTCAAATTTATTTGAATTTAGTTTTTAATTTTTGAAAATAAAAACAATATACATATTAAATTTTTCACCAACTAAATTTAATTTTGCTCTTTATTTCTAAGTGAAAAGGTCGATTATGGATAGCAACCGAGCTTTAGATGCGGCCACTGAAAATTCATGGTTGCCGGTGAAGCACTAAAGAGCAACCTGTTGCCATTCGTAATATTGTTTTCAGCAGCTGGCAACTCAATATCAATAATCAACCTACAAAATGCATGCTAAAGTTAAGAAAAATACCAGCTGTATGACTACGAAAAAAAGAGGAAAAGCAGACAAAAAGAGGGCGTAATCATATTAAACTTTTTAAATTTTTGCAACAACATGTTGGCCTGCCACTACAATCACTGCAGCAAAATATAGAACAATTTAAAATTCAATTTTAATCATTTCCATTCTACTGGTAGAAAGCAAAAATGTAATAAAAAAAAATGATTTTAAATGTTTTTCTTATATTATCCGAATGTATTCTTTACCATCAAGAAGTCGCGAAGTCTGTGATCAAGCATCAAGTCTCTTATTTAGACAAGTGGGCGTGGTCTCGAAATGTTTTGTATTAAGAAAGTGCACGCCTATTGCATCAGCTTTAATAATTTCATAATTAAAACGAATTATAAAATAAAAGTTATAACCCCACGGGGGTTGCTCTCTCTGTAATTCGATTCGAAAAGAAAACTGTTCGAGTTTGAAAGTATTTTCTTCTGACTCGTGTTAGAGAGAAACTCCCTGGTTTCACAAGAATTCCAATCGGTTTTGTTATTTTGTTAAAATGAATATATTTAAGGAAAAAAGGTAAGTAAAGCACCACAAATTGTTGGCTAAAAGTGCTACAAAATTTGTTCAGACAGGCGTTCTGAATATTATTAATAAGCAGCATCGATAATAATCGTACTCTGTACCTCTTTTAAGCTTTCAATTGCGTTAAGAAACTTTTGTTTATATTTTCCAAGACGACCATGAACATTTAGGTTTTCTTTAAAAACAAATCTCTTATTAGTTATTAAACAATAAACTAAAATCAATTTCTAACCTTCCGTCTGTTTCAATTATACGGATCTGTTCCATAAATCGTGTGATATCAATCAAATCAAGGGTTTTCACAATACAAAATATCTGTCAAATTCGCAAGTTCTAAGTCCCACTTTTAAAGTCCAGTTGGATTTGCAATATTCATTCATTCATTCGTGTATGAAAAGCACAAGAAAAAATTAAAACAGCACAAATAAATCAGTTTGGTTAATAAAAATGTTTTTCGAAATCGTACGCTTCTAAAATTACTCAAGTTACATGAACATGTATGTATGTCGTTTGTTTGTTTCTACGTCACTTAAATTTTTTTCCACGATTTTTGCACACATTTCAAAATGAATGTAAATACCAGGCACCCAGAACAGCAGAAAAACCAGCAGGGGGTATTTCTAATTTAATTGTGAAAAAATTCAAGGTCTGCTTTCAGGCTGAATGAAATATTTGAATCGGCCATTTTGAAATATTACATTAGCAGTGCCTCATTTATCCAAGACACAAACCTTTGAAGTATAAACAAGCAAATATTTAAAACAAAAGTTCTACAGCCTATATCTCGAAAACCGTTGGTTGTATCTTAATGAAATTTTTTAAGGATGTTCAAATGATTCTCCGCCATATTTTTGTCAGTGCCAGAAATAATTAAACTGCCAAGAATAGTTTTTAAACTATAGAGATGAAAAACTATGAGGACTAAAGGTTTACCATCATGCAATCAAGTTCCCAATCTAACATTTAGTAAAACCTACAAGCAAAGAAAGTTAGGGGTCAAGGAGTTGAGTTACAACGTTTTAAAGCAAATATTTTAACAGATAAAACTGCTAGTTTTGAACGAAATTCAACACCTTCGATATATTTTGTTCTTAACAACAGATGTTAATTAATTCTCTAGATATTGGCTGCGAAACTTCAGGCAAACAAAAGATGCAATTAAAGATCGATTTCTTTTACTAAAATTTTTTAGAAATTCCTCTAAAACTCTTAAATTCCTTACAGAAAAAAATTTTTAGAAAAGCAATACCTTCTTATCAGGGGTTTTACACTGCAATTCTATTCGAAAATAAAACAGTACGAATTTGTATTTATTATTTACATTGTGATTCGAAACTGTTTTCTTTCGATACAAATTCCAGAGTAACCAACCCTCCCACAATTCTGTTTTCGTTAGAAAATGCAATTATTTCACACCACAATTTTTTATAATTTGAAAGGTTTTTTTGGTAAGAAATTTTTCTTTTAATGAATTTTTCGTTTTCCTCTTTTTTTTTGTTTCTTTAGAGCGAAAATATACATATGTATATCCTTTGTAATAATTTAGAACAATATCTCACAAGAATTTTGAAAACTTTTTACACTTTAGAGCTTGAGACGGCTTTAGGTGAATTAAATGTTCTTAAGTTTATGTTTTTCTATTTTTTTTCATTTATACACATTTTCATTTTAATCCGTTTTTCGTTTTTAATATGGTATTATTTAAATAGTATTCATTAAATTATTTTGCCTTAAAAACAAACGAAAAGCCATAAACTATTAAAGAAAAAAACAACTAAAATGAGATTAATGATAAATAAGTTTAATTAATTAAAAATAAGCACAAAAATGTCTTTTTATTTAAAATGTTTGGATAAAATTGTAAATTTGTAAAAATTGTGCAATTTTCTCTTTTGTTATTCATTTTGGTTTTATATTATTTAAACAAATCAACGCCTTTTTTTAGAAGAAAAATGTTGTAACATTTTTCGTATTATTTTATTTTTTAAGGGGCGTGTTTCTTTTATGCAGTTTTTTTCATTTATTACAATTTAAGCACATGTTACTTATTTATATAAAATTAACATTTATATTTTTTTCAATATTTTTAATACTACTTTTCTGGTTTAAGTTTTTTGTAATTTTCTTTTTAAATTTATAAGCAAACCCCAATCAATCATTCTTTTAAATTTAAATTTTTATTTATAAATTTTCTTTTAATATTCAAGTTAATTTATTTTTTTTATAGGAATTTTCCTTTACAATGTTGGTTTTTGTTGTTTTAATGTCTAGAATTTTAAATTAATTTTTTTTTGTTTGTATTTGAATTTTGTTTTCATATTGTCAAAATCATTTAGATAATTTTCCATAAACTTCCTTTTGCTGGATTTTTGTTTTTTTTTGTAGTTTAAAGAATTTAAAAAAAATTTACAATATTTTATAGTTTGTTTTTCTTTTAAATATTAAAATTAAAAGGAAGTTTATTAAACAAAATTAGTATAAAATAACAATTAAAGCGTTTTTTTTCGGCACAAAAAGCTTTAACTTGTTGTTGTTGTTTTAGGTTAAAATTAGGAAAATGAGAGCGTAATAGAGGAGAGAAGATAAAAGGGAGAGAATTAAAGTAAAATTTACAACTAAATTACATTAATAATTAAAAATAAAACTAAAAAACACAACGTTATATATTTTTATATATAAAAAATAATAATTAAAAAAGAAAAAAACAAATTAAAATAAACTAAATTTACATAACAAATATTTATATATTTAAAAAAAATACGTATTAATAATTTAAAAATTCTTTATTTTATAATTTAAACATGCGTTTTGTTTTTGTTGTTTTCACAATTTTTTTTATTTTTTTTGCAAAAGTTCTGTGAAATAATGCTGCTCTTTTTGTTTTTGTTGTTTTGTGGATGCTGCCTCTAACTTCTCTGTTTTGTTGTTGTTGCTGTTGTATGATTTTAATTTAAATTTTAATTTGTTGTTGTAGTTTTGTTAAATTGTTTAAAATGTTGTTAATTGTATTTGTATGATATTTTCTCAATTATACGGATCTTGTTGTTTTATCTCCGAATCATTTTCTTTTTCAATCATGCCCTCATTTGTCGCATTATTCCAAGCACCATTCATGCTCTTCGAGGAGGAGAAACAAAGTTTCATGATGAATGGAAATTTGGTGCCTGCAAACGAACAAAAAAAAAAAAAGATGTAACAGAAGAAATAAATAAAATAAGTGAAACTTTTATATTTATTAAAACTGTATTATTATTAAAAAAATAATTATGTACTAATAAAGAATATTACTAATAATTTGTTTTTTATTTATTTTGCATATTAATAATTATAATTAAATTATAACTAATGAAAAAGAAAGAGTATTAGCATCTGAGGCTTTCGACTCTGTCGGTTGAAACAAAAATTTAAAATTAATTTTGAACGCGAAAGCTTAATAAAAAAATTACTAATAGAAAAAAATAGTTTATTAAAAAACCTCTTCAAGCTTAAGATCAACATATAATTATATAATTTTTATATATAAAAAAAATAACCATCCAAATTTTTTTTCGATATCTCCCTACTCCTTTACGTGGCTTCCTCATGATGAAGAATCGTGGTGGCCCAAAATTAACGAAGGGGTTTGAGTTGCTTATAACTTTTTTATTATATTTTTTTTCTTTTCTTTTCAGTATTTTGTAAAGAAGACTTGAGGAATTTAAAATGGAGCAGTACTCAATTGAACAACGTGCCCAAATTGTTGAGCTTTATTTTTCAAATCAGCGATCCATTGTTTTGACTCAGCGTGCATATCGTCGTTATTTTAATGTGCGGGTTGGACCCCATCTGGCAGTAAGGAACCTTCCTGGTGCTGGCACACGACGAACGGTACACACGGATGACAATATTAACTGGTATTGAAAATGAACACGGGGTCGCCGTTTCCGTCAAAGGTGTCAGATATCGGACAATGTTGGAAAATTTTTTTAGGCCAGCCGTGGAAAACCATCCGCAAGTATGGAAAATGTGTTGGAAAGAACACGAATATGCGAACCAGCAAATGGCCACTACTTGCCGAGATATTATTTTTCATAACTAACATTGACAAAAATGTGGAATAGGCCATTGAAAATTCTCATGAAGTACTGTAAGCAGTTAAGCTTAACTGCAATCCCAGTTTAATTAATTGTAGAAACAAATTTGAGACATCATTTTAACTACTGATTAAAAATCACCATCGTCCACGCACGCTAATGTACCACATTAACGGAACAAAGTATTAGCCGCCAATTTTTTCAATGTCTGGTTTATGCATTTTTTCACTTTCCCTCAAATGTCTCTGAAACTTAGGCCCCAAAGACTCTTTCACTTTTCGGAAAGTAAACCTAAGATCTGTAGCAGAATACCAGCTGAGATCTGTTCTAATCGAATTAAGCTTCAAAGCATTATAGTCAAATAAAAAATAGGTATACCACATTACCCGAACTTACTCTAGACCTGGGCAGACTTAAAGTCACGGGCTAAAAAATAGGGAAAACCAAAAGAGCCTTAGAGAAACGGGCTTATACAAGCCGCTATTTCTATCGTCAGTTGTAGAACCCTGGGTAAAGTATTTGGTGTGTTTGGGAAACATCTCAGCACCAAAATGAACTACATTGTATGTTATAATGAATACTTTTTCAGTTACAGAAAAAGATAATTCTTTAAAAAAATGGCTGAAACTGCTGAGGTGCAAACTGAATCCGCAAAGAGGATGGCTAAAGCCGCTGAAACAACACCAGTAGGTTTAAATGTATTAGTTAAATCCACAATAAGGAAGAAAATATTAAAAAAAATTTATTATTTTTTTTTATTATTTTATTTTATTTATTATTTTATAGATTTGGTTGATTCATTTCTTAATCTTGGAATTTTATTGGATCCTAAATTAAATTTTGTTTCTCATATTACACTGAGTGTGACTAAAGCTAGAGGTGTTCTTGCCTTTATAAAGCGTTGGGCTAAAGAGTTTTCTGACCTTTACATTACGAAGAAGCTGTACGTGTCTCTAGTTACACTTATTTTAGAATACGGATCAATCATATGGGATTCATACTACACAACATTCATAATATTCGTATTGAAACTATGCAAAAGCAAAAAAAAAAATGGCCTTGGATGGAGTTCCTCAACAATTTTGTCTTCATATACTACGATAGCAGATTACCATTAATAAATCTGCCGACTCTCAAAAGTCGTCGTACAATGTTTCAAATGTTTCTTTTATGATAAACCTTATCAATGGTAACATTTGCTCAGAATTTCTTTTAAATTCTGTTAAATTTAATATTCCTTGTCGTAGTACTCGTCATTACAATCCTCTTGTTATTAAGTTTTGTAGGTCTAATTATGCTTATGGCTGATCCTTTGACGAGATTATGTCGTCAATATAATTATTTGTCTGGACTTTTTCAAATTTTCTTTAAATTCTAATATTATAATTATATTATAATGTACAAAATCATTGTTTTTCTTAATTCATAACTTATAAGCTTTTATTATAGTTCTAGTAATTTAAATTAATTTTAGTATTTTTGTTATTAGTCTGCAAGGACTTTATATCCATTCACTAAAGGCATAATGAGCGGAGCGCAACCGTACCGTACTGTATCAGCTGTTCGTCTATGTTATGGGAAAAGCAATACAAAAGTTTAGCAAATTTAAATGTACCGTCGTTGAAACGTACCAATCTGTATAAAATAGAAATTGCTATCGTTGTTACGTGACATTTGTAAGCCAGTGATGGTCTGTTTTTTTGGTACAAGTTAAGGAGGTATTTACGCGCTTATTTTTTTTGTACTTTTTGATAATAATATTTGTGTACTTTTGACAAGACAACTTAAAATAATGTGTATTTGCATATATATGTACATACATATCGTCATATAAAATGCAAAACGGCCTATATATATTTTTTTTTTAAATTTTCAAATTTACGAATTTAACATCTCAACCGAGCGGGTATATCACATTTTGCATGAATATTTGGATATTAAAATTCTATCCGCGAGATGGGTGCCGCGAGCTTAAAGACTACATTAAGAAATAAAACGCTTTTTTGTCGAAGAATTTTTATCCCGAAAATCGCGCAGTTATCAAACTGCCCTCGTATTAAATATGAATTTGTCATAAAAAAGGGAAAGTCCATAAGTATTTGTAAAAATATCAAAACTAAAAAAATTTCGGTTTTTTTACTATTTTGCAACATTGTCTGTCTTCTTTTAAGCGGCTATTAGACGGTCATACTTGGTATGACATACATACTTGGTATGTTGAGAGAAAGAATTTTGCTATTAGACTATCATAGCTAGTACATAAATCGTCTATTAGCCGCTTTAGCCTTCCGTAAATTTAAGCTTCAGATTCTCCCTCGTATTTATGAAATATTTGAGAATTTGCAACATAAAAATGTGCTTTTTAAATACTGATGGCCTTATTCACAAACGATTAATAAAGTTAATGTGTACAATAAAACCGGTTTTCCCATATAAAAATCAAACATTAAGCCTACAATAACTTTATTAATCGTTTGTGAATAAGGCCATGAGTGTGTAGTTAACACAATTGCATGACTCTCAAAAATTTCAAGATCAAAAACAAACAAAAAAATAAAAAATCTATTCTACATTTATTAGAAAAAAAACTTACCTTTACCCTCAATTGGCAGATGATTGCATTTCATGATGGCCAAAACAGCCTGGGCAATATTGGGAAACTCAATTAGACCCGAAGAGGAACGTTCTGTTTTTAGGGGGAATAATCGGACAGATGTGGCAGGAACCTCTTTGATATTGAAAATGCCAATCAATTGATCTTCGGTGAGGCCGGGTGGTGTGTTGAAGAAATGTAAAATCTAGAAAAAATAATATGGAAAATTTATTAATAATTTATTGTTCAAATCAAGAATTTCATTCGACAATTTACCTTACTCGGTGGTTGGATACGATTTTTGCTTGCCTGTGCCGGCGATAGGAAACGATTATTTTTGGAGCCAGTGTATTCTTTGAAACTGGGTGTATGATCGGGCAATAGGAAGGGATTTATAACTTCAGATAGAAAATTTTGCTTAGAAAAGGCAATTTGTATTTTGCCGCTTGTGCCAATCGGAATGTTGTTCAAATGTTGAACGCAACGTTCAACAGCGACGGCATCACCCATTTGTACCATGGCGGTACCTTCTTTGGTTTTTAAGAATTTAATCTGGAAATTGGAATAAAGATATATATTTTTATTTTAAGTATTTAATATGAAAACCACGTTCACTTTAATTTTTAAAATCCTGCAACAATTCACTAACTTTCTTACGTTTAAATTAAATAAAAACTTATATTTAACTTTGGTGAAAAAGAAAAATAATTATTGACTATTATTGTGAATAAAACTTCGGGTGAAAAGTGTTCCTTCCCTTTCCTTTCGATCGTAGATTTTCTATTGCTGTGAAGATTTTGCGGTATTTTGTTTATTGTTTAAAAAACTATTTTTTGTTTATGGGAAATATTTCACCACAACCCAATTTTCACCTTTTATTCACGAGAGAGCACAATCGAAGTATCGAACTCATTTTCGAATTTTCCTAATGGTTAAAAATTATATTTAAAAATCCTCTTGACATGTAAAAATTATTATAATTCGGAAATGCACAAAATAAAAACTAGTCCGTGAAGTCGGGCTCTTTGTGCAATACAAGTGATTTCAAATCGTGCAATTTCATAATACAAATAATTGTCATACTACTATTTTTTAACTCCCACATTTAAAGTTTAGTTCGAATGCAATATTTTAAACATCAAAATCACTGAATAAACCAAAATTTTATTACTTAAAATGTTCTTAGAAATCGAACGATTTAAAGAAATTGTCTCCTTTTAGCCTTTAAACCTTCCAAAAAGTAAAAAATTTAGAACATTCTCAAAAACAGACTTCCATCGGCTTCCCCTCGTCTTTCCCTTCTTATTACAAATAAACACAAATCCGCAGTTGCAAGTTTTTAATACTTTGAAAAATTTGAGTTTTCACGAATTTAAAAACAATTTTTTTAATTACTTTATTATTATTATTTTTTAATTTTCTTTTCTATGAAAATTAAAAAATAAGTCAAAGAAAATTGCATAAAAATACAATTTCGAATTTAATTTAATTGATATGACGAAATTCATATTTCTATGCGTAAAAGTAAAGAAATTATTTTTGTAAATGTTTGAAATTTGAGCTTAACAATTAATTTTTTTTAAATGTTAAAATTAAAAAATAAGGTGAAGAAAATAGCATAAAAATATATTTTAAAAATTCCGAATCATCTTAAAAATCCATTTTAAATTTATTTGACATGAAAATAAAAAAGAAATTATCTTTTGGATAGTGTTTGAAATTTTGAACTTAATTCGAAATCTCGACAAATTTAATTTTTAATGACATGGAGAATTGTTTTAAATAAGAATTTTATTTCGAAATTTCGAATTTTCATAAACAAGATTTTTAAAATTATTTCACATACCATAATTGACATGTCTATGCGTAAAAGTAAAGAATAACCTTTTCAGAATGTGTCTGAAATTTTGAGCTTAATTGCGAAAATTCTACTTTGGAGCTTTAATGACATGAACAATTTTTTTAAATGAAAATTAAAAAAATTGCGAAAAAAACAGCATGAAAAATATAATTTCGAATGTTCTATTTAAAATGGATGTTTAACCATTTTAAATAGAACATGACCGAATTTACATATCTATGCGTAAAAGAATAAGAAATATATTTTCTTACAATATCTATGAAATTTCGAGCATAATTTAAAAAAAAAATTTTTTCAAACTTTACTGACAGCCATGTAAGAAGTTATTTTGAAAATAAATATTAAGAAATAAGGTAGAGAAAATTGCATGAAGATTGTAATTTCTATTTTATTAAATAATTTCTTCAAGCTTGAGGTCAACAATATGAATATAATTTATTTAATTAATCCAATATATTTATATTGTTGACCTCGAAAGCTTGAAGAAATTATTTAATAAAAGATAAATAAAAAGATCGAAATTTCTTGTACTAAAAATGCTTTTAGAAGTTTATTTTTACCCCTGATAATTACTGATATCGTAAATATTTTCCCATACAAATGTTTTGAAACAGGTTAATTTATTATTATTATGATTAATGATGTAACGTCTCTTGAATTCGAAAAAGAAAAATTTATTATCTAGTGTTTGTCTAGTATTTTTATATTCAATTTTTCAAATTTATTCAATGACCATACATGTTGAAACATGTTTTGACTTGGTTACCTTGTTTGCTCTTTTGCTTTTGCTAAAACTGAAATGTTTTTTTTTCCTTCTACAAAGTTACAAAAAATTTATAGCATTTTTCGTTGTTGTTGATTTGATTAAAAAAAACTTTTCGCAAATAATAGAAATAAAATAGAGCTCAGCTGAACTGAAAAATAGTATGGATTTTGGATTTAGTGGGTACTAGTTTTTGCATTCAAACAAGTTTAATAAACTCTATTAAAAAGTTATTCACAAGCTAAACAAAACAAAAAAAAAGAATAAATATTTAAACAAAAATTGTAAAATGGTATTAAACTCAATTTGGAATGTGAAGTAAAGCTTTTGGAGGGAAAAAATGGCCAGTGGTTAAATAGAAATACACAGTGTAATACTTTTATCACACGGGGAGATTTGACAAGAGGTGTAAATTCCAAATAATAAAAATAGATTTTAGTCTAAAGGCAGAATCAGTTTGTACATTCTGTTCTGTTATGAATCAGTTGTTTTGTTTCTGTTCAATTGAAAAACTGTATGTGTGGTTTTTTGTATCTTTTGTCGTTCTGTTCAGTTGCGGACAAATCTGTAGAAAATAACATTAAGTAAAAATCAATGGACGATGAAAAGCTTATTAGCAGATCTGGCGTACCAACTCCGCTGACGACGCTTCTTCTGGCACTTGATACATTTAGCACACATTTACAAAATTCATTCCTACAATTACATCGTCCACATCCGAAAGTTCAGAGTCAAAATCATACAAAATACATTTGTTCTTTTTTTTAAACACTAATTTGTTTCTCATTTTTGGTTTATTCCAACAAAAGAATTTCTACGCAAAATTTTGGTTCACAATTTTATGTCAACAATTGGTGCTTTTTACGGGAATTCTTAAAATTTTAGTATTTTAAATTTTTATTCGCACTTTTTCAACAGTTGGCAACAGTTTCACAACTGTTCAGCTCAACAGCTACTTATGAATGCGCCCAATATTTAAAATTGATATTTGAATTCATTCTAAAATTAACAAAAAAATTAATATTTTTTTTACAAAATAACAGTGTAAGAAATTATCAATGAGCCAAATCAAACTGAATTTTTATTTTCTAAAATCATAAAAATTTTCAAATAACAAAATGTATACAAAATTTTTATGATTTTACAAAATAAACAATATGACGACATTCATTTGATATGATTATTTTTCGAACAAATTGGTTGTTTTAGTGGTTTTTATTTTTAATCCAAAGTGATTATTATTTTGGCGAAAGTTCGTGACATTTTTAGTCAGAAAGAATTGGACATGAGGCAATATTCCAAAGGAACAAGGGAAAATTTAACATTAATTAATTTCAACTTACACGGCAGAACAGAAACAACGTTGACATTCAGTTTAAATTGGTTCAATATTTAAAATTTTAATATTAAGATTTCTGTTACTGTTATCAACTTTTGCAGACAGTGACGATTTCGCAAATCCGTTTGAACCAGACCATGGGGGGTCAATTCTGGTTCTGTGAAACTGTGAAATGAAATTTTTTTTTCATATTTTCATACAGTTTCTGATTCTCGTTTTGTAAAAAAATGGAGAAAGCAGCGAGAGGCAAGCGCGCAAGCGGGAACCAAAAAGAATTTTTAATCAATTATTTAGAGGAAAAACAGGACATTGCCAATAATAAGTAATAATTAAAAAAAAACCAATAACAATAATCTTCTAAAAATATGCATATTTACACAAAATGGCGGGTTATATAATTTTTCACAACTCCCTCAATATAGGTATTAAATGAAAGTATTAAATGCGAGGGCTTGACTAGTAGAATAGAGTAAACATTGAAAGAAATTGCAAATCCAATATGGCCGCCAACATAATGGCGGATTACATATATGAATGTACTTTTTTACAATCTATTAAATATGGGTATCAAATGAAAGGGCTTGACTCGAAGAATACTGTACGACAAATTTTTTATTCATCACATAAATTCTAAAAACTTAAAAGTTAAAATAAGTATAAAAAATTGTGAAGTTAAACAGTTTTATTAAAAAAAGGGTAATGTACTAAACGCTAAAAAATAATTAAATCAATAACAAATAAAAGAAAAATAAATTCGGGGGCGCCTGAAATTTGTATCAAGAGTGAACTGATGTTACGATCGCTCTACGATTTTATTTATTTTTTGCCTGCTCAATGCGCTAGATTGATTTAATTATTTGTTAGCGTTTAGTACATTATCTTTTTTTAATAAAACTGTTTAACTTTAAAATTTTTTATACTTATTTTATTTAAATTTTTAGTTGGTTTGGTGGTTTTTACATGATTTTAATGGAAATTCCGTGATGTGTCCAATAATATCCCTAAGCATAGTATATGCATTTTCATTGTTAGTAATACGAAATATTTTTAATTAAAAAATCGGGGAAAAATCTATTAAAAATGGTTAAAAAACTTTTACAAAAATAAATACATGCGGCTCAAGAATTCGATATCTGCATTTGACTTTTAAATTTTATTGATAAAGATACAAAAGTTTCACGGCTACAATGGAATGAAGCACTTTGGCATTAAAAGAACGGCAATCGCAATTTGTGTAATTGTGAAATGATAATATGAACAGCTCTCATGAAAACGAAAATGAAAAGTTTTTTTTTCACTTCACAGTTTCACAGAACCAGAATCGAGCCCCAGCAGTGGAAAACAGTCTCTCAGATGAGAGAGAACTCATTTGAAAACTTATTGTATTTATGCGCCATTTTCCATTTTTCTTTTGCATTGCAATAGAGAGTAACCCCCGGTTGTCCTTACGACACCTCTCAGCTTTTCTTATTTAACATTCCCAATCAAAAGACCCTTTTAAGTTTTTACAAAAAAAAAATATAAAAAACTTGCAATTTTTTCTAAAAAGCTTATAAAGCACGCAATCATTTTATATTATCGACAATAATGAAATAAATAAAAATAATAAAAATTGAGGGGGAAAAACGCAAAAAAATAAAAAATCCAACAGGCATCATTACAAACTTTTTAAAACGTTTAAAAAAAATTGAAAAAAAACTATAACCAGGTTTATTAGATGAAAACCAGTTGTTGCCACATACAGTCAGCGAATGCAACGAACAAGTATTAAGAAGTAGAAAAAAAAGTTATAAAATTTAATTGAATTTCTTTCTTCCAATCATCTCTAATAAAGTTCAATGAAATAAAAATTGCAGCACACACTTAAAATGTTGATTAACTACTGAAATGCTTTTCTTTCATTTTTTTAACTGTTGCTGAAATTTTGACCATTAAGGATTTTTCACTTTCACTTAAATTACTGAACTGATGATGATGATCATATAATCACGATCATCATTATTTGCCCATATTCATAATGGTGATGAGGCATGCAACTTTGGCTAAAGATAACTAACAAACAAAAAAACATACATTTGTTAAATGATTGAATTTAAAACACACAAATTGAAAAGTAAAGTTTGTTTGCAACATTTGCTTGAATAAAAAAAAAAATTAGTTTATTCAACTTGGCTGTTTCGTATTTTTAATTTTTGTGTGGCAATTGCTACCAAATGCAGAAAAATTTCGATAGCAAAATGCCTGTAATTACGTTTGTTATTAAAGATAATAATTAAAATAAAATTATTAATAATAATTTCAACATTATTACAAAATTATTGAAGCGGTAAAAGTTAAATGAACAGCGTTTATTATACAAAAATAAATGTAAAGTTGGGAAAAACTACTGATCTAATCGGTTTGATATTGAAAATTTTCTGTGCGGTTGCTACAATCCAAACGTGTCTATAAATTATTTATATAGAAAATTTTCCCAAAAAAAATATAGTGTCTTTTATCTAAACATATCGTTGGCTTAATATGGAAAGGAAGTACTCGATTTTTTTTTTTGATTGAGATTCTAAGCTTTTCTTGTGTACAGTGCACACGGGAAAACGTCAACACTAGTTTACGTCAACATCCCAAAACATCAACCCTTAATTTTTTACATTGTCTACTCTAAAACGTCAATCAAACCACAAAGCTCTAAAACGTCAACTTTAAATAAATCAAAATTTTGAATTTAGCAAGAGTTAAAATACACAGTCTATTTTATGAAATTAGTTCAGAAATTTGGGTATTCCCCTTATAAGTATGTAGAATAGAAAAGAAATTGCATCTCTATGTGCTGTAAAAGAGAAGGAATGTTCTTTTAACGCAAGTAATGGATGGTTGCAAGTTAAAAAAAAAAAGATTTGGAGTTCGCCTGCTTAAAATAACTGGAGAAAAGCTATCTTCACAGCCTTTGCTTGTCGAACCATTTAAAATCAATCTAAAACAAAAAATTGAAGAAAAATTCTGGAAAATTTTGCCAGAAAAGTCTTACGTATCAAGTGCCGAAAGGACTGCTCCGGGCGTTAAGACAGAAAAACAACGCGTTACTTTTTCATGTTGTGCTAATGCTTCCGGAAATCATAAGCTGATGACAACGATTTAGATACGAGTACAAATGTACAGACAATAAAACCAAACGAAGATGTCGAAATATTTAACCGGGCTTTGGATTGGGCTCAATGCGAGAATGTTGAGCAAAATTACCTAAATGTATTAAGACGTTTACGAGAGAAAGCTCTCCTCCAAGTATTGGAAAGGAAAAAACAATAGACAAAAATATCAGATTTTTTTTAGATGCATAAGTATGTACATATGTGAAATCTGATCTATTTTAAAATGTGTTCCTTTAGTTTTATTTAGGCTGAAAGCCTTTTTTATGCTTTTTTTTGTATTTGTTTATGTTTCGTTTTAGTTTATAGTCAATAAAAACGTTTTAAAGCACACTATCAATATATTTTTTATTAAAAGTTTCTACATTCATAAACGTCAACAATTTGTTAAACATCAACCAACACTCGCGGTTTTAATTAGTTAACGTTTTCCCGAGCGCACTGTATTTGGAAGTGTAGTGCCAGAAAAGATTAAAAACGGGGAAAAAATTCGAAACGATCAACATCGTCACGTCAATACAATACCAAAAAATTGGGGCTTGTGTACTCGCTCTCGAGATCAATTTTGTGCTACTGACAGTCTATTTCGGTTCTCTAAGGTCTAGAAAATAACAAGAGCCTAGCAATAGTAGGCGGTTGTATTCGACAACGGGTAGACAAACGACAGTTTTTTGGTATTGTATTGACGTGACGACGACGTTGACAACTGGAATAAGGGTGAATGTAAGGATAGAATGAATAATTTTCAATGAATTAATAAGTTTTCTTTCAGTGTAGACGAATCGACTGTTTGTATTTTTAAACTCGTCTAAAGCTTCTGAATATTGTCTAGAGAGATTGAAAAAAAAATTAATTTCTTACGGAATTGAAAATTTATAATGAAAAACTTTAGAAATGCGTTACAAAGGGACGGTTTGCCAAAAATGGCTTAAAGTAATATGTGAACAGCCCCAAGTCAATATAAATCGATCTAAGAACCCATTAAAAAATATTCAATACATTAAGGTCCGTTTTCTCCACAGCAGACTTGAGAGATCCTAATTACATTTCACTTACAAATTGCATGTAATGTGTGTAATTGAAAAACTTCGAATCGCAAGTAATTATAATTGAAAATAAAGACTAAACTTAACTAAACACTGATTTTTCAAATTACAAGTAATTGTAATTGAATATTTGTTTTATTAAAACTACTTTTAAGTTTAATTTTAATTTTGGCAATTACATGTAATTGATTTTTACTTCGGGGGTGTTCATTATGACATGTAATTGAAACTGAAAAACCTCAATTACAATGTACATAAATATGTAATTATGAAATTGTGTGTAATTTTAATTAAAAAATTTAATTGACACCCTGGCAGCAAGAGTTATTGGCATTACCTGCTAAATGTCTGTATGGTTGCATAAGCTCTCATCGGGTGACTCCAACTGATGCAATGCGTTGTGCTAAGGCAGGCAAAAATCAAGGTTTAATCGTCGCTTTCAATAACGTATTTTACGATTCAATCACTTGTTGACAATGCAAAAACACATTGTTCGATAACGAATGCCACGATTTCAAACTAAAAATACGTGATCGAATCAGCTCATTATCGAAAACTACCCCTGGTTATGTGGGCGTGTCTTTGGAATTATCTCACTTTGAGAGTTAAGAAAAACCTCTGCGCAGAGATTTTACTACAAGTCCAAATTATAAAGCTAAAAATAAAGAACTGTTCTGAAATCACGGTGATTTCAAACCACGTGATTTCCCAAAATAAATTTTTATTATTGCTGTTTTGATTACCGGTTTTTTTTTACGTTTTTACAGTTCACAATGGAATATTTTATTCGAGCTTCGATTGCCATGAATCGTACGATTTACAAAGCACTTAAAGAACTGTTTTTAATTTTTAGATTTTCGTGATTTACAGAACAGGCCCGATAAACTAATTTTGCCTAAATATTATAAAGTTCATTGAACCACTACAAATTGCTTTTGTTTAAAATAGAAGGCTCCTCCTTCTGTGCTTGCCATCAGCATATGTGACCCGGACGCCCGCAGCTTCGGTTTCCTTAAGCCGTCTATTCCATCGCCGTAATCATATGCCAACGTGTGTTTAATTCATTTCCATTTCTACAATTCTAATTATGTTAAAGTTATATACAATTTAAGCAGTCCATCCTAACTCCTACTGGTTAACGCCGGGTTAAGCGAAAACAATTAAAAATAAAAAGTCTTTAAATCATTTCGCTTCATAACAAAAATTTATCTTTAAAGTTTAAAATCGTTTTGTGACTGCCATCCGAAATGAAAGTCGCGTGTAACAATGAAACTGCAAGTCCTTTCTTATCCACTCAGCAATTTTGTTAAACGTTGTACAAGTTTGTAATATTTTTTTTAATTTCATTCTTATTTCCCTTTTTATTACCGTATAACACTTGCAGGAGTGGAATAAAATACAACACAAATCACAAGAAGGAGTGTGTGTGTGTGTTAGCTGGAATGTGTGCATGTCAAAGGATAAGCACAAATTATTTAGAATTAATGGCTAAAACACACACACATACGCACACAGCTCCAATGATGACAACCGTTTGGGAGCAAAAAAAAAACACAACGAAATTGAAATTGATGTGTCACGGAAATTAACACCGTGACACATTTGCTCTATCAGCATTTATATTAAAAAAACACACAATCACAAAAAATAAAATGGCGTACGTGAAGTTTTTGTGGAAAACACGTTGATACTGAAGAGGGGAAACCAAAACGTTACGAATTGAAAAAGACGAATCCTTTAATGGCGTTTTCTTTTCTAAAAAAAAGTGTAACATTTTTTGCCCTTTTTATTGAAAATTTGCAATCTAATGCCTTTTTGAAATAGTGACATTATTAGAACTTATTGTATTATCATCACTTACGAGGCAACATTTTTGTCTTAAGAAAACTTTGAATAAACATTTTTTGATTAAAACTAAAAGAAATGTTATATTTTTATAGAAAAGAAAACGGCACAACTCTTTCATAAACATTGTGAGACAGACCTGATACCAGAAAAATTCCAAAATAATTTCTTTGCAAATATGAAACTAGGGAATGAATAATGTAATCAAGTCGTCGTTTGCTTTGGGAAGAACTTTTAAAATATCATTCAATATCAGTTGCAATGAATTATAATACGAGTACAAATTATACAAAATAATACAAAATTTCCTTGTCAAATGGGCTTTTCTAAGACACTAGATCTGCTGAAGTCAGCAAAATATTACACCAACTTTTAGGCTAGCGGCGGAACATGTTTCGTTCGACTCCTACTGATTTTACGATACACAAATTGTTAAGAAATAAGATTACGGTTTGTACAAAGACGTGTATCATTCATTCATGGATATTAGCCTGCAGCAAATTGGAGTCAGTCGGTCAACCGCCAGCTTGATAGAAAGAAACAATGAAAGAACACCTTCTGGTTGGTCTTGAAAAAGTATCAAGTAGATGCTTTCTTCTTTAACGCAACATTAAATTAAATAATTCCGCGTTTTGTGGCATCAAAAAGCACTAAAAAGTGCAACCAAATTGCTCAGTTGACAACACTGCGTCGTGCAATGTGTTAATTGCAAAACAAAATAAAATACTAACCCTCCCCCTCTTCCATACCAGCTAAGTTTACAAATAAATTATCAAGTGCTTTGAGATACCTTTGTGTGACCTGTTTTAAAAATTTATAGCAGCAAATGTTTACAAATTCGTTGGTTTGTTTCTCTATGAGAACTGCTGCGCTTTAGAAGAGCAGTTAATGTTTCCATTCACTCTTCTTATTCCCTGGTTTGGCCATTTTTTTTCTGTTTTTCTAAAACCCGCGAGAAATTTCTGTCTTGTGTATTTAAGTTTCATTTTCAGCAACAAATGACAAGTTGAAATGTTATTTTTAAAATTGTTTGTGTGCACAACAACGTTCATGCTGGCGCAGCAATGGAATAGAGCGAGCAATCATTTCTATCGTCAGGTTTAACATTTATACATATGTAATTACTTTTGACACAAAAGTTTAGCCATGTTAAAAAAATATGTATGTATATGCATGCATGTGCAGGTGTTAACCAAACATACTAGACACTTTTAAGTATGAAAAGCAAATGCTTCAGGAAACTGATTTACACGCAATTAATTCTAATCAACATTATTTTTATATTATTATTTTTTTCGCTGCTATTTCTATGACATAAATATAACATTTTAACACCTTAAGAGCAAGGACCTTTTCAGTACTAGAAAAAACAAATTATTTCACTCGAGAAGATGAAACAAATATTTAAAAATTTGTAAAACGACAAATTGCAGAAACAAAGCTGACAAAATATCAAGACCAACTCTGTAATCGTAAATCAGAAAAACTCCAATCGCTTGATTACCAAAAATTAATAATAGCCAAATAAATGTTGTCGAATTATAGCATTCAAACTTCGAATTAAATGCTATATTATCCGGTATGTTCTACATTCCACTTTGAAGTGAAATTCAATTGAAATCACTTCAGTTACAATTTTTTTACTTTTGAATTTCAATATTCAATACAAATATAATCTATTTCCAGAACATCAAAAATGAAAAGTTTACCTTTCATATTTTAATTTCTTTTTTTCTACTTTTGTAGAACATGCCTGTACTCGTATATGTACGTAAATATGAAATACCAAAAAAGAAAAAAAAAAACATAAAAAACCAGCAGTAAGTCAGCTATTATGGTATCTATACATTTGCAATATTATTGTGCAATAATAGATACTGTACAAATTGCCTGTGAGTTTATTATATTAGTAGGTGGCATAATATATTGAATAATATCAAGTCTTTTGATTTATATGGCGCCAATAGAAATATTTTGTAATATGTTGACAGCATTGCGTAATAAAAACAAAAAATTTTTAATAAAACATTTAAACACATACTTAAAAACAAGATAAATTTTTTACCAAAAGTGTTCTGTGACAATAAAAATTTTATAATAAGATGTCTACAAAAGAAAATCTAGCAGAACACATGTGTATGTAATTTTTGTTTACTTTACTTTTTTTAAATATTGCGTAAGTTAATGAAAAGTATAAGCCAAAACGAAAATAACAATAGCAATAAATTGCTCAATAATATTGTGTAGTCTATTGGCACTTTTAATAGAATTTATTTTGTAAATCACGTACTTCGAATTCTTGTGATTTACGGAACAGGTTTGAATATTTTTTCTTTCAAAAATGTTATCTAATATTGTGCCACTGGACGACGACTGTGTAATTTGGTGGTCTCGAGGTTCGAGTACAATCAGACTCCATTGGAGAATGATTAAATTTAATTTAGCAATTAGCGTTTCTCCTGTACAGCATTTTAGCATAATTTTGTTTACCTATTTAATATTAGTTTAATTTTTGGCAACACAGACAAGTCTGCGCTCACACGTGTCATGTCTTATTGACAATTTTCTCACTTTTTCTTCTTTGAACTTTCAGTGATTTTCACACAAGTCAAGTCTTGTTTACGACATTTACTTGCATATACCTTCAGGCTCAAAATTACTAATGAGAAAGCAAAACGTAATGACAGTACATGAACCTGAGGTACTCATTTCTTTTCTTCTCGTCTCTCTCTCTCGCCAATAAAACAGCAATTATGTCAATAAGACATGAGGCGTGTAATCGTAGACTTTCTAACAAATTAAATAAAAATACAGATCCCTAAAGAATGACTTGAAAATTCAATAAGAAGTAGAATAAATAAGATAAACAACAAAAGCAATAACAAAGCATCACTACAGACATTGATCTCAGCGCAAAAGTGTCGCGTTTTTATTGTTACATGTTTTTTCTACCGCTCCCTCACAATGTGCCATACAGAACATACAAGGAAAAGTTATGAAATTTTTTTCAATAAACCAATTGATAAAAAATTTTAATAGGTATCAATCAATTTCGTATTTATATCATTTAATGTAGTGAAAAATTCAAATTTCCAAAATTGATTTAAATATTGATAAGGCTGAAACTTAACAGCACAATTGATTGTACATACATATGTGCATTTTTCCTAATTGAAATAGTGTTTCAGTGCTTTCTGTATAGTTCTAAAAAAATAGTTTAATAATATTTATTTAATTTTTTATTTACTGAAATAATGCTAATCTATTTTTTTTATTAATTATAACTAATTAAATTCTGGGGTAATATTTAGGTGCTGACAATGCGTTTGCAAAACTCATGGTTTAGCGCCTCTTAAATTATCTTTATCTTGTTTTTCCTTCATTTCAAAATAGTTTTCATTATTTAGACAACATCTAGGCGCTTAAGTGACAAGTATTAATGCAAAATTTCATTTAGAAAAATATACAAATTTTTGTTAAAATTTGTTTTAAATATCTACATACATATATATTTTTTAAATTAACACACTCAAAGAAATATGTACATATGTACGTATAATTAATTGTACAAAGCGCATGAACATCTTTAATTATTAAAAATGATTTTGCTTTATTGCTTTATATTTAATCCATCTTAATCATGAAATAAATTTAATTCATAAAATAAACATTTTTGTCATAAAAAATTAAAGCAAAAAATAAAATGGTGGTGGAGTGAATTTTTACAGATTCTTTTTTATTTTACACAAACACAACACACACACACACACACACTGGGACATAAATAAGCAATAAAATAATATGAACTGGTAGACAATGCTAACAAAATGATTTACAAAACATTAATTAAACAAAATATTCATAAATATTTACATACTCGTAAATGTGTATGTACGAAAATGTATTTACACACATATCCCGATACATGTACATAAATATATATGTATGTATGTATTTATAACAGTGCTTATGCAAAATAAAACTACAACAATCGCTCTTTGTCTCTTTCTCTTGCACAATAAAATGTCAGTTAAAAATGCAATGCACAGTAGGTAATTTGATCCGAAATCTTGGCCAAAAATGTGTTATTTTTGCACTAACAATAATAACGTTTTTGTTAATGACATTAGAATGAATATGAATATATGAAAGCAAATAACTGCATATTGGGTTTTAGTAAACAAACAAATATCAGCTGATTTATGGGCAGTCAAAGTAGACATTTGCAAGTAACGTGACCAGTCCAGCATAAAAAGTGTAATTTTGAAATAAATTAAAACGTTTTTTAATTAGATAAACAAAAAGCGGAATATCCTGCATAATGTGGTAAGAGAGGGGATTGTAAGTAATTAAAAAAAATATTTTGGTGGACGTTGTTTTTGTTAACAAAACGTGTAATTCATTGAAATGAACTTCGCAAAAGCTTTTGATTGATCATGGACTGTCGTGTTTTTCCTTAATGAAAATGATGAAAAGTGTTAAGAAAATAACATTTTAAGTCGATGGTATCAAGTAGAAAGGCCCTAGCTCGTATTTTTTACGGAATTTAGATTTTCAGTGATTCCAATACATTTCACACAAACACACCTCGTCACAAAAATTTGTTGCAATAGCGTAAAAAATAACGCTATTGCAAGCAGTTGTACAAGAAGTTGTACAGTTTTTATGTCTTATGTTTTCAGCATCTCGTAACCAGTTACAATTATTTATTTAGAGTCTTTCTACTTGAGAAACGAAATAATTTTTTTTATATTTTTCGTTTCGGTTTTTATTTATATCAATTTCTTTCAGACATCTTCAGCTTGTAATATAGTGAACTTCTTAATGTTTGGATTTGTGTAAAGAATAAAAAAAACTGATGGTTTAGAATTTTATTATCAGTGGAATTGATTAACGTGCACACATTTTCTTTGATCTAGTACAAATCATCATTGTAATCTAGTACAAATCATACCGGTATGTTCTACATTCCACTTTGAAATGGAATTCAATTGAAATCACTTCAGTTTAAATTTTTTATGTTCTGCAATCCTCATTTTACATTTGAATTTAAATATTCAATACAAATTAACTCTACTACTCCAGAACATCAAAAATGAAAAGTTTACTTTTCATATTTCAATTTCACTACGTTTCTAGGACATGCCTGATAATTTCCCTTCGTCATACATAATCAGGGCGAATGTTTCAAAACAACATTTGGCTTCGTTGAAGCAAAAGGTGCAAGCTTTTTGTAAACCTTTATCGTCAAAGGGGCAGACACAAGGCCCACGGAAAAATTTATTTGGTTTATTTAAGGTTTTGTCTACCTGTCTTATACAATAATTTTGTTACAGCCACATTGCGTATTTTCATTCGTTTTCGAGATATTTACTTTTTTTAAACTTTTTTCATATACGTAGCAACCCTAAAAATTTCCACTATTATAAAAATCAAAAAACCCAGCTGTGCGTGCTCATGAAAAACTCTTTTTAAATTCCACATCACTTCGAATCATATCATTTCGAAACTTTGGCTGAAATTAATTCTGGCCTAAAAAGTAGCTCAAATTACCCAGTGTGCAATGTTAGCGGGAAAATTTCCCCTTCAGTTTGTTTACAATTTTTTTCCTTCATATTTATCCATAAATATTAATAACACAGGATAGAGTTGTGGAAAAAGTGCAAGGTTTGAGTGTTAAATAACGCCTGCATTAAAAGTATGAGCCGACCAAATAAATTGTTTGGTTTACAATGTAAAAAATATTCCTTTTCAGCCATAAAGGGAAAATCATTTAATACGGAAATATTAAAAAAAACAAATTAAGTGACATTTCATTCAGAGTTGTAAAGTGAGTGAACATGCTTCGTTTGTAGTTATAAAATAATAGATATAAGCAATAATGTTGCAGAAAAAAACTTTTCTATATTCATAAACTATTAATAAAGTTAATGGCTGCATTAGAAGCGGTTTTTCCATATAAAAATTCAACAATAAAGCCAACATAACTTATTAATCGTTTGTGAATAACGCCATCATATTATCAATAAAAGCACTAAAAATTAATGGCGGCAAAGCACATTTTCTTTTGAAAATATGAAATAAAATATTATGACCGTGATGCAAGCATATTATCGATTAAAACTTCAAAATTTTGATTCTCTTCCTTTAAATGAGAAAGTAATTTCTTTCGAACACTTTCAACACCAGCCGTGGACAACATGTTTTTTACGTCTGACTTGTCACTTTTGTGGCACATACATATGTAATTGTGCATGTCTGTCAAAATTGTTATTTTACAGATGATTTATCATATTAGCTCACAAATGTTCATATACAATTACGTCTTTCACTGACCAATTTTTTTGCAGCAACTTTCTCACACAATAACCAAGTCATTCGATTCGAAAGTGGCCTGTTGCCGTCATACAATATTATTGCCTGCGCCGTAGAAGTGCTGACGACTCTCGCAGTTTTTAAAGTTGTTTTTTCGAAATTCGAATATGTCAAGTTTGCACTAAATACTAATACATGATTAGTATAATGTCAGAAGGTTTGCTTTGTCAGATCAAAATAAAACACATTCTTATTGAAATTTTCTCAGATGACTTTCCACACGAGTTTCACAGAAGCAATGTTTGAAAGGTACCATACGACATGCCCGTATTTTACAGTTTAAAATTTTACAAATCAGATGAAAAAAAACACGTCGTATACGGAAGCCATTAGCATTTACTTATTCAGCTATCTACCAGTTTAATTTTGTGAACACACTGTTTGTTACCAGGGCAAGTTTGAAATGGCACGAATATTTTCAAAGTTATGCAAAATGGCATTAAACGATTTAAAAATGTTACAAAAAAACTAATAAAATGTATTTTTTTTTTCTTTTTTTAAAAAAAATTTGATATTTAAAGTTTTATTAAGAGAAATATTTGATCTCGTAAATGATGATACAATAATTTCTAATAAACTCACTATTCCGGAAAATCATTATATTGCAAACTTTCAATAAAAAGGGCAAAAAATCTTGCACTTTTTTCTAGAAAAGAAAACGCCATTAATACAATTACACTTTTCATTCCACAGTACAATCATATACGTTTTTATATTTTTAAACAGTTACATGTTTCATTTAAAAAGTTTTGATAAGATTATGAAAAAAAATTCATTACACATATTTAATAAATTTGTTGATATAAAGTTGTTGATATACGCTCTAAAAATATAGTCTTCTCAAAATGCGCTTGAGGTTTTCAAAATGTAATTTCATTTAAACTGAGATACGAGTATAATTATTTGCGTTATGCGAAAATGCAAAAATATTGCTTTTTAAAGTATGTTCGAATTTTCGAACATAAGTTCGGATTTTAGAAATTAAGTAGAATATCATTTCTAAAGCCTAAATTTTATAAAATTTAAATTTTTGGCGAAGTTTATCTAATATTATATATTTAAACACGTGATTTATATGTTATTTACGTACATAAATATTTATGTATGTGTGTATGTATGGCTATATGTACGCATATTGTATATATTTATATTAAAATATTAAGTTTGTATATTGTATATTTTTATATTAAGATTGTTAAAGAAATATTCGAATTTGTAATAAAGAAACATTGCGTTCATTTGGGGATAAGGTTCTTTGTAATACAATATTCTTATCTATAATTAACAAGTTAAGTTTGTGTATGTCCATTTAATGATGACCTTAAATATAAATATTTCTTACATATGAGAAAACTAAACTTAATGAAATGGTAAGTTTGGACACTGTCATTTAATCTAACAGCTGTTTAATGAAACTTTTCTTTCGTTATCAAGCCCGAAAAAACGTTGTTGACAGCTGTAAATATGTCCAATATCTTATCTCAAATCTTGCTAAAACAAAAGCACAAAATTAATTTATTGCAAAATAAATAAAAGAAAGTCAAAGAAAATGTGATAATTGCTGTAAAAGACTTCTACTAAACATCCTGGCACACAAACGTTTTTCTTTCATTAAGAAAGCTTAATAACAAATTTAAAGGGCATTTGTTTCCCTTAAATTCCAAGGACAATTTCCTTAGAATAACTTTTTCTTCAGTTTAGATTGGCATACTTTTCTCTTCCGTTTAAATGAATATTGGTTACAATAAACTTTCAGTTTCTGGTCGTATTTTGTGGTAAAAATATTTATGTGCATAAAGCTCATTGAACACATTTTTATACTAGTATTACAAGTTAAGCACAGAGCAACAAGACAAAATTCAATTAGTGCACAAAAAAAAAGGAAGAATGAATGTTTATTTTTTCTATTAACAAGTTACTAATGGAAAAGGAAGCAAGTTTATCTAGCATTACACAGTAGCGTTGGTCACAAAATTAATGATTATAAATTTATAGCTTTTGAACTTCTAAGCGATTTAATTGAATCTTGAAACATGAGCAGAAAAGGACTAAGGCTTCTAGAAGAATGTCAGCAAAGATTTACAGTTCAAGCTACAGATTTTGTAATCACAAATAGAAACAACTTGAAAAGAAATCCATTCGAGAATTCTTACTACAATCGCAAAGTTCTGACCTACAAAATGGTCATTGAAAATGGTATATTATTGTCTAATTAATTAATACAAAACTTTTTTACTTCTCCGAAATACAGTCTTATGATAATATTGTTCAAAGTTGTACACAATTTCCTTATTTAAATGGTTCGCAGTGTCAGCTGTGCTCACAAAAATTAACTTTTAAATATCTTATACTGACAGAAAGAAACAAAATCAAGAGAATATGATCTCAAAATAATGTTAAGTTATCCATCACTTGCTGATTTTCTAATACAATTTATTAAAAAACAAGTGTCATCTTGTGCGAAACAATGAAAAAACTTGTACTTTTTTTTCATATTGTTGTAAATTCTCAGTTGTCTTATGCCCTCAAGATGATGAGAGCTTTGATTGCAAAAATATTTTATTTTAATAGTGTGTTTCTTATCACTGCTGATTTACCCGTATATTTTTGTCAACGTCTTGTCACAATGACCATTTATCATTCTGCATGAGATTGTGGCACTCAAAACAAACGGGAATGTCTAAATGGGGGACGTTTTTCTGAAAAAGTGGAAGGAAAATGACATTCTACAAGCATAAAAGCCAAAAAAAAAGGACAGTTTGATTTTCACACATTTATTTTGTTTAAATAATGTGGTCTTTTCTTAACACACATCATGCATGGCCAGCTAAATCGAGTTTGCTGGTTTTCATTAGCTCACTTTTCCTTTGTTGTATTATTCTCTACAGATTCTAGTTAATCGCTTTGTGCTTTGAGTATTATAAAATATTATGACAAAAGTTTGATTTAGTAAAATTAAGCCACCGCACCCCCTTTGACCATATCTTTAGCATTTGTTGCCATTTCCTTTTCCACACAAAATTTCTAATTTATGTTGACATTTTTACACAATTTCCCCAAAGATTTATGTTGACTATCAACCCACTAAACTAAAGATCTCAAAGGGTTTCAAACTTAATCTTAACAAAATTTTGCTAATAATAACAATATAAAAATGAAATATTGTGCGGGTGACAAAGTAATCAATATATTTTGTTTTTACATGCACATGAATTCCCTCACTAGGAATTTCGGATTACAAACTTAAATTAGCAGCAAAGAATCAATTAGATAGAGAGCTATTGTTGTGTAACAGCCCAATTAGAATTGAAAACGCTGTTGCCGAATCACATCAAACGATAGTTTAACGAATTAAAATCAAGCGATTGTTGACAGGACATACTTTTTTACTTTTTGTTTAAGATCAGGCGGCAGTAAAACTGGAAAAACATTAAAATGCTTTATTTTACACTAACAAATCTTGTTATTTCCAGAAGACTCGAAAAAGTTGAAATAAAAAGGTACATAAAAGCCAAATGAAGCTGTTATACAATTTAACATTAAAACATAACGTTGGGCTCTCTCAGTTGGTTAAACAATAATACCAGGATTTAATTTTTAGTTTATTTTAATTCTTTGACTTCTTTGGGGACACAAAAATTATTGTTGTTGTTGTTAATTTCACTGTTTTAGTTCAAATTACTTCACTTAAACAAAACTCAAGCAATTCTACAATTCTTTGTCATGTTAAATTGTTTATTTTGTTTTTATTGTTTTCTTTTGGGTGTTATTTCAGTTTTTATTGTTTAGTGTTTATTGTTATTTTCTATTGTCAATTGTACCTTTGAGCTTTTGTTTATTGTGTTCTCATAACTAAAAATATTTTTTATTGTTGTTGCTATTACTATTTCTCATATAAGAACTTTTTTTCCCCCAAAACATTATAATAATAATTATATATTTGTTTTTGTTATTAGAACTGCTACTCTAGTCCTTAAACAACAACAAAAGGGTAATGAGAGAAAATACAAAGAAAACAGCAATGAGCAAATACAAATACAGAGAGAGAAAAACAATAAAAAAATAAAACATGTTTAATTTTTTGCATTTCTTTTACTGTTGACGAACACAACTATATTTACATGTATTAAAGAGTTTAAATGCAATCAAGAGTAAGAGGGGAATGTATGTGGTGGAGAGTATGTATTATATTTGGGGGTGTATGTTGAAAATTAAGCAACGGTATTTAAAGGTAAGTATGTATTTGTAATTATATTCTATTTATTTATAATCACCTTGACACGTGTAAAAGCTAGACCAAAACTTATAGCAAGATTTTTATAGAAGCAACAACAACAACAACATCATCAACTACAATTATAAGAGTAGAAATTAAGAATCTGTGTGCAAGTGTGTAGGCGAGAGATTTCAGGGCCATATTTAAGAGGAAAATCTTAAGGAATGAAAGGAGATTTTTTTTACATGTTGTAAATAAACTAAAATATAAAATTTAGAATAAAATAGAAAAACAAACTTAAAGAATTTAGAAAGTAGGACTTAAAGATTAAAATATTTAAGTTTTATTTATAAAAATATTTAATTCACAAATGAATGCGAAAATCTTAAAAGCTTTTTTTCAGATTTTTAAAGGGGTTTCGATTTGTATAAGCATTAGCCGAGACACTGAAGATATTTTACTAATCACTTATTAGTACATATTGGTGGCTTAATATAAAAAAAGGCGTATCTGAATTTTTTGGAAACCGAGTTTTTAATATTTTCTTGTGTATTAAGAAGTGTAAAACCATAAACGGTTAACACCGACATGTACTAATGAATTATTCACCCTTATTGCAATTCTCGTCCTAAACATCGCCGTCATTTTAAAGTCAACATCATTTTGTTTCATTGTCATCATCAATTCAATAACTATTCAGCATTCTATAACAGGATGACGACGACGTTGACGAATTATCGTTTATGTCAATTAATCAAACACACATCTCCAAAGATTTGAAACAGCTGTATGATTTGTCTATTACTTTTGAACAAAAAAGTTTGTTAAAAATTTACATTTTTTTTACTTGTTAGATTAATTCAGACCGGAGTGATGATGAAAATATAAGAAAGCAAAACCTGATTAGAAGGAAATAAATTCGACCGACATATTTAACCTACTGGACAGCAAGTGAGCAACAATTTTAGTGTATTTATTTATTTTTTAAATAAATAATTAATTAAAATAATAAATAAGTTTATTTTCTTCAAAGTTTTTAAAGTTACTTTAGAGTACTTTAAAGTTCAAGTCTCGCCAAACTTGTTAAGAAAATTTCATTTTTATGTTCCACTTATTTGCGCTCATTATTTTCTTAACTTTTGTCATTCATCTCCTAAACGTATCCAAGATAATTTAATACTTTTGCAATTTCTTCCCATTGTTCTTTAAAATTACTTGGAAGAGTGCCTCAGCGAAATCCCACCGCAAGAGAGGGTTTCTCCTGCAACTCTTCCATTAATTTTTCAATATTTCTCTCCAGCTGTTATTTAAAATTTTTCCGTGTTTTCCAATTTCAATTTATACTTCAAATAAACTCAAATCGTTATGAAAAATGGCGACGAAAACAATATCGCCGTCAAATTTTCTTGCAGAATGCAATTTCTATGTTGACAGTCATCGATAATATTCGATAGCGACAACTGGAATAACAAGTTGACGTAAACAAGGCAAAACAATAGATATCGTTTTTGTTTTTTTCATGTTGACAACTGGAATAAGGATAATCATTTTCCCCAAAAGGAATACAACCAAAAGGAAAAAAAAATCGGTATGCATTCGGCTTTTCCATATTAAGCTTATGATAGTTTATTTCAAATAAAAATGAAGGCAAATAAATCTAGAAAAATTGAAAATAAAATTCCAAGAAATTCTAGTTAGTTTTCTTATTATTTCCCGTAATATTTCCGCAATCTCTAAACATACATAAATTCAAAAGAACCCGCTGTTTTCATTTCCACAACAAAATATTTCTTATTCAAAACATACACACATACGAGTACATATTTCTATGCAACTCCCTTTGAAATATTCTACACAAAAGCCTTATAATTTCACCTAGCAAAATAGTTTCTTACAATATATAAACAAATAATATAAATAAATGTAAAAATAAACTTACCCTTGCAACATTTCCATATAAGCAAACCAAATTGAAAAGTTTATCTGTGTTCGATGTATCATGATCCAACCCATAAACCATCATGACTGCGCCCTGTTAAACAAAAAAAGGGGAGATAAAAAAAAGTATGTTTAGTAAAAAGGTATAATAAAAGAGTTCAAGGAAATACTTTAAGAAAATATTTTCTAGAACAAGAAATCAGAATGTAATTATTTAAATGTGCCAAATATATTTGAGAACCGTTTTGTCCCAAAAAAAATCCAAGATATTAAATTGTTCTTTATTAATTCTTGAAATTCAAGAAACTTTTGTTTGTTGAGGGTTTTTTTTTGCTAGTTTCATTGGTTAATAGCAAATCATCAGTAGACCTTAAACCATATTTTTGAAAAGTTTCAAACCTCTTATCTTATACAAAAACTTTTAAAAAACCAATGAGAATTTCAAAAATTACAAAAGTATAAATAAGCATAGTAGGCTTTGAAACTTATTCAAAAAAAAAACCAACAAAAAAATTACATTCGATATGAATCTATTTTATTTTCTTTACAACCTTTAAAAACCCTCAACAAACAAAAGTTTTTGAAAATCTTTGAAAAAAGATATCGAGGCAGTCTCGATTAATAAATTTAAAAAAAATTCTTGAAATTATTATTAAAACGCATTTGGAAAAGTTTCCAAAAGTTTTGAGCAAAAATAGGAACTGAAAAGAGTTTATTGTGCGAAGAGCACCAAATGTTTACGTCAAAAGTTTCTTTATGCAAAAAATTAGCACACATTTCTGCAACTGCAGACATGTTGCACAAATATCTATATTTTTTAATTTTTATTAATTTTTTTCCTTAATTAAAGTCCCTTACCTGGGCCTGTCCTTGTGTGGTAAATGCAGCTACGGCCGCATTGCGGCCCGGTACAACAGCTGGCTCCTTCATTAAACCGGTTGGATGTATGGTGGCGCCCTTCCAGTTTTCCGGTGTGGTGGGATGATATTCTGGTGCAGCAAACGGTGGGAATGCAGCGCCCGGTCCCAACAATGGTTGTTCTTTAAAAAAATTTGTCGGATTCGATATTAAGCCAACTTGTTTTTGTTTGGGGATTTATTTGATAATTTATTTTTTAAATATAATTTTCGTTAAAAAAATATACATGCAGTAGAGTGACAGTAAAACAGTACGATGTAGGAATGTTGAATTGATCGGTTGGTTTGGTTGGTTTGGTTACCATTTTTTTATTATTTTTTTGTAACAAGTATGAGCGGTTTTTTGATATACAATTAATGTGGACATGCAAAATATTAGTACGACAAATAAAGGTAACATAAAAAGAAAGAAAAAATAAATAGGATTTTGTTAAAAACACACATCAAAATTAATGCAATGAAATTAATATCGTTCTTTTATTGCAACGTTGTCATATCTCCAAAAACGTGATTTTTTTTCTTTTTAAACGTACAGAATTCTTCGTTGTATCGGTCTTCAATTTGTGGAAAAAGTTCATACAAATATCTTGTTTACCCACCTCTTGAGGTGTGTGTAATTTAAAAAACTCTGAACTCGTTTTCTAAAGAACAACTATGTTGCAATAAAGGAACGATATAGACTTAAACAACTTAAAAATAGTTTTAAAAATTTTACATTATTTTTATGGTACTTTAAGCTTTAAAAATGGAGCTTCATGAGTATTTTAGAAAAACATGTTTCTCAATTTATGAACTCAATTTATAGCTTGACAACATTATCTGCTGTTTTAGAGGATTATTTTCAACAAAGATGAATCTAATCCTTTAAAAACCTTAAATTTACTTTAAAAACGCAGAAACTTGCGTTTTTAGAACGCTCGTATGCCGGAAGCCCAAAATAAAATAATCAAAAACACTTGATAGCCGTGAAGATCCGGTAATTAAACTGTCCATTAAATTATTAAGTTAATTACATACTTAAATACTTTTTAAAATTTTAAAATAAAAGCCAGCAGACGTATACTTAATATTTATTTAGTTGTGTTTAAAACACTCATACGTCCGGGTGTAATTAATTCACTGCAGGAGTGAATGTGAGTATGAGTGGGTGTGTGTTTGTGTATGTGTATGTTTGTGCGTGTTTTTTAAATGGTGTTTGTTGTTAACACCTGAGTTTTCTATTTAATTTATTTTAAGGTTTCCCTCTTTGGTTTGTCTTGGGCAATCAGGTTGCGTTGATTTAGTTTAAAAAATAAAAATATAAATCATTAGCTATTTCCCTTGTTGAACCAAAACCACTGAACAAGCAGCATGCACCATCAATTACAATTTAAAATAATTGTATTTCTTTAGTTTGTTAAAAGAACAATAAGAAGCACCCACTAGTAACAATGAAGAGTCAAACAATTTGCTTCCAGGATTCTAGCAAATACCCTTGACTGACAAAATGCATGAATACTGCGTGTCTCGAAAACATTTTATCTTTAAGGGCTGCTGTGTAACTCAATTCACATTCTAAAAAAATCAAGAAATCTTGCTTAAGTGTTTTTATTGTTGCTTATTTCAGTTGACTTCAGTTTCACTACAATGAAACCGGGTGTTGCTCAATAAAATCTATTTCGTTGTACCTTGTGCAATTACTTTTTAATTTTTCATTTATTTTTATATTTTAATATTTTTCCTACAGTCTCATACATGTCTCTTTTTCAAACACCTTATAAATTTTATTTAACAAAAAAAATTTCATTTTCATTTTTAGAACCATCTATTTATCTATTCTATTCGCCCTACTTCCTTTCTAATGGCAAGGTTAAACAAACGATTAGTGTATTTTATTTTAATCTATTTCATTGTTTTCCTTTCATGTCGTGCTTTGCAAATATTATTGCTGTTGAATTCAAATTATTTGTTTTTTGCCCCAACACAAGTGTAAAACAAATTTATTTTCTTTCCTCTATTTAAGGATGATTTTTTATCATTTATTTATTTGCTGTCCGAAAGTACAAAAATATAAACTAAACTAAAGTTAATTACAGCGTTTCAAGCAAAGGACTGGTGCATTAATATTAATTAACCATCCCTTTTTTTAGAAAATAGACAGGCACTCACACATACAATTGTTTATACAGTGTTTCGGTAATTCTTTGTTTTTAAAACAGAGGAGTTTTAATTTTATATAAAACGAAAATTAATAGCCTATTTCTGATTTAAGAAAGAACATTGATTTCGTTGTCTCTACATTATTTCTAAGCGAACAGTGGACTCGATAGACAACTCGAATGAAAATGTTAATGTTTTCATATAAAATCCGATTTCTGTGCCACGAATGTGTCGTTAACACTGAGAATGAAATGTCAAAATCAGTCACTTGAGGTTTTGCTTTCGCAACCCAATTTAATTACAGAAACAAATTGGAAAAACATTTTTAACCACCCGAATATCAGCGAGATATAACCGTGCTAAAATATATAAAGTAATAAAAATCCACCTTGAACAAAAAAATTCTTATGGCCATTAAATTATTAATTCAGCCAACTTGACAAAACGAATGATACAGAAGTTCTTATTTTTGGGACTACTTTCACGTGCAATTCTCAGAATTGAGTCACAAAATCATGTGTTGTACTTTGTGTTAGTTATTCGCTATTTTACAGCTGGAAACAAGACTTTTTTATTTTTATTTTCTCCTCTTTACACAGTATTGTTGATTTTGTTACAAAAGTGTTTTAATAACCATGAATTTTTAAGAGTTTCACAATGAAACAGATAAAAAAAGCTACTATTCCATACAAAACACAATTGCTACACTTCAAAGTGTTAAAAGCCCAAATTTTGAGGAGGTTATTTCAAATGAGACACAAATATGTATATGCATAGATTTTTTCTTGTTTACAGATAGTTTTGCTTCTACTCGTTTGAAGTGTTTTTTCTTTTTTTTTGTATAAAAATATATAAAAATTCAAATACTTGAAAGTGGCAAAAACTAAAGCACATGAATAATTTGTTAAATGAAAGTAGTACTCTCTTAATAAAAGTAAAAAAAAAGAAATAGAATAGATAAAATTGCATATTGATAAGTACATATCGCCGCTCATTTGCTGCAACATCGGCTTAACTGGAAAATAAGGCGATTTTTGAGTTGATAATATATCGTAATTAAGCTGGTGCAAAAAATTCATAGAAATATCTTGTATACTCATCCCCCTTTAGGGCACAATATTATTTTATTTTTCCATTAAGTTGCGAGTTAATTTAAAACCTTAAACTCGTTTTATGCAAAACAATTATTTTTGAGTTATAACGACGTTACAGCAAACGAGCGATTTGTATTTGTGAAAACTAATTCAATTTTATTGATTTTATTTAACGATCTGAAATTTCAACTTGAGAACAATTCATTTAGAAATATTGTTAACAAATCCTGTTAACAATCACTATTAATTGAAGGACAGTGGTACGTATGATTAATAAAGTTTACAACTAATAAAATATCACACATACGCCTCAAGGTACATTTTATACAAATGTCCGTACGCTTTCATAAACTATTAAATTTTACTTTTTAGCTACAATTAATTAAAAAAAACATTATATACACATATCTGTACAAGAAGAATTCAAACAGGTGGTCCCGAGAGATCAAGTGACTAAATTTTCTTGTATTTCGGCTGTCCATATTTTTAACTACATTTTGTTTGTTTACATAAGCGCAGGATGTGTGACATCGTGGGCCCGGCAGTAAATATTTTTTTATAAAAAAAACTTCTTATATTTTGCTCTATTTTGTAAATTATTTATTTGCTTTTCATAATTAATATCAGCCGACTTTAGAGCTGAGGCAGTGCCAGCAACCAGCGTACAACTGAACCAGCTGCGGAAACTGAACTGTAGAGCCACAATAATACCCTGAGTGATTATTGCATTTATTTATTTGTTTGATCAATTCGTTGGGGATTTTATTACACAACTGCATTAAAACTGTTAACATCGTATTTAAGTGGCAGAAGTAAAAGCGTTACCCATAAAACAAATATTTCTGAATGCTACTTATTGTATTCTATATACGCTAATGATCTGCCTTTACAAGTGAAACATCGGAAAATTCTAGTGTAGGAAATTGTTTGTAAATTAGTTTAGATTATAAAATTTAATTATATTAACTTTTTGTTTTATTGTTATAAAATTTATAATTTGTTTTTGAATTTTTTAATATTATTAATTTATTACATATTAATCAAAAACAACTTTTAAAATTTTGTTTTTGTTTTAAATGTAATTATACGAAAGAAAATTTTCTTTCGATATCGGCGAACAGGCAGTTAACTTTTATTGTAAATAAAAAATAAATTTTATTATAAGATTGTTCCTACAATTAAGTAGTTGTTGGGATTGTAGATTGTATCATCGCATGTATTAATTGCACTTGGCAGGACTAACAACCATGCGAGTAGTGCTGCTGATATAATTGTGGTGGCAGATGAACTGTTTCAACTTACAGCCCAGCCCAGCTAACATTTGGAAGATTAGTTGACGAGCGCGATCATTTCGCGACTCTTTCTTTAATCGTCCAGAGTAAAATTACTTTTTGCTCTCCCAAATTATGAATCATTCTGACGATTGTGGGACGAGTTAATCGTCGCTTACGCATTTTGATGATTTTTGAACGAGTGTTCTTTTTTATGTTATTCCACAATCGTCGTTTAAATATTCTACGATTATTATTTCACCGTAATCGTATATTACTTTTGGAAAATATGTTTTTGCGAGTCTTATTGTTGTTTATGTTATTTCAAAATCGCCGTTTACGCATTCTGGCGATATTTAGGCGTGGAGAGTGATAATTAAAGAGTGCTCGTTTGATTAAAGTGATTTCTTTTAAATTGAAGTGTTTTTTTTTGTAATTAAAGTGAATTTTTAATTAAAATACATATTTATTATTATTTATTGTTAAAAAATTATAAAACAAAAAAAAAACACTTTTTATTTAAGTCTTACAAGATCCTTTTCAGCGTATCGTAGAAGACTCATTCATTCAAGTTTGAAGTAAGAATAAAAGAGTCTTACACGATTCTATTAGGCGCATCTCAGACGACTCATATGGAATTGTTGCCGTCTTAACACAGTTTCTCCCGTTGTACTGAACTTGTGCGATCGGAATACCACGTCGCGGACTGTTAATTTAATCGCCCGCTCCCATCGCAGAAGATTCTTCTACGCTAGAAAATGCTACCTGGGAGACGTGCCATGAACAAAGTTTAACGTAGTCTTTATACCAGTACACGTAGCCATAGCGCCAGTAGCTGTAAAAGACGCTAATCTAGTGCGACTGAATGTAACTAAACGTTGACTTGCAGGTACGCCTACATCAACGGCAATCGAAGTATTTGACACTGATGTGGCTGAAGTTGTAGGAGCTGCAACTGCTGCTTCCGACACCTGCGTGTCCCACAAACTCACGTGATTTGTTGGTAACACATTTCGCACTACTTGTGCCTTTGCATATACGGTTCCAGCTGTCGAATACGAAATACTTCCTATGTTCAGTTTTTCTTAATCATTTCTATTTTCGCCATTTTTCTAAGACATTTTTTTGTTCTTACAAATTTGACAACCATTTTTTTCACTTCTATTCATATTTTGAAAAAAGCGAATCCGGATGCGACCACCTGATGTGAATCTGCCTTGATATCTGTATAATTAACAGGCGATACCATTTTTTATGCTTACAAAACTTATACCATTTTAAAGACATTTATTTAAAAATGGGCATAATCTATTTTTCGTTAAGTTCATTTCAGTATATTAGAAGCTAAAAGCCTTTAAAGTTGTGACTAATCCATGCACATTTATTACACACGTCTGTATGTATCAGCTTCAAGGTGAAAATTAACAAAGCGTGCATGTGTGTTTGTACAACTTGCTTTTGCAAAGAAATAAGACACAGCGATTTCTCTACTTTGTAAACAAACATATTAATTTCATTTCAAGTTCTTTATTTAGAATGTTTTTTCTTGCTATTTTATCGCATGTAAATGCTTAATTTTATTAATTATAACTAGAACATGGTCGATTGCGTCGGCCATCGGAAATACTAGTACCAATTAATAGGAAGGGTATTTAACAAAAAAAAAAATATAAAAAATAAACGGTTTCAATAGCATCGATGTCTATAACTTAAACAATTTAGTTATTTCCCTTTTCTCGTTCGTCATTAATTAAAATATTCAAAAACCATTTGTCACTGCCAAGTCGAACAGCAGCAGCATACAAAACAGCAGAACACGCTAGAAATTGCAAAAAGACAAATAGTGCAAAACAAGTCAAAAGTGAAATTAAAGCTGCTTTGCCATCATTAAAAAATCATTGTTAGCACAAAACAAATTCTATTCTATTTAGTTAGAAAAATTTAATTTTGTCACTTAAAAGCTCAACAGTCAAACAAGTATTTTATTTTATTTTTCCAAATAGAAACTGTACGAATGTAAATAAATATTGTATTAGTAGTAGCACTCCTGATTCTTTTTCTATTATTTTCTCTCCAATGATATTTCGGATTTCCTATACGTTTTAAGTGTTTTTCGAAACATTAAAGAGAGAATGAAAAAATAAACTTTATATCAAGCATGTGTTTGTTTAAGTCTTGTTATTTTGTAACAAAGTGTATGTCAAAAACATTACGAAAATACAGTAACACAGACACAGGGAAAATGGTTTCTAAAAAAACACGTTTTTTTAAGCACAAAAATAAAAGTGAAAAATAAACATTGAAAAAGAAATTATAAGGACATTTTCTGTTTTTTAAATAATACCAAGAATAGATATCAGCAGCGCCTCGGTAGGCTAGTGGGTTAGCACGCACACAACCCACGTATTAGTGGGGATATCGTGAGTGCCATTCCCACGCAAGGCTTTGGTCTGATACACTATGAAGAGGGCTTTGTTATTATTCTCATTGAAATCAAGTTAAAGTATAATTTGTGATATTTAATTTAAAAAAAGAAAAAACCAAAATACATACTTTGCTTTATTTAAGTAATAAATAATCAATCCTCAGATTTCAGCAAATAATTTCAACAAAAATTACTACAGTTTTGGGTATTTGCATAAATCTTTATTTAAAATGCCTTCTTGCACAAACTAAATTAAGTTGAAACATTTCGCTTAAATTTATTTTTATTCTTGCTAAGAAAAACAAAAAACTTTTTACTTCATATGTTTTCTGTTTTCCCAAATTAATGTTGTTAGAAAGTTTAAACTTGTGGTAGTGCTGTTGCTCTTGCCATTAGGACAGCCAGCCCGAAAGCCAGCCCGTAACTGTCATTTTTGGTTTGCAAAAAGAAAAAAACCGGCATAAACTTACATTAAATTAAGTTTGCATACGAGTGGAAAATTAAGTTTTTACTTACATTTCTATTACCCAGAGTGATACAGAGAGTGCAAGCGAGAGAGAGAGAGAGAGAGAGAGAAAGAGAAATTGGAAAAAGAGGACAGAATAAAACTTATGTGCCTTTTATCAAGCCCAAACACAAGCAATCTTGTCCATTATTACCAAAAGATAGTTTTTTTTCCTTTTAAATTTTGTTATTTGGTAAAATTATTTCAAAAGTAGAAAAGTTTTTTTTCTAGTATTTAAATTTGATTTCAATGTGATTTTTTTCTACTACTCTTTTTAAACAAGAAAGAAGGCTGTTTGTAAGTTTGGAAAAATATCTTCAAGACTCCCACAGAAGTTCGAGTTTAAATATGAACGCAGTTAAAGTTATTAGAATAGTTTAAATGTCTGCATGTAAATGTTGATTAAAATATAGAAATTGCCTTCATAAACTTTCATTTCAGCAAGAACAAATAAAGATATCCTACAAAAAAAATTGTAGACTTGAAACAAAATAAAATTTAATAAGAAAATTTAATTGAACAAACTTGGTTTGAGTAATTTCTTTTTATAAATTCAGGGCTTTGCTGCAAAAAATAATCACAGAAAAATTAGTTAAAACATCTGCAACTGCTCGAATTTCGGATGCGACCCAAATACTAGCGTTCTACATTCGCTGTCCCTTCCAAAACTTTTTCAAATGAAGCACACACATTTTAAAATTGTTTTTCCTTGACACAATATATATTAGGAAAGGAAAAAATTACTCTCTTTTTCCCCTCGTCAGGAACCACATCATCTCTCCTATAGCAAAGGCAAGACTATGCCTCTGGCTTGAAATCGATATTTCAAAGTAATTGTCCGTCAGAAATCGAATTGCAACAGAATTTATAATTATTCAGAAAAATTCTAATAATATGCTTTTTTCTTAGATGGTTATTTCTTTCAACATTTCAACCATAATTTTTTTTATATATTTTACAAAATTTTACAAAATTTCACAAAATTCTTGAAGGGAAAATTTTTATTTTGTACTATTTTTCGAAGTTATTTAACTTATTTCAAGGAAAAATTTTTCTTTTATAAACTTATTCAAAATTATTAAATTTTAAATCGAGTAAAGAAGATAAACATTTTTAATAAATTTTCTAAATTACATATAAACTAGAGTAAAAGGTTCTACAAACTTATTAACAATTAAATTCCATAAAGTATATTCGTAACAAAAAAAAAGTATCCCATTAAGAAAAAACTTTTATTTAACCTTATTTTTCCATAAATATTTCAACAAAATTTTTTGACTTTTCATAAATTTTTCAATAATTCAAAATTTCCCTTTACGATTTCTTTTGGCATAAATTCTAAAATTTTGTAAAATGTAATTGTACGAAAGAACAAATACGTGTGACATCGTGTGCCTGGCAGTTATGTTTTAATGTTTGATGGGCTTAAGAAAATATGTCTTAATTTAGAAATATATTTCCACACAAAATCAAATAACAATCCAAGTAATGAGCTTTTCAATGATCATAGTTCTCTAGCTATGAAAATTAGATTTGTTAAAATTTTCAAAATAACCTCCATTAAAAAACTTCGCGAAATGAAATTTTTGTGGCACACTGCCTATTACAAATAGTTTACTTTTTTTATAATAAAATAAACATTAGTTTAGCAAATTTAGTGAACGAAATGAGATTTCTGTGAAAATATTTTTTCTTTTTTTATATTTAATAATAAACAAAAAATTAAGTTTTTAGCTCAAAAAAAATCGAGAAATTTCTATTTCACACGACATTTTCAACAAATATTTGATCAAACCCCATATTTCCAAAATATATCTTAATAAAAAAATGCCCTCTTGAGGGAAAATTTTATTCTAAGTGATTTTTCATAAATATATACTTTTTATGATACAACGATCATAATTTCCACAATTTACGAGAAGTTTTAAAAATTTCCCTCTTAGGGAAATTTTTTTAAAATTAAAATTTGGTGAAATATTTTGTATTTTATTGACAATAAGATTATTTTCAAGTTTCATTTCGTAAAATTTTTTATGGCAATTGAATTACCACTAAAATAGCAAATTAATTTTTTTTCATCCAAAATTTCTATTTAACATGTTTTAAAAAATATTTAATCAAATAAAATTATAAAAGAATTATATTCTTAATATTCTTACCATTAACATAAATAAATATTTAAGTATCCGAATATTTTGCTACACAGAAAAAGATTTTATTATATTTGCAAAATATAGCTTTATAAAAATATTTCCTCTAGAGGGAAATTTTTTTTTCACAAAATTTTTCGAAAATATATAGTTTTTAAGATACAACAATCATAATTTTAACAGTTTACGAGAAGTTTTGAAAATTTCCCTCATAGGGAATTTTTTCTAGGATTGTTTTTTATAGTATTTATTATTTTGTTGACAATAACATTGTTTAGTAAAATTATAAAAATATTTTTTGTTATCAATTCTCTTTTAGGGAAATTTATAAGAGATGATAACTTTATTGTATGTACGACTACATACATATGAATGTATGTATGTATGTAGATATAAAATGTACAAAATAGTTATTTTTTCACACAATGTTTTAAGCGTTGTAAAATGATATCGATAAGGGAGACATTTACGTTAATCCTTTTCATTGTCATTTTAAACAAAAAAAAGTTTTGACTACCGGAAAACATTTACATGCCTGTATCCGGCAGAATAATATTGAACACAAATACTAAAATCCAACATGTGTAAAATGTTTCTGATTGTGAATTATTATACATGTATTATATTCGATGTGCATTGTGGCGCTGAAATATAAAACATTTCTATAAATAATTGTTTTTTATTAATAAAATTTCCCATAATAAAAACGTACGAAAAATTGCACCACAAACATGATTAATTGTAAAATATTAAAAACAGAACCTTCAATTGTAAATGAATTTTTTATAAAAGCCAAAACCTCAAAAAGCCATTATGTTGATGTCAAAACTAACAATGATTTTGCAGAAAATGTACCCTGTTTTCTCCATTTATTTTTATTTATTCTTTTTTTTTTTGAATGGGTGTGAGATTTAATATAAATTGACAGGTTTTTCTGTTTAATATTTAACACCATAAAAAGGAAATATTATTTACAAGCCATCAATTTGTGTTAAACTACAAACAAAAGGTTTAATGCCAATCATAATTAATTTTAATATAGAAAAAAATATATATTTTGACATAATTTCGAACACTGTTGCCAATGTATTATTACATATTTGGCCGACCTTAGGCCATCATTCCTTGTTTGAATGTTTAGCGAAAACTCAACTTTTTATTATGATCGGGTGAATGATTCGCTAACAGAGTATTAAAGAAAAAAGAAAATTTCTAAATAAAAAAATTTAACGGCAACGCGAACACTCCTGAAATGATTTTTCTTCTTGCAAAGAACTTCTCCATAAATTTCAGCAATAAAAATCTTAATTGAGAAGTTGAATATCTTTTACGAGTTAATTTTTAACTTTAAAATGCTTATATATTATTTCGCTTTTCGGAGGTACATGTGCCGCTACGAGTATATTCATTATTTTTTAAAAATTCAATTTGTTATTAAATTATCTAGTTGGTGTTGCATGATTTTGAGTTTCATTTTTTATGGTCTTTTTCTTTCTCATATTTTTCGTAAGTAAATTTCTTGGTTGCGTTTAGAATGTTTCTCATCTCATGTCTTGAGTACTTTGTGTGTGTGTGTCTATTTTAGTAAATGAAATTCATTTGTTTAATTGTTATTAGCCATTGAAAATATTTCTTTAATTACAAACATTATTAACTATAAAAAAATACATATTTCATTTTCACACTTGTAAAATGTTTATTATTTAGACGGAGAAGCAGGAAAAACATTTTCTTTTTTTTTGGGAGAAGAACGAATTGCTAATAAAATGTTTAAAAGAAATTTAAAATGAAAAATTAATTGCTTAATTGAACATGAAATTAAGTTCCTGATTGTACGTACATTCTTAACAGAAAATCGATTTTGTTTATTTAAAAGGTAATCAGCCAAGTCACAGATCAGATGGTGAACATAAAAAAATTTCTGTGGAATGAAACCACTTTTAGGTGTTTAAAATAGAACTAAAAGAATTTTTGTCTATTCGGAGAAAAAAACTAAAATATAATTTCAATTACGAAAACTTCAGATCGTTGTTAAAATTATATATTCAACTAATGAAATTCTAATTTTCAATCACTTAAAAAATTTTTAAAAATTGTTGCAAAGTAATGAAATTTTATTATTTATCTCATGAGTAATTGATTCAATTACGGTATTAATTGATACTAAAGCGTGTCCCGAACTTAACGCAAGATTCGAATTTGTCACAATTCGACAGCTGACAGTTTAGGGTTAGTAAAAATGGAGTGTTACCCGATAGAACAACGCATCTGCATTATTGAACAATATTTTAATTAAAGCTTTGGCGGCCGCAGTTCGAAAATTTTATACAAAATATGCTCGGAATCAGTGATCAGCAATGTGTAGTGAAAAAGTGATTAGAGTTGAATCATAATATAGATGATACGCAAACACGTTTCTTTAAGTTCTTGAGGAGTGCGCAGAGAGAAAGGAACCGGTAGACTGCTAAACAGACAAAAAAAAATTATGCTAAAATTTGTACACGAGAGAAGCTAAATTATGATTTAATACCTGAAATACGCAAGCATGTGAAACCACCGCGTGTCCTCAAAAGACACCTCCCGTCTATATTAATTTTTTTTTGTATTTTTTATAATCACTTCCATTAATTCTAAATAACAAAATGTTTAATAAATCGCTTTAGAAAAACACTACATGAAAATTTACATTTTAATTATAAAACACATCTGGAAAATGTAAAATGCAACTAAAAGTCAATAATAATGGATTCTTCTTTTGTTTTTGCCTTCCTTCTGCTATTCAAATATTTTTGTGGCATATTTCAGTGGCATCCAAAAAAATAATAATAAAAAAAATATGCATGAAAGGAAAAAAAGCATTTTTAACGATAATAAATTGAAAACTCAAAAAGATATTTAAATGACTGAACTAACTTTTGTATAGAAATTGAAGGAAAGAAACAAAAAATAATAATAAATTTATAAATTGAATAATAATGCTTTTGGAAATGGGAAATAAAAATAATAATTTCAAACAAAAACATGCATTCATTAATGTCTATTAAAATATTCTCCCACAATGCACAATACGAATGATTTATGTTAACGAGAGATTTGCTAGGAAACAAATAACTTTAGTGCAAAAAATACAAAAAAATACAAAATTAAAGATAAAATTGTTTCTCTTCATTAAAACGGAAAATTATTGATTTCGAAATTTAATTGTGTGCAGAAATTTTTAGTAGAAAAACTATTAACATTTTTTGAAATATATAAATTAAAATTATGACATGTTTGTTACATGCCTGCTCAAAATAATAGATACACCTGATAAGGATGATATTAAACAGACTTTAACTCTAGAATTTCCCTGTGAAATATGAAAAGTATTTGCTGTTGAAAGGAATTTCATAATAAGTTCATCAAAAAGCCTGTTTAAAGACGTTGGAGGGAATATCATGGTTTGGAAGTGCTTTTCATGGAATTGTGCAGTTCTGATATGTCTTATTGCAAGTACAATAAATGCAGAGAAAATGTAAGAAATCCATATGCAACTGAGAATATGCTATTAGAAGCAACATTCCAGCAGGACAAGGAGCTGAAACACTAATTAAAATGAATTAACAATTGATTCAACAAAAGTTAATGTACGTGTGCATTTTTAGCATTTGTAGTGGTGTCAACTTTAGGAGCCTTTTATGGTTTTAATACTGAACCATGATCCAATAATACAGGTCTGTTTAATAGTCCAGATGATTTTTTGCAGCTTTGAGTTTTTTAATCGCCGAAAATTGTGAAATTGTCAAAGGTTTTGTGTTGAAATCGGTGATGGAAATTATGTTTTTCTTCGGCACAAAAAAAAATTTAAATACAGTCGAAGGCCGGTATAACAAATACCGAAAATAACGAAAATCCAATATAACGAATGACCAAATTTTTCAATTAACTACCTTATATTACGAATGGTCAACTTATTTGACGCCCGGTTTAGCGAATGGTATAGAAAAAGCTAAACCAAAAGACGTTACAATGTCGTCAGTGTTTCTCTTGGTTTTTGTTGTTTACTTTTTATTTTCAGACATAATTGTGATTGATGTTTTGCGAAAACAGGATGGTGAATAGAGAAAGAATATCATTCGATGAAAAAATTAAAATTTTGGAGGATTATAAGAAAGGGTTGTTTAGTCTTTCAGTGGTATCTGAAAAATGTGGATACTAAAATCCTCAATATGTACTCTAAAAAAGATAAAAAATAAAATTGTGGAATACTTTAAATATACAAACAATGCAACTAAAAATCGACAATCTCTTAAAAAAGTTGAATATCCCACAATGAAAAAATAATTGTATAGTTGTATTTCAGATTTTGATGAGGAGGATGATATCCCACTGTCAATATTATTACAACAAGATGACGTTGAGTGCATGAGACGTGGCGTTCGTCTATTAAGCGCAGTTTTTCCACATGCAGGTTTATTTACTAATTTAACTTTTTTTATATTTTAGTTTATTTGATAAAATTTGAGGTAACATTTAATGTAGACGTTGTTTACAACGAATGAGGATGCTATTGACTATACCAACTATGAGAATGAAGAAGGCGAAAATAATGGTTCACCAGTAGAGCCAGAAGTACCTACTATATTAAGAATATAGATGCTATAAAACGGTCTGAAGCCTGCATCTTATGGTGTGATCAAAATAAAATTGAAACTGAAAATTACTCATAATTTTCTGACATATAAACAGTCATTTATTAAAGATTTTTTTTAAATAACTGATGTGTATTAATTTACAAGTTCATTTACTGAGATAAATAATATTAAAAATTTGAATTCAATGCCAATTGACTCTTGTTCAGTATAGCGAATCTCTCAGTTTAACGTATGCGTCTGACATTATATCATTCGTTATACCGGGCTTCGACTGTAGTTCTTTTTTATGACCCATTTTACTCCTCCGGTTCATTTAGTACTTTTAAACTAATTTGACTTCTACATGTTGAACAATCGCTTTCCAGTGTATCTCAACATTTGTAACATAGTGAAAGTATTTTAAAAGAGTACAACGTCTCAAGGTTGTCTTTTAAAATCCTTTTACAGGACTCGCTACATATTCAAGTATTAAGCAATTTCGATCTCAAATTAAGAACGATTTACAATAACAGCTCGCAAATTAAATAATATCCATGCAAAATGAAAAAAGGACCACAGGGAAAAAATGAAATAACTAAAGTGCAAAATTAATTAATTTGGAAATTGAATGATTTCCAATACAATAATTCCAAGAGAAATTATATATCTCCCGATGAAAGAAGTCCTAACAAGAGTGAAAGAATTTTTAATACAGAAAATCTCAACAGAAATGAAATAAGAAAAAAGCAATAATACTTAAGTATTAATCAAACCAAAAAAGTTGGTCTTAAGTAAAAACAAAAATTAGAAAGAAAAATGGTACATGGGATAAAAACGAGGTGTAGCATGGGTTAATTTAGCGTTAATTAGTGATGGTAAAATTTGAATATTGATAGTGGTGAAGTTGTGTTTTCTGTAAAAACAACTAATAATACATTCCACAATACAAATAACTCTCGTATCCTTTTTCGAGTCATTATTTGTATAAATAAAAATTTGAAATCACATTCAACTGGGCCACTTAAACAGTGGCGGATACATGGAAACACACATGAACACTGATGATGGGAGTGTAGCCGAAAAACAACGTTACTTTGGAATATTGTCTCATGTCCAATTCTTTCTGACTAAAAAATGTTACGAACTTTAGCCAAAATAATAATCACTTAGGATTAAAAAAACCAAGAACAAAAGAATTGCAAAGAAAAGAATTGTATGAACCACAATTTTACCACAAATAAAATAACTCCCAAAGAAATTAAATAACTCCTACAGAAATTAAATAAGTCTCAAGCAAAAATTAATTAACTGCGAATTCCAATATTTCCCCAATTTAAAAAGCCTCACAAAAAGTAAATAATTCCCCATAACAGATATGAAAATGTGATAAATCCCAACTACGTATATTTCTTTGAGTGTTATATCATTTGAAAATCATTTGAAAGTAACTTCTGAAAAATAGGATTCTCCATTAAATTTTTTCTCAACTTGAGAAATGTGTTAATTCTTAGTATGAAATTGAAATTAAATTTTTCCATAATAATTAAATTTTTCATACTTTTAAATAATAAATCTTTGGATTAATTAATTACGATACTCTAAGGACGACTTTTGGTGAATTGGGGGCAAGAAAAGTTGGATGAAGATTATCTTTTTCATCGGAAAATTGTGTTCAGTGGCGAAGCTCATTTCTGGTTGATTGGATACGTGGTGAACAAGCAAAATTGCCTTCGTATTTGGTGTGAAGAACCACAGAAGTATGAAAAAAATCGATTTTGAAGAAAGAAAAAAATAGTTTCTACAACAAAACCACGACATTCAGTTACTAAAATTCGAATTTTCAATTACACACAACATTTGCAGCAAATTGTAGAAAATTTCTTCTTTGGTCTTCAACTGACTGAGTAATTGATTCAATTACGAAATGAATTGAAATCTATTTTAACTTTTAATAAATTCTATTCTATTGAAATTTATTTATTTTTTTTCTTCTTGAGTTTCTATTTATAATTTAATATAATTAAATATTATCCAAATAAAAAGTCAATAGTTCAGTATTTATTTTTAGCAATTGCAAAATGCCCATTGTGGTGTAACATACAGCAGCAAGAAAATAGCTCCTTCAAACTTTTCACAAAATCTTTTAACATTCTGAGAAATAAATGTTTTTTTGCTGGCTTTTTTTTATATAAAGAAAACAAAATAGTTGACTTTGGGGAATTATAAATTGTTAACGAAGCAGGAGAAGGTTAGGTCAAGTGTTTTTGCTATTTTACTTGCAAAATCGTACAAGTATTCAAATAATAATATTAAACAACTTTTAAATAACATCAAAATAATATACATAAACACATACAAAGAAATACGTATACATACAACTTCAGAGCAACAAAATTAATCAATAAGAACGACTTCAAGTTGAAGACGTCAGAGATGATAAAGAAACTTACCTAAAAAGAGAAAAGAAGAAAAAAACAATTGTATTAGATAAATGAAAAATAATGAGAATGATGCAATAGTTGTAAATGCATTAAAAAATAATTACATTTAAAGAATCCTTCTTAAAGGATTAAAAGAGGTTGTATGAAAAATATGTTTTTCTCTCTGATAAACTGCTGTAGCAGGGTAATTGCATGTTTGTCTATATTAATTTGTTTTCTTTAATTTATAAAAAGTTCGTCATGAGTAATTGTTGGGTTACATATTTTTGGAGAAAATTCGAAAAACTTTGATGCCAGTTCCGGTAGGCTACTAATGTTGTTCGGCCCATGGGTTTCTGTAGGAGTCATTACAACGAGTGAATGCATGTGTTACCATGCTAGTTGAGTTATATTAACAAACAATTCGTAATTGCATTTCTACACAGAAAGACAAAAGCCGTACTAAATTCAAGTATATTCTACTTACTTTGAGTACGATTCGTAATCAAAATTTTGAGTACAAATAACAATAAAATTTACTTTAATCAACCCGAAAATGGAATTACTTTAGATACCCAGTTCTGGAGTTTCTTAAAATAAGTAAAAAAAATTCTTTAATCACGTGAAAAATCTTGAATCAACAAAAAAATTCTTAAATTTAATGAAGTATTTCAATCCGTCCGTACTTAAATCAATCTTTCTGTAATTGATTTTAGTAAATCTGGGATTACCGTACTTTTAACAAAGCTTGGGATTTATTTTTCTTCTGAATGTAACATTAACAAATAAATTACTGAAAAAAATATATTAAACTTCTATGAATAAAAACCAAAATTGGAGGGGTAGTTGGTGATGCAAAAAAGTAGTTGATGACATAGAAAATGCTATTCAAACGAAAAATCTTACAGTATGTTGATTTAAATCAACAGATCAATTAAAACACAATAAATTGTTGTCATTAACTAATTTATAATTTTTCTAAAATAATTTTATTTTTTATTTTTTTTGCATTTACTTAATTAAGACGGTATGAAATTATGTATTTTGGTTCAATTTTTTATACAAAACTACAACTATTCTGAAGAATATTTTTGATAAAGTGAACCGTTGTTTACGGCCGCCGAATTCTTGTCTGCCCCTTGTACGGTCTGTACTAGTTTAACCCTGCAGATAACGCGACTAGTCCAAACGCGGCATGTAGAGTATACTCCATAAAGGACTAGGACTAGTCCAAAAGTACCCCAAATGTATGAAGAAAACATAATCTATTTAACATAGGGCAAGACCATACGGTCTAAGTTTGCCTTACTTCGGATTAACCCAAAAACTACTCCATGTCATTAAAAAAAGGACCGCTTACAAGAAGTTTGTTCGGCACAAGTACTATCGTCGTGAAAGCAAGAACAATTGTCGTATAGCAATAATTTCAACATCAGACCATCTTGTAACTAGTCCGTTTTAGCTATAATGGACCACGTAGTCCAATATTATCTGCAGGGAAAGAACCGTATTAACTCTTTCACGAATATGAGAGGCCTGTGTCCCAAAAATTTAACAAATGACTTTTTTCAAATTGAAATTTTATTTTACTTGAGTCATTTTAAATAACTGGAGTTATGCACAAAACTTTATTTTCTTAAAAGTTTGTAGCGCCGCGTACATAAAACGAAACGAGTAATTTAATTTTGATTTCAGTTATTTGGAAAGTTACTTGTTTTTTTTCGATTTGTAATAGATTTTTAATTTTCTACAACATTTTTGTGACAGATTTTGTGAAAATTGCAAATATAAATAATGATTTTAGAATTTCTTATTTTTGTTATTTCAAGTGCGTTTGAAGTAACTCAAATGCGAGAATACCAACATTTCTGACACATTTCTGAAACATTTTGTGATGGTATCCACAAACTAATATTTAATCTCTTTTATAGATAATTAATTAAGGGAAAGGGGGATGGTAGATTGCTCAAAAGATGTTATTATAATTGCTCAGAAGGCAATTATAATAGAGTTGATTTTCTTAAATTTCTTTTATGTCATTCGATCCAATGAATTGGTGTCGTCATGTATAAATTTCATGAAAAAAAATGAAATTTGGAATTTGCAGCTCTTGCTTTTCAAGTACTCTGCTGTAACTTTCTGAAGGTCTCGCACATTTATTTTATTATTTTAGTTTTTCAAATACCTCACATGTCACCCGCCACCGTCTTAACAGCTCAAATGAAATTGACAAAAAAAGCATGTGATTAATTGAAACACTTGACCCAAAATGAAAACACTCGTACATAGAAAGATGTTAAATAAATACTTAATATTTTCGTATTTCATTCAATATCCTTAAAAGCAGCAAACAAGTTAAAATGTCATAAATGGAATAAAAAGCAAAGAGAAAACTTTCGTGTACTAAATGTTCAAGTGTTTACCGGAATTATTTGTTGTCACTAAAAATGTTACTTAGAAGGTTGTAAAAGTTACTTGATTTCATTTACAAGCGCACTCGTTACTCTTTGCATGCCTTAAACAGGACTTGTCATCACGTCGTCGTTTCATGCACATGTATTTTTACATGTGTAAGTGTAAATGCATTACTTTTATGCAAAACTTTTGTAATGTTGTTCTCAAGGAAAATGTGACAGCCAAAGAAACTCACTCATCTTATCCTTCAGCCTCGATTTTAAGACAAATAAGAAGGTGTGTGTGTGTGTGTGTGTGTGTGTTTGTGTGTGTCATTCAAATAGAATAAAAATGCAATTTTATATAAAAGGAAAAGAGTATCCTCTTTTTTTACTTTTTATGTGACACATGTTCTTTTAAAAAAAGTTTAGCCTGCTAGGATTTAAATAAATTATATTTTTCTTCGGAGAATGCTTACTTTGGTGGTATTCTCAAGAACATACAGTGACGGGCAGATAAATAGTTTCACTTGCTAATTATTAATAACTACAACTCCCACAATAACTAAAACAGTTATACTAAAAAAAAGGAGAACAATGTACTCGTAAAGACTCCATGCTTGATATTGCAAAATAAAAACGGCATAATTATGCCACAGCAAAGGAAGCAAAAATTAAAAACGGAGCAAAAAAAACTGGTTAGAAAAAACCCTGAATATAAAAAAATTAAATTTCACAACAGTTTGAAAAATTATTCTTAAAAATCCCAAACTAAGTACTTTAATACAAACTAGTTTATCTAGCGGTCGACTTAATCGACCGCATTCTAGAAATTAATATTAAACATTTACATAAATACAAAACGAAAAACAATCTAATTAAACAACTTAAAACTCTGTCTCATTTCTATGCAAAAGCAAATTGGACAAACACACACGCACACTTTGTGTATTTTTCAAGTTGAAGCTGATACATACATGCATGTATAATATTAAGTGTACATGTGTTAGTAACAACTTTAAACGCTTATAGCTCCCTAAATATCGAACCGATTTAAATAAAACTAAGATTGTGCACATTTATGTAAAACCCCGTTTAAAAACATATAAATCTTTCCAAAATCGGTCGCAAAAGTTTTCCAAAAAAAGGAATATTTAAAAACAGATCATTCGAAACACTGTAGCGAGAAGGAAAAAAGGATAATTAATTAATTAATTAATTAACTCCATAGTCAGAACCAGTTAGAGACAACACGGAATTTCAAAAAATCTTGAAAGGTCACGCAATATCAAAAATTACCACGAAAAACTGCCATAAATTATTGTCAACTCAAAATGCTTTCATGTCTGCCTGCAGTGCTGTTTAAAAATGAGTTACAACTACCATGTTTTAGGATGGACTAGTAAACAACGTTTGCGGGGAAATTATTAATTTGGAAGATCGGCGCAGAAGGGTTTAAATCCAATTGAGAACCTCAGGAGAATCGTTAAGGACAAAGTCGCACCTGACAAGGCTTAAAATAAGGAAGCGTTATGGACAATAGTACCAGAAGCTTGGTATTCGATACCCTTAGAAATTTGTCAGGCACTAGTCGAATCAATACCTCTTAGATGCTTGACAGTTAAACAAAACAAAGAGTTTTCAACAAAATAATACAGTCCGACCGAAGGTTTAGTGTCGGAGCTACTTTTTTGGTGTTGCCTTGATGTCACGTTGACAACTATTTAAGGAATAATGGGAAATATATATATTTTTTTAATTTTCATAAGCAATAATCATGTCAAATAATATTCATCTCACTTCTAATTTGAACTATTAAATCCTTTACATTGTTAACAAAATCTGTTTGTTGTCGAGTTTAATGGAGCTTTTTTAGTTTTCAAGTTTTCACAATAAAAAAAGAAACACACACATACAGACACATTAAAATGTACTCGTACAACTATTTTGCGGTTACGATATTTACTGGGAACTAATTAATGACAACAGCAAACTGGAAACTAACATGGTGGTCGATTGCTTTGTTAGACGAGCAGGAATCTAAAAACTGAAAACGATTTAATTTCTTCTTTTGATGTTGGGAAAAATCGTTTGAAAAAGAAACAAAAAAAAAATATAAATAAATAAAAATAAAATACTGCAGCTTTCTTTGTATTCATGAACATAAAAAGATTTTAGAATTTTAACAAAAAAAAATATATATAAAAACAGAAGAAAAAAAAACGCAAAATTGACAGGAAATCTGTGTGTGTGTAACAGAACTTTCACTCATATTTCTGTTTTTAACCCATTTTTCGCCACACCGAGTTCTCGTCAAACGATCTGAATAAAAAATTATCTAGAACCTATTCTGATGCTAATTATAGAAAATTCTACACTTTGGACTCAATGGCTTTCCCGGTTGCCTATTTAATAGGTGGTAATTTTAATCACCATCGACGGAATATGTATACGCGTATCAGATTTTTTCAAGGGTACTAAAAATATTTTTATTCAATTATATAATTTATTAATTAAGTACGTATTCATCATTTAATTTCACATTATACATATATTAATATTATTTTTATTAGGTACGGCACAAAAGATAGGAATTACCCTCTACTCTTACAAATATAGGCATGATTGGTAGATATAATAATAATCTTGTTACTTAATCACCATGTATTTTAATGGCCTTTATTTACTAATTTTTAAAATAAAAAAAAAATATTTATACACGGAAAGTAACTAAACTGAGTATTTAATAAAAAAATAAAACTTGTATCCAAATAACTAATTAAAAAAAGTTTATTGAATAAGAAATATTTTACTTGTCAGTTATGAGTAGCAAAAGCTATAATCACCGGTCGGCGAAAAATGGGTTAATTTAAAAAAATGTATCATTGTTTCTAAATAATACAATAATTTACCCAATCTTATAAAGCGTTTGTTGCAGCGGAATTTATAAATTTTTTTTATTATTATTTTTATTTGCAATCTATAAATAAACTGAAAAAAACGAGATTTTCGAATTAAAAATACTTCTCGTATTCTTTTCTTCTAATTGTTTTTTTAATAAGACTGTAATTTACACACAACCAACATCAGCGAAAAAGTGTTGAAAGTCACTATAAGTGTGATTATCGTGAGTAAGAGACGAACACATTTTCTTCCGCTGAAATATTTCGCCAAAAAAAATTAAAAACAAAAAAATAGTACACAAACACAACAACTCAAAATTAACAATTGCGATTTTAGGGACACGCAACACCTTTCACACGTGAACTTTTATTCCCGATAAGAGTGTAGTGTTGCAAAAGTATTGAGTATTTGAGTACCGAGTACTCAGTGCCGTATATCTTTCCCGGTACTCAATACCCAAAACCAACTACTCAATACTTTCAGAGATGCATTTCCATATGTAAATATGAAAAATTTACTTGAAAAATGTTTTAAATTAATACAACTCGGTTTTGACGAAAGTTAGGCGCAAATGATTTAAGCGTTTACAACAACTAATAAGAAGTTTGTTAGACATTTTCAATGGATTATTAAATTTGCTAATCCATGAATTATTATGAAGTTCGTGTAATAATTAAATCGAATTTTAACCTATTAAATATTTTTATTTTGAAATACAAAAAAGAACGTTAAAAGTATTGAATAGTATCGACTACTCAATTGAAAAAGTATTGATTAGAATTGAGTAGTCAAAAGTAGCCACTTTTTACAACACTATGAGGTTGAACAAATGACAAAAAGCGAACTGGTTGCTGGTCGGTCGCTTTTTCTTTTTATTTCAGAAAATATTTATTCAGAAAAGACATTTTATCATACCATATTTTCTTAAATCGTTTTCTTAAATCTTTTTCTTAAATCGTATCGCATTTTATTTTGCGAACTGAGACCGCGAAATTTTCACCGTTTTTTTGAAGGGAATTTTAATAATTTTAATGCGCAATTGAAGCGTATTCCATTTTATTTTTTATTTATTTATTAATGGCGTAAATTTTACTTGTGATCTGTCAAGTAGTTTTAGGTTGACTTTATGACGACTGTTAAAATGGCGAACTATTGAAAATGAAACGTCTTGATGAAGCAACCTGCACTTCTATATATTTCATTATTCTTTTCAGAAAATTCTTATGAAAACTATTTTTTTTTTTGAGTTTTAACATCAACTTTATTTTTATATTAAATGAATGTTCTTGCAACAACTGACCTAAAGCTAAAACGCACTATGTGGTTGGCATGCACTCCCATTCAATTGTTACAAACAAAATATACATCAACAACACCTGTTTCGCTGTCTTCCTCACAAAAAAAAAGTGAAAAAAATAATAATAAAATATATAATAAAAAACCTTCCAAAATGAAAACTTTTATAGTGCCAAACAAAATATTTTTTGTTGTATAAAAAAAAAGAGGATAGGAATATGTGACAAAAGCAAGAAGAGGGGTGGGTGGTGGGTGGCTGGTTGATATGCTATCCATTTCCCTGTTCAACTTCTTTAAGTGCATTAGTGTACATTTGTTAGCGACAATGAGAAGCAAAGAAATAAATAGAAAAACAACATGTTAGAAAAAGTTATTTCTCAATACAGCAGAGCAGCAACAAAAATTGTGTTGAAGCGGTTTCAAAGGAACTCACTGTTTTTATGTGCTTGCGTGTAACAAACAGAAAAGAAAGAAAAATTTTGAAACAGTTAGCAGTAGTAACAATTACAGTCAGGATGAATAAAATTGTTAAAATAAAGCTGTGACTTCTTCATATGTAATCATGTGTTTCAATGGAAGCAATTGGACTTGATGTTTCATTATATCAAATGGTCATACGGTGACAGCTCGTAGCTGATTTTTACAAAGTTTCATATTACACTCGTAATCAAGCTGAAAGGGTTGTTACTAAACACGAAAAAAGATTTTCCGGCAAAATACTGCTGGTCTATAATACGAGAAACTTCAAAGTCAAGGTACAAGAGGAAAACAAGCACCAAATGAAGGTGAAGATGTTGCAACCAAAATATTTTGAAAAATAAAAAAATTAATTTGCGAAAAATGTATTAAAAAAAAGTATTTTTCCAAAAATTTATAATTTTTAAATTATGTAAATAGATAAATAGTGGGGAAAAGAGTATTCCCCCTGACAAATATAGGCGATGGGGCAAAACTGACATTATATTCAGTTCCGGGATTCCATTTTACATAAGAATCCGCTAAAGCGGTCTCAGGGCCGATTTTCTTGCGGAACAGTTGGCTATCTCGTTGCTTTTCTTTAGTAGACTACTTTGCTTGTCCTCCGCCTTTTAAGATTTATTCTAGTACTATTTCTTTCACCCTGACTGCATATAATGTATTTGTGTTGTTAGGAAATCATATTTATTTCATTTTAACTACGTTTTATTTTCAGCTGCAAAAAATACTAAAAATATTCAACAAAAACTTATGTCGCTGCTTTAAATTATTTCCGCAAAATATTTGTTAAAAAGAAAACTAACAACTACCAACTAAATGACACCAGAGAGGCCATCATCTATCATGCTTAAAGAATTTCTAGCAAGAGTTTATAATAAGAAGAAATCCCCACTGATGACTAATCGATCACGAGATAAAATTTATTAATATTAGATACAAAAAAAAACACACAAATTATTTCTTCATCCTGAGATTTTAAAAAGAATACAAGTTTTTGTTTTCATATTTTTACATCGTCTGTTAATGAAAACAACAAAAGAACAATGTACAAGAATATAATTTTTTCGTTGTTGTTGAATTTTTTCTAATTTTGTGGCTGCCATCACTTGCAGGTGTCAAATGATATAAAAATGAATTGAAACCACGCAACTGAAAACTTAATGAGTGAATGTGCATTTGACATGGTTATTTTAAATTAAAATGTACAAAAACAAACAACGAAATCGAAAAATAAAATAATTAAGAATTAAAAAATTTAACTAAATAAATTAATTTTATATAAAAAAATACTTTTTTTGTGAATGAAATATTTTAGCAACACAGAAGCAAAAACTACTTCTATACCATGAATATTTACATAAATTGTATGAATCTAAACTTTTATTAAATAAATTAATGAAAATCGCACGATTTCGAAAAAATCATTTTAAAAAGGTCTAACGAATTACAAACGATTTTGAGAATAATTTTCCCAGCGAATATCAAAATGATTGACAAACATTATAAACGTATTTAAAAGAGAAGATTATCTCAAAAATCATTGAAAAATATTTTTAAATATCCTATTTAGATCGACTTCTTCAAAATCGATGTATATCAAGTACCTGAATGTTTGTTTACAAAAAAATAAAAATCTGAGTATTGAACCTGGAATGCTGGAATCTACACAAAGCCAGTGTAGATACAGACCGTAATACATGAATTTTATTTATACTTTATATAAATTTATAAATAAAAAAAATTTTAATTTTCTTCAAGCAACTTTAGGGTTTTTTGCCAACACTGATAAAATTTCAAAAGTTACCTAATAAGTAACGTAGTATGCACTATTTTCATTTATGTATATACGAGTATTTGTAACGAAATTTCACTTTTTACTATAAACACACATTTCCTGGGAAACGTTTTTCTTTTGTTGCTATTTAACAATAAATAACAAGTTTTTCTTCCACTCCAGTTTGTCTTTAAAAAAGTAAATCTCCCTCCAACCTGATTTATTTTTTAAAACATCTTTGTGCGTGAGATTTTTATTTCCTGTATTGACAACATTGTTTTAAATTTATAATAATGGCCACATATAATAATAGAAACTTTCCTCCACATCAGTGCAGAGTATGTTGCTCTTAAAACTGACTTCGAACACACAATTTTGGCAAACTGTAGCAATTTATCTTCAAACTTGTTACTTTCCAACTTGTTTTTGTTTGTTGCTATTGTTGCCTGTTAAACACGGGGAAATATGTAACAAACAAACAAAGTGCGGAGGAAAATCGAATACAAAAAAAATCTTGTTACACACTTTTAATGAAAATTGAAATTATGTTTTGTGTTGCTGCCTGCTGCCTGCTGCAAGTTAACAATTGTGGCATGTTTTGTTTTCGACAAAAAAAAATTCAAAAAATTATGTTGTAATAGAAATGTTGCAGCGCATTTGCAAGTCAATGAACTGAAACTGATTATACAAGTGATTTTTTATTTTTTATTTTTTTTTTGTAAATTATATAAGTTTTGTAATTTCCTTTCTTGGAGTGGAAGAAGTCAAATAATTTGTGTGCATATTTTTATTAACAATATTTGTGAAGAACCAGCAAAAGGAGGCTGAATAAAAAAAATTATATTACAAAACACTTTGTAAAAAGGTTTTTCATTTTATTACATTCTTGAAGATCAGCCAGACAAGCGGCAGAGTGGGTCAAATGTGCTCAAGATTAGTGTTAGCAGATGCTGTCACGATCACATCTGACGGTTAAACTTAATGAGTCTACTATCGTCACTGTATGCTAAATTTCGCACCGTGTCGGGTGGTATCGGTTGCTTTATTGCAATGATACTCTTATTCGAAAGGTTCATTTATGCAAAAGGTTCATTTATTCAAAAGTTACCATTTCCAAAAAAAAAATTATCTTCTTCAAAAGTACTTTTTCAAAAATTATCTTTTGCAAAAGGTACATTTCAAAATTTACTCTTTCCAAAAGTACTTTTTTAAGTTCTCTTTTCCAAAACGTACTTTTTAAAAGGTAAACTTTTCTAAAACATACTTTTCCAAAAGTTATATTTTCTAAAAAGAACTTTTTCAAAAGTTACCTTTTTAGTAAATACTATTTCAAAATTTACATTTTCTAGGAAGTACTATTCTAAAATGTTACCTTTTCCAAAAATTGCTATTAAAAAATGTTGTCTTTTGCAGTTAAATTTTCAAAAAAAAAACTTTTCAAGAAATGACTATTTAAAAATTTACCTCATCTAAAAAGTACCATCCAAATGTTACGTTTTCTAAAACAGACTTTTTCAAAAAATTAATTTTCTAAAAAGTACTTTTTCAAAAAATTAATTTTCTAAAAAGTACTTTTTCAAAAGTTATCTTTTGCATTAATTACTATTTCAAAATTTACTTCTTCCGAAAAATACTATTCTAAAATGTAAAAGTAGTTTTTAAAATGTTACCTTTACTAAATATGTAGTACTTTTTAAAATGATCCTTTTATAAAAAGTACAATTTGAAAAGTTACATTTTCCAAAAAGTACTTTTTTCAAAATTATCTTTTCCAATAGGTAGTTTTGAAAATGTTAACTTTTCCAAAATTTTACTTTTCAAGAGTTAAATTTTCCAAAAAGTACTTAAAAAAAAATTTTAAAACATACTTTCTCAAAAGTTACCTTTTTCATTAATTCCTATTTCAAAATTTTCTTTTTATAAAAAGTACTATTCTAAAATGTTACTTTTTCTAAAAAGTACTTTTTAAATTGTTACCTTTTCTAAAAAGTACTTTTTAAAATGTTACCTTTTCTAAAAAGTACAATTTGAAAAGTTACCTTTTCCAAAAAGTGCTTTTTTAAAAGTTATCTTTTCCAAAAGTACTTTTGAAACTGTTAACTTTTCCAAAACGTACTTTTTCAAGAGTTAAATTTTCCAAAAAGTAATTACTAAAAAATTACTATTGAAAAATTTACGAGTACCTTTTCTAAAAAAATATTTTTAAAATGTTACTTTTTCTAAAATTTATTCCGTTTTCTTTTCCAAAAAATATGTAAAATTTCTTTCACTTTTTATAAAAAAAAATTGATATCAAAGTTTTCTTAGGAGAAAAAATTTCTATCGTAAACGATGATACAATAATTTCTAATAAACTTACTATTTAAAAAAGTCATTATACGGCAAATTTTCAATAAAAAGGGCAAAAAATGTTTCATTATGTTCTAGAAAACGTCATTACTTTTCCAAAAGTTACCTTTTTCAAAAATTACAATTTAAATATTTACTTTTTCTGAAAAGTATTTTGCAAAATGTTACGTTCTCTAAAAAGTACTTTTCAACATGTTACTTATCTCTTCTAAACTTTTTTAAAAGTTACATATTCTAAAAAGGACATTTTGAAAAGTTATCTCTTCAATAGCTACTTTTTCTAAAGAATAGTTTTTAAAAAGTTACTTTTTTAAGTACTTTTTCAAAATATAAAAAATATTTTGAAAACGAATTTTTAACAAGTTTTATTTTTTTAACGTCCTGATTTGAACACATTAAATTTATTGTGCAATCTGTTTATTTTATTTTTAATTAAGAATTTTGTTTTTTTTTTTGTAAAAATTGTTAATGAAAAACAAAAATAAATTTTACTTGTTTATAGACAATTTTCGCTGTTGCGTTTTGCCTTCTAACAACCCAGTATATCTGATAAAAGCGAATTGAATAAGTTTTTAATTATTAATAATAATATTATCAGTTTCAGAGGTCATGAACTCATTAACCCATTCATGCCAAGTCCCAAAATTGCTCTGAAATGGTTACATTACTGTCCCCAAGTATTTTTAAAGAATAACCAGTTTATATTTTCTTGAAATCTTGTGGCATAATCTGGATTGTTGGCATTCATCCGAACTGTTGGCAAAATACAACAAGTTATTTCATTTCATTTTACACTATTTCACAATATAAAAATAAAAAAAAAGTTTATAAATTTTCTTGATTGAATTTTGAATAAATTTAAAGAGTTTTTTTCGAGGTAAATAAATTTGCGTAAACTTTTTAATTTCCAACACAATTTATAGATTCAATTCATAATTTCAAATTACAACAAAAACACATCAAATGAAAATTTGCATGAAATTGAAAAATATGAACAGCAGAAAGAAAAAAAAATAATAATACAATTTTCAAATTGTTTTCTCTTTCTTTTGCATTTATTTATATATTTATTTATTTATTTTTATTTTCAATTTTGATTGCCAACAAAGGTCAGTGTCAAGCGTTTTGAGTGTTTTTCAATTTTGCCAGCAGTGTGATCTCTGTGTGCATCATGATTAAAAGCATGTGTTTAATAATTTAATTAATAAAAGCACACACGCACACACACATACACAGAGAAGATAAATCAAACCAGAACTCAAGGTGGATTTCCATTGGTATTACTGTCTACAATTATTAAAATGTTTTGTTAATAATTCAATTTGTTTTAAAAGTTTTAAGAAAATTTTTTTTTAACAAAAAATTTATATTAAAAAGTATATATAAATTATTTAAAAATCGAGAAACTTTTAGGCAAAAAAACTGCTGATTTTGAGAGATTAAACCACTTTATAGGAATTTTTGTTGTTGTTATGGAAGAGCCCTGATAGTAATTAGAGATGGGATCGCGAGTGACTTTCACGAAAAAATAATTTTACTCATGCACGGCCATATATTTTTGGCTCACGTTCATTTACGCCCACGTGAGTAGAAAAAAATTAATCATACTCAAGAAAACTCACGCTCACGAAATACTTACGAAAAAAGATAAACTATAAAATAATAAAAAAATTACAATCGAAAGTATTTTCCGAAAAGAAAACTATTAAATAATTAAAAAATTAAATGCAAAAACTACGAAAAAAAAATCTAAAATCTACACGCACACTCACTCACTCTCAATTTTTTATACTCATGTCCATGCACGCTCATGTGACTAAAAGAAAAAAATAATCATGATCATGCATGATTCATGCTGAATTGAAATTTTTGCAAGCCATAGACGTTACGATTCTTGGTGCAACTCAGTAGACTTGGGTCGAACTCGTTCAGCCCCTCGCTTTAGACCAACAACTTTTGAGCAAATCCATTTAATTTATATGGGTTTGATAAAAGATTTTCGTCTAAGACGAGAGGCTGAACGAGTTGGACCCAATTCTACAACTTAGTAGCCAAAGAAGTTGAGCACTTTGTCCACAAACTAAACAATTTTGTGTACAATCTCGCTCATAAATTCATTTTGCAAACAAGTCATTTTGAGTAGAGATGACAAATAAAACTCACACACATTGATTTTTGGTATTGCAGCACATGAACGTTGACTTTATTAGGGATAATAATAAATAAGAATAATGTTGTGCGACACGCCCATTAACGCTGCGATAGAGTTGTACAACTCGCATTACATATGGACTAGAGACCCGGGCAGACGTTTCACCTTAAGAAAAGATACGTGTGATTTCTTAAAGAAAAAACTAGACTTGATGACAACACAAAAACTTGTTGGGTTCGTTTAAATTTTCGCCAAGCACCGAATTGTAAATTTTTGGCAAATGTTTACATATCAGAAGAGATACGAAAACATGCAACTCTGTAAAATATTAAAGCACAAAATGTACAACGTTGACAAAATAAGAGAATTTTCTGTGTGTTAAGTTTGTTTTTATTAAATAAATAAATCACAAAAATTAAAATTGCTAGAGTTGGCCTAATGGTCGAAATTCCTAATTGGCCTAATGGACTGCCCGTTTAAACGTATACGTATTTTAGTTGCATTCATTGAAAGAGAAAAAACAACCTGATTTCCCATTCCCTTCTTCATAGAAAAAACAATAAACAAACACGTACACACATTTATTTTGTTAATTTTTTGTCTGAAGCTAACACATCCATACGTAATGATCGTGTACAATCCATATTTAATTCTCATCTCTTTCAATTCTGATCCTTTTTTATTCAACTTCACCCATTTGAAGAGAATAAATTCATATAAATATGTAGCTATGTACTTTCAAACCCTCTCATTGGTTTGCTTGTGTTTACTTGAACCAATACGTGAATGTACATGGGTATTTTTAGCATTTGTAGTGGTGTCAACTTTGGGAGCCTTTTATTCCTTTAATACTGAACCGATTTAAATAACATATAGTCGGGTCACTAAAGCTCAAAAATTCCTGCCATTTGGTAAAAGAACGAAGAAAATCGGTTGGCAAGTAAACAAAAGAGAAAAAGGAATCCAAAAATTTGTCTTTGCCTATTTATATAAAAGATATTTATATAAAAGATGGCCTTATTCACAAACGATTAATAAAGTTGTAGTAGGTTAAATGTTGAATTTGTGTATGGGAAACCCGGTACATATTAACATTATTAAGCGTTTGTGAATCAAGAAATTATTCAATAAAAAAAGTTCGGTTTTCTGTTTGGCTTGATTACGAAAAACTTTACCAAAGCTCGAATTCGATAGTAAAAAGTGCATTCATTGGAACAAAAGATTTGTATAAGACATCAAGTAAAGTTAGATTTTATGTAAAGATAATTCAATTTATAAAAATTTTGTATATTTTATTTAACTTTTCAAACTCCGGCTAAGAGAACTTTTTCTATTTTGAGAATTTGTAACATTTATTACAATTTTAATTTTTATAAAATCTATTTTATATTCAATTTCCTTATTAACACAAGTATTTTTAGATTTTATCTTTAATTTACTTTCAACAGAAAAAAAAATCAAATTCAATTTTTCCTTTTCATAAAATATTACCTCAATTAATAAAATATTCATAGATTTCCACACTAGTGCTTTTCCATCTTAAAATACTTGAATGATTTTACACTCGAATACCTTTTACACATTATTTTTTGTTGTTGCTTCTTTTTGTTGCTGCTGCTGTTTAAAATTTGTTTAAGACCAAAAACTGCAGCAACAGAGCAGCAAAACCAACATCAACGAGCTATTAAATAATTTAATTTAATTACACAAAAAAATAAAACATTTGTATAGATTTTTCTTTATTTGAAATTAAATTCGATAATTTTGTAAGAAACAAAAAAAAAGCAAAAGTTGAAAATATTGTTGATTAAATGCAATCATGCTAATTGCAGTCTAGTTAATTAAGCATGCGATTTAAATGCAAACATTTATTTTAGTTGCTGCTGGCGATGGATGATGTTGTCTATTGCAAAACTGCAAATTACAATTAAAATATTTTTTTTTTATTTTCGTTTGTTTTTCTAATATATAAACTTGCAACGCACACAACAACTCGCATGCTGCTGCTTGCTGATCGTTAGACATTGTAAGTTTTTTTTTTTTAAAGAAAAACAGTTGAAACAGCGACTAAATTTCTAAGCGATGAAACATCATTCTCTGCCATTTACACTTGACGCAGTCAATTAATTAATTAAGGCATTTGCATTTGCATTGGCCGTTGTGTTGAGGTAAATATAGAAATAGTAAATAAGCAAAGAAGAAAAAATTAAAAAAAAAATGTGGCCAATAGCAAACAAAAACAGCATTGGAACACTGAAATGGGCCTAAAATTCTATTTATTTCACAATTAATTTAAAATTAAAAGAATACATTTTCTAGATACGATAAAACCCACAATAGATGATACAACAACGAATGCTGACGAACGCATTTGATTTTGCTAATTGTCCGCCGCCAGCTCTGCTTCGGTGCGGTCATGCAGCAGCCAGAGCTGCAATCAACGATCTATAGTCCTCAGAATCGAAATGGAATTGCTGGCGGCATGTTTAGGTTAAAATGGAAGCCACAGCAAGGCGACACAAAGAATGCTGACGAAGTGTCAAGCTTTAAGCTATAAGCACTTTCACGACAGCAGGCTACACGGCTACATAACTACAAATGTCGCTGGTTATAAATGTATCGCCCTGTAGCCTGTAGCAACAGGGTGTCCGCCGGGAAGGTATACTACTTTGTTTGTTTACAATTTTTGATTAAATGAAAGAGAATGGATCTTATATTGATAAATATTTTATTTAATGTCGGCAATTATGTCTGGAATACAACATCAGATAAATGTCCGCCTCTGTTAGCCTCACAAATGCGAGGCCTTTTGAGCACATTTTTCATTACATTCTCACACATTTCACGCGGTATTTCATTAATTTCATCACGAATATTTTGTTTGAGTTGCTCAAGCGTTTCTGGTTTGTTTGCATAAACCTTTTTTTTCAGATATCCCCACAAAAATGAAGTCCGGAGCAGTCAAATCAGGCGACCGTGGAAGTCAATCAACATCAACATTTATTAATTTGTTGTGGAAAGAGGGACACTTTTTTGCACGCGATTAAATTTTTACCATATAAATAACAATTAAGACGCCTATATACGTATTTATAAGTCGTTCTTGAATCTTGTGGGCAGAAAATGGAAAAATAAAAAAAAATAACAGATTTTGGGACAGTTTTTAAACATAATATAATTTAATGCCAACAAAAAATTTTAGTCTAATTTAAAGCTATTTTTACGTCGCATATTAAAAAAGAACAGAAAGAAAAAAAGTTTGGGACAGGTTTTAGCGTTATAAATTTGAATTGAAGGCATTTGAAGTCCAAACTTATTTATTAATTTGTATAATAAAAATTCAATAAATAAAAAACCAAGAAGAAAACAAACTAACCCACAAATGTCATAAAATTTACGAAAACAAGAATTGGGACAGGTTTTAAAGCTACCACTGATATAATTTAGAAAAATTTTTTAATTTACTTTAAAAATAGCGAAATTTTTAATGAAAATACTTTCAAGATGTTACGAAAGAAAATTGTCCCAAAATTACTTTTTTATTTAAAAACCAAATGCATTGGTATGCACATATGACATATTTGTGTGACACAACGATTTTGAGGTAAACTTTAAGACAAAATTTTTTAACCTTTAAGACAAAAAAATTGTCCCAAAAAAATTGTGCCAAAAACAATTTTTTGTTTATTAATTCAAAAACGCAAGCTATTAATATTAGTACGTTTTAAAGTTAAAATATTTGTAAAAATTTTGCTTATTAAGTGTTCAACTGCTTTTGGAGATATACAATAATTTTCCATATCATTATTCTTTTTTCCTATTGGGGTCCTTGTTTACCGCCATTCAAATTTAGTCATTCAAATGCTAAGATATTGGAAATTGCACATACACACATTATCATTTAGTATACTACACCTCTCCTATATTTATCGTCCAATTTTGTGACACTGTATGTACCATTAATTAATCATGCCGTAAAGCTGAATAACAAATTTAAATGAGGGGATTCTTAAAAATAAACGAAACAAAATCAAATTGAGAAAACTGTCAGTAGTGATGGAGAAGAACAATCTTTAATTTCAAATAGATTTCTTTAATGATTAAATTAAACAAGACGTTTAATTTTTATTCATTTTTAATTTTGCATACATTTTGATTAGAAGCTATTAAAAGATTAATTTAAAAAAAAGTCAAGAAAATGTAATGATATGATTAAAAAAAGCTAAAACAACAATCTAATAAATAATGCCCATTAAATTCTATTCAGAATTCGGACATTTATATGTATTAAAGTTGTATACAAACTTGATTTATAAACAAATTTGCCTGTTTGCGTGTTTGATTGATATTAAATTAGTCAGCATTTAAAGGCAAACAGCCGATTTAATAGATTTAACGAATATCAAATATAAATCAATGAAATTATTAATTAAAACTGTCAAGTATGTGATTTTTAAATTTAATGACTTTTCAATATTAAATATCTTTTGTTTTCCCATTAATTTCACTTTATTATTATTTTAATGTTTTAAACAACATTTTTCATGTTTTCAATTTCTTTTTTTAAATGCACACAACCATCCTACTCCTCCCTTTAAATGATTTATTGTTTTTAAAACCGCCTGCCTGCCCATCCGTCCGTCCGTCCGTTCATCGCTGTGTCTGCCCAATTGTCTAACTGTAAATGCTGTCTGCTCCGTTGCTCTGTGTGGCATTTAAGAGCTACTGGATGATTCATAAAAATGTGACTTTTTATGTTTTCTGTCACCACGTATCTCGCTGAGTAGGCGTTTTTTGTTTTTGCAAATTTTCTTCTTTAAATTTTCTATTTTGTAAAACAAATTTATTTGTTTGGCGATGAAAAGTACTAAACCGAATTTTTTTGTCGTCGAAAGAAATTAAATATTTTAATAAAATTGTCAAAATTATATTCGTTTATTACATATTTATCACAAGTGACCAATCAGAAATACTTTTTAAACACACAATGACCAATAAATAAAATAATTTTAAAACATTTTCTCAAACATTTTAAGAGTGAAATAAAATTTCGGGTAAAATTTAATGTGTCCATAAACATTTTTATTAAACGAATGTAAAGTGAGAGATTTTGTACGTGTTGAACATTTATTTAATTGCAGAATGTGATTCGAAAATATGTGTAAACATTTTATAAGTTTAAAGACAAGAGACAGCAGCAGTTGGTTGTGCTAGTGTTAATGTTCAACTATAAATTTTAGTAAATGGCTCATAAAAGGAGGAACATGTTAAAAACAACATAAGCGAAATTAAAAATATTAATGGATATTTATTTAAATCGGTAATATAAGTTTTTACTTCCAAATGGTGGCAAATTATGGAAGGCAAATAAAGAAAATTTTAAGCAAACAAACTCTTGCGAGTTTTCAGGAAAAAATTTAAAACACTTAATAAAATTTGAAAAGCACCTCAATAGATTCTACTGCTAGTTTGCACAATGGGTTTGAAACAGATATGAAAAAAACATGAACATTGATGCGCTCTCAAAGACTTAAAACTGCTTATAAAAATTTAAAGCAGGTAGAAATATTCAAAGATAAATATCAAAAAAAACCTTAACAATTCATTAAAATTAAAACGAATTATAAAACCACCCTCGTATTTTGCAATTTATTTTATTAATACATTATTTAAAGAATAATAAATGGAAATCCTTATTTAAAAATTCTAAAGAATTAAAAAATATACATGTATATATTTTAAAACACCCTCGTATATTGTATTGTAATCTCTCAAATAAATTCAATGATACAAAATAAAAACTTATTATTTCTAAAACGCAACAATTCAATAAAATTAAAAATAATTTCGAAACCACCCTCGTATTTTGTAACTAATTTCATTAAAACATTATTGAACGCCTAATAAGCGAAAATCTTTTATTTTAAAAATTCTAAAGAATGTAAGAAAATTATATACAACTCCAAACTCCCTCGTATATTGTATTGTAATCACACATTTGTCAAGTAACACCAATGATGATAAAACTCAATTTTTAAGATTAAATAACAAAATTAAAAAACAGCTTAATTTTGGCAAAAAAAAATTATCAAACCCCCTCGCATATTTTACAAAAGCAAACAAAACTTGTTAAAAAAATAAAAGAAAAATCTTGAACACTTTTTAAGGAATTTGAAATTTAATACTGAAAATTGTTTAAAAGCGTCACAAAAGTATGAGAAGTCAGAGAACAGCAAAAAAGGATTTGCGTAGTATTGAAACATTAGATAAACAAACATTTTTAAACTTCCCATTTCCTTAAACAATATAACGACCCTCGGAAAACTTTAAAATATTGTTGTATATCTTTTAAATAAATGCAATAAGTATTAAATGAAAATTCAGACTAAGTACGTTTTCCTACCACGAAACTGATTTTTTGGAGTGAAAGGGAATGAGAGAGAGAGAGAGAGAGAGAGATATAGAGGAATGGTATAAACAAATGTGTATGAAAAAAACTTGCTTAGTTTGAATTTTGACTAAGAAATAATTTCGTTGAATGCTGTATATTTTGCAGTATCAGATCAGCAACAACCCTCGTATATTGCAAAACAAAATTACTTATTGCCATAAAAATATAAATATGTATGAAGAAATAAACTTTAACGCTATATATTAAACAAATATAATTTTTTTAACTACCCTCGTACAGTGTTTTAAAAAATATAGCGGGAAAAAATTAACAAATTATGGCCTAATAAAATCTCAACTCTACAGTAGCTCTCATAAACATAAATTTTTCTTTATAGCCAACAAATGAAACTACAATATGACCCTTTAGCTCCTAATTAGCGTAAGCGACAAAATTTATTTTTTCTAAAGAAGCACATTTTTACATTTTCGCAATTTGAAACTCTGCGTAGGTTCATAAAATTGTAATTAAAAAAAAAATTTTGGGACAATAATTTGTAGTTTAAAAATAATTTTACAGATATTTGGAATTATTTGGTAATCGGAGCCACTGTGCACATTAATATGTCAACGGCCAATATATAGAAAATAATTACATGTCTCTGCTGTTCCTTTCCCTATTTCGGCATGATGTTGCATGTTCAAACAGCTGCTATATTAAAAATGAATTGAAACCGTCTTCTAAGGATTTTAAACCAAAAAAAAGACCTCAATAACAAGAATAACTACGATACAAAAATACAACAAATTGAAAATCTTTAAACAGCATATCAATTTTTTCTGCTCTGCTGTTGCAGAAAAATGAAGTCGAGGAAAATATGTTAAGAAAATATTTCCAAAACTCAACAACGGCAGCATGAGGAAAGGATAAAATGGAGAATAAGTAGAGCCACAGCAAAAGGATAAAACTCCTATAAGGATATTTATTAATAATCACTTGTTGTATGAACAAACAAGTAAACAAACAAAAAAATCTTAAGGAAAAGCTAAAGGAAAAAGCAGAAGCTTCAATAATGACTTTCTGAAGGATGAATGTGAAGATGTGTATGCAGCAACTGAAAGGATTTTATTTAAATAATAAAAATTTTCAACACACATTTGTTATGATTCTTACGAAATTTTTGTTTAAGAAATATTTTTACACTTCAGTGAGTTTTTATTAATACTCGTATGAGTAAAAAAAGGCAATAGGAAATTTTTTATATGATTTCAACATAAATAAAGAATTTATTTTAAGTACTGAAGGGGCATGTGATGCTGAACATTTTAAAAGCAAAAATTAAAGAAATTTAAAAAATCGAAAAAACCGAACAAAAAATTGCTTGCAGTGAAATGCAATTAATTAAAAGGATAAAAAAAATATATTTCATTTTGGCTTTATACAATTGAATAATTTATTAAAATATTAAATTTTCGTTGTTAAACTTTTGCTCTTCAAATCTATTTATTTTTTTAATTCTCTATATTTTCTAATTTAAAATTTGCATCATGTAAAAAGCTTTTAATTAACGTAACTTTATTTATAAATTTCTTAACTAATTACAACAACAAAAAAATTATATATTTTCAAGTTTTTTCTTTGCTCATTGAATTTTTGTTTCACTTTTTCCTCCGAATTTCTCTGCTTTCACCACAAACTGTTACAACATGGTTTTGGTGGCAATTCGCCACTCTTTTGTTTTCTATTCTTTTTCAATTGAAACAAAGTTTTAATGAGCAATGAACAATAAAAAGAAAGAACGGAAAAAATATTTAAATTAAATAAATTCTTTTAGCGGTTTCATAAAATTCTCTAGCGGTTTCTTTGTTTTCTAGAAATGGGAAAACCAATGAAATGACATTTTGTATGGCGTGTTATTAATAGAACAAAGTTAACATTTTAAGGCATTTTTATGAGAAGTTAAAGGATAAAAGGATTTTAAATTTTTTATTATTATTCTTAATGCCTTAAAAAGACTACTAAGATTAAGATTAATTTGATTGAGACTTCAAGAGATGAGCTAACAAATGATATATTTTGATTGAGATGGGCTCGTGAGTAGCTTTTCACTTGCGTACAACCTAATATTTTTGGCTCACGTTCATGCAAACTCACGTGAGTGGAAAAAGAGTAAACTATAATCACGAAGTCACGCTTCTGAAATACTTACGAAGAAAAAACTACAAAATAGTTTTAAAAAAAAATAACTAAAAATAAATTTAAAAAAACTTACAATAAGGTAAGAAAAATCACGCTGAAAATCTACCCATGCACGCTCACTCACGTTAAATTATTTTATACTCCCGTTCATGCACGGTCACGTAAGTGGAAACAAATTTTATTAAATAACTTCTTGAAACTTAAGGTCGACCATATAAATATAAAATAAATAATTTATATTGCTGATCTTAAGTTTGAAGAAGTTGTTTAATAAATTCTAAATAAAAGGTAAAAAACAATAAAATCATTTTCGTGGAAAAAAATTATTAAAAAAAATTTAAAAATTAGATGAAAAAAAAATCGGAAAAGAATCACACTAAAAATCTTCTCATGCGCGCTCACTCACATTCAATTTCTTTATACACGCGTTAAAGCACGCTCACGCATATATAAAAAAAATTATTTAACAAAATTGAGAATTGAGAAATTCTTGCTAATCACGTAAGCGGTGCCCATCACTAATTCTTATATAAAGCAAACAAACAACTAAAACTTACTACAATCTCAAACTGTTGCAACGACAGTGTTACACAAATCTATTGTGTAACATTTTATTTAAATTAAATTTTATAATAAAAAAACTTCCAGCATTAATAACACAACAAAATGGTTGTTCTTGTTTATAGAGAAAATCCTTTTTATAGTCCAGAGAACAGAATTGCTTTATTGTCCTTGTTGTAGTTGTTGCAACAGTTGTTTTATTCAACTGACAATAAATTGAAATTCTAACTTCCGTTTCCTTGCTTTCCAATTCCGTTGAATGACACGCGAACAATATTATTTAAAGCGCATAAAGTTTGTAGAAAAAAATAACTCTCTGGGTTTAAGACTTTTTAATAGAAACTATCGAGAAAATAAATTTAATTCTAGTTACTTAAACAAAAACGGACGTATTTAAAAAATAATAAAATCTAAAAAAAAAGAAACGACATATTTTTAAGACAGTTTCGAAACACAACCTTCCCCTAAAAAAAGAAGAGGATACGAGGATCATTTGTGGAATTTCGAGTTAAAATTTTTTTAATGTTTTACAATATTTAAATTTAAAAAATGCGCGTAATTCTCAGATTATTTAACGTAACAGAACTAGGTCAAAAACAGTATACAATCCCACAATTTAGTATCGACCTCACAAGTGGTACAAATGAACACACAAACTCTGATGATGATTGGTGTGGCAGTCTAACGAAAATTGTATCGTTTCGTTCTGCTCCGTCTTAATCTTCTTTAAATAAAAATTAAAAATTTTTTTTAAGAAATAGTTTAAAAATTATTTAAAAAACAATTTAAAAATTATTTAAAAAACAATTTAAAAATTATTTAAAAAATAATTTAAAAATTATTTAAAAATTAATTTAAAAATTATATAAAAAACAATTTAAAAAATAAATTAAAAATCATTTAAAAAACAACTTAAAAATTATTCAAAAAACAATTTAAAAATAATTTCAAAATTATTTAAAAATAATTAAAAAATAATATAAAAAATAATTGAAAAATTATTTAAAAAATAATTTAAAAAACAATCTGAAAGTTATTTAAAATACAATTTAAAACTTATTTAAAAAATAAATTAAAAACTACTTAAAAAATAATTTAAAAATTATAAAAAAATAATTAAAAAATAATTTAAAAAACAATTTAAAAATTATTAAAAAAACAATTTAAAAATTAGTCAAAAAATAATTTAAAAAATAAATTAAAAATTATTTAAAAAACAATTTAAAAATCATTTAAAAAACAATTTACAAATTATTTAAAAATTATTTAAAAATAAATTAAAAATTATTTAAAAAAAAAACATTTTAAAATTTATTTAAAAAATAATTTAAAAATTATTTAAAAAATAAATTAAATATTATTTAAAAAACAATTTAAAAATTAGTCAAAAAATAATTTAAAAAATAAATTAAAAATTATTTAAAAAACAATTTAAAAATCATTTAAAAAACAATTTAAAAATTATTTAAAAATTATTTAAAAAATATTTAAAAAATAAATTAAATGTTATTTAAAAAACAATTTAAAAATTATTTAAAAAACCATTTAAAAATTAGAATTTAGTATAGAAAATTAGGATTTACGAAGATAGAAGAGACTGCCAAGGAAAAGTCAGTTTTCGTTATTTTTTCCAGGTGGAATCGAACTGGTTTTGAATGAAAAAATTTCGTAACTTCATAGATGTGTATTTGGAGAGCCCGAAAAAAACTAAAAAAAATAATAAATCATTTACTGAGGAGATGTCTAGTTTTGCTCGCCAGCTCCTCATGCATTTTTTTCATAAAATTCTTATTTTTGTAAAGGGGTTTTCAACAAGAACTTTGTTTTTCGATTCAGGCAACAACAACAACATGATAGTTTTGACATTTAGTTTTTTGACGTTATCGTAGCAGATGCATTGGCAATTGTTACAATGAATTAAATTTCGCCCGAAAATCGCATTAAAATAATTAAACTCCACTATCAAAATGATGGTTCTGTTAAATGTTACATTTCGTAAAATTCGTGATACTTTAGAACAACATAATCGTCCTTCTGAGACCGCTGTTAAGAATTCGGTCGTTAAATTTAGAGTCGACAGGATCGATACAAAACGTGTGTATTCGACCGAGCGACCGTTCGTTCAACTAAAAACATCGCATTCGCCGTGAGCCACAGTGTTGAAGAAGATCAAAAGTTGTCAATACATCGACGTTCTCAACAATTGGGGTTATCCAAAACCACCACATGTCGAATTTTGCTTAAGGATTCGGCTTTGAAGCCTTACAAAGTCCAACTGTTGCAGTACCATTCACATCGCCGTAGATTCACTCAATTCATTCAGGAACAACCCTGGTTTTTCTGAAAAAATAATTTTTTCAGACCAAGCCCATTTTCAACGTGTCACTGTATGGTGCGCCATGTGGTCTGGAGGTGTGATTGGGCCGTTTTCTTTTCGAAAATGAGGCTGGAAATGCGGTAACGGTCATTGGATCACGCTATCGCAAGATTTTAACAACTCAATTTTGGGCTATTATTGATGACGTGGGTATCAGTGACTTGTGGTTTCAACAGGACGATGCCAGATGTCACACAGCCAATGAACTATGTTAAGGACAGAGTCTATAAGGAACCAATCGAATCGATTTCCAGCCTTAAAACTCAAAATCCGTGATGTGATTAACGAAATAGAGCCGCCATTTTGCCAAAAAGTGATTAAAAAGTTTGATCATGGCGGACATTTGCCAGATATCACTTTTCATTCATAATTGCCGAACTTTTCTCTTCGTAATACATTAAAAATTTGAATTATCTTCATCTAAATTTTTTAATTTAGAAAACAAAGTTCTTGTTGAAAAACCCTGTATAAGCTGCAATAATAAAATAATAATAATAAATTGCCTATTCCCATTGGGGCTGGACGTTAATGAATCACTCAGTCAATAATGTTAAACTAATAAATTTGTAGAAAAATTTTTGGTTAATTGCTAGATTATAATTTAAGTAGCAAATATTATTCCATAAAACTTCATATAAAATGGCGGCACCTAATGGGAGGAAGTACTACCTCCCAGGACACTAAATCCCTCTAATATCCTGTAAGAAACCATAGTTTTTCTTTAGGAAAATAAGTGCAGGTGGCAAATTACGGCATTCGATATCGAACGAAATCCCATTGAAAATTTTTGAAATTTGTATGGAAATTTCTTTAGATACCGATTGCCGTAATTTTCCCCCTGATTTCACTACTTCCTGCTCAATTTTTTTTTAAATATTTATATAAATATTTTCGTAAATAGAACTGCCGCTTTGTCAAGTCTTTAAACATAATTTAAAACAAAGTGACATCATGATTTAACTATTTTCTTTTTTTTCAGTTAATTAAAAATTAAAACTATTTAATATTTTCAATCACTATTTCAGGCTCTTTGTTAAATATTGAATATAATTTCTTCCTTCGAAAAATTAAAAAAAAACTACAACAAACAAAAACACACATAATCTGAGAGCACAACCACCGACAAACAGCAAACAGCGCACAAATTAAACGCGAAAATTTTAATTCTTTATGAATTTTTAAAAAGACAAGATAAACAGCATCGAAAAGAACAAAAGAAATACAAGTATAAAAACTAATTTCCCCGGGGCCTTTAGTAGTTTCATTTATGTATTTTATATGAAATGTAAGAGACAGGGTTTATAATGATTGCAGATGTTGGTTGTTGCACGGACTGGGCTCATTTTCCTAAATCCCAACAACAATAAAAACCAACAACAACATAAAATGCAAAAAATAAAACACCCGGCATTCTGGAAGCATAAAAAGCAGAAAGAACACCCAACAAAACCTATTGGGAGTTTCAATAGAAATAGCAAGCAAATCAAGGATTCAAGAAAGAAAAGAAGACAACAAAAAAAGAGGAGCGCGAAAGCTTTTAATAAGCCCTTAAAATGCAAAAATATATTTATGATGTTACAATGACAAGAAGATTTTACGCTGCTGCCAAAAGTTAAATGATTTAATTTGGAAAATTTTATATTAAAAACAAAAATAAAATAAATTATTAAAAATGTGCAATTTCTCAAGACTGCTTTTGAAAGCCTCTGCTGTTACGTTAAACAAAAATTGGCACAATTATGTTTTAAGGCTTTCAATGATGGTTACTAAATTATTTAATACTTAAGCCAATTGCTTATGATATATAAAAAAAGGCCATTTTAGTTGGTGTAATATATTCTTTTTTTGCAAACCAGAAGTAATAAAAGAAGCCATTAAAAAAATAAAAGAAATAAACTTCTTCAATTTTCCAACATTTGCCGACAACATTTTGCCGCAAAGAAATAATAATAAACTTTGGAAGACAATTGGGCTGGGCTTTTATTTAACACCATTTAAGTCCAATAGAGAGAAAAAAAGTTGAGAAATAAAACAAAATTCACAGTTGGCCATAAAAATAACTACACAAAAATTATATAAAAACTTAAAATAAATAAAAAAATGTTGTTTGGAAAACTTTATTAAACAACTAAATTGACAAATTAAAGTAAATTTATTACAGGAAAACTTTTAAGCTTCTCATAAATAAAAAGTCTATATGCTGCCCACTGCCACACACACGTACAATATAAATATATATTGTGATATTTGGATCGCGGTCCATAAGCCGGATTTTAAAATATTAAGTGATCCATCAGTACGTGCATTGCTAAACGTTCAATAAATATCGCGATACTGTCAATATAGCGGTCAATATATGTGTCATTTATTGTAAAAGTGGCGTAACTCCATATTTTTAATAAATACATATTTTTGTATAATAGTATCACATTTACTCAAATCTTTCGTACACTCAAAATATTCTGTACGTAAAATTAATTGAAATTGTAATTTAAAATAAATGAAAGTTCACTTAAAAACCGGTCTGGTGTACTCATTTTTCATTTAAATTGAACCAAAAGTTCATTTAATTTTTAATGTTAAAAAAATTAATTGACTTAAGCCCGTAAAAATAAAAGATTTTTCCTTTGTTTCTTGCAAGAAAAGAAAAAAAGAGCACTTGGTTTTCAATATTGAATGTAACAATATTGAATGTAACCGAAAGTCCGTATTAATATGTCCTTAGTTTTTTGAATAAATGTTTTAGAATCAGTTAAAAATAAAATTGCTTACAATTTTAAATTATTCTTTTAAAAATGACTGAACGGATTGCTTCTTGAATAACGTACAGCCCGTTACTGTAATAATATTGTGAGTGCAGTAACAGTGAAGCGACTCCAATATTTGCACCAAAACCTCATAGATGAAATAATAAAAAAAACACTAAAAAACTTGTTTTTTCCTACACAATGATTTTTAGGATAGTTTTCTCGAAATTTAATTACCAGGAGATAATTCACTGTTACAATGAACGACACATGTATTGAACGTATAGCAGCGTCCTCTGGAATGAGAATTTTATTTCAGCCAACTTTTACTTCTTTCCTTAAAGAAAGAACTGAAGTAAACTTAAAACTACCCTACGGGAAGGGAAATGTTGTACCAATTGTCCTAAACGTACCTGTCTTATGACCGGAAATAATGGGAATGATACAAAAAGTTCCTGCGTCGTGACTGGTGAAAAGAACAAAACTAGAACAAAAGTGCTTGCTCTGCGGAACATCGGAAGATTTAAATTTTATTTTTTACGTTTTTTGGGAGCAAAAACTTTTAAGTATCTTTTTCTATTTTTTTCATGGTCATAGATTACATTAATTACAAAATTATCTGGTTAAAACAATAATGCATTTGGTGATTCGGACAATAAAAAAATATCAAAAACTTATTTTAATCTAAACCGAAGTTACACCGACTGAAAAACTAATACCAGCCAATGTAGGGTACATTCTTAAATGCAGTAATTGTGCAATAATCGAAGCTGAGCGTTCGGAAACCATCACCTGGCAATAATGTTTTGTCAAAAGTCTCCTAACGCAAATTATTGACCGTGCTGCGCTGCTACGTAACGGTGCAACTACGGCAGCATTTTATTTACTGCTGCAATATTTTGCAGACCGGTTGCGTACAAACTTATTGCATTTACAAAAAAATATATAATAAAATTTTCATTTTCAATTTTCTTTCTGAAAATTTCTCTAAGTCCCTTTTAAATTTTCATTCGCCGCTCCAACACATTGAAATTTTTTGGAAATGAAACTTAAGATTTTTGCATGTTTACAACTTCATATTATTTTTCTTGTTTGTCAAACATATTTTAATTATATTAGTTGTTTTTTGTACATCAATTTTTGCTGTCACCACCATGAAAGAAAATAAAATCTACTTCAGTTTGACAATTACGAATTACAAAACACAAGATATAATAAACTTGCAATTTTTTCTCCCCTCTCCCACCCACAAGCAAAGACTTTCCAAAAGAAAACTTTTATAGTGTGAATCGAGACCAAGTAAACGATGGTTTTGCCCATTTTATACATTTTCTATGAATTTTTTAAAGTTCTTAAGCAAAAATTAGCCTAAAAACTAAAAATAAACTAAAAAACAACATACGAGAATTTTTGATTTGGGGTTTCCCATTTACACTTTTGCAGGTTACACTTCGTTTATCTGACTTGAAGTTTTGACTTCTGTTTGTTTGAAAAGTATTCAAATTTTCCTTCAATTTTCCTTATTTCCATAAAGTTATTATTTTACACAAAACCTCGTTAATGGGTGTTAAAGTAATTTGTGTTTTTGCCAACTATTTGCGTGGACAGACAAAAAGGATAAAACTAAAAATGAATAACATCATCATGGCTTTGAAATGAAAATGACTTTTTAAGTGTTCACTTAGAAAGAAAAAAAAAACACATCATATACAAAAACAACAAACAAGTAACTAAAACTTATTATTTTTCTCCTTTCTGGAAAGCTTTTACTTCCGTTAATGTCTACCCAACACATCAGCTTGTAAAATATCCTGATTTTCTCTCCTTTCGTTTTATTAACAACTCGTTTTTTCTTCTTTTTCTTAAGCTACAGCCTGCTCAGCCGCTACCCTAGAGCTTAGTTGCATGGGGGGGAAACAAAAGCACAAAAAACACTTTTTGTGCACAATAATGAAATGTTGTAAAAGTTTTTCCTGTAAAATTTGTCTATTACTTTAACCATAACAGGCGGCAACAGAATAATTCCTTAATGGCTGACATGGCTGGAAGACTGACACAAAAAAAAGAATATAAAAAAGAACGAGATCTCACCAGCAATCTGGAGGACAAAGAATGCTGTTGTGTTCTTTTTCCCAGATAATGATGCTGTTAATGTTGACGATATAATATTTTCTAAGAAACTGCTAAGAAACACTTCTACTACAACTTCTACTGGTTTTGTTGCTCTTATTAATACTCCAAAAAATCTTGTGAAAGAAATTAAAACATTCAAGGATTTTCGACAAGCGTTGACTGTGAGTGTTGACTGACTGGGAACAGGCACTTTCCTCTTTGCTTTTCTTTTTCTCCTTTTTTTTCTCTAATTAAGTCTATTAAAATTTATTTAATTTCTTTATACACTTCTGGGATTTCGCATACAATTTCGTAAGATCTCCTCTTTACAGCTTTTCTAGGTTTCTGGGGGAGGGGTGGGGTGGTGCTGCAAACGGTTTTGAATGATAGAAGTGAATAGTAAATATGTAAATTTAAATTGTCATCTATGCAGTCAGTAAAAGCAATTACGAGAATTTATTTCCGTAAAACACTTGACCCACATGAAAAAGCATTTGCATGCAAAAAATATATATTATATTGTATGTGTATGATTTAAGCTTATGGCTACAAGCTTTAAAAGATTTTGATGTAAAAAAAATCAAGCTTTTTTGTTAATCAGATGTCATTAAAAGAACAATTTTTAAAGATATCGTATAATCGAATAAACATTTTTTATTTCTATTATATTATTAAATTACACAGCTTGCAAAATATAAGCAAAGCTACATGGCAAAGTTTATTGTAAAGCTCAAAATACTTTTGATAAATAAAGCACACTGGTGGCTATTGCATCTGTTCCCGTACGTGCACGAACGAACTTGCAGAAACTTGTCAGAAAGCTTTTTTAAAAACAAAATTTTTAATAAAAAAAAGCTTTTGGGTAAGTTTGGGTAACTTCGTGCGCTAAGATCCCTTTTCCACATAAAAAGTTTACTTTGCAAGATTTTGAGGCTGATGGCGAGCAGGATAATAAGAACTTAAAGTACTCTCAAAGTTGTTCTCTTCTTCTTGTATTTGGTTGCATGTTTTTGTGTTTGGTTTGCATGTTGATCCGACAAAAGAACACAAAATTTGTGAAAGTAAACTTCGCATGTACAGAAGTAAAAGAAGGTGAAGCAAAGCAAAATTAAAGTCATATTCAAATTAAACTTTGCGTGAGGAAGAGTGGTCTCACTGTAACAGACATATGAAAATTATTTAGTAAGCCTGATTAACTCGAGAGGAGCTTTTATGAAAGCTTTACAGTAAACTTTATAACGTTAGCGTATTTGAGAAACTTATAAAGCCTTTATAATATTTGCTTAAGAGCTTTTCTTACATAAACATTTTTTTCTCTACCTTTATTTGAAAATTTTCAAAAGCTTTGCACCCCAAAACAATTTTATATGACAAACTTATTAAAAGGCACTTATTTATTTTATTAGCACTTTTTTCAAAAGCTTTTGCACCCCAAAACAATTTTGTGATATGACAAACTTATTAAAAGGGATTTATTTTATAGGTGCTTTTTGTGAGAATTGCTAAAATTTTGTGTTTTAAATTTATAATCGCACTTTTTCCCAAAAATTATATTTTACATATTCAGTAAAATATTAATTGTGTTATTAAAAACAAATTGAAATCGATTGTTTTATTGATAGAGTTCTAACAATACTTACAAAACTGTAATCAAGAACAATTTTAGAGCTTTTAAAGCTTAGCTTTTGCAAAATTTAGAGTGAACTTAACTTATTAAAACAAATGGAGACAATAATTTAAGTTTTTTTAACATTAGCTTTTGCGAAATTTGGGTCAGTGAATATTTTTTTAATTATTCATTTCAACCATTTTTCTTTAAAAGTTATTATTATCCATTGCCTTCTATAGCTGGTATTATATCAAGGCAAAAAAGCTTTCGTATATTTTTAATTTAAGTTTCAATAACATTTTTATTATAGTTTAATAGTTTAATACTATAAATACCTCTTCGATTTAAGGTGTGCTCCTGTACATATTCGAAGTTAATCATACTTATTCGTAAGCTTTTAAAAAAATAATGTGCATTAAGAAGCTTTTGGGCAAAGCTTGTTTAGCACATAAAGATATACCTTTGGTAATACAAAGCTTTTATTTAAAAAGCTTTAAAGTGCAAGATCCAGCTTTTGTTTAATACTTTTTTGATTAAATTGTTGAAATGTTTTGACTTTCACTAAAAAAATTGCCTCTATGTTGATCTAAAAGTCAAAAGCTTTCATGAGATGATACTTAAAAGTTTTAATTCATTTTCTGCTAGCCAATAAGTTTAAACTTAAGGTCCTTATTTTTGTCAATGATAAATAATTTTTTTTTAAGAAAAATTTTGTACGCTGGAAACATAAATTTATCCCAATTTTTGGTCTCGTGAGCGGACGACCGCCATAGAGGTGACTCGTTTTTTGATACCCTGGACCAGTTTACCACATCAATCACTCAGATTCGCTTAACTAGGCTTGACTAACTAAAGTACATATCGCACTTGATCAACAAGAGGGTATTAACTCGAAATTTTAAAATTTTCAACAGAAGCAAAATATTTTTTGATTTTACATCAAAGGTATGTATATGAAAAATAGATTTTAAATCATCCGTTTCATTAGCGAAACATAGACAAAACAATGTGAAATTTTTACAGCAGCTAAATATGAATATTAGAATGCAAGTTTTGGAGAAAAGTGAAAAAATTAAAATTTCGAGTTAATACCCTCTTGTTGATCAAGTGCGATATGTATCTTGACTATCCCGGGCTGGCCAAGCGTTGAAGTCAAGGATTCTTCTCTTTGCGCTTATTAGCGCAGGCCCTTTGCATAGAAGCTAAATTAAAGTTTAAGACCTTTTTTCTCAAGATTTAAGGTAAACAGGAACAAAAACTTTACATTAATTTAAAAAACTCGTAATTTGTTTATTGACAACTTTTCATAAAATCTTTAATGGAAACTTTCATTTTCCCGCAAGAAATTAATGATAGTCTTGCATAAATACTGAGCAATAAACCAAAGTATGTCAACGGTTTTGTTGCAGCTTTTCGACACACTGACTCGGTCGTAAGCATAAATAATTTATGAAGCCAACAAGCAGCAGCAGTAGCTTTTTATTTCAACTAAACGAAGCAAAGACAGAGAAAGAGAGAGAGACTACACCAAAGAGGAGGCTTTATTTTGTAATTCCTGCAAGATAAGATTCAGGTAATGCTGTGCTTTCAACATACACCCACACACATTCACCTATTTTTTAAGCTCAAGTGTATACAACTCGAGTGCTTGAATACACTTAAAAAAATGCTTTAATTAAAGTCAAGATGCAACAGTTAAGGAGTCTTAAGGAGTATGTAAAGTGGTTGAGTGTTGACAAATGAAGTAGAAAGTTTTAACATGGTGTTGTGCCACTACATATTTTGAAAGCTAAATCTGTAAAGGCTTCAATTATAACGAACATATAAACTGCTTTAGCAGTACAAACCACCCCCCGCGCCAACCCTTAATGAACATATTTATTAAATTGTAATCATAGACGAACTTTTAACTAAACAAAACAACTACTAAATATTGCTTTTATTTTTAAGAAAGAAATACTACTTACTGTATTGCTGACTGCGGTTTCCATATAGTGGCTCCTGTAGCAAAGGTGAACGTCCGTTACTAATTTCTTTAACTAAAATTAGAAAAAACAAAAAAAAGGTAAGCAAACCAGGATATTAGTTTAAAACACATTTAAATGATAAATGGTTTTGAAGAAATTTTTAAGTTTATGAATTGTTTTTTGTTTAAGAAACTAAAAAAATGAATTGTCGAAAGCAAAAAAAAAATATAAAAAATTCCTTCCCATACCGGGAATCGAACCCGGGCCTTCTGGGTGAAAGCCAGATATCCTAGCCACTAGACCATATGGGATATACCCCAACGCTATCAACAAACAGCATATATATTTATCTAAAGAACTGCACTAAACAGAATATCAGAGAACAACACTCATTACACACTACAGACAAACTAACCAACAACATTGTGAGTACAAGAAAAAAAAAACAATTGAAAACTTGTTTATCAATTTTATAATATAAAACATTTAACATGCCCTAGAAATTAAGAGAGAGAGAGAGAGAGAGAGACAGATTGAGACATATCAGTTTTTTACCCAGCACAATTTTTTATTCATTTAATTTTTGTATTGTTTGTTTTTTTTTTTAAATCTATTTTTAGCAGTGTTGCCACCAACGAAATGTTAAATTACACATGCATCATGTCAAAATTACACATGAAATTAGGAATTACACATGCCTTTTTTTCGCAAAATAATGTGCTTTGATTTTGTTAAATTAAATATTTGACCTTGTTTGGTGTAATTGCAAAATTTTTAAGATGATGATTTTCAATACTTGGGCTTTCAAGGTCATTTAATAAAATATTATTTTTTACATATTATTCCGACGTATCGTTGATATTTTCCAACTTCTTCAGGGAAGTTTTATTTTTTTAGATATATAATTTTCTTTAGACCAATTCTACATCATTCTCCTTAAAAATATCACAGTTTTGTTTTTTGTAAAAAGGACTATCACAAACAAAAACTTAATAAATTTAAAGCAAAAATACGCGAAACAGGTTCATAAATAAATTAAAATATCACAGCCAATCCACACTTGCCGTCATCACAATAAAAAAGTGGTGCTCAAAAACGACAAAATTTTAAATTACACATGAGTTACACATGCCGCCAATTACACATGGGCTACACATGAAAATAAAAATTACACATGATATGTGTAATTACACCTAAGGTGGCAACACTGATTTTTAGGCACAAAACAAAACGAAAGAGCGATTGGGAGCGATTAACACTTTAAGAGCCGCAAGACATATTCATATGCTAAACAAAATTGTTAGTAAAAATAAACAAACTGTCGTATAATCTTTGGGCCTCTACTTTTTACAATATTTATAAATGATTTGAGAGAACAGCTGTCATATTGTAGGATCCATTTGCATGCAGCTGATGTACAACAATATATACAGTAGTTTTTTGATTTAACGAACCTAATTGCTGTCAGGCTTGTTCGTTAAATTGAATTGTTCGTTATATCCAGTACTGAATTAAAAATGAATAGTATCGTCTATTTCATTCAAAACTCTAAATATGTACAGTATTTTTTTAATATTTTATTAAAATTATAGTAATTTAAAATAAATATTTCATTAAAAATATGTACAAAAAAATTAAAAATTCATAAAAACACTGTAATACAAAAATAATTTATTTAAAAAATTGTATAAACACACAGTCTGTTTTGTGGAATGGATGTCTTATTGAAACTCTCTCAAAAGCATTAAATTTTTGATACTAATATTGTTTTGCTAAGCCGATTTAATAAGAACTTAGAAGTGCTTAATGACATCTTCGTGTTTTATTTTGGGCTCTAGAATTTCTATTTCATCAAGCTGTTCATTATTTTAAAATTTTTATCATCGCATTCATCATCGGGTAAAGGTTTATTTTCAATGCATTAAATACGATGTTCATTAAATCGAATATTCGTAGCAGTTCCATCAAAGTAAATGATTGTGTTTCCAAATTAAACTCTGACCTGTCTAAAGCTTTGGCTTGGGCTATGGCTAATGCTCTCAGTCTTAATCCGTCTAAATTTAAATGCCTATTTATTTCTAGAACACCTACACAAACATCTATTGTACCCAGCGCATCGAAATAAAAAAAAAGAAATCTTGGTATTATTTTTAATTCTTCCTTAATTTGGTCTGATCATGAAAATACCGCTATAGGGATAATTTTTCCGATGCCACGCGCACTAGGAAAACACAGCATCTAACACGGACTAACATACGTATCCTACTTACCTCATCCCTTCACTAATATATGGCAGCGAAGTTTTGGCAAGTTGTGATCAGATAAGTGCTAGAAAATTAATATCTGCAGACAATGGTATTCTCAGATATGTTTTTAATCTGAAGCCTTTTTCCCACATAACTCCCTTTGATAGCAAACTTTATGCAGTACGCTTTTGCGATCTCTTGAAAATAAGATCATTAATACTTTTGCACAATATTGTTTTTCCTAATATACCGTCTTACTTATTTAATCTTTTAAAATTTTCCCAATCTAGAAGAAATAACAATCTGATACAAATAAAATTTAAAAGGCTAATATCTGAATGGCAGTTTTTAATTGATGGTATTCGTCTTTGGAACTCGCTACCGTCATTCATACAATTTTTAAATAATGCAACGCATTTTAGGAAAACTATTTTCAATTTCTATAGTCAAAGTTAAAATTATATAATTTATTTAAGTTTATTTGTGTATCTTCATTTCAATAATTTTATTATATTTTTATTTATATGTATTTATATTTTCATGTTATTATTGACGCCGTTTTCTTTTCTGAAAAATGTGTAGCGTTTCTTTTACTTTTTATGAAATAGCAATTTAAAGTTTTCTTAAGACAAAAATTTTGCCTTGTAAACGATGATACAATAATTTCTAATAAACTCACTGTTTCCAAAAATTATATTGTTAATATCGATAGAAAGTTTTCAGTAAAGTTGGGCCCAACTCGTTCAGCCGGTCGTTTTAAACAAAATCCTTTGATCACACCCATTTAATTTATATGGGTTTGAACAGAGTTTTTTGCCTAAAACGAGCGGCTGAACGAGTTCGACCCCACCCTATTGAAAACTGATGAACTTTTTGGCTGTCACTCAATTTCGATAGTGTATACCGCACTTTAAACGTGTCCCAGGTCTCCAGTAACTACCCAGCAAACACTAAAGTTCAATTTGATATTGATTCGACAAAAATCATTGGAATGCGCTTTGAGAAATCTAATATTCTCTGATTAAGAGAAATAAAATAAAGTTTTCTACAAGATTATGAAAAATAGAAATATATATGAACTGAGTTCACAAGTCAAATTTTAAAAGCACGAGTATTTTTCTTTTCTTAGCTTTTCTATTAAGGTTCCAGAAATGCAACAATTTTAAGACATTGTAGTGTTACTTAGAGATTTGATTGTACATTTAGCACATTCATTGGATTTTCGAAACTTTAAAAAAGAGCTAAAAGTTGGCAAGATTTTATTCGGAAAGAATCGATCATGCGAAAATATTCCAAAGAACAAATCGAAAGTTAATTAATTAGATCCAACACGCTAGAACATAACGGCTGTTTTCGGAGGCCACTGCACCAGCTAATAATCAGTGCATAATTGATAATAACTGCTCGGCCCTTGTAGGGTTAAAAAAATTGTATGCCAATTTTTTTTCTTTCATTTGAGATTATTTAAATGTGCTAATTTTGTTTAAAAAACAGTAAAGTGTTATTGTTGTTTCAACATTTTAACGACGACGAAATTGTATGGAATTTATTAATAGTATTAAAAAAATAAAAATAAACAACAAACGTCATCTTAAATACTTAAACACACAAATAAATTCATTATCAAAATTATAACAAATGTGTAGAATAAAAACATAAATCAAATAAAAAAAATGTTGAGTCAGGTCAGTTCGGTTCAGATCAGTTCAGTTTGGCTGGAGTGAGTTGGTACAACAACAACAACAACAAGAATAACTTGAAATTTGTTTTTTAATTTATTTGAATTCTCTACACACTCACTCACTTCCCCCATTCACAAACATTTGAATGTTATAGAAATTTATCGGTGGCATAAATTAAACTCAAGCGTCTTATTTAAATATTTAAAAGATTAATAAGAGTTGATGACACATTTAAGTGACCGCTAATAAATAAATAATAATTAAATTAGAAAATATTGTTAATTAAGAGCGAGAGGGGGGGGGGGGAGAGAATTTAATCAAGAATATTATAGTTGAAAAGTATAATTATTTGAAGATAAAATTATGAATATAAATCCGATAGTCGCACATTATAACATTTATATGACGCGTTAGACATCCAAAAAAACTAAAGATTTTGATAGAATTCATTACGGTTGGAAAGCATTTATGTAATACTATTGTAGCCAGAGGTCGACTCAATCGACCGCATTCTAGATATTATTATTAAACATTTAAATAAATACACACAATAAAAACTTTCTAAATAAATCAACTTAAAACTCGCGTCTCATTTCAATGCAACAGCAAATTGAACAAACACACATGCCCAATTTGTTTATTTTTCAAGTTGAGGCTCTGCAGAAAATTTTACCAGCAGTCGGCATAGTTCATACTGACTATTGAAAGACCTGTCGAGTATTGGACAGACACAAGTGTTCCGAAGTCGACAGCAACTTCTTTTCCTGCATTCATATAAGTGAGAAATCTAAAACATTATGAAGTTTTGTGATATGATGGAAATAATAGGGATACTTTACGGCATTTCAGATATTTAGCAATTTTCAAATGTGTTTTAGACACAAACCTTTGATCAAACCCTTATAAACTAAATGGGTTTGATCAGAGTTTTAAGTACGGACTATTCTATTAAGTCTGAGGCACATAGAATCCGTCGTACGTTATACGTTGCTTTTTTCGACTGACATTAAAGTATCGTCGGAGTAGGTTGACATAATGAAAAATTTGTTGACGGACATTAAATCAGCTTGATCTTGATATTCAATGAAATTTGAAGATATTCTGGAGTTTATTTTAATTGTAATTTTGATTTAATTTATCATTTTAAATTTTTAATCGCACTATTTCCCAAAAACAAATTGAAATTGATTATTGAGGGGTATAGCTTGTTCCTATGCGCATTTCACTGTTGCTAATGCAGATCATCAGGGAACTTTATCCAAATATTTCTTCAAACAACAGGAGATATTATATTAAACTTTCATTAAAGCAAATGAAAAGTTTAAACAATATCAAAGTTGTAACAAGAACTCAATTTAGTTTTGTCACCACACAACACAAAAATCTAAATAAAAACGAAGCAAAAAAACTTATATTTGTCAAAGTGCTCAAACTTTAGTATTTTGCGTTGAGGGAGACGTACGGAATGTGACAAAGCTCATAAGAAACCCTGTATTTCAACTTAGTTGTCAGTTAAAAAAGCAACGTATAACGTACGACGGCTTCTATGTGTCCCAGCCTTTAAGTGCTCAATTAAGTTTTTTAGTTGATTTAAGATTTTTCACGTGATTAAAGAGTTTTTAAATCATTTTAAGAAACTTCAGGATTGTTTATCTAAAGTAATCCCGTTTTTCGGGTTGATTAAAGTACATTTTATTGTTATTTCTATTAAAAATTTTTAGTAAGACTCGTACTCAAAAAGCAAGTAGAAAATGCTTGAACTAAGTACGGCATTTTTCTTTCTGTGTACCTGAGTAATTTTCATATCAACCGAATGAGAATTATAACATGCATTAATATACACAATATTCGGAGTATATGACCCAATGTTGCCACTTTATGTGTAATTACACATATCACGTGTAATTTTTATTTTCATGTGTAGCCAGTCCATGTGTAATTGGCTGCATGTGTAACTCATGCGTAATTTAAATTTTTATCGTTTTTGAGCACTACTTTCTTTTATTGTGTTGATGACGACTATTATGACGAAAACTAAGGATTGGCTGCGATATTTTAATTTATTTATGAACCCGTTTTGAATTTATTTGCTTTAAATTGATAAAGTTTTTGGTTGTGATTGTCCTTTTTACACAAAACAAAACTGTGATATGTTTAAGGAGAATGATGTAGAATTGGTCTAAGGAAGATTATATATTTACAAAAGTAAAAAAAATTCCCGGAAGAAGTTGGAAAATACTAACGAAACGTCGGAAAAATATGCAAAAAATAATCTTTTATTAAATGACCTTGAAAGCCCAAATATTGAAAATATTAATCATCATCAAAAAAAACTTTGGAATTTCACCAAAAAGAAGAAGCATGTGTAATTCCTAATTTTATGTGTAATTTTGGCATGATACATGTGTAATTCAAAATTTCGTTGGTGGCAACACTGATATGACAACGATTTTTATTTAAAAATCTGCATGTGGTTATGATGCCAATACTCAATTAATGATACTTTGCAGGTAATGCCAAGGGAATTACTTAAAAGTGGCTTTTATTTTTTTTGCTGGGCTGTACGTTACTTCAGTTAAAGATTTCGAAGGCACAAATTAATATGTAGACCCAAGGCTGCTGCACTGTATCATGGCTTTCCATATTACAAAGGAAGCAGACTTTAGAAGAACTTCAACGAACCTTATTATTTCAAAAATATTCTATAAGCTATAAACACATTCACTACAGCAGGCTACCGACTACAACCTGTCAAAAATAGAATACATGTGTTTATATGAAAATGATTATTTTCACGACTGGACGGCTACACGACTGCAGGTTGTTGTCCATGCTACTTTTGTCGTGTAGTCAAATTAAACTAATTTCTATTTTTGTTGGCTACGAAACAAAAAAAGAGTTGACAATACGAGGATAACAAAATATGTAAAGCAAATTATTTCCAAGAAATATTTTTTTTAATGTAAAACAAAATAAAATGCAGTTCTTTTTCTGGTATTAACTTTTTGTGTAAAAATAATTTATGCATAAAAATAAGAGCATTGAAATTCTTGCATATTGAATCAATACATACTCTGTCTGTTCATCTTTTTATAAAATCTTAAAATTTCAATGAAGAAATAAAAAGGTCACTGAGTCAATTATATAGCGATAATCGCGAAAATGCGCGATATTTTTCAATATTTAGAAAATGCTGTAAACTCTTCTGAAACGAACTGCAAGTGCAAGGAATGTGAAAAACTAACAAAAAACTGCAAAAATGACGAAAATTCACAATAACTTTTAATCATTGGGGGAAAAAAAAGGTTTAATATCATTTAAAAGTCGATAAAACAATAAAATATAGATAATGTCGTCCACATTACTACAAAAAAAACGCGAAGTCCGCGAAAAGTTGCAATGTTTTGAAAAAACCATAAAATCTTCTAAAAAGACATTAAAATGTATGGAATGTGAATGTATATCACCTCCATTTAGTAAGTTTTATTCCATTTTCAATATTTTTTAACTTTTCGCCGTTTTTAGCTATTTTTGCGGTATAAGTGATTTTTTGTCATTGCATTGAGTTGTACTTTAAAAAAAAACGCAACTTTAAAAAAAGCAAAAAAATTTAAAGTGGCACCTCTGAAATATCAATGAATCAGCTCCTTACTGTGTAGCTGTCGTTTTCGCTGGCAACAAGGCGACATTTGTAGTCATGTAGCCATGTAGCCTGCTGTCGTGAATGTGTTTATAGCTATACATGAAAAGTTCTGCATTTGCCAAAATGTAGACTTATTTCATTAAAAATTCCTTTTACTTCAAAATTTGTAGGCAATTTATGGTCAACATCGGTTACAGCTGCCAAACTTATCAAATGTTTGAGGTACATATATTGACAAATTCGGTCACAATATCTGACCAAACAAATCAACAATCTACTGATTTAATTTATTTTCAAATAAATTCCTTTTATGGAGAAACATTTTTTCGTTTAGTTTTTCAAATTGTTTTCAAATATAATCGCACATACATACATTTATGAAGTTTCGTTGTGCGACTATTCATCAACTCGATAACAATTAAAATCATTTCACAACATTTATGGTTTTTGTTAACAATATCAATAGTTTGTAATTGATTTGTCAGAACAGTTGGTAAAAAATAAATAAATAAATACAAAAAATAAAGCAGCTACTTAGAAAAATTAAACTTTATTACGGACACTTAAAGAGAGCAAAACAAAAACAACAAGCCACAATTAAATAAATGTTTAGAGAGAAAAACAAAAACGAAAAAAAAAACAACCAAGTCAAGGTCTATAGGCCATTTTAGGTTAAAATGGCTGGCTAGCAGCTAAATTTTAAAATATTTTTTTTTGCCAGTGGTAACAGAAAACTACTTTTTTCAAGCAAAGTTTTTAGCTATTTTGTTTTTCATTTAATTTTATTTTTTTAATTTTCTAACACTGTAAAACAACAACAATAAACCTGTTGGGAATTACAAGCAAAAAAATCGTATATAAATATAAATAAGCTACAATTGCTGATGACAATTAAAGAATGAGTTGAAAAAAATGTTTTTGAAATTATTTAAAATGAAATATATTTAAAAAACAAAATTAATTAATTAAAAAAAAAAAATAAAACAGAAACTTACCCTTTTACAGAATTTAGTCCCAACGAACTATCCACAATATTAAACCAAATTTTTACCACATACACACACTCTTCTCCTTAGAATCAGTATTTTTATTTTATTTTTTTTACACATATATTTTGCGCAAGTAGGCACCACTTTAACTCCAAATTTTATTTTCTGTTAATATATTTTTTTTTCATATGCCATTTTGGCACAATTGCCTTCAAACTATTCTGAAAAGATTTTTTAGCAAAAAAAAAACTATTGCTTACAAATTTGCTACTACATTCAAAGCCATTAAATTATTTATTTATTTACTTTATTATTTTTATTTTATTTAATTTTATTTTTTTGTCAAACACTATTGAACAGATCTTTGATTTATTTGAGATAAAAGAAAAACAATTATTTCAATTTAAAATTGCAAAACAACAAAAAAACCTTTTTTGGTATTTTTTTTTTGTCAACAATCAAACACGATCAACAACCACATACAATAATGGCTATAAAAAATTATTTAAAAAAAGATTAGGTTTAACAAGCACCAACATTTTGTTTTCTTTACCATACTTGTGTTTAAAAAAATAATTTGAACTATTATCTTTTTTCAATATATTTTTTATAACGATGTCACGTTACGTTAATAATTGCCATAAGTTTGATTCGATTTTATTTTATTTTTTTCTTTCAATTACTACTTAAATTTGATTTTATTTAATTAACTGCTAACTCCCAGCTCTGTGCTGAGGCCGGCTTAGATATTAGAAGAAGAAGCATAACCACAGTTGTCAGTTTGAGTTCGTTCATAAATTGAACTGCAGAAAATGGTGGACGTTGATTGGTTAAATTTTGAAAAAAGAAACAAAAACTGATAGCACAGGGTATCGATCACTAAATTTGTAGCACGAAGAGCGTTACAAGTCGAAATTTAAAGAATGATGAGCACCCCTTAGCGTCAAAATATCGCAAGCGACAAAATTTAAAATTTTTTTAATATGATTTTTTTCATCATTATTATTATTTTAAAACATGTACACATAAATTGTCTTAATTAAAAATAGATCAACAATTTCCACACTTAAACAATTTCTTACTATCGCCGCTTCCTCAAAAATTTTTCTTTCAATAAAAAATAAAAACAAGTTTTGGAAAAATTTTCACTTACGATAGTTTTCTTCATTCTTAACCAAAAAATCAAGATTTTTGAGATATGACTCTTTAAGAAGTGAATTTAAAGTTTTTAATTTCAATGGAAAACTAAAAAAATATTCTTCCCTCAAGAGGTGAATAAGCGAGATATTTGTATAAATTTTTTACACAAAATAAAACACGATACAAAGAATAATTCTGCATTCTTAACCAGAAAATTACGATTTTTGAGATATGACTGTTGCAATCAACGAGCAATATTTTGGCACAACTCGCGAACGATTTGTCCTAATTGTTAAAATAAAAAAATTCAAATATCCATATTCAAATTGCCTGCAGGCTCAACTAACATGATTCCTTCACATGATCTTCGAGTTATTTATTTATTGAGTTGTAATAAAAAACAAACAAAAAAATATTAGCAAAATTTTATTTGGGTTTTTCAAAAATTCTCAAAAAACAACAAGAATGTTGTTCTTACTATATATAAAAATTAAAACATGTGTTACGAATAAAACAAGTCATATTTCATTAAAATCGATGCACAAGTTTTGATTTTATTCCCAACACAATTTATAAATATTGCGAGAATGTATGAAAGGCGCAATTTTTTTTGTGAATTCCATCCATTAAATTGTAAATAAAATCAAAACTTGTGCATCGATTTTAATGAAATATAACTGGTTCTATTTGCAACATATTCAGCTTTCAACTTGATTTTTTATGATTTTTTTTTTTAAATTTTGCATCATTTTTTTTAAACTAAATATCTACGAAATCATATATCGATTAAAAACCGATAATACTTCGATTTGAAGGGAATTTGAAAGCGGATTTTTAATTTTTTTTTATTTAACGTTGAAAGGAATTGTTTGACTTCAATTCAAATCTGAGTTGTTTTTTAATTTTTTTTTCGAAAAATTTATATTGATTTATTAAGCAAATAATATTGGAACAATTTATTTATCAGACTAGCAGATCGGACGAACCATTGTCGAATACTGTTAGAAATTTTTTATAAAAACTCCAAGAGTCAATTGAAAAAATTGTTTCGACTAAAATTGTCTCAAACAAGTTTGGCAAAGAATTTTATTTTTTATTTTTAAAGTTTTTGTATGGAAAAATAAACGAAAATTTTATTTAACCAAATCGGACGAAACGTTGTGGAGTTCTGTTAATATAGGCCGTAAAAGCTTCCTAATTTTTTATAAGAACTCCTAAGTCAATTAAAAAAAATTTATCTCATAAAATTGACTAAAAAAAAATTAGCAAAAAAAATTATTTTTTCATTTTTAAAATTTCTGTGGAAAAAATTTAAAGAAATAAAATTTTCATTTTATTTCAATGAGAAAATGAATAAATTTATGATCATTACAATCAATTATCAGTATTTTTTAAATCGCACTGGTCTTGTTAGTGACACCGGATCATCGATCTCATTCTTGACAGAGACAAATCGAAACAAATCTCATGGCACGAACAAACCTCTCAGGTTTTCTAAATTCACTGTTCCAAACTCTTAAAAGTGCGGATACAGGTGTAGTATATACTGTCCCAATTTCCAAAGGGTCATTTCCATTGCTAGCTGGTGGACGATCTTTCAAGCGGTGGACATCTACGCCACTTTCCTTTGTATTTGCAATGTTTGAAAATCCTTCTTTTCCAACATGAGAATTCATGCAGTGTGTGACAGACAGGCCTTAGCTAACGATAAGGAGTTGGTTTTTATGGACAATTTTTTTGGCATCTCACCCGAACAAGGTAAGATTGGATTGCCTGAGAGCGGAGTCATTTCATCGTTAGAAAACTTTGAAAGCAAAAAAATGCACAGAACTCAGCATTCGCGTGACACTATTCAGTGTAGTTACTAAGGAACTCCAGCAAGATCCAGCAACCAAGAGGCAGCGTGGAAATTTTCAAGCGGTTCCTGCATGCCTTTTTAATAAATTAGTGTCACCACATTAATTCAAAATCTTCCAACCAACTTCAACTTCAAAAAATTTATCTATTTATTTTGAATCAATTATGGGAAACGTTTGTTCTACGGCATTACTTAAGATGTCCAAGAAACGTCAATTTTTGATTGTCTTACACAGGCCGATAAATTGGACGAACCTCAAACCAACCCAGTATCTGCCAGTGTGAGCATTTTTTCCAACATTATTCAGGCCAATGGAGCAACATAAATTAAAAAAAAAAAAACAAATTAACGGCAGACAAGTTCGTCAAAAAAAAAATTTGGTCCCACTTATTTTCCTGTGTGAATAAATTATAAATTATAGAAAAACATGATTTATGTTACAAAAAAAATTTAATTTATAAATAATTTTAAAAAATTAATCTTCCTCACTCTGCTTTAAAAAGACCGTGTTATAAATTTTAATTATTCGTTAAACAACCCTGCTTGTTTTTTTTTTACATTAACAACCACAGAGTTGCATTTCACATTAACGGTTGCTTATATAGCAGTAAGAAAAAAAAACTTATGACAATTATTAAAACACGTTGCGTTGAAAATTCAAATATTTTTTTTTTTTTTTTTAACATACAAAAAATTCAAAAACTTTTTTTGAAGTTAAAAAAATTGATAAGCCTAAACAGGCGCGTTCAAAAGATCTTTTCAATAGTATGATATTTTAACCATTTTAAGGGTTTTTACCGCATCAAAAATAAAACGGGTTAGAGAAGTAGCAAACTGTTAGCAATTGTACTTGAGAGAGCAAAAGCAATTTTAAAGCCATTTTGGATTTTTCAATTTTTAAAAATCTTTTCATTAGTTAAAGGGCCGGGGTTTTAATTAATAGACTAATTTAGCCCAGTGGTACAAGTATAACGACTTCTGCAAAAAACCAGCCGATCACTAAGTGCGTAATTTAATGGTTAGACATTTTGCTAGTGGTGACAGTAGCAGTTGACGTCGTTGTAGCTGAAGTGGTAGTATCTCCATTAAAAGCTGCCGTGCTATAAGTTGTCGTTGAGGTCGTCGCCGTCGTTGCTGTTGTGTTCGTTGCAACACCGTTAACCCTGCGTACAGACAATTAAGCGAGAGAGAGAGAAAGAGAGAATTTGACATTTTTTAATACTATTTTTTTATTATTTTGTTGGTTTGTTTTTTTAAGAAAGTTTTGTTTAATTTACTTTTTTTTGCTTTTTATTTTTGAATTGGCTTGTGTTTTGTTGTTGGATTTGAGAAGAGTTTCGGGTCATTTTTTTATATTTTATATATTTTTTTGTTGGTAGGTTTTTGAATTTTTTGAATATCTTATTTTTTTTGATTTTTAGAAAATTTACGATTTCTATTTCTTGCTAGATGTTGTTTAAATATTTAATTTAATATTAATAGCAAAACAGTTTATTTTTGAGGTGCATTAAAAAAAACTTTGTTATTAGTTGTACAACTTTGAGTCGGGTGTCTATATTTGGAAGGCTTTAGCGCTGGTAAAAGTCGAATTGTTTTATACGCTTCCATATGCGTTCGTTCGTCACTGTCCCAGCAAAAAAGTTGATAATGACTTTTATTACCAACAACATACTTTTTCACACAAACTACGTACCGTCTGCATTACTTTGCAGTAGTTATGTAACTACTTACTAGTAAATAAAAAAGAAAATTATTCTCCCTTATTCCATAAATATTTGTCAACGTCACATCTAGGCAAAACCAAAAAATAAATTCTTCTTCATTCGTTGTCGACAACAGTTGACTACTTTTAACATTCTCTTTAACATTCTTTTAACATTCTCTTGCTATTTTGTAGGCTTTAGACAACAGCAAGAGACAGTTAATAGTAATAAATAGTTACCGAAAGCGAGTGGAGAACTAATTTTTTTGGTTGTCTTGATGTGACATTGACAAATAGTTACGGAATAAGGGGGATTAGCTGATTGGCGGCTTCTGGCAAAGCAAAATGATTTATTTTTTTTAGAACAAACACAAGCCGCGAAGCTATTTTAGCTCCTTCATTGTTTGTGCTCGTACAAATAAATTGTATTTGATAAAAATTTGTATTTGATATTTTCGCTGTTTTCTAATAAAACATTTTTTTTTTAATTTTAGGCCATCTTTCATCTAAACAATTATTTACGTTAAAGCCTCTCGAGAACGCCAAACAGCAAAGTTGTACACCCAATATTTAAGTGGTTGTTTCGTATTTAAATTTCTGATTATTTTTTGTTGAAAAAAAAATATATTCGTTTATAAAATTAAATATCTTTTTATATATAAATGGAGTAAAAAAAACTTATACATATAATTTATCTTAATAGAGAATTAGTTGCATATATTGTTGTTGTAGTTGTTGATGTGGTTGTTGTTGTAGTTGTTGGTTTTCATATATATTTTTTTCAAATATTCAAAAAAAAATTAAATTTTTATTATTTATAGTTTTTAATTAAAATAGTATTTTCTATTTAAAGCTAAAATCGTTTCAAAATAGTAGTAGTTACAGTGGCTAACACATGGGCGGTCATGGTTTTGGGAGCACAAGAAAAACTCAATGACAGACAAATAGAACTCGTTCGTGGTATTCACATTCTGCCTGATATCTGGGTTGCTTTGCTCTTTTCATGTAGCGTGTCTATTTCTATTTTTATTGAAAATTAAACTGTCAAAGTAAAATTCACATTTGATGGCAGTGATGACATCGTGATGGGCAGCACGTATTTTAACAACACGCTATTTAAAGAACAAAACAACATCGACTTGAGCAGTTGATGTGCGCACATAAAATTGTTCGCTGTGCAAACAAAGCAATGACTCGTCCAGACGGTGTGTAATGGTTGTTTGGTTTAGTAATAGTATCAGTAGTTTGTATTAGTAGTAGTACATACATACATAGTTGTATTATATAGTAGGTTCAAAAAGATTGCTGGTTTTGCACTTTTATTTCAATTTTAAATGTTGGAATGTTGGAATTAGTTTGTTATTTTGTTTTTTTCTCATGTATTTTATTTTATGGCAGCTTTTTTTAAAATGGGTGCAGTTTGTTGTTGGTTTTTGTTACTGTTGGTTGTTTGTAGTAAAAGTAATTTTTTCTTGTAAAGCTGTAATAATTGGTAGTTTAATTGTAGTTGTTGTAGTATTAGTTGTAGTTGTTAATAATAGTAATTATTTAATCCGGTTAAGTTTGATTTATTATTAAAACTTTCAGCTAATTTTTTTTAAGGATTAAAATGTTGCTTTTGTAAATTGGAGTTAAATGGCGGTATTTCTTTTAAATGAGGCTTGAGGAGGCATGTTTGTTTTGTGGTAAAATTTTGTAAATTGCAAATATTGTTGTTTTGTTTTATGGCTTAAGTGGAGAGATTGTGTTTTTATTCATAGATCCTCAGGATTTTTTTTACTTTTTTTCGTTTTTAATAGAATCTGTTAAATATACTTACGAAATGCTTTTAAATAATTTAAATAAATGTAAATAAATGTATTCAGATACAAGTAAACTACTAAGGAACACTAAACACTAAAAAAACATGCAAACAAAAATAAATTCATTTGGGGAAAAAACTTGTCTACAAATTTAATTTCATTCAATAAAACAAAGAAAATGAAATATATTGTCCTACAGAAAATTCAAAACACATAATAATTTCTAGCAACCCATATTTGAAAATTAAATTAATAAAATTCTCTATTTATATTGTTCGGCAAAGGAAATTTTTATAAATCTGCAAATTTGTGTTAATTACAGGAAAATTTAATGAAAAATTTATGTAAAAATCATATGAATTGTTAAAGTTAAGAAACACGTTAATTAACGAAAATTTCCCTTAAAAGGATATTTTCATTTGCTGGGATATTTTCAAAAATTACTCAACTTTGGAATAAATCATAAATTTAAAAAATTTTGATTGATATAACTGGAATATAAAATTTCCTTGATGAGATATTTTAAAGGAATTTTATCATCAGAATTATGTCATTTTAATATTTAAAAACCTCCATCAATATAGAAATTTTAAAAATATTTTTTTTTTCGAAAAACTTGCTCTCAAGGGAATTTCCCACAAAAATAAAAACATTTCTGCGAAAAATATGGTAATGGTACAAATGTCTTTAAAGAAGCAAAAATGCAACAAATTAAAAAAATATTTTTAGTCATGCTCAGAGAAATTTACCATTTCCCTTAAATGGAAATTTTTTTATGTTTTAAAGTTTAAAAATTTCCCAGAATAATGTTAGTCGCCTAAAAATTGTCATCAAAATAATTATGACTAAGAATTATGTATATCGTTGGCTTAATGTAGAACGGACGTATGTATATGATTTTTTTTTAAATTGTGATTCTAAGCTTTTGTTGTGTATTTGGAAGTGTAATACCTTTCTCCTTTCTCTATTAAGCCCACGATATGTATTTCAATTCAAAGATATTTTTTTTTAAATTCAGTCTTAAGTGCGTTGATTTAATTTTATATTGAGTTAAATAATCATAACATTTCATTAACAAATACGAGTATATTTATTTGAAAAAATTCCCCTTAAATGGGTTTTTATTAAGCAAATTAAAGGCTCATAAAAAATGTATTTAAATATTTAATTATTATTACTTTAAAGTAAAATCTCCGGTGGAAAAGAATAGCAAAACATTGGCAGATATGTAATGCTTATTATAAAAAAAGTGTCATAAATTCCTTTAATTTAAAATAATTTTTCATTGAAGACAAATTTTTTAATTGACTGTAAAAATTTTCTTAAATTGGCATAGGGTGAAATTTCCAATACAAAATTTAACAGTTGGCAGAGAGTTATTCAACCTGTCATAAATATAGTAAAAATTAAAAAATATATATTAAACGAAATATCCCTTAAAACTTAAATTTTTATTTTATATTATTTATTGTACAAATTTTTTTTTATTTGCTTTAATTTTACATAGGATATCATAAAAGTATGAAATATTGATTTATATAACTACAAAGTAAAATTTCCCTTGAAGGGAAATTTTTTAAATTAAGGGAAATTTGAAAAATTTTAGCAGAATTTATGTTGAGCTTATTGAAATTGCTTATAAAAATCACTCACTCAAAAAAAAATTCCCTTTTTGCTTTGTAGTTTCAAATAACCAAAATGATTTGACCTTAAAGAGAATATTTTATTTAAGTCAATAATATGATTTCGAATTAGGGTTGCCAGAAGGGCCTGATTTGGCCTGATTGTCAAGTTTTTTAATGCGCGTCAAGTGTCAAGTGAAAAAGTGATTTGTCAAGCTTTTTTGTAAGTTATTTTTTTTCTCAAATTTATTCTAGCTATGTAATAATACTTAAAAAAAGTATGTGTATATTTCTAAAAAACAAATCTAAATCCCATATTTTTATTTTTTTCTGCAATTATAGTTTAAAAAATAACTATAACTTTCTGTACAATTATTATAAAAGTGCCAACACTGATATTTACCCTATTACTCAACACTAGTAAATTGACAACATTGAACCAGAGAAGCAAGTCGTGGACTTTTCGTCGGCGGCGGCGGCGATTCGGCTTGAGCAGGGGTTTTACCGGCGCGCCATCCTTCTATCAGCTTAGCCGACTTGATATACCCATGGTGGAATAATACAGGCGGTTTTTCATTGTTTTTTTTTAATAAAACTTATGTGTTTGAAGAATTGTCAAGTTATTTATGAAAATTATTATTTATTTATTTATTATAGACTAGCTAAAAACTCTCAGCAAAATTGTTTTTACGAGTAAAAGTTGAAATTCAATTCGTATTTTCCCAATAATAATTATCCAGAAGTTCTTCTTTAAAAACTAAAAATCTCTTTTATATATTTAGTATGAGTGTTTTTATTTGTCAAGTTTTTTTTTCAAAATCAAGTTTTTTCTGGTCAATGTCAAGCTTTTTGACAAATTAGATCTGGCAAGCCTATTTCGAATACAATATTTTATTTTTAATTTAATTGGACAGAAATAAAAAATCAATTAGAAAACAATTGTAAAAAAATGGAAATAGTTTGCATATTGCTTACGATTTTATTTTTTGAAATAAAAATTTTTCAATTTATTTTAAATCTGTTTTCCGACAATCTTTGGATTATCTCTTTTGTTTTCTTTTTTCTTTTGTAAAGCACTTTTGTGGTCTCTGTCTTCCAATGAACATAACATTCATACAAACATACATTTGTATGTACAATATTTATGTATTTAGATTTGTTTTATTACCCATTTTAAGCAATCTTTGTTTAGGTAATAAAAATCCCCAATTGCAAAAAAAGAAAAACAATCAAAGTTTGACCAAAATATTTATTAACTAAAACAAATGACAATTAGATTTTAAGAAACACACGCACACTTGGACTATTTTCGTTTTGAATAAAACCTGAATTCCCAAATCTCATAATAATACTTGTGAAAGACACACGAAACATTAAAAACAATAAGAGAACAAGACAACTATAGAGGTTCCTACTTTGATAACAATCACCTACAGTTAACAATTGCAAAGCATCTGAGGGAAAACAAAATATAGTTAGAAACGTGTTACACATTGAAATGTTTTGTTTTCCAAAGATCAATTTGTGTATTTCCTTAATATTTCCCCATTGGGGGTTCTTTTAGCAGTAGTTGTAGTTAGGGTGAACACATTTTGTCTGGGTTAGTAGTAATAGAAAATAATGGTCTTCTTGAAACACGCCCTTACCCACCCAATCATGCACAAGCATGCAATCTAGCAATTACACTTTTCAAATCTCTTAGCTAAGCCAACCCCACTCTTTGTGTTGGTATGTATATTAAAATGCAAAAAGGATATTATACTCTGGTTTATGTATGCACATTTTATATTAAAATTTATTAAACTCTTTTAAGCAAACAGTTTACACACATCCACACATTAAATCTCCAATAAAACATGGTTATTTCCAACGCAAAACAAAAAAAGAAAAAATAAATGTTCGTATGAATATTTGTGAAAAAATTACAAAAATTCTGTTTGTTTATAGTAATTTTCATATCTGAGGTTTAAAATCTATTTGAATAATGTACGTTTAGTTATGTCTGTGTTGATATGTATGTGAAACCTCCTTGTATGTGAAACCATATTCGCCATACAATTTGAATATTGTACCCGTGTTCTGTAAATCCCGCGTCGAGAAACTTTTCGATTGAAATGTGTGTGAAATGAAACAAAATGCCAAACATCTGTTTTTTTTCACCAAACTGTGTCTGCAATTTTTGTGGCCAATAACAGCTGTCACGTAAGCAAATTACTCGCCAATTTACAGAAAAAGTGTGTCTGCAAAATTTTTGTGAGAAAAGCTGCCGCTTTCAACTGCCAAATATACTCGAGAACAAAAACGCTGTGAGATAAAATTGTAAAAATACAAAACATATTCAAAATGGAAAATGTTATGAATAATAATACGGAAGGAAAATAATTTATCCACTGTTAAGTTATTTTATAATTTTAGAAAAATATACATACGAATTCCTACGAATATTTTGTAAACAACAAACATTAAATTCGCACCAAACATAATTTTGTAAAGCCGACGGTTGTACTTTTGCCGCCATCGTTGAAATTTTTTCAATGTTAGTAGATTTTGGTCGCCGTCAACGATATTTGTGACTAGCGTTCTCAACGTATAAAATTTTACTTCAGCTTGGAGTGTATACAATCACATTTCTAACGTAACGACTTAAACTCTACCGATAGTTTTCCACATGAGTTACAGGCACACTTTTTTCTCACTTTTCGAGAAACGTTGGAATATTTTGTTTCACATCTTATCGACGCGAGAAATTCTCGCCAAAGTTACGCAATATGGGTACTGGCAAACCCTTCTATCATATAATACCAGACACAACATATTCCAATTCCAAATTCTTTTGCAGCAGTTGATACAACCCTGCCTACTAATAGGAGCCAGTTACCACTTTACTTTATTGTACAAAGAAAATGTCGGGCTGTTTCAACTTTGCCAAATACCCTCCTGTATGAAGAAATAAATTTAAGCATGATGTACAAAAAATTATGCTATTAAATAATCATGAGAAGATATTTCCTTTTTTGGGATTTTTTTAACTTAAAAATAGCACTTTAAATATGCAACTGCAAAAATTTTTATGCAAGTGTAATAAGATTCTCCCCTGGGAGAAATATTTTTTAAAACACTTTAATTTTGTTAAAACTCCTTTGGAGGGATTACTGTTTAAACTAAGGAAATTTTAATTCTTATATTATTTTCATAACAAATATATATATATATATATAAATATATATAGTGTAGTATAGCAGGAAAAAAACTTATGAAACAAAAATTTCCCTTTTAAGAAAATTTCCTTTTACGGAAAATTTATTTTATATAGATTTTTTCAAATTTCCAAAGCATTAGGCCTGCAAATTGTTATTTTACAAAAACTTCCCTTACAGAAATTTCTTTATACAAGGGAAATTTTCAAAACATTGCAAAATTTGCCAAAACCAAGTCATACATACGTAAAATAAAAAATAAAAAAATTTTGTTTTACTAAAAGTTTTCTCTAAAGGAGATTTCCTTTAAAGGCAAAATTTTTAACGATGTTTTTTCTTCGCAAATTTCCAAAAAATTTCCTTTTGAATTAAAAATATTACTTATAAACTGCATTCGGCTCTATAAATTCTAATTTTAAGGGAAATTTATTTTGTAACAAGTTTTTGCAAATTTAAAAAAGCTCTGCAAATTTTTATTTTATACAAGGGAAATTTTCAAAACATTGCAAAATTTGCCAAAACTAAGTCATAGGTGCGCAAAATAAAATACTAAAAATTTGAATTACAAAAGGTTAATTTTTAAGGAAATTTCCTCTAAAGGAAAATCTTTTTACAATTTTTTTTCAAATTTCTAAAAATAACATTTTAAATTAGCAATATTACTTACGAGCTGCTTTAGGCTCTACTAATTTTTATTTTATAAGAATTTCCCTTACAAAAAAATGTTTTTCTGTACGAGGGAAATATTCAAACAATGCGAAATTTGCCAAAACAAAGTAATTTGTATAGCTAAGCATTAAAATTTTTTAAAAACTGTGTAAGACGAAAATTTATTTTTTGGGAACTTTTTTAAATTCAGAAATATTTGCAAAATGTTTACCAAATTGTATTATAATTTGTATATATTTATTTATGAACTGCAAAAACGAAATAATTCGTGTGGGAGAAATCTCCTTACAGGAAAATTTTCCAAACAGCTATAAAATTTTGTTAAAAAAAATATTGTATAAAACAATGTGAAAACAAAAAATTCGTTGTACAGGTAAGATTTTTTTTGCAAAAACATCGAGCTTTTGCAAGAATAGTCATAGCTAAAAAAATTATATATTTAAGTTAATAATGCAGAATCAATGGTCGTATCGTGCTTTATCCTGTGTAGAATTTTCATACAAATATCTTGTGTATTCACTTCTTGAGAGGAGCGTATTTGCTTACGTTTCCATTCAGGTGTGAATAAATTGAAAACTTTAAGACTCGTTTCCTGAGGATCGAGTTTTTTTTGCCGCAAATGCTCAATATGTAAAATACTATAGAAATCCTGTTATTGTTATTGATAGAAAAAAAACACCTCGAAAGGATATTCCAAAAAAATATACCAGTATGTTTTACATTCTACTTTGAAGTGGAATTCCGTTGAAATCACTTCAGTTTAAATTTTTGATGATTTGCTTTCTACTTTTTCCAGTTGAATTTCAATATTCAATACAAATATACATACTCCTCGTATACTTTTCCAGAACATCAAATATGAAAAGTATACTTTTCAAATTTCAATTTAATTTTGTAGAACATGACTGATAAACATAGTTTTATGTATAAGTTCCTTTTATTAAGAATTGAATTTAAATGTGAATTTCTGGGCTGGCTGCTTGTAGTGTATTTTCCAAAACTACTAAAACGAATATCCGAATATCTTCGTAATTCAAATCAGTTTTGTATCTTTTCGAATACAAACTCAGTAAACTGCAAAGTTTTTATCAACAATCATTATGGAATCATTGTTTCGGTACCTCGGGCTATTTGGAACGGTGGAAACGAAAAAAAAACATTATGATGTATTTTTAACCGAGAATATTTTATGAATATTTATTTAGTTTCAATCATGTTTGTTTTATAACAAAAAGTTACAATGATTGTATTTGAACACAATTTTGTACTATTAATGCCGTACACTCAGCAAAAATAATATTATTCATGGTATTGTGAAAAAAAAGATAGAACTTATGTTGGCTTTCGAAACCCCTAATTTGCCAAAGAAAAGTCCTTTAAACATTTTTTTCAAAATACTTTCTTTCTACTGTTAAACAAATTACAAAAATCTTAGTTTATTGCTGGTGCTTGCATGATGCTGTTTTTTACATTTTGTTATTTTGTTTTAAGTGCTTTCATCGTATGCATACGATACAACAAACAATGTCCTTTTTAAAATCTATCGACATCTATATATTTACGCTTATCCTGGGATTACATATACTTATAAAAAACAACATGGAATTAATTTAAATATAAATACATAACTATGCACATAAATATTTCTATCTACACAAATGAATATAAAAAGAAAAATATTTTGTAATACACAAACTATTAGGAAGAGAAGAGCAATATAAATGCAATTTAATTGACTATTTTCACTAAACAAACTATACATGAGATGATGTTTTGTAAAAAAGGATAATTGTAAATGAAAATGGGATTTAATGAAAAATAAGCAAAACGTTCTCACAGAAGTGTATTTCATTTAGGGTCATAAATTCACTTAAGGACACATACAAATCAAGATAAATTTTTTCTGTTATTAAAATAAATATGCTAGACAATTAATACAACACACTTTGGTGTTTTACGAATTAAAAAAAAATAAATTAAAAACATTTTGTGACAGGTATGCAATGTTTGTCAAAATTAGATATTGAAATTGCTATAAGTACGATACATGAAATATTAAAACGCTTTTGTATTTAAGAGATCAAGTTGCAAATTAAATAAAAACAATGAAATACAAAAACGCTTTTGTATTTAAGAGATCAAGTTGCAAATTAAATAAAAACAATATCCTTTTAAAAAAAATCCTTCAAGAAAATTTAGTAAAGCTTATTAATATTTAATACACAGATGTGCACTCAAAGGATATAGAGTTGAAGTAAACTTTAAATGAATTTAGCAAGCTTACAAAAAAAATTATGAAACAAAGCAACGAAGAAATTTTGATAACAACATCCTTTTCATTTATAAAATATCCCACCGACAAAAAATTGTCTATTGATATATTTTATAAATAAAAAAAAATACTTTTTAGATTTATATTTCTGCAAAAGGGGAAATTTAGATTTTCTAACAAACGACTTTTAATGATGCAGCAATTTTTAAATTTACTGGATTGTGGAAAATATTTCCCTTTAAGGAAAATTTTTATTTTAATGATTTTTTCGAAAATATTTTATTTCTAATGATAAATATTTAATAATATTGTAAATATTCCGTAGTAAAAAAATAATCCCTAAAGGGAAATTTTTATCAAACATATATTTTTATAAATTTTCGTAGCTTTGTAATAGTGGCATGATTTTAAAAACAAAATTGTTAAAATTGCAAAAATATCCCTTATATAAAAAATTCCCTGCGAGGGTTTTTTTTTATTTCAAAATAAGTGCAACAGAACTGTTTCTCAGTGTTAAATTATTAAGTTAAAATTTCTCAAAAATTCCTTTGGAAAAAATTTCCCGCTTCATTACTATTTTATTTCATTGCTATTTAATTTTAGTTCTAAAAACAAGAAATAGTTTTCTTATCACTGTCATTTTCATGATTAGTCTCCCAAGCACAATTACAAGCCTGACAAAACATTCCAAAGTGAAGAACTTTTGCTTGTGAAATCCTTTATGTGTAATTTTTCTCTTTTCTATTTCACAAAATTGAACTTTTATCATAATCACTATTTTCTCCAGCCTTTTGTTGTCATCTTGGAGAGCAGCCTCTTTCATGTTGGAGTTTGTTTCTTGCTTTTTTTTGTAGAGTACATTTAAATTTTGCAAATACTTTAAGGGGTCCCAAATGAGGCGTATTCAAAATAGTCTTTACAGGATAAATATTTTTTTTGGTTGTTTGCTGTGCAGGCAAAAAAGAAATAGCAGCAATAACTTTAAACGACTTTATTTTGGCTATAAAGTTGTAGGCTTCTTTTTAGTTGATATCTGCCTTTCATTCTTTTTTTTTTTTCTTTTTGCATTTTGTCATTGTTTTGGTTCAATAGGTTGAGGTGTTTTGGTTTCTGTTTCTGTTTTTTTTATCCCTGTTTCGCCGCCAAGCCATTGTCTGTCTGCAGTATGACAGAAAAGCAGAACAACTTAATGAAAAACTTTAGCATTGAGAAAACACATTTTCCTTTGAACAATAGTGTCATAGACAATTTGCTTTTACATCCTACATTTTTCATTTTTTCTTATTATATTTTTTTCCTCGCTTTTATTTTGGCTGATGCCACAAAGAAATGCATTTTTCTGAAGTATTGAAATATTTCCCTTAATTGATATTTTTTAATATTTTTTTTTTAGTTTCTCCAATGAAATTGAAGAGGTCGGAGATTTTCTGTTTCAGAGAGAAATTTTAATTGAAGTTGAGTTGTTGGACTGATGTGAAATGAATGCAGTCAGAATGAATTAAAACTGACATAGTTTCACTTCTCAATATTAACATAAAGGGTGATTTTTTAGCAACATTCTTTTTGACAACACTGTTTTTGGGCAGCTCAGCTGTTTTCGGGCAACATGTTACTGTCAAACATGTTCAGTTTGGTCCAAGAATCGACTTACAAACGAACAACGCTTGCAGATTTGTGCTTATTGTGCTTGGCGTTTTTGTGGCGAAAGTCGGACGTTTTTAAAAAATGGTACCGTAGTTGACAAAAACGCCAATATATACGACACAAACTGTCGTTAAAACAGTAAAGTGTTTGGCGTATTTGTGTGTCAAAAGTTTATAAAATTGTCGTTAAGAATTTTCATCACGACATAATTCAATTTAATTTGAATTAATTATTTATAAACAACTGTTTCTTCGATTTTTTGCAACAGGTTGTTTTATAAACACTTTTTTTCTCTTTACAAAATTTTTACGGTCGAAAACTTTACACGGTAACATAAGATTTTAAATTCTACAGCAACTGCGACAGTTGTCGTAATGCGACTACGCCAATCACAATAAGGGCGATTATGGAATTTTATTATGAAAATTCATGATCGGTTAAGAAAGTGCATCGTGTAGTTCTTTCAATTTATGGTCAATTTGGGCGACCTTCTGAGACGGCTATTCGGAATCTTGTGACTGAATTTCGCATCAAATTTACATTATTAGACATTAAACCACCAACATGCAGACGTAGAGTGCGGACAGAGGAAAATATCGCTGCGGTATCCGCCAGTGTTGTTGATGACCGAGAATTATCGATTCGGCGCCGTTCGCAGCAGCCGTGTGATGATTAAATTTTTTTTCTCAAAATGGAATAGCTGGACTTAGCTGATATGTGGTTTCAACAAGACGATGGCACATGCTACACCCAATTGAGAAGCGAATTCGGCGAACAGTTTATTTCACGTTTAGTGCCGATCAGTTCAATTGGCCGCCTAGAACGTCCGATTTAACGTCTCTTTAGACTGTTTGTTGCAGATCAATATTAAGGCTCATGTTTAAAGGGACAAGCGCGTAACTATTGCCACACTGGAAGCCAATACTGAAGAATTTCTTCGTGAGATACCGGCCGGTATGTTGGACAGAGTAGAGTATGCCAAAATTGGACCCAGTGTATGAACCATTTGAGGCGAAGCCGCAGTCAAAATTTATATGAAATCATCTTTAACCATTGAATTATATAAATCGTTCTATCGACTTAAATAAAGATTTGATACATTTCTCTAAATTTTAGTTGTTTTTTTTCAATCAACTCATAAAAAATTACCCCTTATATGTAAATGTATCAACAAAAAACAAGCATATCCTTAAGAGATTTGTGCTATTGAATATATAATACGAAAAAGGATGAAAGCGTTTTGGAGACACTTTAAATTTACTATTATTTTTCAAAGAATTAAGCGACAGCAACGACTGAAGCAGCAAAATTTTAAAACTCATTAAATTCGGTATGTGAACGAAATCTATCGATTTCAAAAAATCAAATTCTACTAAAAGCAAATTACAGTAGTATTTCGATTTAACGAACATTCGATTTAATGAACACCGCATTTAACGAACACTGAAATGTATATTTCTACTAATTAAATACCTTATATTACGAATAAAAAATTTATTTTGTATTCGGTTTAATGAACAATTATAATACAAAACGAAAATGATGAAGAGCTTGATGTAACTGAAATTCTAGAAACCAAAATAAAACACGAAGATTTCATTCAGGACTTCCCAATTTTTATTAAATGGGCTCTGCTAAACAATGTTAGTAACACAAATTTCTTTGTGACTAAAAACGTTACGAACATTAGCAAAAAAAAAAAAATAATAATCACTTTGGATTAAAAACTACTAACAACCAATTTGTTCGAAAAATAATCACTTTAAATAAAAAAACAATTACCTACTGGCTTGAGCCTTGCAATGTTTGCTGTCACATAACTAATTAAAAATTGATCAAATTAATAAAAAAACTCAACTTGTTGACAAAAAACAAAAAAGCAATAATACTTAAGTATTAATCAAACCATAAAAGTTTGTCTTAAGTATAAGCAAAAATTAGAAAGAAAAATGGTACATGAGATAAAACCAACATGTAAGAATGGGTTCATTTAACGTTAATTAGTGATGGTATAATTTGAATATTGATAGTGATAAAGCAGTGTTTACTGTAGAAACAAATAATAATACAAATAACTCTCGTATGCTTTTTCTAGACATTAATTGTATAAATACAAATTTGAAATCACATTCAACCGAGTCACCTAAACAGTGGCGGATACATGGAAAACACATGAACACTGATGATGGGAGTGTAGCGGCTCCCGAAAAACAACGCTGTTTCGACGTCGACGTTTCGAAAATTTTTTTTTTAGAACTTAGTCCATTCCACTACTAAATCGTCCAATTTATAGCACACGAATTTGGCAATGCTTCGCTTTGCGAAATTGAGTGATTTGAAATCGATTGATTTCCATAACATGCCTGAATGATTCCGACTATAAAACTCTGAGGGCAAATTACGGCATTCGATATCGAACGAAATTTTCATACAAATTCAAAAAAATTTTTATGAGATTTCGATCGATATCGAATGCCCTAATTTGCCCCCTGGTTCTCATGAATAAATAAGCGCCTATAAGGTGTGTGATCAGGATTACCGTGGAGATTTTTTGAAAAGTCGCACAAAAGGTCGTTTAAAAAAAATAAATTCGCACATCTTTTTTTAAACTTTTTCTTATCAATAAGAAGCAAATAAAAAAAACAATTGAAACAAAACAAAATGCTTATTACAGAATCCATTTTCATCATATGTATTTCATAACATATGCAGAGTTGCATTACATATTCTTCTATACATGTTTTCATGTTCATATACTGAACAAGTTTAGTTAAGTTTAATAAACTTCACTGTCGTATGCTGCCAAGGTGAAAGTAGTAGGACTTCTGTTAAAAACCAAACCAAGAGAAAGATAATTGTTTTGGTTCACTAAAAGCTGTTTACAAGCAATGCAAGAAGGACGCTTTGAGTCCATGTCTTGCTTAAGCTATTTAAACTTCAGTTCCCAGTCTCTCGAACAGTATTGCGAAATATTACGTTTCTTGGACGGACCTGCAGCATTGTTAACGTTATCATCCCCTCTCAGACTCCGTGGTCTCTTCTGCCTCTCAACACGTATTTCTAGCTTCATTTCATTTTTCGTTTTCAGACTTTCTTTTCGTTTTAACAAGAAATCTTATTTAAAGAACGTTCATGTTTTACGACAAATTTTGTAAAATAAACACTTCAAAACCCACAATTTCTTACTTAAAAACGCTTTTTTTTGCTAAAACTGTTCTTTGAAACATTTAGCGAAAATTTGTGAACAATTTCTTGAATACATTGTGTGACAAAAAAAGTGTTCCAAATGAACAATAATCTGAAATTCGCTTTTATATTTGACGACCTTTTATAAATTTTTATAAATTTACTGCGAATTAAATGTTTTTTGTGAGAAACAAAAAAAAGGATAAAAAGACGCAACAAATTTAAAAAAAGCCGCAAAAGTCGCTAATAAAAAAAGTCTCACAAAAAGCCGCAGGCCGCTAAAAAAAGGGTGAAAATGCGACTTTAGTCTGGTGAACGGTAACCCTGTGTGTGATGGAAAGAAAACGATTATTGTCAAAACGATTGTTTTGAAAAGATTTAAGGAATTCTGACTGACTTTGAGTATAATTTTTGAGACAATCTCAACAAACTATTGACTTAAGCCCACTCGAAGATTCACGTTGTAAATAAATTTGTATCAGAAATGCTTGAATCAAATTCCTGATTGCCACTTTAGTGGGTGACCGATCCATATCTGTCGAACACGTACTTCGACGCTGTTCGTCAGAGCATTCATACGTTTTTCTTTTCTTCTAAATTTGCGAATTACGCGTACAAAACTAAATGAATGCATATTTTCGAGTGTTTGCGTTTTCGCTAGTTCACTGTTGTATCGAAGCAGACAACTTGTCGTCTTTGTTGAATGAAAACTCCTCCGCATTTGTGCGTTCACACTATTCTACTCTACTCAACTCGTTGATATAGTTTTTATTTTTTTTTTAATTTTATTTTTTTTTTTAATTTAATTAATTCATTTTCCAAAGTCTTTTTCATTTCTTTTTTGTCTCAGTTACATAAAAATAAATTTCATTTCATGCTAACAGTTTAAAAACATTTTAATTTAATTTACCATTCTTCGTTCATTCACACAGTTCCATTTTATATTTTTTTATTTTTATTTTGCATTAAAAAGAACAATTTTATAATTAATTTATGATAATTGTGTTATACGAACGCTACACTTAAAAAAATGTATTTGGCAAAGGATAAAGGATAAAAAGAAAATTATCAAGTATTAGAAGAAAGAATAAGCGAAAAGAAAAGTTACTGTTTGCTGTGCAGTCATCTGGCTTGGATTAGATTTGCCGGCAATTAAACTTAAAGCGGATATGAAGTTGGATAGATCACACCCTCCTCCATAAACCAGACGATGATATTGCAAAGAAATATGTAGATGGACTGACTGACTTATCAATATTATTGGGCACTTGCACTATAACTAGAGAGCTGAAATTTGGTATGCCGGTAGGCAGGTCTTGACGAGCAATTAACCAGAAAAATCTGAAAAGACGGATTTTTCTACCCGCGAGGGACTAGAGTGCCCGCTTTTTATATGGGGCACTTCCAGTATAGCTAGAAAGCTGAAATTTGGTGTACAGGTAGGTCCTGGTGAGCAATAAGAATTTAAATTTAAAAAAATTAAATATATACAAATATAAATATTTATACAAAACTAACTTAGAAATAAGAAATGAGATCCGCACAAAAAAATAAATGTGAAAATAAAGCCAATTTCCTATTCAAAAATTTCGGCAGTAAAAAGTACTGAGATCAAAATAAAGACCCAAGTTCTTGATAGGTACAATTCTATCTCATTTCTAGGCAACCTGTAAGCTTGGCAACATTTTCCCATAACTCTGTCCCATATTAAGCTTAGTACTCTGTTCAAATTTGCGAAAAATGTTGAGCAACATTGATTATTTCGTTTGAAATCTTTGACAACTCATCAGTGGCGACAATACCACGATTTAGAACAAATTTATCGGTTTTATTGCCTTCTTTCTCTTGTGTGAAAACAAATCTTCAACAAAATAATTTTAGGAGCTTGTACTGCAACGTACCGATTAATGCAAATCGCAGCTGCTGCGGAGGAGCTCATTGAAGACGCCCGTTCTGTAAAAAGCACTCACCTTCATTTTATATTATATTTACTTTATTTTCCATTATTTTAATTATTTCTGGGCAGCAAAGTTAAAATTAAAACCACAACGCCCAGAAAAATCTGATCAGCTGTTGTTTGCAATTCCGTACGAAATAAGTGGCGCTTCCACTATTTCGCAGTTGAAAAATATGTTGCTGTCAGAAACATTTTGCGGTTGAAAAAAAATGCTGCCAAAAAATTTTCGTATGTTTTCCACAAGATGAACAGAGTAAAACTTCGGCCATATTATTTTGCAATTATTTCGCATGAATTTTTTTTATATGGACTTTTGACAGCAGTTCGCACGAAATGATGAATAGAGTATCATGCTTTAGAAAAGCAAAAAATATTGCCAAGCTAGCGGGTTGCCTATAAATGAGATGATATTGTACCTATCAAGAACTTGGCCTTGCATCTATATTTAACCCTCCCCACCAACCACCCATCCCCCTTCCGTACTCTAGCAATCGATTGTCAATCCGTGTTTTTAACTCAAAATTTCTTTTTGTGCGAACTTTTTAGACAATCACATGTGTAAACATGAAAATTTTCTTTGCTGCAGCTGCCCCAAAAAGAAAAGTCACCCAAAGACGACAACTCGTGACAAATATTTCCCCCATTAATTTCCATTAATTTTTTTTGTTGTTCACCAGCAGCGAAATAATACGAATTTCATATTTCTTTGTTTGTTTGTTTTTGAAACGTTTAACTAATTTGTCGCGTGTCACTTAAGTTGTTGTTCATTCTTTAGTTTGTTGTCGCTTTTAAGACACAAATGATGAAAAAAAAACTAATTTCAAATAAATAAACAACAGACAGCCAAAAGCAGCAGCAGGAGTAGCAGCAGCAAACTGCCACCAACTCAACCAACCAACCAACCAGCAATAATAAACCTAGAGAATTTTCATTTAGTTTCATTTAATCTTTGGGATAAGTTTTGTTTTTTATTGCCATTTTATATGCGTTTGTGTTTTTTTTTCGTTCTTCTTCTCTTAAGTTTTTTTTTGCATTTCTTTTTATTATTTAAGTTTTCTTTAAGATGTGCGCTCTCTGTGTGTGTGTGTGTGTTAGCTTGTTTTATTTTCACATTCTGTTTATTGTTTTGAGTGGGAGGATTTAAGATGAACGAACAACAGCGCCAGTTGGTGGTTAAAGTGGTTTAAAGAAAAAAGGCTGAACGATAAACAAAACAGCAAAACTGTCGACTAGAAAGAAGTAAAAAAAATATATAACAAGAAAAACCTTGTGAACAATGTCAAGATGTTGTCAACTGGTTTGGAATAAGGATGAAGAAGAGAGGGCATATTGAAATAGCTTCACCTTGCGGTCTCTGAAATAGTACTCTGTGATTACATGCAGCGAAGGCTTAAGCCCCTCTTAAAGAGTCAGCAGAGTCAAACCGGCTATTCCACTGAAATCAAGAAGGAGTCTAGCGAGAAATGCATTGATCATAAAGGATTCGTTTATCAAGATTGTCAAGTGTAGAAATATAACAAGCCGGTACAATAGATATTTAAAATAAAGTCTATCATTTCCCAAAAAAAAAATTACTACACAAAAGGACCCTGTCTAATAACGATTTTAACTCATTCGATTTGACACTTCAGGTTGAGAGCGAGATTCCAAGGTATTTTCCAGAAGGGACACTATGCACTACATTTCTTTTTCGCATTAACTATTTTATTGGCCAAATGGATATCGCATTTTTGTTTAATTATTTCTTTTTTTTTGCATTATTTTGATTTGTTAACTTTTAGTAGTTATTTTTTTTTTAGTTTTGCGTCTCCTGCAACAAACGCTTACAGTGAACTCGCGAAAACGTAAACAGTCGAAAGTGTGAACGTGTTAGAAACGTGAACAAATTTATTTTTCCATAGAGTATTCTAAAACGTGAACAAAATCTGAAAGCTCTAGAACGTGTACACAGTTTTTAAATTGAGAAATCCTTGAATTACAGGTTATTTTAAAAATTTTAATTCGTGTAAGTGAAAAATGTAGTTTAAGAGAGAATATATCTCCCTCTAAAAATAAAACAGCTAGAAAATAGAGCGGTTCTACTTCGTCAGGCGCTGAATTCTCAGGTTTTTTTTATTGTAGGTTTTAGTGTTTTTAGAGAATTTAATTACAAATGGATGTTATCCTGAAGAAAATTGCACAGAAGTAGAAAGTATTAAAATTCAGGATGATACCGACGATGATGATTCGATTATATTCCAGCCAGAAATAACAATTAAGCCCAAGAAAGCTGTAGGGATTTGGATAAGGCTTTAATATGGACTGAAGAGGAGATGGTAGACCAAAGTGACATTAGATTGCTGAGAAACCTTAAAGAAAAAGCACTTTTAAAGATGGCAAACCAAAAAAAATTACCAAAAAAATTACTGATTTTTTTCTTTAAACTTTGTTTAACTGATTCTTAATTATACAACCAAAAAAATATTCATATGAGTTTTATTTAGTCTATTTTTTGACCATTTTTGTTAATTAAATATTAATTTCTTGTCTTTAATTTTATTTTTATTTTGTTATTTGTCGAATGCAAAGTGAACTGAATATATGGCTTTTTAATTTTTGTTATTAAGAATCAATAAAATAATTAATTTCAAATAGTGTTTAGCATTTTTACTTATTGAAATATAATTTTTTATATTAAGTACTCGATAACGTGAACAAACTCGAAAATGTGAACGGCGAGTTCACTGTAGTGAGAAAAAAAATTCAATTTTTTCGGCATCTAATCGAAAAACGTGCATTTAGATAATTATGTAGATGTTACCTATTTTATTGGCCACATATGTGTGCACATTTAAATGACTGCATTTGCAAGGTGTTTTAGTACATTTGTTAAACAGCTTCTGGAGTATGTATGTAAATAAGATTAAATAAAAATATAAATAGAAATAAAAACTGTATAAACAGCTGTTGGTTTTACTTTCGAAAAGAGTTTATTTATCAAATAAATACAATAGAGAAAAAAAAACAAGAGGACAAAACACTTACAAGGGAAACAACAATAATTTCAAACATAGATCTGCTTACAAAAAGGGAATTTTCACATTTAAACTCAAACAAAAACAAAAAAAATCCTGAGGATTATAACGATGATTTATGAGAAATAATAAGCAAATTACTATTTAAAAACTTTTAGCTGCCTAAAATTATGCCGCCACAACAATAAATCCTTGAAGTAGGCTTTAAAATTAAAAAAAGTTATGTTAAATTAAAAAAAAATAGTTTACACTTGTTTTTAATCGATTGTATTGATTTTGTATTTAGTTTAGTTGTTTTTTTTCGGGTCTCATTGATTTTTGAATGATTTTTCCAATATTAGATACATTTTGCTTAAAAAGAAAACCGTAATAGCTTTTCAATGTATGTACTCGTATGTGTGTTTCAATTGTTTTATTTACAAAATTTAAAAGCATTTGCTCGTTTTATAAAAAAAATATTTATTATGTTCTTTTTACAATTGTAGCATCTGGAGTGTGTGGATAGTATCGCTGGACTTGATTCTGCTGTTTTTTTTTAATTTTTTATTTCTGGTGTATTTTATTTGTGTGTTGCTCTTTATTCCTTTTTGATTTTATAAATACATTTGGCGCACTACTTATTTATTAGTGAGTTAATTCTAATATTTTTGCCAAATTTTTAAAAAATAAAATCAAAAACTTCATTGTAATTTTTTAATAAAGTCCTGATTCTTAATCATGCTTTAGTTTCGATGTGTAAATTGAAAGAATATTGAAAATTTAATTCAACGCTAGAAAAGCCAAAAAGCTCTAGAAATTTTCATTCTAAAAAAAACTATAAATTTTCTATAGAAAATATCGTTTTAGAAATCTAAAAAACAACAGGCTAAAAAAATTTAAATTTTCGGAATAAAAAATATATAAATTTTGTAAAAAAAATTCATTTTATTAAAGGAAAAAAACGGGAACAAATGACCGCATTCCATATCGATCGAAATTGCCATTTAAATTGCATTCACATTAAAAACTTTTTGAATGGGATCTCGTTCGTTATCGAATACCATAATTTGACCTCAGGCTTTTTTAGCCTCAAAATTTCCATGTAAAATTTCCAGTGGAAAAGCTTCAAATTTTCTTTAATTTTCTGACTAAAAAAACTATAAATTGTCAGCCTGAAAAGATCTAGCAAACTTAATACAAAAATACAAGGACTTCTGTGAGCTTATTCTAGCTTTCAATTAAATCTTCTTGTTCGATATTTTTTTTTAAGAAAAGTGTCAGTTATGAGAATGAGAGAGAAGCAGCTTTTACTGAGGATTTTATTTTTGTTGTTTCTGAATGTTTTTTTTTGTGGAAAGTGCGCTAAATCATAGATTTAAGAAAATATAGGAAATTAACTAAAAACAAAATAGTAAATGAGAAAACGAAAGCTGTGAAAACTTACCAGCAGTTAAAGTATAATCCCAGCTGGTTTCCGGTTCATTTTTGTAAACATTCAATTTTTCAGGCTGTCAAGAAGAAAAAATCAATTAATTTTTTTGTAATTACAATTAACGATATTTTTAAACAAAAATTTTTCTTTATAGGGAATTTTCGTTATCGATAAATTTTTTAATCGATAAATTGTTATCGAAAATTATTTATAAAAAATTAATTGCAATTGATACATTTTCTGTTTAGCAAAATATTGCTTTGAATAGAAAATGTTTGTTATCGATAACTATATTTTTCTTAACAGAAAATTGTATACAATTTTGTTTAGGAAAATATTGCTTTCTATAGAAAAAATACAGTTATCGATAAAAAATATTTTCTATAAAAAGCAATATTTTCTGGAACGGAAACTATCAAATTTTCTGTTAGAAAACATAAAGTTATAGATAACAAATATTTTGTATGGAAAACGATATTTTAATAAACGGAAAATGTATAATATAGAATATTTTTTTCAAATTTATCGATATCAAAATTATTCTATAACAAAAATTTTCAATAAAGAAGAATTTTTCGTTATATATGAAGAAGAATTTTTGTTATCGATTGAGTTTTCTGTTACAAAAACTATCTAAAAAAATTAATATTACAAATTTTAGTTATCGATGAATTTTTTATAAGAAAAAAAAAATTATAGATATCAAAAATGTTCTATGGATCGCAATATTTTTTTTAACAGAAAATCGATCATAAAAAACAAAAATTTTCCATAAAGAAAAATTATTAAAATTTTTTGTTATCGATAAATTTTCTGCTAGAAAAAATAAAACTGTCGATGACAAAAATGTTCTTTATAGAATGTAATATTTTTCCAAACAAAAAATGGTGCAACTGCAATATCTTATTTTTTTTAATTTATCGATAAATAAATTTTTCCAAAAAAATTCTGTAAAGACAAATTTTTGTTAAAAATTTTTGTTATCGATGAATTTTCTGTTAGAAAAAATAAAGCTATCGATGTCAAGAAAATGTGGCAACTGCAATAATATATATTTAAAAAAAATTATCGATAACAAAATTTTTTCAATAGAAAAATTTTCTATTAAGACAAATTTTCTATAGAAAACAATATTTTTTAGAAAATTTATCGGTAAGAGGATTTTTTTTTATAACAAAAATTATTTATGAAGAAAAATTATTATTAAAAATTTTTGTTATCGATAAATTTTCTGTTAAAAAAAATATAGTTATCGATAAATATAGTATTTAGAAATTTATAGGTTTGAAATGTGAAATATTATTGCCGTAGTTAAAATTTAGATAAAAATAAAAAACGATTTTTTTGTTTTTTGTGGGCTTAGTCTAGCCTAAAATGCCTGCACTTCATGGATACTTCTGCCAAATCATCAGTAGACCTTAAATCATTTTCTTGAAAAGTGTCGAAGCTGTTGGCTTACGCAACAACTCTTCATCAAATAAGAATTTAAAAAAATACAACAATATAAGAATAGTAGAAGACTTCCAAAAAATAATTTCCTTGTTGGCATTGGCAGGCATATAGACTAACTCAACCCACAACAAATGAAAACATTTTAATATTAAATTGGGAGCACATGAAATTTACTACATAGAAAAAAATTTTATGGATAATTTTTTTTGTGCCCATAACCTTTTGTCGATAACTTGTGCGGCCACAATTTTGCATAGATAATTTATCGATTTTTTTTATTCTTAAAACTTTTTCTTACCTTGGCATAATCAATTTTCAATGTACAGCAACCCGAATATATATCAGCACCATTTAAGTTCTCTCTGGCTCTGGTGGCCGAATCCAAACTATCAAACTCAACCATTGCCTGGACGCCATTCTTTTTGAAAATCACAATACGTAAAACTTGTCCATGTGGACTGCAAATCTTGTGTAAAACATCCTTAAAATAGACAAGAAAAATTTCATTATTTAAATTTTTTTTCATTTTTTTTTTAAATTTATTTTAACATTTCTTTAGTCACTTTTCTTTCTCTTCTTTCTTTTCTAACTCTTTCTTAAGGCGTCACAATGGACCATATGAGTCTCTGGGTGAGGGTGTGGGGTTTACCTCACACCAGCCTTTCTACCTAACCTAACCTAATCACGTATTTAAAATAGAACCAATAAGATTGATAGGCATATCATGCGTTTGCTGCAACAACGTCATAACTCAATAAACGTGATTTTTGAGTTAAGTAACGTTATTTATCTGATGTAAAAAATTCATAAAAACATCGTCGTGTTTAGTGACCTCTTCAGAGAAGAATAGTTTATTGAGTTTATTGTTATTAGTTTGAGTTGGGTGTAAATTAAAAACTTTAAACTCGTTTCCTGAAAAACAAATTTTTTGAGTTAGGATGTTGTTTAAGCAAATGAGCGCTGTGTATTTAATTGAGGATAATTAAAAAAGCCATCTATTTTATTATTTTTTTGCAGCATGACATTTGTATAAATTGTTGCGGTAACAAACGATTTTTTTTATTAATATGGATAATGACCAATAAAATTCTTTTTTTTTGTATTTAGTTGGTTTTGCTGTTGACCATAAAAACACAAAAAAAAACGATTGAAATTAATTGGAGCGCAAAATGTTACGTTTAGAAAAATTTTGTCGTCCTCGTTTTTTTTTTACTTCAAATGATAGTGAGAAAACATTTTGCAACAATATTTCTTATAGACTTGTAAAAACGATTACGTTTTACCAAAATCTTTGACTTTGTAAAATATAATGTAAGGCAAATAAGTCGTATGAGTGTAATAAGAAATTGAACAAGGGAAAATTAAACATCAATTAATTTCAACTTACACGACAGACCCGAAACAACGTTGTTTTTCGGGAGCCGCTACACTCCCATCATCAGTGTTCATGTGTGTTTTTGATTTGTATATAATTTGTTATAATTAGTTCTCGAATCATAATAATGTTGAGGAAATTTTTCATTTATTTGCAATATTTTTAATCAATTTACACTTTTTGTGAAATTTCAAAAATTTTATTTGCATTGAATTTTTTTTGGATTATCACGGGTCACTGATGTTGTCATCTCGATTTTTATAAAATACACGGATGTGACGATTCGAGCCCTGGTTGATCTGGCTTGCATCAAATGCTAATTGAGTAAACTAAATTGAGATGTATGACGCCTAAATAGAACTGCTCAATTAAAAATAAATTGTCTCAATTAGGAATGCATGTCCGAACATGTACATTATAAAAATGTAGTATGAAACTCGTGGGCTCGAGAGCCCGTATTCATAATCCGTATCTGCTATGACTTCAAAGCGCTTCGGTAATTTAGCAAATGGCAGCCTAAATAGTTTTCCAAATATCATTCTTGTGAAGTCTGTAGACAACATGGTGACGCTTAAGCAACAATCAAACTCACACATTATATTTTCGAATTTTTCCTAAAAAGGTTCATAAAAATAAATCCCTTTCATCGACTTTCAAAACCTTTTAAATCTTTGTAGCGCAAATACAGCAATAAGTACGTCACATTCACATGTACATACAGTCCATTCGTCGTGGCAACTGAGATTACCACCTAAAACATACAGAACCTGACAGGGTATTAATGTGACCAAATACATTCTGTTCCGAATAAACAAATATTAAAATCCCAGCAAAATGGCAAATATTGACAGCCAAATATGCAGCCAACGAAGCGACTAAACACAGTCCATGTGTATGGCTGAGGCTTTGTCTGTCACTCGTTGCCTAAAGCCAATGAGAATGCCAGCATGAAAGGACTAAAGAGAAAAATATTGTTCATACAAGAAACTAAATCCTTGCTATCTGCATTTGCATTTAATGTGAGTAAATTTTGCAACAGATAGGCAGGCTCATGCATGCTTGAGGTAAATAAACATAAGTGCAAGTAGGCTTGCCAGATCTAATTTGTCAAAAAGCTTGACATTGACCAAAAAAAAACTTGATTTTGAAAAAAAAAACTTGACAAATAAAAACACTCATACTATTGTTTTTTATTTAATTTTTTATTATTTTTTTCATAAAAATTCATAAAAACAAATATATTATAAAAAGAAAAAATAACAGAAACAATATAAAAGAAACAAAAAACTAAGATAAATTTGTTGTCTTTTTTTTTCTTTTTTCAGGCTCTAGGTCTTACATAAATAAAAATGAACTATATGTTGGTTTTAAATTTCAAATTTATTTGTTTTCGATATTTCGAATACCATTGGTATTCTTCTTCAGGAAGTTTTTTTTGACTCATCACCATCCGTGTAGGAGGACAAATTGTTGTTTGATTTTTTAATTTTTTTGTCAAAACTTGAAAGTACTTATTTCATCAGGGGAAAGGGATTTCATAATTGTAGCAACTTTGCTTCCATAAAAATTATCATTCATACGGCTTTGAATACTGTTCATAAGATTGGCCATTACGTTATGTAGTTCTACAATTGTGCAGGAGTCACTTTCTAAAACTAATGTAGCAGCTTGGAACTCGTGCATCACATTATGAATGAAATATAAATATGCCTCGGATAAACCTTCAATTGTGCATTCATCATCTTCATTTGTAAGTTCTATGTCGGAAATTGCATGTGCTACGAATTCCCAAAGAACTTTTCGGCAATTTTTCTTACCTTTTTGTAGAAAATATCTTTTTACTGCCGGCCAACAATATAACAAACGGTCAATTGCTGGCAGAAGTGAAAGCCATCTTGTAGGCACATGTCGAAGGAGATTTTTGTACTCGATGTTTGCAAATTCAAAACATTGTTTTAATTTTTTGGTAGTCCCAGCCGAAGAGCTAAATTCATTATATATTTTGATCACAATGTTTTCTACGTCAACAGATAAAGCGTTAAGAGCATTTTTAATACAATTATTAATTACATGGCAATTGCAATTTGCTTTTATAATTTGGCTATTTTCATTTTAAAGTTTTTGATATACAGAATTATATAAACCGTAATTAACATTTGCGTTATCAGCACTATATGATGTAATTTGTTCAATTTTTAATTTATTATCATTTGTAATTCTAATAATATTACCAAATATATCCTTAGACGCTTCATCAGGATCTTCGTAAAAATCTAAAATTTGTTTACGTATCCCAGTTTCGGGATCAAAATATTGTACAGCATACGGATCGGTTTTTACGTTACCGATATTTGAAGCATCGCTACTTACGGAATAATACCAACATTCTTTTAAGGCTTCAGCAACTTTTTCTTGCGAATATGGACCCAAAACATTTCTTGTTATAGCTGCTGATTTTGTACGTCCACATGTTATTTTGTTGGCAATTTTACTGTCGCAGTATATAGTAGAACTCATTTTCATTTGGCAATCTAAGCTGTTATAGCTGAGGCCGTGTAATACGTTGTGAAATACACATAATAGTTCAGCCCGTGCAATTTGTGTTTCAATTGTAGTTTCTGCTGAAACAGTGAAATTCGAAATGCTCCGGGACATTTTTTGCGACAATACGATTTTGGTATGTTTTTTAGTTTTCATATGTCTATTTAATGCCCAGCTGCCTTCATATTTTATTGAAATTTCTGTCTGACATAATTTACACAATGCAGTGTATTGATAGTAAAAATATGGGCTTTAGATTTGTTTTTTAGAAATATACACATACTTTTTTTTAAGTATTATTAAATAGCTAGAATAAATTTGAGAAAAAAAATAACTTACAAAAAAACCTTGACAAATCACTTTTTCACTTGACACTTGACGCGCATTAAAAAACTTGACAATCAGGCCAAATCAGGCCCTTCTGGCAACCCTAAGTGCAAGTGAATTTTATCTGCATACCCACTAAAGCCCTGCACAAGCATAATTAAACATGTGTTAAAATATTTCGTGCGTTTGACGCATTAGCGCAACCTTAATGCTGCGATGCACCACACACAGAATATCTCTACTGACAGAAAATGATAATTTTTTCAACCTGTAGGACACAGATGAGTCTCTGCACAGTCCACATATAAAACAAAAATATTTTCCAATTGTGCTTTTCAGTATACATATGTAAGTATATTCGCCGCAACATTAATGTTGAGGAAGTATTTGAAACGAAACAAACATTTTGAGCATGCTTGTGCAGGTCTTTCATACGCACTCTTATGCTGCTAATGAGACGGGGTCAGGTCAATAGGCATTTAATACGGTACTTTACACATTTTGGAAAAATAAATGGCAAACTATATGTTGTATGCTCTGGACATGAGGTAATTAATGGAATGTAGACAGGACACCAAGATTAAAGTGTTAAACAAGCGAACAATTGGGATGTTCCAAGTAAAATGTTTAGAAACAGCAAGAAGGATAGCAATAATGAAAATATAAGTACATAATTCATAGAAGTTTATCAAGAAAATTGCTTGTCGAAATTAGTGAATTTAAATACATATTTTTTTGTTGCGACAGAGTTTAGCAACAAAATGTTCCTGAAGTTATTTCGTTGAGACTTTCGACTGACAAAATACTAAAGGTACGGCCACATTTGATGAAAAACGAGAAATATTTCTTTGTTGTAGTCTGACAATAAAATATTTTTAAAGAGGCAAACAGAAAAATAGCTGATTTTTACAAACACAATTATTTGCTTTCATACAAAAATGTCTCCAATGTGAACAAAGTGCGACTGACCGACCACCCAATGCCAAATATTTTCCTCTTTTTTTTTTGTCAAATATTTATTAGTTCTTGCAAAGTTTTTTGTAAGAACAAACAGTATGAAACAACAGTGTTTTAAAACAAAATCAATGAACGGTAAATAGAATCTCGTCATATTTATTTCCGTTGTAATCATATTAAGAATACAATTTTAAGCTATTGCATAGCTTTTATCGCGGGCTTTGAGAGCGGCGACCGAATCAAGAAATCCCGTAACGCAAATAAAACCTAACACTAAGTTTGTTTCTTAAGTCTTTTGTTTTTGTAAGTATTTGAATCGCATGGCGTTCATTAACATACAGTATTGCCAGAACAGATTTTTACATGTAGGAAAACACAAAATGGCGTACTTACGAGCAATCGTGGTTGACAAAAAATGATATACACAAACAGACAATTCGTAGCTTTCTAAGCGGTATTTTAAAAACATTTAGAGGATATCAAGTCTCAAACTTATGTTTCTTATTTCAGTTACCATACAACCAACATGTATTGTAAGATAATAATAATATTTTAAACGATATTAACTTCTCATTTATTCAATAAAAGAAAAAAACTTTGTTTTTACAAAATAACAGTTTGCTAATTTCGACCAATAATTAAAGCAGCTCCTAGATATGTGCTGCAGGCTATAGAATGCGATTTAAAGAATGGAGTTCGATCTACATTCATTTCTAAAAAAAAACAAATTAAATTGGCAGCTACATTAGGGTTTTTAGTCCCGGAATCTTATCAACTCAGCGTGGGAAATGATTTTTTTTAACTTGGGTCTGTCGCAGCCAATTGTTTCAAGAATTCTTACAAAGACCCTGAACACACTAGACATGAGACTTTGTCCCCAGTGGATTACATTTGATATGACAGCTACGTCCGCTAATTTTCTTGGTGGACGACCAAGCGCATTCAACTCCGTTACAATTTCTTCACAATTTGCTTTGAAATTGCAGCAGGGAATTGTATCTCTAAGAAATTCTACTGCAACAGAAGGATTTTTTTCCAACTCTTCCACAAGTTTCTGGAACTGGTTTACATTGGTCAGTTTTTTTTTTTTTAAACTTTTTCCATTTTGCTCTATAACTCTATCAAATCACTTTCTGGTCATTAATAAAAATTGTGGCAACAAAATCGGAGTCGTTTCAATACAATAACGTCGTCGCAATTTCTTGTAGAATGCGAAATATTAACAAACACTTGTCGATAAATAACGATTCCGACAACTCAAATAATTGAAAGCCGTCGACTAAAAATATCGTCGTCATGCAACGATTACGGCAATTAGAATAATTTGCCTATTTGACACCCAACATTTCATGTTACAGTCGAACTTCTCTATAGTGAACTTTCTATACAATAAAGCTTTCCCTACGATGAATTCATTTCAAAAACACAGCTTTCTCGTTCCAATGTAATGTATTTTTATCTCCTTATAGTGAATTTCAATAGAGTGAATTTTTCTTTACAATGAAGCAATTTTTCAGATGTAAATTTGAGTTTCTTGCGCGTTTGTCTTTATATAATGAATTATTTCAAAATAGTTTCCATTACGCATACTAACAACACTGTGTGACGAGAAGAATAAAGATGAAAAAACGAAACAACGAAAATAAACAAAGTCCCATCATTAACAATTTAGACAGTAGTTGTCCGTGTTCATTGGACCAAAATTACTAAGCGAAGTAGCATTTCTTTTGAAAATAATTATTATTAATTACTAAAATTGAAGATGGAGGAAAAAAAATATAGCTAAGCAGTTTGGAATTCTACCCAGGACTTTATCAAATGTTTTAAAAAACATTTTAAAAAACAAGGCATCTATATTATTAATTACACTAGCCAACAAGGTTTTTGACTGGAGCAACCAAATACATTTCCCAGTGTAATTTGGTGCGCTGAATTCGAATCTGTAAATGGTTTTTCTCTATCACGTCAGGTTTTCGAGATATAAAAAAAGCTTTTATTAGATTTTTCCATAAAAAGTTATTAGTTTATTTAAAAATCAATGAGTTTTCAAAAGTGAATGGCGTTATATGATTGTCGTTTGTATTTCGTTGGTTCGGTTTCACGTATTAGAGTCCAACAATAGTCTCCCAGCATACTTTTATCCCAAAATCCTTGATAGTTTCTTTCAATTTTCATTAAATCTTGATGGGCGCGTTCCCCTTGTTCGTCGCTAACAGCACCTAGGTTTTGTGGGAAAAAATCTAAATGCGAATGGAGAAAATGTATTTTGAGTGACATTCGTGCACCCAATTCATGATAACTTTTCAATAATTCAGCAACAATTTGTCTGTAGTTTTCACTCTTATTGTTTCCAAGAAAACTTTTCACGATGCACTTAAAAGACTCCCAGGCTGTATATTCTTTCTCCGATAAACACTGCGAAAAATTATGATCATTGATAGACGTTGAACTGGTTTGGAAACTGATAGGACATTAGGGTAGGTAATACTTTTTCGATTTTTCATATTGAATCCAGTAACTTTTGTTAAACAGAAATAACAATCAGTTTGGTGGTTACTTGACTCTCTCCAAAGTACTGGAATTGAAAAATCTAAATAGATTTTCTCGCCATTTGACCACTTGTATAAAATAGTTCTGCAACGATTGCAAAACATTGTCGGTGTCCACGGTTTGTCCAAGTTTCCGACAGCAAAACCAAAATAATGTAGATATGCATATTTTAGTGATTCTGATATTGCATATCCTTTTTTTCCAATCAGATATTCACCACACACAAAGCAAAAATAGCTCGGATTAGTAACACACGATCTCACTGACATGCTTATACTCTACCTTTATACAAATTTATAATGAATGTAGGCTTTTGTCAAATTAATAACTGTGAAATTGTAGCGTCAGTATTAACTATTTTACAGTATTGCCAGCATGCGATAAAAAACGAACTGGACGTGATAGCCCAACTTTGTTGCCAGATTCGAATTCAGCGCAGCCAGATTAGCTAAAAAACATACTTCGTTTCCCCAGTCAAAATTTTTTGCCTAATTTGTTGGCCAGTGTTATTTACATTTATTTACACATTATTTTAGACACCTCTTGCGGCCGTAATACTGAACAGATATTGGAAAGATTTAGATGTTTTTAAACGGATTTTTACATAGATGTGAACAGTCTTACTTTTATTTAAATCGCTTTGATATTTAAGAAGCTATAAGCGTTTAAAGATGCTACTAACACATGCACACTTATTACCAGGGACAGGGGTTTCATGCAAATGCATGTTTTTTTTCATAGGCCTGATAATTGTAAAACCAAAATAGCTTTTCGAAACAGTGAATTTGCTTAAAAATGGCATCGATTTGTTAGAGCATTTTTTTTGCATATATTGATGAAAATGCATATTTATTCATATTTTTGCTATTAATGCATATTTTTATGTCATATTTTGATAAAAATTCGAATTAAAAAGAAAAAAATAGTTATTTTTTAATTATTAATATTTTCTTATTTTTATGAAGTTTGTCTTTATAATATTTTGTCTTGTCTAGACGAAGCCTAAGATAAACACTATACAAGTGCGCAGCTACCCGACTTGAAATAAATTGTGATTTCTACGATTTTAAGACGAAAATTTTTACAGTTAACGATTTTTGCGTAAAAATACGGCTTTGAATTTAGTCTGGCATTATTCAATCCATACGCAGGCATACTTGCAAATATATAAATAAATTTAGTTTTTAATATTTCATCGTCACGTTTGCTTGTGTATGTGTTTTTAACGGCTTTAAATTTCAACTGAAGACAGAGTACAAAGCGAATTCATGTACCAGATGGTGTCAAGTCTGCAACAACAAAATCTGCCTAGTTAGTACATACCTTATTGCAATGGAATTTGACAAGTCAAACTTCCTAAAAAAAATCACCTTGTGATGATGAGATTAAAGAAAAATATTCTATAAAAAGAACTGGAATCATTTAAATATGCTCCAATCACATCGGCATATGTTGAAATATATTGAACTTTACTTTTAAAAACATAAAGCAAATTTTATTTTTGCATGTAAATAAATAACCAAATTTTTTAATATTATTTTTTTATATAAATAAAATTTTTTCTTTTTAATGCATATTTTGCGTTTTTTATGGCATATTTTAGGAGCCTAAAACCTCCTTTTGATTGCATGAAACACCTGTCCCTGCTTATTACACATGCATGTATCAACTTCAACTTGAATAAACAAACTGCGAATGTGTGTTTGTCCAATTTGCTTTTGTATTTTATCGTATATATTTATGTAAATGTTTAATATTGATTTCTAGAATGCGGTCAATTTAGTCGACCGCTGGATACACTAGTTAAAATAAAAGCACAAAAAATATAATTTCTGTATAATGAAGTTTCTATATAATGAAGCAATTTCCTGGTCCCATGCAGATTCATTATAGGGAAGTTCGACTGTATTATGTTTTACCATGCATGATTAAGTTTAAAAATACTTTAATATTATATTTATAATCTGTTGTAGCCTTTTTCAATAAATCATATATTCATTCATTCATAGAAACTATTAAAAATTTTCTTTCCCGGATAATTGAATCACGGATAATCGTGGCCCCTCTCTTACATCAAATTATTCTTCAAGGATACAATCAAAAGCTTCATTATCTCACATTCAATGCCAAATTAAATTGATGGGGTTTGGTTTCTTTCAGTGTATACTTACGCATTCGCACTTTTAATTAATTTATTACAATTGTATTTGTGCATAAAATTTGTTTTTATTCAAACTGTGCTAAATCGAATAGATATTCCCCCTCTTTCTGTATCTTTTAGCCACCACAACATTTCATCAGACCAACACAAACAACAAATAAAAAATTGCATTTGCCTTCTCGTTGTCGACAGTAATTGACAATTACTAACAGATTCTTGACATTTTCTAGACATTAGAGAATAATAATAAGAATCTGTCAATAGTAGACAATTGCAACTTTTTTTTTTGCTGTTGGGTAGACGTGAGACGTCGGCAAATAGTTACACAATAAAGGGAATTTATTTTATTTCACTGGTGACTGGTGACAAACAATCAAACAAACAAAAATTGAGAATATTTTAGAAGCAAATGGTGCTTGGTGCTGGATTGTGCTGAAGAATGAAAATAGACATCTGCCGCTTTGCTGCAATGATTTCGGAATAAGTTATTCTCGTGTCGTTGGAAGCAACTTGCATTTTTCATCTAATTCATTATTTTTCGTATTTTTTAGTCAACTTGTAGTGAAGACATTCACCCAAAAATATAAATATACACAAAATCTCTACAATTAGCAGCATCAGAAAGATCATTGAAAGATGACTTAAATTAGCAAATTGATGCTCGTCGTTTCTGTCATCAAAACGTCGCAGATATCCGTTGGAAACTGCATTTTCAAATACAATTTTTTCATAGTATTTCAAAAATCCCGATGTTTCCAGACGTAAAATATAATGCATCAGGCTCTGCTTCAATGGTGAATCTATTTCCAGAGGATATCCCACATGAAAAGACCCGAAACAAATATCGGATAGTTTGAAAAGACCCGTCTTAAGGGTTTCCTGCTGTCGCCGGATGACATTCCATGTTAAATTAGTTATAAAATAGGCATACGATTGATTGAAGGCAGCTTGATGTTGATAAAAAGTTTCAGGATCTACGATTTTTATTAATTTTAAAAAAGCGTGCGGTAACTCCAGATCAAGCGTAAGGAAAAACTCATATTCATAGTCTATAATCATGGTGGGAATGTTCGCCCTTATCAGATCTTCTAGAGTATTGATTTCCTCTCTAAACAGATTGACGGTTAAAATGCTGCCCAGCAATGAAGTATAGTTGGCGGAAATAATGAACGCATGAAAAAATACAGTGGCATAAAGTAAAAACTTGATGCGGGAAGGACGTTTAATATTCTTCGAAGCGGTTATGTTCAGCAAGTAGCAAAGATTGTCCAACACACTGCGATATATTTGCAACATTAAGTTGCAGTTTTGTTTACGTTTCTTTCGGGCTTCCCATACAATCCACAATCCATCAGCGATGGCTAAAGCCAAGTAGCTCAAGAGCATCATATACCAAACATATTCATCGAATGGCTTGACAGGATAGTAAAATGTCGACACAGTATTTCTGATGGGTACCATCAAGCACCAGGTAGTGATTATTGCAGAATAGCATTTATCTATTTGTTCATCAGGATAGAAGAGAGCATGGGCTTGACTTATTGTGAGTTTCTTTGAGCGTATAATCTGCATGATGTCCTTCATGTTGGGCATAATTTGGAACGATGGATAGGGCACCAGCGAGGCATTTATATGTTTTGCAAATAAACTCCAAAATATAGAACCAGGTCTGCGGGTTACAGTTCTGTTTTTATTAGTATAATACGAGGTTACATAGATTTCAGAGCCTTTATAATCCAAGTCCCAGAAAATAGCTTTTCTTAAGTTCTCTTCAGAGTCCATTGGAATATTTGTACGCAACTCAATGGTAAATTTGGGATACCGTCGAAATCCCATTAGTTCAGAAGAAACGTTCATAAAGTTGATATAAAGCAGGGAATTCAGAAAATTATTTCGATTTAAATTATTAAGCAAACGCTCTGCCACTTGGAAATCTTCCACAGGTTTTACTAAAACAACAAAACTCAAGTGGTGATGATGCCCTCGTAAAACTTTATCATGGATTCCCATTATGGGGTCTTCGGGACCGGTGGTGATTACGATGGTGATACAATTACGTTTGCTAGTCGTAGTCTGGTCAAACCTTATTTTATCATTGTTGGTCAAAACCATTTGGGTTGTCTTACTACTGCGATGTATTGTATTGAAGAATTCTTGAAAATGTTTACAGCTTTTAGTATCCGCATCCAATTGTTCGGATATAAACCAAATGAGGTCTTTTACTTTCAATACACTAATTATGGTCAGTATATAATGCTGGAGAAATCCTGCATCCCACGTATTGGCGTTGCGCCAGAAGAATACCACAATAAGAAACAGACACAATGTTACTCTTAAGATGTTCATGTCTTCGAAGTTACTGAAAAACTGAAACATTTTCAATTGCGTCTATTAGTTCAAGGGTCATTATTAGTAAACAAAACAAGTGGATGAAATGTTTTTTAGTTTTAGAAAACATGTTAATCACATCCCAATATCGTACAAAAAAACATGACCTGGAATTGTGAATGTTTTCATTCATGGAACATATTAACATCGTTTCATATTTCAATGAGTGATGTGTGCGTGCGTGAGAATTTCATATAATTCATTTTGACTCACGATCACGTAGACTCACGAAGTTCTCTTCCTAAAACACTGGAAAAAAACTGCTATAAATTTGCAACAAAAAGTTTGCTGGGAGTAGGGTGCTGTTATCTGGTTACGCAAGTGATCTTTCACGGAAATTATGATTTAAAGTTGGGAATTTTTTCAGAAGTGGAGTGGGGTCTAAAAACCCATTTTTTCATTTTAAATTTCCGTTATTAGTCTTGTGTAAACATTCGGCCAACAATATAGAGTCGTAAAACGTGACAAAAAATTTTATTGAGTTCTTCACTTGTTTCACCCATTTTCTGGCCCACGTACAAACTTGAATCTTCAATCTTTAATCTAATTACTTGACGATTTTTTTTTGAAATCATTAATTATCCCACTCACAGAAATAAAGTTGTCTTCATATTCTGGTCGTGGTTTTATGCGTTTATATTCTTTACAACCCCCTTCCTAAGTTGTTCTAATTATGTATTTAAATGATTGAAGTTTTATTTTTATAAATCATGTCCCTGTTGGCCAAATCGTCTAACGTGAGATTGTCTTCGACGACTCATGTACGGCTGGCTGGTCGTCCTTCGATTACGTTTAAAGGAAAGGAAATCGTCACTTACGGCAATCTGCGTGACAGTGCCTTACGTTTTGTCTTTATTCAAACTTTGTTAAGGACACAATCTGAGCCGACAAAATTTATGACAAAATGAGCGACAATGTTTTAAGTTTTGTCTTCAGTCAAACAAATGAATAGATTCATTTTCCGCTGTTGATATATTTTTTTGTTTTACTTGGACCAGCACTCAGGGGTTGTGTTTGTGGACGTTCGATTTGAATCTTCCCACACTGAAAGTAACAGGAAAGACCTCTGCAAGAAGTTTATTCCACATGCGAACTTTTTCGCTAAAGAACGAAATTTCTCTGTAATGTGTAGTAAGATCCACTGGCATATCAACCACAAATGGATGCGCTCTTAACGAAGAACGCGTTGTTCGTAACAATGAGCGGGTTTCGGGAACAAGTACCCTGATTTCATTAGAGAACATTCCATTGTAGTAACGATAAAGCAGTGACGCACATTCCACATTGCGTCGATGCTCCAGTGAGTCAATACAGTTGGCTACCCTACTGTCACCGATGAGCTTCTTCGCCCTCTCCTGTACGTGGTCGAGTATTTCAAAATAGACTTTCAAGCACCGACCCATACATGAGAGTTGTATTCCATTTTCGGTCGGATGCAGGTGAACAGATGGATTGAAGTATCTCTAACAGCGTCTTAGAGAGCCGAGGCACTTGAATGCTTCTTTTGAGACTTGATATGATCAGTCCATCAAACATCACATTTAATTTTCATGCCAAGAACATCAAGAGTCTCTGATTCCTGAATATCTACACCACCTATTAGATATTGCAGATGGAGCAACATGATTGTTCGTCCATCTGTGTATTTTATACGGTAACGAAGATTGAGTGCGTCGTTGGGTTGTAAGTTCATGTTATGAATTGGTCGGTCCGGGTGAGCATCACAGTCGCAACATCAATCAAAAAAATAAATTTCGATTAAAAATATAATGATGCATTGATTTTCTTTCTTCGTTGACAACAATATAAACGACTTTTGTTTCCTTATGAAGAAGTTGTCGAACCGGTTTTCTAATTCGTAAACCCGGGTTTTCTTCGCATTTCTGGTTTATTTAAACCCGTTTAAAAAATAGCACAATTTTCGAGTTAGTCGGAAACCCGGTTTCTTTATTAATAGCTTCATAAAAAATTTTCCAACTAAAATCGAAAAGTGTCGGACGAATCCAAAAATTGTCGAACGTACCAGTATTATTTTAGAGTAGAAAGCACAAACATTCGAGTATGCAAGACATTTTTCTTAAATACTTTGAACATTGGCAGGCAATCTGTTTTTAAGTGGGCAAACAAACAACAAGACTTTAGTTTCAAAGTCATGTTTAAAGGAGAGAAATCAACAGCAGAAAGGGGCAATGCTTGAATTCCCTCTTTAATTCCTTGCCTTCAATGGCATCCTATTATTGCCGCGCAATTTTTTTTGTATTGTGTTGACGTGACGTCGATGTCGTTAACTGGAATAAGGATGAGTATGTCGAATATTTGATAACTCTACCATGTCGTAGACGTAGACGATAAGATGAGCAGCATTGTCGCTCTTTTGACAGCCATTTGTATGAGCATTTCGTCGACGATTGTATGGAACTGTCGTCAGTATGTCTTCTACGACTTACAATTATTCTCTTGCAACCGCCAATTGGCCAATTGGGGTATTGAGGAACTAAAACATTTCTATTTGTTTAGAATATGTTAAATATGACCGTAAATTTACAGCGGAAGGTTAATATTATTTATTGCGCATAACAATAATTTATTTTCGCTTTCAATTAAAACACAATTAAAACACAAACGATTAGTAGATTAATCAAATTTCTTGATTAATCAACATACTGATTAATTAAGAGTTCTGATTAATCAAAACGCTTGTTGCGGGAATTAGCCCAGGCGCCCAGTTTTCATCAATCACATTAGTTTTTTCACGTTTTATATTTTTGTATGTTGAAATTCCTTAGTTACACAATAAACAGATTTTACAAAATATATTTACAAAATATATTTGCTATCAAGCAAAGTCTTCTTTAAAAGATTAATTTAATTACACATTTTACAATAAGAGACATTTTTCTATTTTCATTTGGTTTTTAATACTTAAAGCCAGCCAGCCAGCCATATATTTTATTATAAGATTTATAAGCGCTGATGTCCATCAAAAATTTGTTGGATAAATCTTTTTTCTTTGGAATATTGTCCTCATATCCCATTCTTTCTGACTAAAAATGTTACGAACTTTAGCCAAAATAATAATCACTTTGGATTAAAATTTACTAACAACCCATTTGTTCGAAAAATAATTACTTTAAAATAAAATAATTTTTTATTTTTTTATTATAAATATTTTTTGTACACAAGGCGGTAGGTGGCTGTCATACTTTAAAAAAAAAACTGACACTTAATATCTTATTATAAATGTTTACTAAAATCCATAGATACATAAACAACAGTTTAAATATTTGATTCTCCGCTTTGGAAGGACACAACCAACCATTAAAACAACAAAGATTGCAATAACAAAAAAAAATTCGAATACAGTAAAGTTTGATGACAAAGAGCTGCGGGGAAAGTATTTTTTGCAGTTTGTGCAGCAAGGATTCAGTCAAGCAACATTTTACTTTATAAGAGCAACATATCATATTTGTAGCAAAAGTAACCGATAAATGTTAAAGCAACACAATATAAAACACTTTTAAGAAAACCAACATAATTTTGGCATTTTGTCAAATCATAAAATTTTTGCTTTTTATGTTTCCTCTTTTTTTTTAATTTAATGGCAATGACTGTCAGCCAGAGTCTGACCTAAAGAAATCCAAAGAGTCAAAGAGCCAAAGTTTACACTGACAATGGCCTTAACATTTTTACTATAAATAAAAAAATAACACCAAAAAAAATTAAAATATAAGTCCATTAAGATAAAGATGGACAAATAGCGAAATGATGACAACGATACTGAGACAAACAACTGCCCTTTTCGATATCAAGTCAAGCATACTAATGAGTTCGCTGCCAAAAAAAAGTCTGATTGCCAGGATATAAAAGAAAAAAAAATCTCAAAGGAAGTAATAAGAATAAGGAAATATACTGCAAGCAGTTGTAAGAAATTGGTAACAAAATAGTTACACCCTCTTTGCTTTTATCTCTCAATCTCAAACATTTAAAAATCTATTACTGATGAGAAACGCAGGTAGCACTTGTTAATAATAAAGTCTATAAAGTTTAGTGTTTTATGAGCCAGCCAAATACTGAAAGACATAAACGAAAGAAGATTAATAATTCAGTCTGTTATGTAGTGAAACAAACATCTATGCGAATACGGCAGGGCAGTTTTATTTTAATATTTATGAACATTTTTACAACATACAACGAATTAATGTGAACACACCACCCCTCCCCTCCCACCCTGCTGTTTAATGGCCCACTGCTTTATCTACAAAAATTATTTAAGATTCATTTTCATTTACAATAGAGATTTATTTTATGAATGTTTTATCTATCGAAAACATTTTTTGGAAATAAATACTAATTTTTAAAGAAAGCAACATTTTCTGTTACAAATATTGTCCCCAACATGTTGATAACAAAAAAAAAAGGCCTTAATATTTGTCAAACCTCGATATTACCTTTTATCAGGGTTGGTATCTCTAGAAAGATCAAAAACACAGTCGTAAATTGTTCCAAAAAAGGGTAAAAAGCGAAAAAAAAATAATACAAAAAAGGGCAGAAAAGCACCATAAAAATATTTAAAAAATTTTAATTATGCCAAGAAATACTAAGCAATTTATAAAAAAGTTAAAGTAAATACCCAAAGACCAATTTAAAGTTTTATTTTTTTATTTTTAAGGAGTTGAGATCAAATAGCAGAACTTATTAGCAAAGAAAGAACTTATTAGCATGGTACATTCGGTACATATCGCTCCTTTATTGCAAAGTTGTTATATCCCAAAAAAAAAACATGATTTTTGAGTTAAGAATGCAGAATAATTCATCTCTCATATTTTGCGAAAAATTCACCTCTTGAGGGGTAAACATTTTTTTATTTTCCCATTGAGATGTATGTAAACATTTAATTATGTTTAACAAAAATGTTTTTATCTCAGTACACAATTGGTTTTCTGGTCACACTACGCACCAGGCTTGCCATTTTAGCACTTTTAGTGCTAGATCTAGCATTATTTTTTCTGAGTTAGCACTAAGAGTTAAAAAAAATGCTAAATGCTAGTTTAGGATATTTTTATTATTTAGCATTTTTAGCACTTTTTTAGATCGCAGAATTATTTAAAAAAATAATACTTATACATAATATCAAGTTAAGTATAATTCTCTCACTGTATAAAAAATTACAAATATATATGCTAACGTTTCTACAACTTTGTCGTTGATTTTTTACATCTTTGCAATATACGAAAAATAAAACAAAGAATTGTTATTACCGGCTATACGACTAACGGAGTGTGTGAAATTAGACAACGTATGCTGCTATACTTTAGACCAGAGATAACCGCTGTTATTTTTTAAATATTCACTTGGTCAAAGAAGAAATAGCTGGAAAAAGTTTGGTTGTGAAATAACAATTAGAAAAAGCTAAAAATCTTTTAGTCCTCTCATGATTGTTATGAAAGATTTTTATTTATGTTGGTCTTCTCTTACCAATTTTTTTCGGTTTTTATTAATTATTTAATTAGGACTTTTTAGAGCTTGCACACACAATAAGTATGTGTTGATATAGTATATGACCAATAAAAATCTTCTGTAATGGTTATGAGAAGAGAGAAAAATAAAGATCTGATATATATGTATATTAATTAGACCCAAATAGATTAAAATCTTTTATAATAGTTATAAGAAGACCAACAAAATATTCCTAATTTTTAACTGTTATTAAGAGATTTTTATTTTAAAATGCCTTGAATAATTCTTTGAAGATTTTTATAAATAAATATTCGGCATAACAGTTATGTCCCTGCCTTAGATACATATATCAGGAGGATATTGTAAAAAAATCGGTTCATCTGAAATATACAAAAATGAGTTAGTCTGTGAAGAAGATGCAAATAGTATGGTTGATATTTTTAATACTCTTAACTTGAATTAAAATATATCAAAGTTTTTTGACTAAAAGTTTTTATATTAAAAAAAAAATTATTTTGTATGCAAATATATTTCCATAACTAAAATATCAAATAAAATTAAAAAAATTTAATAACAGTACCTTATACAAATGATAAAAATTTATTAAAAATGTACAGATGTCTGAAATGTAAATTTTTTTAACTATATTAAAGAAAAGCAATGTTACAAAAACTAGCACTATTTTTTGAACTATAGAATATTTTAGCATTTTGTTTTTGGAAATCTAGCACATTTAATCTGTCTGTCTCTGGCAACCCTGCTACGCACATTTTTTTTGTCACTGTTTATTTGTCAAACAGCTTTCAAATAACGTTAATTGCGACAAAACATGAGAAAATATTTTTCCCTGTTGGCACAGCACTTAAATTAATTTTTCCGATACAAAATATTTAATCAAATATTTGACAAAACATTCGACGCGGAAGAATTTCACTCACACTTTTCCCAAATTTATACTCTTGGGATGTGACAAAACAAAACAAAAATATTTCAAAAAGTTTTATTATTTATGACTCCGCACAGTGGCTCCAATTAGAAAAAAATTAATTAATTGATCTTAATTCATGTGGTCGTGAAAAAAAATCAAAGTCAAATTTTTGAAATGAGAGTAAAAAATGTCTGAATTTTTACAAAAATAGAACTTGATTGTTCGATTGACGTTTTTTTTTTCAAATTTTTTTCCAAAACCAAAATTTTTCTTTTTCATTAATTCAAAAGATTAAACGTAAAAAAAGTCTGCAGTAGAAATTTTAAGTGACGGCGCACTGTGGCTGAAAATCGTTTTTCATTGGCCAAAACTCAAATTTTTTTTTGTCACCGATTTTTAAAATTTTTACGCCCTTTTGCAGCTAATATATCCAGATTAAGGTAGCCAAAAAATTAGGTTAAACTATTGATAATTGTGAGCGTGGCATGCTGTCAAACTCAACGGTTTTTTTAATTTCAGAAAAAGGTGTTTTTCTTTTGTTTTTTATAAAAAATAAATGGTTACTACTCGCAAGCTATCATCGATAATGGCCTGCGGTCTTTTTTATAATGTTGGTAGGATTATAGTCTTTAGTTTTTGTAAGTGGTCAGAGCTCTAGCGTTTAATATTAAGGGCGTTACGGAATATTTATGAAACTACTATATTTTTCTCAAATTTAAACTTTAGTGGAATAGAACTTCTAGGGAACAAAAGGGAACAAGAAATGTATACCACCCGGAGAAAGGTGAAAGTGTCCTCTTTAACGCTATATATACTTTTGCACCCGCGACGAGCCGTCTGTAGAACACTTTTTTCATTTTAATGAAATTACTCCAAAGTACTCGTATACAATGGTGTATATAATTTTCACTTTTTTGCCTAAAAGTTTATGTTTTTTACTTTAGACTACGTAAAACTAAAAAAATTAAATATAATACCTGCGAAACGCTTTAATGGCTTTGTTTTGATCAGCCAAAAATTGGTAATAAAATTATCACAAATTATCACAAAATTCTACAGTAAACATATGATCTGTTACTAAATTTACCTGTTATCAAATGTTAGGGTCAACCAAAGTCATAAGCAATTTTATAACAATAATCGCGACATTAAAGCACTAAAGAAAAAAAAATAACCCAACAACAACAACAAATATTGGCGAGGTACTAATCAGTTTTACCTGATATTAAGGTCTGGACAACATGTGCAGTTTTGTGCAATTTAAGCACTACCTGCTATGAAATTAAAGATCAATGTGTGAATAACATGTATCTAAAAATGTATAAAAATACGGATTCGATAAGGGATTACTCAGTAATAAGTTAATCCTTTAAGTGTACAATTAAAACATAACAGACACAAATAAAAATATTCAGAAAAATATGGAGAGCTTCAGTTATAAAGAACTGGCCGAAGAGTATTTTAGAAACAAAAACCAGGAAGATGTTCTTAGCTACGTTAAAATAAAATTAAACTTAAATTCGTGTAGCACCGAAATGCAAGAGCAATTATTTAATTTCGTAAAAGCACTAAAAAAACGCTACAAAGAAGTTAGCTACAGTAAACAAAAGTTTTATATAAAAAGTGCAACCTGGTTAGAAGGCCAACTTACTGTCGCTGCAGAAACAGCAAAGCAAGATAAGGGTGGAAGACCACGCAAATCATTAATGGGCAACTGCAGCGATAGATCTAAGAGGCGGAAACTTAAAGATATTAACGATGCAATTGGTTGTACAAATATAAAAGAATCTTTCCTACATCAATTACGATCACAGAACCAATTAACAAAAGTGGATATCATTGAAAAAGTTGTTAAAGCTAGTCCAGTGAGAACAAAACGGATTCTTAAAAGTATACCAACTCCGAGTGATGTAATACAGTACACAAATGAGGAGGCATTAGCATTATTTCTGGATTTGAAATTAACAAAACAGCAATATATTAAGCTCAGACTGCGTGCGATTGAAAAAGGCTCAAATATGTATCCAGCATATCATCACATAACCGCTGCTAAAATGGACTGTTTGCCATCAAAGGACACTATTACAATCACACCAATTTCGGCAGAGGTACAACTACAATCTCTACTTGATCACACAGCCGAACGCTTGCTACAATCAATAACAGGAAATGAGTTAAAGAAATGTGGAAACACAAAGTTAATTCTTTTTTGTAAATGGGGATGTGATGGTTCTTCGGGACAAAAACAATACAAACAAGCTGTATGTGAAAATATATCGGACTCAGATATGTTCATGGTATCATTTGTACCATTGCGATTGAAAAAGATTTTGGAAGATTCAGAGCCTTCGACTAGTACAACGCAAACAATGAATATTTGGAAAAATGAGACACCATCTTCTACGAAATACTGCAGGCCAATCAAATTTGAATTCAAAAAAGAAACTGAGGATGCCATTAACAAAGAAGTTATTGATATCAAGGCCGAAATTGCAACACTACAGCCATTACAATTACAGTTAGATGGACAGCAAATTGAAGTAAGCTACCAATTAGTGCTGACAATGATAGATGGAAAAGTAGGTCAGGCTTTGACTAACACGAAGGCTGCATCCAGCTGCATTATATGCCAAGCAACATCAACCCAATTAAACCAAATACCGACAAAATCATTAGATAATACCGATGCATATGAATTTGGATTATCACCACTACATGCAAGAATACGACTTATGGAACACATACTAAAAATCAGTTATGATTTGGATTTCGGTTCTTCAGGATCAATAAGAAACAACGAATCCAACAAAGAGTTAAGAAGTTCAAAACAGAAACATGTTCAAGATGAATATCGCAAATTTGGATTGATTATAGATCAGCCAAAACAAGGGTCAGGCAATACAAATGATGGCAATAGCGCAAGAAGATTCTTTTCAGATCCAGAAACAGCATCTGAAATAACAGGAGTGGATTTAAACCTTATTTTCAGATTTAAAATAATCCTAGAAGTACTTGCGTGCAATGAAGAAATTGACTCTAGAAAATTTGGAGATTATGCTAAGGAAACTGCAAAAATATATACAACCAACTACCCATGGAGAAATATGTCTGCAACAGTTCACAAAATCCCTTATCATGGAGAAGATGTCATTAAATATCATTTGGTGCCACTTGGAGATCTATCAGAGGAGGCTCAGGAAAAAAGGAACAAGGATTACAGATTTTATAGAGAGCACAATACTAGAAAAATTTCAAGAAATTCAACAAATGAAGATCTATTTAATATATTATTGGCAACGTCAGATCCGTTTATCTCCAGTATTCGAAATCAATGGAAAGTGGAACATCGGGATTTAGATGAAGAAGCCAAAAAACTACTAAAGAACAGAGATAGCACAGAACAAAATATGGAATATTTGCAATCAATATTTGAGTCAAATGAATAATAATTATAATTGCCTTTCATTGTTATTTAAGTACGAAAAACATAGTATTAGTAAAAAATAATAATAAACGAACCTACCATTGTTACAAATGCTATTAAAATTTATTGCAGTTTTTATTTTAAAATGTTTTTAAAATTATCAAATTTGACAGCAAAAAATAATAAATTTTTCTGTAGTAATAGCAATATTTTTAGATAATATTATTAAAGTTTTTTTTAAGTGTAACTATTCTTTGAGTGTAAACAAATTTGCAAATTTGTCAGCAACAAATTTTTTAATTTTTCTGTAATAGCAAAATCTCCAGTTGATTTTACTATTTTTTTCAGTGTACAATTTTTTTAAGTGTAACATAAAAAAAATTCCATTATTACAAAAATTATTTATAATTATTATTAATTTCCAAATATTCAATTTTTTTAATAAATAAAAAAATAATAATTCCATATTTCACTCTAAAAGTTAAAAAAAATTCAAAAGTTCAACTTTGACCTAGAATTCCTTAAAAAGTCCTCAATCAATTTTAATAAAATTTAAACTGAGTCAAGCTGAACTAAATATCTATCCAATAAAAAAAAAATTACTTCAATATTTTGATCGGTTCAAAAGTTACAGAGTTTTGGCCAATGAAAAACGATTTTCAGCCACTGTGCGGCGTACCTTTATGATGTTTCGCAGTAAGAAAACATGTTGCCAGCAACATTTTTTACTTGAAACAAATGCTTCCAGAAACATTTCGTACGTTTTCACAAAATGAACACTTGAGAATGCAACTTCAGCAGTATTAATTTGCAATTAATTTCTTGTCCAATGCCTTCTGCAAAAAACGTTTGCTGGGTTAAAAAAAAATCGAAAACAAATCTTAAACTAAAAGAATGGAAATGATATTCGAAAGTCCTTTAATATTACTTGTAGTTTTTCTCAAGGCGTTATTATTATTACTGTTGCAAGTAGATACTTTACTTCCTTTCAATATTGTGGCGAAAACTTCTTGAACAAGAAATCTACTTTATTTAAAACTAAAAAAGTAAATAATATTTGTTTTTTTGACAAACTGAAACCATAAGAAGTAACGAAATGTTAAACGCAAACTAAAACAAACTTGCAACATATTTTGCTTGCCACTACCACAAAAAAAAACACTTACTACTATTTATGCATTATTTATTTATTTTTTGTTTTTTATTTTTTTTTTGCAGTTTTTCTTTTCGGTGGCTGTTGTTTGTTTTCCCATCAAGTTTCCCATCATTTGTTGTTTTTAGCAAAAATTTGTTGCTTCATAAGCTGTGTTGTTGCAAGAGTCTAGTTAGTAGCAGTAGTTGTTGTTGTTGTTGTTTGTAAATATGTATAAATTTTTCTTACACAGTTGCCACTTTTAGCCTGATTTATATTCTTGACTTAAACAGTTGCTGTTAATATTTATTTTTATTTTTTTAAACCGCAATATATTTTTCATTTTTTTTTTTTTTTAGTTAAAGGCAGCAGTCAAAAGCAAGTGTTTCATTTATACATAATACAGTAGACTCGCGATAATATGAACATCCCAAAATATGAACTTTTTTTGCTGTACCGCTGACTACTCCAAACGAATGCTTTCCGTTCTGCTGTCTGATGAATAAATTGTGTCAAATAAAAAGTACTCTCTTAATAAAATAATTAATTTATCCAAAAATAATTTCTTAAATTAAGCAGAAATGGGCAAACTCAGATTTGAATTCAAGACATAAATTTTCATTTCAATATTTTTTTTAAGTCGGACGGGAACTTTGCCCGCCTAAAATATTCACCCCTATTGGGAATGTCAACGTCGACATCAACACAATACATTAGTTGCTGTCACATCGGTATACCAACGCCGTCACGTCAACTCTACATCGGTATTTACTAAAAAAAATATTGTGTTGACGTTGCCTTGTTATCGATAAAGTGAAAAACTTTAATATCATCACTATACATTTTGACGTTTGCTTGATTTGTTTTTTTAGTTTACTTTAATTAATTTTATTGCAATTTAAAAGATATATTTCAATTGATGTATTCAAGTGAGAGTTCTGTTCTTCAGTGTCATATGCGGAAGTTGATGGCACTATCACAAAATCCTCGCAGATTCTTTGTTCTGTGGTAGGTATGCATATCTTCATGTGAAGTTTCACCAGTTGATTGTTGTATACCTTGTGCAACATCTTCAGGATTTAAGCAAGTTAGAAGCCGCTTTTTCCAAAGGTGAGAGTGGTAATAATTTGCACAGGCCTCCCTCCACCTGTTGCATTGAGCTCTGCCTTGTTGTTCGTTAACTTTTTTTTAATTTACACTTAAAATCTCTCCAAACCTGAACATAATATGTATTTAAATATAGACACATATTAAAATTTATGCTTTGAAAAACTTTGTGTCATTACCTTTTGCCAACCATCGCTGTCTCTTCGTCTTAATTTCTTCCCATTCTTCTTCAAAATTATTACCACTTGGGCCCCTATGAAATCCTTTGGCTAAACTTGGTTTACTTTGAAGCTGTTGTATTAGTAATTCAAATTGTTTATTGGTAGTAATTTTAATTTTTTTCTCCATTTTAAATATTTTTATTAAACACTTAACAGTGACAGTTGAAAATTTGCATTTTGTCGTTAACAAAAATTTTGTCGACAAGACCGCCGAAGCCAATCTAAGACAATATCGCCGTTTTGTTGCCTTTGATAATGCCTAAATATTATCGGTTGTTATCGAAAGTTGGCAATATTGTCAACGGCAATGCCATTAGACTGCCGTCGACATCACTTATGTCGCCGTTGACATTCGCAATAGGAGTGATTGAATATCGCATAACTCCTCCATTAATGGGCCGATTTAGAAAAAGATTTTTTTTTAATTTAAACGTGTGGGCTTGCTGTTTGATCCACTTCAAGTGGAAACTGAACGCCAAAAATAGCCCCTTGAAATATTTATTACGATTTTAATAATATTTTATTTGTAATTTGAAATAAATGTTATCGGATTTTAAACTCCAATCACAATTGCCTCTATTTTGTAATCTATTCGACTATTCTTTTCTTGATATTGAAGTTGTTCTTTTTTTGCCATTATTAATTCACGAACTTTTAATGGCCTTCAAAAATATGTACACAAATCTCGCAAATATGAACACGTTTAATTTTATTCAGTTCATATTATCACGAGTTCACTGTATACGTATGTCCATGTAATTTTATTTGAACAAATAAAAATACACTTTGCAATTAAATTGTATATTTCAGCCATCTATGTGCATACATACTACTCGTAGTTGCAAGTACACACAAAAAAAGAGACAATAATCGTTATGTGGACCATATTTAAAAAGACACTATTATTTATTAAGACACAACATTTTCAACATTTTGTACAAGCTGACGTGACGTTTGATGTAATATTTTGTTGACTTTCTGCAGGCGAATTCTCTCATAGCTGTCTAGCTGTCCGTCCGCCGCTCTACCGCACTTTGCAGTAACAATGCGACAATTAGAAAATTAAATTTACTCAGTATTTACAAATTTAAACAAAAAAAATATAGGAGTATTTTAAAAAACACAAAACTACATGAATTAAATGAAGCCAGCCACCATTCATTTATGTACACATGCAGCATTTTTTTCACTCTCTCAATTTTGTTTGCAGCATCGTTAAACAATGTTTTTTAAACAATTACAATTGCGCACTTGTTGCCGTAATGAAATGTGTTTTGTTTTATGAATTTGAGTCCTCTGTAAATGGACAGCATTCAGGCATATTTATATCATTAAAATTGTTTTGCCTTTTATTTATAAATTAAAAAAATAATAATTTTGGTCACATTAAAGGAAATTTCAAATTTAGTAAGATTTATCAAATTAACGAAGCTTGAAAGCCAGCCAATGTAAGTGAAGAAGTTATAACTCTCGTATTCTTTATCATTAAACAATTCGGTTAAATAGTTAATAATATGACAACAAGAGATAAAAGATAGAAAAAACGTTCGTATTAAACGTCTAGCAGATTAGAAGAAACTCTTCGCAAGCGGAATGCTAAAGAACCTTATTTAATCTGATTCTATTTTATAAAAAATAACTAAAATTAAAGCAAAAAAAAAATAAAAAAACTGTTAAAACTGTAAAAGTTAATTTATATTAATTTTCTAACTGCAATACACGTGACTTTGAAAACAAAAATCAAATTATGAAAAGATGACACAAAATAATGTAAAAAAAGAAGCTAAGCTGATAGAGGACCGATGTGGAGATAGACGGACATTTAATCCGAAATATATTAAAATAACAATCTACAAGATACTTAAAAAATGAAAATTTTTTATAACAGGGTACTTTGCTTAAAGAAAATGTAATTAAAAAATCTTTTCTAGAAAGCTACTTTTTTAAAAGAAAAATACTTCATTACCAAATAGTACTTTAAAAAAAATATACATATTTCTCTTTTACAAAAATGTACTCCTCTACAAAAAAGTATTTTTCTAAAAAAAAGTAGTTTTCTACAATAAGAAAGTTCCTAAATTGTTTTTACAAAAAAGGAATGAAAAAACATTTTTTTTAAAAACTGTTTTCTTCTGCAAAATGGTACTTTTTACAAAAAGTACTATTTTTCGGACAAAATTTTACTTTTTACAAAAAAAATATTTTTATAAGGTACTTTTAAATAAAATAATCTTTTATTGATATTTTTCTCCAAAAGGTTTTTTTTTGAAAAATGTTTTTTTCCAAAATAGAAAATTAGTACATTTTGAAAAAAAAAAAATGGAAGTCTAGTCCATTTTGCACAAAAAAGGATCTTTAATAAAATAAAAATTTTAGGTACTTCTTTTATGAAGCAGATTTTTATAAAAGTATAATTCGATTTTTACAAAAATCTTCTTTTCTATAAAAAACAGATACGTTTTAATCAAAAAATATTTTTTTTACAAAAATTTGAATTGTTACAAAGTTAAATTTTTGCGTAAAGATACTTTTTAAAACAAAAAAATATTCTGCAAAACGGTACTTTCTATTACAAAACAATACTTTTTATTACCAAAAGGCACTTTTTTAACCAATATACATACTTCTCTATGAAATAGATTTTTTTTACAAAAAATCTGATTTTTTAAAACAAGATACTTCGCTATGAAACTGTACTTTCTTACAAAACGATACTTTATCAAAAAAAAGAACTTTATTTACAAAAAAATTTCATTCCTATAATAAAAAATACTTTTTATAAAAAGATACCTTTTATAAGATTTATTATTTCATAAAAGTACATTTTATAAAAAGATACTTTTTTAAGAAAAAAATTTTAATTTTTTACAAAAAGATAGATTTAAAAAAAATAGTTTTTATAAAATGAATGTTTTAGCAAAAGAGTACTTTTTAGAAGCTACTTTTTCATAAAAATGCTTTATAAAAAATCCTTTTTTTTAGAAATAAATATACTTTTTTACAAAAAGATAGATTTTTAGATAAACATAGCTTTTACAAATAGCAACTTTATAAAAAGGTGCTTCTAACAGAATAGTACTTTTTATAATATACTTTTTTATAAAAGTTTTTTCTATAAGATACTTTTTTTCAAAGATTTTCTTTATAACAAGAAAAACCATAAATTTTATTTTTTTTTTCAAAACAAAATACTTCTCCAGAAAATGGTACTTTTTACAAAAAGAAAGTTTTTACGTAAAAAAGTCTTCATATAAAATACTTTTTTCAAAAAATATTTTTTTTAACAAAAACATTTTCTTTTCGATAATAAAATTACTTTTTATAAAAAGATATTTATTGTAAGATTTTTTTTTTTCATAAAATTACCTTTGATGAGAATATACTTTTTTTTACAAAAAATAATACTTTTTTACAAAAAGATAGATTTAAAAAAAATAAGTTTTTATAAAAATAATCTTTTAACAAAACATTACTTTTTATAATATACTTTTTCATAAAAGTTTTTTCTATAAAATACTTTTTTTTACAGATTTACTTTATAACCAGAAAACCAATATAAATAAAAATTTTTTTTCTTCAAAACAAAATAATTCTCTAGAAAATGGTACTTTTTACAAAAAGATGTTTTTTACAAAAAATTACTTTTTAGAAAGCTACTTTTTAGAAAAACCTACTTTTTACAAAAAGCTACTTTTTAGAAAAACCTACTTTTTGACGTTAAAAAGTCTTTTCATATAAAATACTTTTTTCGAAATATATTTTTTTAACCAAAAGATTAAAAAGTTTGTTTTTGCCAAAAAAAAAGAATGTGTTGAGCAGATTTATTAAGTATAATTTCATAAATGTAAAGGTACTTTTTTTTACAAATTATTACTTTCTACTACAAGAAAAAAATACTATTTGCGTTTTTTTAATCTCCCACAAGTTATAAATTAAATAAAAAACCAATAACCACTAAAAATATAAATTCTTCAAACAAATAAAACCGCATTTGTAAATCGTTATACGCCATTTTTTATTTATTTTTGGTCGAAATAGATTTTAGCCAATTACCACAAAAATTTTTATAATATAAATATGTAAACAATTTCATTTGAGAGAGTAAATTCATATAAAAAAAAACTTATATAAACCAAACCAAACATTAACCATTGAACTTCCTTTCTTTCTCTTCCTTTTGCTTCCTGCCACACACCCTTAAACGGTGGCATTCAAATTAACAACAAAAAAAGACCATTAAAGTTTAAGGAGTGAATATGCAAATCGTTTGCTAAATACAACTGAAAGAAGAGACCTGGAAACTAAAAGTAAAAGAAAACTTGGAAAAATTGCCACAAAAAAAATAGTGGAAAAAACTACTGCGTCGCACAATTGGAATACATGAATATAAATCAGCAAAACAGTAGGAATTACGAAATAATGGATGTGGTGGTTTTTAAGAGTTGGAAAAACGAGAACTAGCAAAATCAGCAAATAACGATATCCTAGAAAGCAATAGAAGCAATAAAGAAAAACTAGCATTTGCTGTGTTAAAACCAACAAAATGTAAATTTCTTAACAAAAAAAAAAGAACAGAAAAAAATGAAGTCAACTAACTATTCCATACAAACTATTCGAACAATTGCTGAAATGTGTAAATTTCTCTCAAACAACATTCGAAAATGTTGATATCGCTTTAAAATACTTTACACAAAAACTTGACCCTAAACTTAAGCCACCGTCTCATAATTAACACTCATTCTTTTTTATTTCCACTCATTCTTTTTTATTTCCTTTTTTTCCGCACTTGGCATTCATCATTGAGCTTCCGTTTGTTTCACTCCGCATCCAGCATGAAAATTACTTTAGAATATCCACCATTCATTCAATTCAGCAGCGCTAATTCGATTTAGATTGTTTGGAAAGAAAAATTCAATAAGTCTTGTTTAATTTATGCGCTGAAAACCAAGCAGCACCAGGCAGTATGACCAACTAAAAATTAGTTGCTTCTTTTTATGAAATTCGAAAGCGTCAATTTTTCAAGAGGATTTTCTGTAAAAATATAAAATTTTTCTTTCCACATCAAGAAAAATTTTTTTGGCAAAAGGAAATATTTTTTATTTTTTTTTTTTCAAAAGTATCTACTTTACGAAAAGTGTTTTATAAAAAGAAGTTTAATTTTTTATTAAAATGTGTGCATTTTTTATATAAAGTACTTTTTTTAAGGAACTTTCTTCGAAGTGCTTAATGACATTTTTCGTGTTTTATTTTGGTCTCTAGGATTTCAATGTCATCAAGCTCTTCATCATTTTCATTTTATTCATCGTTTTCTTTTAAACAGAGTACAAATTAAAATTTTTACTTAGTGGAAAAATTTCCGGTATTCGTTAGATGCGATCTTTATCGATCAATTGAATGTTCGTTAAATCGCAAAACTACACTCATATCCCGGTTTGCGTAGTTTCGGTTTGCGTCGTTTCGAAGTTGCATATTTTAAAATTCCCGCGATTTCGATGTTGCTTCAGTTCGTGTTGCTTCGAAGTTGCGTCGTTAGATCTTCGATTTGCGTCGTTAATAAATGTTTGTATGTACAAAGCAAAAATAGAAAAGGGGATTTCCCGTTGAAGTCTAATGCAAATTTGTATGTGAAATAGTGCTGGCAAATTCTACTACTTTTCATTACTCGATAATATTCAATACTTTTCATTTGGGTACTCAATACTACTCGATACTTTTACCGGATTTTTTGAATTTGTAACGCATAATTTTTACCTGCAAATTGAAGTAGTTTCTTCAAAAATTAAAAATAGATCTTCATCTATTATTGGTTTTGTATGTCTTTTATTATTAAATAAAAAATAAATGTAAAGCTAAAAAATAAATGTAATTTAACGTCAACAACAACTTAAGAAATAATTTAATTGTTCTCAAAAAAAAAATACTTTTGATTTGATTAAAGAATCTTGCACCTAGTTGTCTTTTTATACAGTGATGTATTTTTATCCACTATCTTAGCCACTCAACTTGCTTAAAAATACAACTCTGAAAGTATCGAGTGACTACTTTTGAGTATTAAGTAACCAAAAAGAGGAAATACCCGATACTCGGTACCCACTACACAATACTTTGCCAGCACTAATGTGAAAATCGTCGTCTACAAGTTTGTCTTTCTTGGTAGCTTCAAATTATATTTGGTAAAGTGAAGTCTTTTATTTTAATAAAAACTTTATCACACAAATAATAATAAAAAATTTATATTTTCTATTGAAAAATATTTTTTTTACTAAAATTATGAGTCTCGGAACGAATTAAATGAAAATTAATACAAATGTATGGAAAACTGTGATTCGGTTTGCGTCGTTTCAGTTTGCATCTCCTTTTTCCGGTCCCAATTAGCGACGCTACCCTGGTCAGTGTATTTATAAATTATTTCTATTGCCCATATAACATTCTATTACCACAACAAAACTTTTAGCCATTTGAAAAGCAGAGTAATCCTTTTAACACAATTGGCTTAAAGTTACAAATAACCATGAGAATGGGGCGAAGGTACAAGAAATTGCGGATTTGGCCTAAAGAGTCTAATAAAAAAAAAACAATATAAAAAATCTACTTAAAGCTGGTCAAACAATTTTTAGTTATTTTTTTTTTTGGTCTTTACTTTTTGCTTCTATTGTTAGTTGTGTATTTCTATTGCCAATTTAGTTTGAGGGGTTTTTATCCTGCAGCCACTGAACAAGCGGTTATTGTTGCTGTAGTTTTTGCTGCTAAACCAAAAGGATTATATAACCAGAGTATTTTTTATTATTATTTTTTTCTGCTTGTGCAATATCGAAAGAGCATTTGAAACTTTTCTCATAAAACTCAAACATGATTTTGATATAGTTTGAACAAATAGAAAAAAAAAAATTTAATATTATAAATCCTGTTTTATACCAAAAAAAAAAAAAGAGTTAAAAAGGCAAGGAATAATGTCTGCCTAAAATGGATGTGCATGTGTATCTGCATGATTTAAAAAAGAAGTTCCAAAGCATATTTATTAAAGAAAAAAAGAAAGAGATATAAAATATTTTAGTTGATTTCGAATTTAAAGTTTGAGAGTAAAGTTCAAATTACAGCAATGTCACCACATCCCCGACAATTTTGATTTAAAATTTACAGTATTTTATGACATTGAGCCAATTCACACTAGATTAATTACGCTGGCATAACATGGCAGCTTGTAGGCATTTTCGGTGAATAGAGTCGTTTTTGGTTAGCATAATTTTTCAATCAGCTTCAACCCCGCAATAGCAGAACAAAACTAATACATACACAATTAAAAAAACACACACACAAATGTCAAATGAATACAAAAAACACTAATACACAAAACTGTGTATAAGTATACGAATTTTGTGCTAGATGAATTAATCCATTGTGTTTCGGAAAGAACAAAAGTTAAGCGCACTAAAAATTAATCTAGTGTGAATTGGCCCATTGAATGTAAAAAATCACTGGATGTAACGATACTCCTTTTTGCCGATCCGATAGAGATATTCTAAAGGAGATACCGAGACGCATTAGAACTCAATTTAAAATTAACAAAACTCAAGTAGAGTGTAATACTTTTATTATACAAAATTACAATGCAAGAGATGATTATAAATATTTGAAATAGATATTTGAATTCATTCTAAAATTAATTAAAATAAATTATTATTTTAACAAAATAACAGTGTAAGAGATTATCAATGAGCCAAATCAAACTGAATTTTTATTTTCTAAAATCATAAAAATTTTCAATACATTTAAAATTTTCAAACAACAAAATGTATACAAAATTTTTATGATTTTACAAAATAAACAACATGACATTCATTTAATATGAGTATTTTTCGAACAAATTGGTTGTTAGTAGTGGTTTTTATTTGTAATCCAAAGTGATTATTATTTTGCCTAAAGTTCGTAATATTTTTAATTAGAAAGAATTGGACATGAGGCAATATTCCAAAGGAACAAGGGAAAATTTAACATTAATTAATTTCAACTTACACGGCAGAACAGAAACAACCTTGACATTCAGTTTAAATTGGCGCAATATTTAAAATTTTTATTAATTAGATTTAAAAAACCACGAATACAATTTGAGATAATGAAAAATTTATATTAATAAGATTTTTCTTTAAAAAACAAAGTGTTCTCAACTTTTGCGGAGATAGACAGACGATTTCGCAAATCCGTTTGAACCAGACCTGCAGTGAAAATAGTCTCTCAGATGCGCCCAGTGATGCCAAGGGTAGGGAATTTTCCCTTTTTTGTAGATAATTCATTGGAAAATTTCACGGGAAGGGGAAAAAGGACACGTTTCTCATTTTAAGGAAAATGTAGGGAATTTGCCAAACTTTTATATTGCGGTGTAATTTCGTAAAACACCCCCCACAGAAGTGATTACATATAAAAATTTAAATTTCAAATTTGGTTACAGTATTACGCGATATATTTCATATAAACAGAAAACAACTTTTGTAAAAAATATATAGAGACAACGAAAGGCAAAGGGGAAATGTGCGATTTTCTTGGGAATAGAATTTGTATTAAAAATAAAAACGAAATTTTATAATTTTGGAATTTTTTTTTTTTGGTTTAATATACAAATTAAAACTTTTAAAAAATACATATTAAGCTATTTTAATTATTCAAATGCGCTCTTAGGAACAAAAAAAATAGATTTCATTTTTTCCATTCCGGGTCACATTTCTTTTAACTTGGATAAAATTTTATTAAGAATTCAGAATTAAGATTTTGATTACCTTCTCCAGATCTCCACATCCTTATTTTATAAATTTAAGAAATCTATATTAGCAACGAATGCGAAGAATTATAAAAAAATGGTGCAACAGCTCTTAAGTTAATCCAAATGAATTTTGAAGAAACGTAATTAGTGCAGTCGTTTGAGGACTATGATGACACAAAGCCCGATATTGGAAGTTGTTAAACTTACAAATTTATGTTATTTTTTATTATTATTTAGTTTTTTGTCTGGTAATAAAAATGTACAAAATTTTTTAAACCCTAAATAAAATGTTCTTTTTTCCTAAAATCAATGAATTTTTAAAGTAGGGAAAAATAAAGGGGACTTTTTTGGGGGGATTTTTTGCGAGACATGTAAGGTTTTTGTTAAATTTCGGCTGGCATCACTGAATGCGAAAGAACTCATTTGAAAACTTAAGTATTAAGTAAAGGGTCCGCCATCTAACGTTTTTTTTTTCAACTAGTGCTTATTTCGTGAATGGCAACACTTAGCTCATGTCTGATTTGACAGATAATTAGTTTTATCCTTCCGCTGAACGAATATGGTTGTGTATACGCTTGAACAGAGCTGATGTCGTTTGGCCACCTCGGAGCTGCGATTTGACACCGTTGGACTATTATTTGTAGGGTGCCGTCAAAGACAAGTGTTACGCCGACAAGCCAGAGACAATTGACGCTTTAAAGGACAATATTTGTGAAGCCATTGGTGAAATACAGCTGCACACAATCGATAATGTGCTTAAAAATTGGACCGATCGTGTAGGCTACTGCATGGCCAGCCGAGGCAGCCATTTGAATGAAATTATCTTTCATTATTAACCGGAAGGATTGTACTTTCAAATAAAAAAAGAAAATATTCAGTAGTTTTTTTTATAGCATTTTCAAAAAAAAAAAGTTATCTGGCGGACCCTTTATATTAGGATCTGCCTCTCCAGATATACTAGGAGATGTAAGGTATCTCTCGACTGCTTCTTTAGCAGAACCACAGCTTAGGATGGATAGACGCTAATCCTCTTTGGAATCTTTTATAATTTTTTTCATAAACGCTACAAAGACGAGTATTACTCGTAGACTTATCAGAACTTTTACGAGTTGTAGGTGGGACTGTGCATTGAACACTTTCGGAATGGAGAATCATGTTAAGTAATTCAATAAGACGTTTTTCTTCGATAGGATTGAACTCGATTGACTTTGAAATATTCGAGCTTTGTATCGAGGGTCAAGGAATTGCAAACAAATAATAGATTTCATTATTCTCTAAACCTTCCAATCTTTCATTAAGAGATGATGCTAAGTTGGTCGCAAATTTTTGAAACTCTGAACTAATCTCCATTGATTCATGTATCATATTTTCTAATAATGTTCGAAGATTACTAACTAGCGGACTAGCGTCAGACAATGGCGCAGTGGCTTTGCTTATGGATTTTGTAGACTCTTCGAAATAAGCCAACATTATCCCCACCTCTTCCATCATTATCCATTCGTCTGTTGTAAGTTCTATCTTGCATTTTATACCAGGTAAATAAGTTTGTAGCGCAACCCTTTGCTGTAGCAAACGCCTTGAAGCCTGAAGAGTTGAATACCAACGTGTAGACATGTCCTGTATAAGGACATGTTTTGGTATATTGTTTGCATCTTGCATTGCTTTCAAAATTTTAGTGCTACTTGTGGAATGTATCAAATAAATATTCTTGCTTTGTTAATCATTTCAAAACGACTCAGAATTAGAAGACACAATAGCATTATTCTATTTTGATTTTATATTCTGCTTTTATTTTTCGGCACTAGAAAAAGGCGTTGAAAATTGAATCGTTTGTTCGAAAAAAATATTTAAGAAGTATCGTCGACAGTAAAATATCGCCGATATGGATATATCGGTAAAACTGAAATATCGCCGATATATCAGTATCGGTTATCGCCATGTTATCGGTATGTTATTGCCACGGCCGGACGAGTATTTAGCGTGTAAATGCCATGCCAAATTATCGAATACCTGATTAGATTAACTATCAATTACTTGAAAAAATGAAAAAAAAAATGTTATTTCCTGAAGAAGCCAATCAATGATATGGGCGAAATATCTATTTAAAAAATTAATAATATACGTTTTTTATATAAACTGGCCTACGGCTTGAATAATCACTTAAATAATTATTTGAGTAACACAGTTGTACCGAATTAATATGCATGATTATATTCTAAAAAAAACACGAGCGAGCACTCTTTTTGATAAAACTTGCGAATCCAAACCACTCAATTGTGTAGTTAAAACAAATTCAAAAATCTTTAATATCGTTTACATAAAATAATTGAATTTATTTCATTTATAATTCACTTTGCTCTGTTTTTGCACTAAAAAAAGTATATAAATTTTATTTTTAATCATTTGTATTTATAATATCTCAAATACTTTATAACGCAGGAATTTCAACAATTAAATATAAAACTTTGTTGCTAAACTTGAAATTGTCTCGTTTTGTATTTGGTATTGGCAATATGGTAAAAACTTAGCGATTGAGATATTCCCTAAAAAAAAGTTTCTCAAAATCAGGAGCACCCTCGTATGTTATTTATGCTATAATAATTATGACTCAAGCTAAACACATTTTCGTTTTGACACATAAAATCAATTATAAAATATATGAACCTACTGACATACATATTTATTATATTTTTATTTAGTTGATTTGTAGTTTTCAAAGGACAAAGCAATTTATTTAATATATTTCTTGACTTTAGTCGATCTCTTGCATTCATTAACTTGTCAACTAAAAGTCAACGCCATGTTTTTTGACATCGACATGACATTTAGCTTTAAAATAAAGAGAGAACAAGATTTTCGTTTAGTTGTGAAAATATATTTGAATTTCGAATCTAATCGATGCATGTGCGTTTGTGTGCGTGTGTGTGTGTGTGTGAGTGTGAGTGAGAGTGTGAGTGTGCATAAACATACACACAAGCGGCCATTAAAATAGATACTCCAGTTGCTGTTTCAATTAAATATTAAGAAAATTTTCTTAACTTTGTTCACTTTGATGATTTCTATTGGCAAAATTGTTGGCTTTAAAATAAAAACTGCTTCCAAATTAAAGAAAAGAAATTCTTTGGAAAAGTACACAAAATTTTGTGATCCCTGAACTGCGAAGTTCTGCAAATTTAAGACTCGAAATTAATAGTTTAAGGTTTGTAAAATGAATTTTATTTACACAAAAAGTTGACAACAAATGAATCGGGAGCAGCATTGTGCAGCTTAAGAACGGAAAATTTTCCAAAAGCTTCGAGGACAGCAGCAAAAATTCTATAACTTTACAGCTCAATCACTTGCAGCCACCCAAAAATATTGTTGCTAAAGCTCTTAAGCCTCGAAAAAGAAAACAAAACAACAGAAAGTCGTGGCGCAGTGAACGAAAATCCCCAGCAGCAATAATAAAAATGGATGCCTTGAAATGCCGGTTAAGCGAAATATTTGTATGTCTTCTAAGGCCATTTCGTCTAAGATAGACAAAATAAATGACGGCAAGTACAGTGCGGCAACGTTTGTCTGAAGCTAAACTTCCAGGACGATTACCTCGCAAAGTTCCATTGATTTGTTAACATTTAGTAGTTAATTTTGTTTATTTTCACGCGTCCAGCAATAAAGATTTGCCACAAGAATATTATTTTTCTACATCCAATCGAGAAACCAGAGTTTATGATTATTATTATGTAGATGATACCTATTTTATTGGTCACATGTGTTATAAAATATATTGAAAATCACTAAATCACAATGAATATATTTAAAATTAAAAATCAAAAAAAAACAAAAAAATAGCACACATTAAATATGACACATTAAAAACATGTCGACTGATGGATGAATATGGCTGATGGAAGGCATTTCCAACAACAATGTTTTTGCTAAAAAAAATTATTATATTAAAAAAAAACATTTCTCTCTATTACGACATGACATGAGTGAGTTTGGATTTGCTACTGAATATTTTTTTATTTTGATATTCTTTCACCCATTTGGCAGTTATTAAAATGTTGTATTTGTTCACTTTTATTATTACAAGCCGCCGCGCCACACAACAACAACAAATCTGCCTGCCTCCATGTTGGGGCAACATATTGCGAATCAAGTGTCATCAAATGTCAAAATATTTCAAAATGCACAGATTTAAAAAAAAGCAAAAAAAAGCTAAAAAAAAAATAAATAAAAATTAGAAAATACATTATGAAATGGCCCAGAATACTTCATAAGTTAAATATAGAAAAATATTAGAAATATCATAGTTTGGACACATAAAAAATATGTTAAAATTAAAATTTTTTAATTTCGCAAATTTAAAGAATTTGTTAATATTTTTTTCCAAGGAAGCGAAGTTTTTATTTATATGGGGTGGTTTAGAAGTCAGTATGGGGTTTATGAAAATGAAGATTCAATATGCTTCAGCTATAAAATATTTCGAAACGTTGAGCTTTGAGATTGAATAATCATTAGCAATTGTTAAAGAACGGAATCAAGATCGTTACGAAAATGATACAACACAACTGAAAGCCATGATGAAATTTACATAACTAAAAGTAGAAGCTGATGATGACTCTGTGATGGAAGTCCCTGCCATCTGAATGGACGCAAATTAGGTAGAAGAAATATTTAGCAAAGCATTAGAAGAAAAGCTGGAAATGAAGCTGGCTGAGATCAAAATGACGTGAATATTTATTATTCAACAGTTACAAGAGGATGTTGTGTTGCAAGTTTTCGAAAAAAAAACAGAAAATATAAAAGATTTTTTAAACATCTCAGCTAAAAAACCGATATATGAATCATATATCATTGGATCCGAAAATTGAAGCTGTATGCTCTAGATATTTTCCATACATGTGTATTTACAGGGTGGGCCAAAAGGCTCACCATGGGGGTTAAAAATTCAATAACTTTTTCGGTTATTTATATATTTTTTTCCGAATTATATAGACAACAATTTACTGCAAATGTTGAGTAACTGAAAATTCGAATTTTAGTAACTCAATATCGTGGTTTTATTATAGAAAGTTAAAAAAAAATGTTTCTTTCTTCAAAATCAAATTGTTTTTTTTTATTTTTCGATGTTTCTTCACACCAAATACGGGAATTTTGCTTGTTCACGTATCCATTCAATCAGAAATGAGGTTCGCCGCTGAACACAATTTTCCGATGAAAAAGAAAATCTTCATCCAACTTTTCTTGCCCCCATTCAACAAAACTTAGCCGTTGTGGTTGGTCGTGTGGCTTCATTTCTGACAGCAGTTGTATTTTAAAAGGTTCTTTCTACACCCAAATCCTTCTGCAAAATTTTCCATATAGTGGAATAACAGAGGCCCAATTGCGGTCATCAACAACACTGGCGGATACACCGCAAGAAAAACGCCGCGCTTAATTCAAGTATTTTCTATTTACTTTGAGTACTGTAATCAACCCGAAAAACGTGATTACTTTAGTTACCCAATCCTGGGGCAAATAAAAAAATTTTTGAATTTGTATGAAAATTTTGCTCGATATCGAATGCCGTGATTTGCCCCCTTGAGTTTCTTAAAATGAGTACAAAATTCTTGAATCACGTGAAAAATCTTGAATCAACAAAATAATTCTTAAATTAAATTAAGCATTTCAATCCGTTCGTGTTTAAATCAATCTCTCTGTACTTGACTTTAGTAAATCTGGGATTAACGTACTTTTAACACCGCTTGGGATATTGATTCAAGTACGGATGGATTAATTTTTCTTTTGAGTGTACAGCTGCGATATTCTCCTTTGTCCGCACTCTATGTCTGCATGTTGTTAGTTTAATATCCAAGAATGTAAATTTGGTGCGAAATTTAGTCACAAAATTTCGAAAAGCCGCCCAAACTGACCATAAATTGAAAGAACTGCACGATGCACTTTCTTAACCCATCATGAATTTTGATAATAAAATTCAATAATCTGCAAGCGTTGTTCGTTTGTACGTCGATAAATGCTTAAATTATAGACCAAACTGAACATGTTTAATAGTAACATGTTGCACGAAAACAGCTGAGCTGCCAAAAACAATGTTGCCAAAAAGAATATTGCTAAAAAAATCACCCTTTAATACACTGGCAGCCCTTAAATTTTATGCCAGCCCAAATGCTTAATTTTTCTTTTACATTCCATAATTTGTTTTTTATGCCATCTAATAAAATATTTTTAATTACACACGCACGTTTAGCATACGTAGAAGGGAAATTCAAAAAATAATAAATAAAAATTCGGCTATTTGTATTAAAGCAAAGCAATTATAGAATTGTTTTTTTTTTATAAAAAAAATCAAAAAACATATTTAAACCAACATTTTCCACTCTAGTTGTTCTCCATAGAGAATGAAAAACAAATAAATATATAAATTTAATAAGTAAATTTAAAAACGATTTAACATTAGAAATAATGAAAAAGCAAATGATTTTATAAGGGAGTAAAAGTGGAACGAAAAGTTTTTTAAATTTTGGCAACAGATAAAGAAAAGTTTGTTTAAGCAACAAGAAAAAAAAGAAAAGAAAAACACCAGCCGCATGTAGTTTCTCCGAGTTTTCAACTGAAGAAAAAAAAATGCATAAAAAATAAGCAAAACTTCCTAAAGAATGGTGCCAAGAACTGGAGGAGTTTTTTACTTAGCAATTTAATTTCCCAACAAAAAAATAAGAAAAAAACACAATATTATGTTAAATATTTTTACGAGCCCAAGCAAAGAACCAGATAAACTATTTCAATATGTGGGTATGTCTTGTTGTGGCAAGAACAGAGTTTTCCTTCCAGTGGTAGGTGGCTGCTTGCCACACGCATACAGACACACACACACAAATTTCATACAATTTATCTCATCAACAGGCTTAAAATATCGACCCCTATGAGCGATATTATCGTATGTTACAAAACCTAAATTTTACAGGAGAGCGTTTTTATTACTATTTTTATTACTTATTGAGACTATAAAACTGTTAGATACGATAAAATGTACTCAATATACCATCGCCATAACTTTTATCGCTATAATATATAGGTGAATATAGAATGGATTTAGAACGAATTTGCATAAAAAAGTAGATTTCGAAAAAAGTGTAACATACGATAATTTAGCGCACAGGGGTCGTCTATATGTTTTTGCGGCTTTCAGGCGAGAAGAACAAAATAAAACAAACTTGTGTTATAAAAACTCATGTGTGGCTTTTTGCCACCCACTTTTTGTTATTTGTTTTTTGAAGCCAAATGCAACAACATTCAAACGCTTGTATGCAATTGGAAAAAATATACTTAAAGAAGCATAAAAGCATAAACTGCCCTGCTCTGTCCTGCCTTCTCTTCCATGCTTTTTACACGCAAGAATTCCGTCAAGTGTTGCTAAGCAAAATTTTGTTGTTGTTGTTGTGTTTTTATAGCGCTAATTCTCCCTTAGTGTTTTTTGTTTAAAGTTTGTTAAATTGTTGAAAAATTCGATGAGAAAATAAGCATTTTCGCGCAAAACTAATAATTGAAGTTTAATAAGCAAACTAACGAAAAAAACAACTATCATCATGAGTAAAATTTTTCGCCCACTACTTGTTAGCGAAAAGCCTTGTTCAATTAAACAAACAAACTATATTTAAGCATAAATAGTGAGCCTTATTACGGTTGTCGTATTTTCGACTTCGACAGCGTGTTCTACATTAAACAATAATTTTGTGTGCTTCTTTAATCTAGTACAATTTGTTAAAGTCCATGACGAAAATACAACAACCTTTATAAGGCCAAATATTAAACATTCCTTGCTGACACACGGACTTCCAAAACGTCAATTCCTTTGTATTCGAACAATCAGACTTTAATTATGTCAATTTCATGTCACAAAAATGACAAAAGCTTATGAATTTTCAAAAGAGTCTACTTAAATAAAGCCTCAACGAACTTATCGATTTAGTTTCAAAACTTTACTTTAGTTTGAAATTGACATGTCATGCCACATTAATGACAAAATTTGTTGATATTTGTAATAAAAAGATTTTATTTAAATAAAAATGCCACAAAGTTTACTAATGTAATTTTAAGTTTAATTATGTTTCAAGTTGGCATGTCACTACCATCGTGTCACTTTAATGACAAAATTTTTATCCTAAAATGTGTTTTTAATAAATCCAAAACCTTTAAAAACCTCTGATTTATTTTAATATATTATGTCACTGTACATATCAGAACCGTTTTTTAAATTTCACTATTTTCCATAGAAAATTCGATTGTTTAGATACATTTCACTTTACAAAATGAGGCCCATCGTTTCAAATTGGCATGTAATTTTTACATGACTTTAATGACAGCACCATAAAGTGCATTTTGTGCTGCAAAATTTCCCAAATATCTGAAACCTTAATAACAGTTTATGTTTGTGAATTTTTTAAGGAGAAATAAAAAACACTTTGAAGTCAAATTCGAGTTTTTATTCCAGCTTCTAACTTTTCATTGTTTTGTCAGTCATATTTATGACAAAATTTCATACAACAATTTAGCATTTTTAAAGAGTCAAACGACACGGCTGTCTTAACGCTTTGATGGCAAATTACACATCTAGAAAATAGTTTAAATTGTGTGTTAAAAGAACGTTTTTGAGAAATGTAAATTAAGCTGTCACCTCGATGACAAAGTTGTCATTTGGGTATTTGTTTGCTAAAAATTTCTTTTCTTCATTTTACATAATAAATTATTATTATTTTATACCTCAAAATGGGCACCTAATAAACATGTCATTGTTCTGTGACATTAATGATAGAAAATGAAAGATTTTGCAAATTTGTGAATATACAATTTTAATTTCAAAAATGAAGAAATGTAATATTTCGAAATCATTTTAAGTTCACTTTTAGAACAGAATTATCAGTGAAGTCTTAATTAATTAATTAAATAAAGTCGCATTTAATTAAGACTTTAAAATCAGTTTTGTCATATTATGATGACAACACTAAATTATTTGGAGTTATTTTAAATAATAAAAGTTTTATATAATATTTCAAAACATTTCTTTGAGCGATTCTTTATAAAAACAATTTATCAGCCATTTATGGTGTTTTTTTTAAATAAAGCATTTAAAAGAAATAAAATTTCAAAGACTTTTGTTTTCTGCTCCAGCAAAAATATGTGTGTGATATAAATAAATATTTTTGCTGGTTTGACGTAATTGTTTTCTGCATTTTGTAATTTTGCTTAATACACAATGTTCATTGTTTAGTGAGCGAGTAAAAGAAAAATCTTTATGAAAACTAAATGTATAATTTAAAGATGGATATCAAAAGAAACAATGACTCTTTATGATTTATTTCTTTTACAGTTTCTATGCATGCGGTAGGCTGGTCACTTAATTGTTGTATTGTTCCGTTTTGTTGTCGTATGTAATAGGACATGTGCCTATTAATATGTTCACAGACTGTAAAATTATGCAGACAGCATTACCACATAATTGACATGTGTGTAAGTTGTACGTCATTTTGCTGCTGCTAAATTAAAACTTATTTTAATTTACTTAGAAAAGGCATGAAAGATATTAGATTGTGGTCTACTGGATAATTATTATGATTTGTATCAAATGTTTGAAAAGCGAGACATAATTAACAAAAGAAGACATTTAATTGTTGAGACGGTTTGATGATTAAAACTACTTAAAAACAATTTTTGGATTTTACTTCGGATAATGTTTGGAATAAGAAATAAAATATACGTATTTAAAATTTGAATCATTTTACAAATAAATTAATTTTAATGCATCCCCGTATGACTTATGTCTGTCATGCCATGCCAGTTTCTAGTCTCTTATAGAAAAAATATTTTGGGATTGACTTTTTGTCACTTGAAAGACGGAAGTATTATAACAGCTGCAATGACCTTTAATTTTTACTCACAACAAAAATATTATTACAAATGTCATTGTTAGCTGTCAATGATGACAAAACCTTTATGACAAATCTTAATAATTTTTATATGTAATGTAAAAAAGCATGACGTGCTAAGCTGAAAAGAAAAGTTTCTTTTGATTGTTGTTAAAATATTGGTTAAATTCAGTATGTCACTGTTCTGTCACTTTTATGACAAGTATCTAAAAATTAATTAAATTATAAGAAAACAAAATAGTAGCAGCTACAATCACATGCATAGCAAACAATTGATGGCTAAGAGATCGTAAAAAGAGCAGTTTCTCCTTGAGAAATTTTGATATTCTCTCTACATATTTTGTATTTATTTCTTCGCTTGTCATACAAGTACCTTGTCATTTTGAGGATTGGCTTAATTTAAAAAGCTAGAAAAAACTTTTTATACTACAAAATTAGTTTCAATTGGACATCATGATAAAACTAAAATAAAACCAGATTTTTAAAAAGCTTGACTTAAATCGTGTCATGATCTAATATTTCCAAGAAAACTAAATTTTAAAAATGTTTTTGTTTTTCATAATTTTCAATGACAATTGATTGCTTGCTTTTCACAATTGTTAAAATATATATGGAAAGCAATCGTATATCCATCCCACTTATGACCACTACACATTAAGCAATATAGTTCATGTTTGTCATTTATGGGTGACATATATGACACAACTAATTTTTATTAGGTTTTGCCAAAACTTGTATGTAGACTCTTGTATGTAAAACATTCTTATATCACATTTATGACCACTACACATTAAGCAATATAGTTGATTTTTGTCATTTATGGGTGTCATGAATGACAAAACTAATTTTGAATAACTTCCAATGAGATAAATTCTCTATACCACACATTTACTTGCATATTCTTGAATGGAAAACATTCTTATATGCCATTTATGACAACTACAAATTAAACAAAATATGGTATTTTTGGAATTTGTAGTTGTCATGTATGACAAAACTTATTTCGATTAGATTTTTCCAAACTTTAAATGAGATACATATATTCTCAAGATTACGCATTTGCTTTTAGATTGTTGTAAGGAAAAGATTCTTATATCGCATTTATGACAACTAAACATTAAGCAAAATGGTATATTATTGTCATTTGCAGATGTCATGTATGACAAAACTAAATTTGATTAGATTTTACCAAAACTTACATGAGGCATATTCTCTAGGCTACGAATTGGCTTTAAGATTCTTGTATAATATTTAGGACAACTATACATTAAGAAAAATATTTCATTTTTGTCATTTGTAGGTGTCATATATGACAAAACAAATTTAGATTAGAATTTGCTAAAACTTGTATGGGAAATATTCTATGGAAATCGCATTTGCTTGTAGATTCTTGTATGGAAAGCATTCGTATATCACATTTATTACAACTACACATTGAACAAAATTGTTTATGTTTGTCATTTGTAGGTGTCATATATGACAAAACTAATTTTGACTAGGTTTTGCAAAACTTTAAATGAGATACATATACTTTCTAGACCACGCGTTTGCTTCTAGATTGTTGTATGGAAAACATTCCTATATCCCATTTATGACAACTAAACATTAAGCAAAATGGTATATTTTTGTCATTAGTAGGTGTCATGTACGACAAAACTAAATTTTATTACATTTCGCAAAAACATCCATGACAAATATTCTCTAGATTACGCATTTTTTTTAGATTCTTGTATAATATTTATGACAAGTATACATTAAGAAAAATATTTTTTATTCGTCATTTGTAAGTGTCATATATGACAAAACAAAAATTGATTAGAATTTGAGAAATATTCTCTAGACAACGCATTTGCTGATAGATTGTTGTAACAAAAACATTCTTATATTCCTGTTACGACAACTACACATTAAACAAATAGTTCATTTTAGTCATTTGTAGTTGTCATACGAGTATATGACTAAACTAATTTTGATTAGATTTTGATAAACTTTAAGTGAAATGATATATTTTCTCCATGCTACACATTCTCTTCTAAATTCTTTAAACAAATATTAAACTTAATTACAAAAACAAAATGTACACAAAAGATCTGTAATTAGTTTAGTTCGGCATCTCTTCATAAAAAAAATTTTTTGCCTAAAATGCAATTTGCAATAAAATTGCAACCGAAAAAAAAATATATACATATTTTTACTTTCAGGCAGCATTGAAATAAAATGTATAGCCGATGAGTAAATTCAATTATTCAAATTTATATCTATTACAAATATTCAAATACAATTCAAGCCCTGTTTGTTTAATCGATTAAGCAAATGGCAAACAAAAAATGCTGGTTGTCTGAAAGGGTTGCTGGTTGAATGACTTCCATATTGTAGTCCGTATTGTAACTACGATTGGTGTCACTAAATTTATCTTTATTGTATTAAATAAATGAATATTTCAATTCAATTTAAAAATGCAAAATGATAATTTCCACACGCACTTAATGCATGTTATAAATCCAACCAACCAACCAACCAACAAACTTAATTATATGGATTTATAGTTGGTTATATTTTCATATTTAAATTTTTTTTGTTTAAATCTATAATAAACTGTATTTAATAACACAAAATAGTGTGATAATAATAATGATATTGTACTCGAATTATATTAGAGAAGTTTTGCTTGTTACAGTTTTATGAAAAATTTAAATTAAATTTACTGATTTTCCTATTCAATTGTGTTGTGGTGCGGTTGGTTGGTGGCATGAAAAAATGTTTAATAAAATGTAACAATAGAGAAGAGAAAAAATGTTTCGTTAAATATTCCATTATTTTTTTATATTTAATAAACAATATAAAATATGCAAATGTGATTTAATAAAAAGTATGAAAACAACATAATGGTGGGATAATAAAAATGATTTTAAAAAGCCCTATAAAAAATATGGTATAGAATGATAATAAATAGTATTGAAGTATGAAATTTTAGTATTTGGTGACACTATGACAGACTTGTCACTCTTTGTCAAAGTTTATTATTCTACCCGTATGCTCAGCTTTTGAGAAAAACCCAACTTATTAGCAAACGACAATTATATGTTGCAAAAAATAGAGACATCGTAATTTGTTGTGATTATTATTTTGTGAAAAGGCTGATATTACGTGTAATAACCTGCTTAAAAGCTTTAAAAAAAGTTTAGAGGCTTTGTCACAACATGAAAATTATTTTCACGCCGTCTTAGAAACTATCAGAAAATTACAAAATGCCACAATATGAAAAACTGTTAAAACATGACAAACTGTCAAAATATAAAAAATTTTCATATGACAAATTGTCAGAATGTGACAAACTATTACAATATGACAAATTGTCACAATATGAGAAAATGTCAAAATATGACAAATTGTCACAAAATAGCAAACTACACGTTATTATAAAATTTATAATGAAAATTAGTGCAAGGAAACTCTAACACACCTCAATACGAGAAGCAATAAGGCTGATAAATAATACCGTGCTTAAGCTTCATATCTGTCATTTCATTTCTAAGACTCCGTCTCTCAAGTTTAACATCCTGACAAAATTGTTACATTATTTCATCGATTTTCACAATATTAAATATTAAATTTTTATTTAATATTTTCACAATATTAAATAAAATCACAAATATATTTTCGCAATGAAAAAATATCAAATTCTCATATAATAACAAACTGTCACAGAATGACAAAATGTCATTTTACAAAACTTCAAAATTTCATAATTTTAGCGATTTTGCTTTCATGTCAATCAATAATATAAAAGCACATACTCTATCAGAAAAATAACAAGCAATCGTATATCAGATGACAAACTTGTCACCAAGCGTCTTAACTTTCATTTACTTTAAGCAGTCCAAAATTAATATGTACATCTATACATATAAAGGCTTCGTTAAATTTAAGGATTTTTAATATTACTAGGCAATACAAACTGTCAGGATATATTATTCTGTCACATAATGACAAATTTACACAAGATGGTAGACTTTTATTTCCATAAAATGTTATGATTTCATAATTTCAACCCTTAAAAAACTGAATTTTTTGTGGCTTTGTGTTAAATAAATAGTAACATAAAAGCGCATGTTCTGTCATCAAAAATTACGAATTGTTACAAAATGACAAGATGTCACATAATGACAAGCTCTTAGAAAAGGTGATTGCCACCGCATAACAAATTCGGACAATATAATAAATGTATACAAAATAACAAATTGTCGCAAAATTATGCGTTTGTCACATAATGACAAATTGTCATCAAATGGCAAACAGAGATTTTTCAAGAATTTTATTTTAAGTTTTAACAATTATTTAATTTATCGCTTTCTTTTTTAAATACCAATAAAAAACTACATGTCTTGTCACAAAATGACAAACGCCTTATTTTGGGCTTTTAAAATTTGCAAGCAAAATTATTTATTTCCCTTCGAGTTTAAAAATTCCGACTTTTTTTTGTTAAATAAATTATATCATGTAAGGGGCCTTACTAGTTGCCTAAACCTGTCTACAAATTCCTTATCCTTTGAAATATACATACAGCATGTAAACGGAAAAATAAACCTTTATACAACATAGTTTTATAATTTTGCTAGAACCGCAATAAAAGCCACCATCGAGAATTTTATGCTGGAAAAAAAACAAGCCACTGCCAACAAGAATTTTTAGCAACATTCTGACAGCAGTAGGTAGAGTTTTTAATATTCTATATGTGTATATCTTATGGTAATACAGCCATAGATTGGGTTCGTATACTTATGTATTCACTATATAACAAATAGCAAAGATAAAAATTACATATAATATTCCCTGCATACATATTTCTCTGTCTCTCTCTCTACGTTTATTATTTTAATAGTACAACTACTATGACTACGAAATGAATAAATAAATATTTAAAAAAAATATGACTACAACTCTATTAAATCCATAGAATCCTTTCAGCTGCAAACTGGATTTAAAAAAACAAGATAAACAATGTTATGATTTATGTTTTATGCCAAACAGTGGGTTGGAATGCAATGAAAATTCTAGCAAAGAAAAAAAAATAAACTACAATTTAAATAAAGAACTTAATTAAATGTGTTCTTAATGACAAAAATGACACTTGAAAAAGGAAATTAACAAGTAACAAATTTTTCCTCCCCAAATATCGACGAAAATTGAAAGTTTTCTGTCTAGAAAAAATTTAGTAAAATATTAACAGCCATTAAAAAAAATTATAATAATTTATATATGAAGTGCACTTTAAAAAAATTTTATACGAATTTAATTATTAATTATGTACGACGATTTGATTAAATCAGAATTTTATCACGTATCATCATTACGTCACATTTATTTTTTTAATATTGCTTTCTAAATTTTAATTTAGTAAATTAATAATAGTTTTTTGTTTCGTTTAAGACAAGTCACAATGGGTTTCTAGTGAAATTTATAAAATTTATTTAGCAATTAAAATTGTCATTATTTTTTCACTTTAATGACAAACTTTTATATATATTTTATTTTTGTGGCTGAAAATCAACCAAATAGCTCCACATTTTGTCATGCTTTTATTTATATTTGTAAATTAAAAAAACTTTTCAATGTCCTGTTTCTTGAAGACGCTTTGCAAGATATAGCAATTATTGGACATTACTTCATTAAAAAGACCTCAAGCTTGAATAATTTATTAATCAAAAAGTCGAAAAACCTTAATAAACTATCAAAAAATAGTTATTGTCATGTCACTTTTATTCTTCTTTATGTAGAATTTATTTAAAATAGGCAATAAATTTTTTATTTAAGTTCTTACAGGACTTGTCACTATTATGTGACATTTTTAAGGATATTTTAACGTTAAATTATTCTGTTTCGAATAAAAAAGGGGAATGAGCTGATTCAAAGACCGGCACTACGACACCTGAAGGATCTTTTGTGGAATAGATCTGTAAGTTATATTATATCAATATCTGTATGACTCTCCTTACAGACTCTCAGCACAGGAAAAGTCCGCATAATATCATCCGAACACAGAAACTCAGAATGAAAAAATCCCTTCTATTGTTACATAAAACGATACAATCGCAAAGAATGTGTGCCGTTTTCTCATTATCATGCTGTTTAAACCCCATAGTAGTATTTTGCAAATCGAAGATATTAAACAAAGTTAGGCAGCAAAATTACTAAAAAGGAGTTGTCATTTCATTTTATTTTGGCACATGGTGTTGCCACATTTTATAATATAATCGAATATACTCGTAAATAATTTTTTTTCTTTACACATAATTTTTTGTAGTTTAATATTTATTACTGGGCTCTCTTAAGGCGTTTTAGAATGCCGCTATTGTCTATTAGCTGCTATATTTATAACTTAACTTTTAACACATTTGTGACAGTCATTAAAAGCACGAACAAAATAATTGTTTTTACCTTAAAGACGCTTAAATTATCTTGTTAACTGTATTGTAGGAAAAGCATATTGAAACAAATCGAAACTAATAAGTTTTTGCTCTGAAAAAGATATCGAACTTATGACATGCAATATAACTAAACTCAATAACAGAGTAAGAAAAATGTAAATGAGTTTCTGTTAAAACACACACTTCAGCAATTTTGTCATCGTTTTGTCACTGTCACTGAAAGAAAATAACAGGAATATTATTTAAAACTAAAGTCGCAATATGTTCAGACTAATTAAGAAAAACGTAAATGAATTTTCACATACTTAAGCAATTTTTTCATCGTTTTGTCACTGAATGACAAGGAATTTTTTTATAACATTTTAGTTATCAAACTAATTCCTTGAAAATAAAATTTCCGCTTTATAGTTATGGAATTTGGAAAGTATTTCACGTCCTTCTTCATAAAATTACCAACAAAATAAATTGACACACTGAGAACATTCATGACAAACTTAAATTAAAAATTTTATCAAAATAATTATTTGTCTAACATTTGTTTTCCAATCTTGTTAACTTTTCTTTATTTCTATTTTATAATATTCTTTTTTATTTTTCTTATTTTCGGAATTATTGTTTGTGCGACTTTGGCACAAGCTGTATACACTTTTGTCACATTTATGTTGTACTTTAGTCCCTCAAGAGATACAAGTAAATTTTTTATATTTTCATTAAAACTCACACTTTAACTATTTTGTCATCGTTTTGTCACTCAATGACAGAGCCTGTACTAATTGGAATAGCATGATTTTGGCCTTAATATAATTGCTACAAATTTTTGTCATATTTCTGTCAAGGATATTTAAGTTTATTAACATAAAATAACAAACAAAATCTTAATGGAAAAATGTGAATTCTAGTTGTTACCTTTGTGACTAATATTTTACTGTTGTGTCACATTTAAGTTGTTTTTAGTTTAACAATTAAAAAAATAAAAAAAACTTTACATTAATTTGCTGTAACGCACATTTCGTCGTCCCGAAGTTATCTTCACGTATCTCCAAACAAATTTTCTTTGGGAAATTGAGTCTTAAGTTTCAACAAACATTATATACAAACAAAAATTATTAGCTGATCCGAATTTGCACTACTTCCGGAGCACAAGTTTAGGATGTTACACCCGGTTCACACAGGTCAGGTTTCACTCGCCCAGTCTTGAGTTTTTAGGAGAAGCGGTCTTATCACATTTTTTTTATTTTGTGATATACGTGAAGACAATGTGTGTCACCATTTTGTCACTTAATGACAAAGGCAGTAATAAGCTTAATTTCTTGCTGTTTTTATTTCAAAATAATCTAACCAAATATTGTATAAAAATAATTGCCCGTCATTGTAATATTTTTGGAATTAATGATTATTAAATGTCCCTGTTAGTATAATTATAAAAAATTCTCGTCATCTTTATCACAATAATATTTAAGCATTAACTTAAAATAAAAACATTATAAGTCATAAGCTTACTGTGAAAAAAAACTGGATTATTCCATCACATTTCTATCCAGTCGTTAAAATGCAGTGATTTCAATTGAAATAAAAATTATTTCAAAGCAAGTAATTTTTTGGGACACTTCTTTCATGACAAAAAAAGTCATTAATATGACAGAAAAATATATTGTTTTTTATGCTTTACATCATGTGAAAATGGTCATAAGGTTAAGGATAATTTCTTCTTTAATAATGAACAAAAACAAGGATTTTTTTTATTAACATCAATATCATTTAGCTTCATTTTTAAATCTCTCTCACCACTGTCCTGTCAGTTTTCATATTTATTTCCACTGCACACGAAAAGTGTTTTATGAAGTATAATATAAATCATCTTATTTTTCTTTTTTGCTTGCTTTATTCTCTTTTTTGAATTATAGCTATCATAATTGAGTAGTAAGGACACAAACTACTGCAACAGCAAAAAGCATACAATCAAACAAACAGACAAAAAGTCCTTTTATACAATTAAACACTTAAGCAATTTTTTTTTTAAACTGATACTTTTGATATGAAAGCAGGGAAAACAAAATAAAAGGTAAATATTTATTTTCGTCCTTTAGAAATTAATACATTCTACGATTTAGTTCCCATGTACGTATCTGATAGATGGGGAGAGGGGATGGGGGTTTGGTTTTGATAGGGTTTTGCATACAGTTTATGTATGTACATTATTTTCCAATGAATAGAGTGGGTTTGATAAAAATAACTAAACAGACAACTGGTGGTACCGGTGAAGATGTCAACAGTGTAGGAGGCGCTGCCAAGCGACTGGAAAAAATCAACAAAATGTCAAAAATGTCATACACATGACACATAAAGACATATTATAAACACAAACGAATGCACTCTAGAAAATGCACATGCAAAGAGCCACAACCCATATTAAACATATGGATAGACCAAGTGAAACTTAAGCAAAAATCTTTATAACAAAAAAGGGACCTCTTGCAAGCAGACCAGGCCGAGCAATGACACCCTTCTCTTCCCTTCCAGTCGAATACCACAACAATAGCAACGTCAATTCTTGCACACACAATGTTTGTGTATCGATAATGCATTTAGTAAAATGTCATTTAACCAGTCAGCCAGCCAGTCAGATGACAATGTGACATTCTTCATACACAATACAGAAAGACGACACTTGTGCAGGACAATGTTACTTTTCTTTCTTTTTTTCTGCTTATTATGTTTTCATATTTCAACTTTGACATGTAAAAGAGCATAAGTCACTAAGCTCCACCACACACACACACACACGCACCTCGTGACAGTTATTGATTTGTTAGATATAGATAAATATTCTAATGATGAGAGAATAAGACGGAGTAAGAAATGCTAATGTGACTTTATTACAAAAAAAATTTAAATAAATATATAAAGGGTGATTTTTTAGCAACTTTCTTTTTGGCAACACAGTTTTTGGGCAGCTCAGCTGTTTTCGTGCAACATGTTACAGCTAAACATGTTCAGTTTTGTCTATAATTTAACCATGAATTGTCTTACAAAGGAACAACATTTGCAGATCATTGAATTTTATTATCAAAATTCATGATCGGTTAAGAAAGTTCATCGTGCGTGCACTTCTTCCATTTTATAGTCAGTTTGGGCGACCTTCTGAGGCCCCCATTCGGAATCTTGTGACTGAATTTCGCACCAAATTGACATTATTGAACATTAAACCAGCAACACGCAGACGTAGATTGGGGTCAGAGGAAAATACCGCTGCGGTATCCGCCAGTTCTGCCGATGACCATGAATTCTCGATTCGACGCCGTTTGCAGCAATTGGGCCTCTGTTACTCCACAGTTGGTGCCAGAAATTAAGTCACACGACTTACCACAATGGTTGGCACATGGGCGCTGGCAAAGTTGGATGAAGGTTCCACTTTTTAATCGGAAAATTTTGTTCAGCGACGAAACTCATTTGTGGTTGAATGGATACGTGAACAAGCGAAATTGCCGTATTTCGTGTGAAGAGCAACCAGAAGGATTTACAAGAACTGCCAATGCATCCCGAAAAATTCACTGTTTTGCGTGGATTATTGGCCGGTGGCATCGTTGGGCCGTATTTTTTCAAAGACGACAAAGACAAGAACGTTACTGTGTATATCGAACGCTACCGTGCGATGCTTAAGTTTTTTTTTTTTGCCCAAAATGAAAGAGCTGGATTTGGCTGACATGTAGTTTCAACAAAACTGTGCCACATGCCACACAGCACGTGAAACAATGGCCCAATTGAGAGGCGAGTTGGGTGAACAGTTTATTTCACGTTTGGAGCCGGTCAATTGGACGCATGGTACGTGTGATTTACCGCCTCTTTAGACAATTTTTTGTGGATTAATCATCTTTAAACATTGAATTGTATAGATCGTTCCATCGACTCAAATAAAGATTTCATATATTTCTGTAAATTTTATGTGTTTTTTATTAAATAACTTCTTCAAGCTTAAGGTGAACAATAGAAATATAAATAGTTGGGGCAATTATTGATTGCCTACTATTTTAATTGCCTATAAATAACATCCATACTAAAATCAGAGCGTTGAGTGTCGCGCTAGCTACAGGATACGTATTTACAATATATTCTAAGAAAAGAAAATTTACTCTGAATGTACTGAAAATACGTACCCTGTTGCTAACGTGACGCTCAACGAGCTAATTAAGGTAAGGCTGTAATTTTGTGCACAGAAAAGATAAGGCTGCATTTCTTAAAATGTTTTTTTTTTATGATTGAAAAATTATATCACCTAAATGGTGGACCGCGAGTCGCTGTGCATTTTTCGGCTCTTTTTAATGCATTCTTCATGACATCCTGCAACATCTCATGCTGAATTTATTCAATTTCGTGACGAAAATTGTCTTTAAGATGTTGAATCGTATACATAAGCTTTTGGTTTTAAAAAACCCCATAAGAAAATGTCTGGTGCTGTAAAATCCGGAGATCTGGCTGGTTCTGACGCAATTTCCACAGAGTGGCAATAATGGAACGATTACTTTCAATAAAAATTGTCACTATTTCTGCTCGTTCTTGTATTGTATATTTATTCATAATAAGATTTGGACGTCTACACAACACAATGGTTGAAGGTAAACGGAGCTAAACGTGATATAACCAAGATGGCGCGCAAAATGGTAGAGGGACTTTTGCCCCACCCGTTATTTTGCGTTCTCAATGGAAATCTTCTGCAGGGATATATAACACTGTGTTACAAAAAAGAACGAAGTGGAAATACCTGGGAGTATATAAAAATTCCCGCTTTTTTCCGTTACAATGTCAACTATTAACTATTTAAATCGGTTAATATTCAACTAAGTTACAGACCTATAAGTGCATAGAGGTACGAAAAACCGGTTTTTACTCGTAACTCCAGATTTTGCAGGTGTCCCGGAAATTTCAAATACAGATTCTTGATCTACTCGACAGCACCTACAAGAAAAATAATATCACTTCCCAGGTATTTTTTTGTCGCATTGTGTAATATGTAAATAAAATTAATAATAACAATTGTTGTGTTAACAAAACAATAAAAATAACTTTTCATAAATTTTTTTTTTAAATAAAAATTGTCCGAAAATGAAAAATGAATTGAATGAATTAGAATAATTTTTATGTTTTTTTATTTTTAATAAAATCCGAAAGCTCTTAAAAAATCACCCACCATTATAAATTTCATGTCCTTATTCTTCCACTTAATGGCATTAGCTAACAATTTTCAAAAGCATATTAGCCAAAAGTTGAAGGCTAATGTTGCCGATATCCCGATAAAAGAGATTCATTTTAAATTTGTTGCTCCTTAAATTTCTTTACTCCTTTTGGCCTAATGTTGGTAACAGGCTGCCAGCTGCCGGCTGCCATCTTCCCCCTTTAATGATGCGAAATTTAAATGCATAATTTTATATTTCTAAGAAATATTGGCAGGAGATTTTTAATCATTAAGTTTCCTTTTTTTTTTTGGTTTCTTCTATTTTATTTCCAACTAAACTTAGTCAGCCATTATTCGATAATTTAAAATGACAAGACTTTAAGCCATGGCAGAGATATGATGCAGAAAAAATTTTAAATTTTGGAAAAAATATTTTCTTTACATATTGAATTTTGACAACGAAAGAGGAGAAAATTCTCTTTAAGAGAAAAAAGTAAATTCATTCATAATACAAGTTGCAACATTAATGGCTGTTGCATGGTTGGTATGTTGCCGGTCTAAGTTAAATATATATAAGTGTGTGTGTGTGTATCTGTGTGTGTGTTGACTTTGTCTAGTATCCGGGAGTGTTCTTTTTTATGCATATTTCTCTGGCATTGCTTCCTGTTGGCTGGGTATCTAAAATTTATAAGCATATTTATTTTGCCTTTATACTCACTCGTACATTTCATTTATTTTTTCTTTTTTTTTTGTTTAATTTTTTTGGGTTTGTCTACTTTATATTTTTAGCAAAATGTCGCATATTCAGCATATTTAGTTAAGGTTTCTCCTTTTTTTTTGCCTTCCACTGATAAAACATAATAAATGACTGTGACAATGGAATTTCTTTAGTAATTATTATGGTGGAAAAATTGAGGAAGTTACAGCAATATTTAGTTTTAATTTTTAAAGGCATCTTGGGAATATGAAAATCAAATGATTTTATTTGAATGATTAAAAAAATAATAATAAACAATAATTTTGTCTGTACATGTTTGTCAATATACGAGTATCATCAAAAATACAATCCTATAAAATATTTAAGTAGACCCTGCAAAACGTAGTCAAAATAAAAAATTTTAATTTAGTTAATTTTGTTTTTTATTAAATAAAAAAAATCATTAACAGCCTGTTCATCGAACACAATTAATTTAAAGAACGAGTAAAAAAAATGTCAACGTTTCTCCTGTTTGGGTCCATGCAAAACGAATAGAATATTTTATTCGCTGTGGAAAAATATAATTACGCAAACTAAATAAAAACTTTAAAATATATGTATATAAACAAAATTGTTCAAAATGTTAATTTAAATGTCATACAACGAATAATTGAAATCGTGTAACACAAACCCTATTTGTTACGTACTCATTAACGTGTCGCCCATTTTCGTTTTATTTTTGACGCGTTCCATGAACAGGCTGTAAATAATTTGTTATCAATCTTCGTCTGTCCGTCCGTCCGTCCCTGTCAATCCGTTCCACGGTTTATCCCTTTCTCCGTCCGTCCCTCTGTCTATCCGTGCCAGAATTGACTTTGTTAATTTTCTAGCAAATGTAGACTTAAATTTTCAAAATAACACACTCATATTTCCAGTGTCACTTTCTTTGTCACCAGCGATAAAATTAAAAAAAAAATTTGTTTAAATCGGCTTCCGATTTCACTTAACACAAACCCCCATACAAATATCACTCCGGAATGCGGTTCCAAACTTATAAAAATATCCAATAAATTGATAAGGCAGAAATAGTTTGTACGTTCTGTTCTGTTACGGATCACCTGTTTTGTTTCTGTTCAATTGAAAAGCTGTATGTGCGGTTTGTTGTTCCTTTTTCCGTTCTGTTCCGGACTATTCTGTAGAATATAGAATACAACGATATGTGACAGCCAAGAGTTTCTATGTATTGATTTTTTGTGGTGTGAAATATTACAAATTTTGTATTAAAAGTCAGAACATTTTATTTTCAATACAAATTTGTAAAGATTTATATATTTTGGTCAAAGGCAAGTAGACATGCTCCCACAAAGCTGAACCGAAAATCGGTTCATGATCAGGCACATGGGCTTTCAGGAAAGCCCGACTCCCGAAAATCACTATAAATTGATCACTAATCACTAAAAAATTTATTATCGAAACAAGAATTAGGAAAGTAGCAATTTTGCAAATAAAAATTGCTTAATAAAATCTTTTGAGCATAAAATTTCCATAAAATTGACGCTGGAACTCCTACAAAACTTTTACATAAAATTTCTCTTAATAGATCCCAAAGATCACTCAGATATAAACAATATAATCATATTCAAATTTAACAAATATTCTTTCATTTCGTATAATAAAAATTAGCAAATAATGTTTGCTTCCTCTTTGTCTTTGTTTAGAACTGGACTGTTTGATCATAAACAGCCACAAATCCCAACTAAACGTTTTCCACCGTTTCTAGAAACTACAAATGCAAGCCTGTCAAACACTTGCTTTGAAAACCAAGAGAACGGATTGAGAAACAAAAGCAAGTTTCTGGCTTTTACACACAAATAGAACAATATGCTGCTCCCAGGGAGAAAGAAGAAGGGAATTCACGGGCAGAAGGGAATTCCTGCCTTTTATATAGAAAATTAAACAAAACCTTTTCAAGCGAATTACATGGGATAATTTTTACTATTTCAGCAATTTGGAATTCAGTAACAGCTCACTAAGGTGACTCTGCTGGAGAAGCTCTTGACGGCTTGAGAGTTGAAGGAGTAATAATCTTTACAGAACAAATGTATTTGGCGCTATCGCCCAGCAGCAGATTCGTTAAATATCATTAAAAAAACTTATAAAGATAAAATTCACAATAATAAAAATTTCCTTTGAAGCGAAGGCTGGGAAACATTACATCCTTAACTTTTTAGTTACAATTCACAACTCATCAATTCAAAAAATATTATTTAAAAAAAACATAATGTTGAAACACTTTTAAACAGTCTTCAAGTCTTAAAAGAGACTGTAATGCAAATCTGCAAATCAAGTTAAGCAAAAAATATCCGACTTTGAGTCACACAAAAAATTACTTCAGCTTCGAAAGGTGCAAAAATATTCAAAAGCAAAATTTCAATATCAACTGATGGCTGCTAAGAAGCCTTTAAGTCTTAAAAGAAATATATTGCAACGCAAAAATATATTTAAAAGCAAAAATGTTGTGGTTTTTTGTCGATTAAAATGATTCTACAAAAGATTTCGATTTTGAGCTGACTAATCAGCCAGGATATTTTGTGAAGCACCCTGTTCGCAGGTAAATAATCAAAACAAACAAATTTAAATGGTTTTTCGAACCTGGGAACTTGATTCCGATGATGTCTTTCTGATAAAAATCTATTATTTAAGATATTCTTTAATGGTGTTACAACAGGAAACAAACTTGTGCCTGTGCAATAGAGAAAAAAGGACAAAATTTCAACACTGACAGGCATTCATTCATTTATTCCTTCATTCATCTTAGTAAGTCATCCATTAAAATGCATCACATGTTTTGTTGACTACATGATTGTTTTCCTTTTTTGTGAAACATTTGTATGTTAGAAAAAAAAATAATAAGAACATGTTGCCTGTTATCAGTCAGCCTTTTTAACGCTGCTTTAAATATTTTAAGTACTTAAATGCTCTGAGGACAAAATCACAAAAACTAAAATTGTTTAAATTTGATTAAAAAAACGGGTTGGAGTTCTGGTTTTGTCTGGAAAATCTACCGAAGTTCGGATTGGGACTGAAAAAATGCGTTGGATTTAGTATTATAGGCTATTAAAAAAACGGCATAACAATCAAAAACCCGACACTTTTAATGTTCATGTACTGATACATGGTCATTATTGTTATTCTTTACAAAAAAAATGGAATAAACAAAAATAGCAACAGCAGTAATAACAACATTGATCCAACGGTAAGTGTCAGTTTTTCGATTGTAACGACTTTTCTTCAACCACAGTGTCATAAAAATCTTATTTCTAAAAAATGTCAACTGATAGTAAATTAGTTCACTTGCTTTCACGTCATTATTAAATTTTTCTGTAGCTCTCCCTCGGTTCTCCGCAGCAGCAATCCTGACAATTACGTGAAGATAAAGCTTTTTTTTCATACATTGATTTTTATACATAATGCATGCGCATGCATGTATGTGTATTTATCAATATAAGTATATAGAAATAACAAATGCCACTTGCACGAATGACTTAATGCATTTTTTAGATTGTGTCCTTGTCCACTAAAAAAAAGTATGTGGAGCAAAACGGCATTAACATACGCCCGCCCTGTTTATGCTAAGCGGGTGCAGGGGACAGACAACAACAAAAAAATATCATTTATCTTTATTTTATTTGTATATTTTCCGTTTACTATTCTATATTTTATTTCGATTTCTTTTTCCCATTCGGATTTACATGTTAAAATTTTTTTTGTTATCTATAATCCCTGACAAACAGTTTGAAAAATACTATTTATATAAAAAAAGAAATAAATAGTTATAAGAAAATCGTAGTAAATGCGGCAGGCATATCCATTCAAATTGTTATAAAGGGGTTAAGAGATATACACACACATGTGGCCATTGAAATAGGTATCAACTTTATGAATATCCAAAAATGCCACCATGTTTTTTTTTGGGTAAAACGTGGTTTGAATGATTGATCCGCATCATTCTCAAACAAAACAAGTTTAGTTTTATCGGGTCACAGTATATTTTGCCGTTTTTTAGTTTCCAGTTTCATGGCTTCAGAGAATATTATGACGTTATCTAGCTCCCTCTGTGCCACATCGTCCATGTCTTTTTGCGATTTGCAATCTTTTCTCTCTTCTGTAAATTCACTTTTTTGACCACAGAACTTTTTTAGTTATTCGTCTTCTTTAAAAAAATATAATTTAATGCCAAATAAATTTCATTTCCCAACTACTTTTACTAAACCGAACCTCATGCAGCTTTGCATGCACCTTAAAGTTTCCTTTGAAAAAAAGTTTTTTTAAAATTGAAAAGTGGGCAGTGGCACGCCCATACATTGAAAATATGCTTTTCAATTGCATACTTCTACTCAGCTGCTTGCTATGAAACTTTGCACACACATTGACTTCTACCAGATAAACAATTTTATAAAAAGAAAAGTGGTTTTGGGGTCCCTCGGACAATACAATTTTATGATTAAAATAAAGAGGGCAGGCAGTGAGTGCCAACGACTTTCATAATCAGAAAATATGAGTTTTCAACTACTTCAACTTCAAACGATTCTTACGAAATTTTGTTCATACTTCATGTTCACGTTGCAATACAGGGTGGCCCAAAATTAACGAAGGGGTTTGAATTGCTTATAACTTTTTTATTATAATTTTTTTTTCTTTTCTTTTCAGTATTTTGTAAAGAAGACTTGGGGAATTTAAAATGGAGCAGTACTCAATTGAACAACGTGCCCAAATTGTTGAGCTTTATTTTTCAAATCAACGATCCATTGTTTTAATAATTTAATTATGAGCGACGAAGTCCATTTCCAATTAAGTAGGTTCGTTAATAAGCAAAACTGCAGGATATGGGCTACGAAAAATCCGAGAGTAATTCAACAGCGAGAAGTACGCCCACCTAAGTGTACGGTTTGGTGCGGTGTTTCATCGGAAAGGATAATTGGTCCTTATTTTTTTGAAAATGAACACGGGTTCACCGTTTCCGTTAATGGTGTCAGATATCGGACAATGTTGGAAAATTTTTTAAGGCCAGCTGTGGAAAACCATCCGCAAGTATGGTTCCAACAAGATGGAGCCACAGCGCACACTGCAAGGGACACAGTGGCTCTTTTACGAGACATCTTTGGTGAACGAATTATTTCGCGTACAAATGATTTTAATTGGCATCCGCGTTCACCGGATTTAACCGCTCCATACTGTTTTCTTTGGAGTTATTTGAAAGGAAAAGTCTATATTAATAAGCCCAGAAACCATCCAGCAATTAAAAAGCAATATACGCGACGAAATAAACAACATAACACCTGAAGTTTTGCGAAAGGTGATGGAAAATGTGTTGGAAAGAGCACGAATATGCGAATCAGCAAATGGCCACCACTCGCGAGATATTATTTTTCATAACTAATCTTAAAATATTCCCCATTTATATACTGTTTTTATAATTATGCCTTAAATAAAGTTATAAGCAATTCAAACCCCTTCGTTCATTTTGGGCCACCCTGTATAATCAGAAAAGTAGATCCAGTGATCGCTCTATTCCATTCCTAAGTAGTCACTCAACTTCAGTTCAGTTAATATTTTCCTGGCAAAATATTGTGGCAACTTTGTCATTTAATTCCAAACAAAAAAAAAAAAAAAACACTAAGAAAAACTGAGAATAGAAATGAAAAAAAATATATATAAAAAATAAACGAAAAAGAATCATGCATTGAGTAGTAAGTAGTGTCGTCATGTTACACAATATTGTTAATGTCAGCATATGAAAAACATACTCGAATATTTTTTTTTTTCATTATTTCTTCTTTTAAAATATTTTTTTCTATTGAAAATTTAAGTTGGTTTCTTTTTTTGATTTATTTTCTTTTTTTTGCTTCTTTTAAAGAGTCAAATAAAAAACAGAAAAACAATATAAATTAAATTAAAAGATTCTTCAACATGAGACCATGTCCGTGAAATAAAACTTTCATTTCTTGATAATTAACTCGACAGACACTTCAATAAAGTCTGAGGAAATGTTATAGTAAGCAAAAACAAGGGTACGAGAGAAGAAGATCAATGTCAAAAGTGTAAAGTTTCAAACGAAAAACGAGAAAAAAAGCGCTGAATTAAATTTGAAATAAAGAAGATGATCACATCTCAATGTTACAAGTGTAAAGTTTATTAAAATTTATATAAATGTGTTATCAATTTTCGAGTTAATGATTTCAATTTAACCACATTTATCTGGTTGCTCGTTATACAATGACAAGGTCTCACTCAGCACAATAGGCTTAGTGGTGGCTTTGAATGAAGCGCAGTGTTTAATTACCAAATTATTGAAAAACAAATAAAGTGTGGCGGCGGCAGATGATAATGATATAATTTAATTATAAATAAAAATTTACAAAATATTTGAACTGTATTTATAACACGGTTTATTTCCTCATATACAGTGGTGGATAATATAATAGAAACAAGTTAATATTTAGTCATTTTGTTTAAAAAATTGCAGCTCTGATTTTTTTTTAAATTTCAACTATTTTTATACGCATTTAAGGGCCATTGTGCAGTGCAATTCAGAGCCGTTGTAGTCTACAACATGGTGAACAGCCAGGTTCAAGTTTCCGTTGTTATGCACCAAAACGTCATAATTTTTAGGAAAGAAAATGAGAGAAGATATGTGAAAATGGAGTACACTTTCCGTTTGGAAACGAATTAAACTTAGTGAAATATTAATTTATTTTATTTTTTCTTTAGATTTTCCAAGTCTTACTAATTTTCTTCAATGAATTTTTGTTTTTCCTTCTTGGAATTTGATATATACGACATTTGAAAACTATGAGAAAAAAATTGTATGAGCAGTACAAATATTTTTTCATACAAACATTTCAAAACTATATTGTAGAATCAAATGACATGTGAAAGCCCGACTCCCGAAAATCACTATAACTGATCACTAATCACTAAACAATTTATTATCGAGACAAAAATAAGTAAAACTAACTATTTTGCAAATAAAAATTGCTTAATAAAATATTTTGAGCATAAAATGTCCGTAAAATTGACGCTGGAACTCCTACAAAACTTTTACATAAAATTTCTCTTAAAGATCCCACAGATCACTCAGATATAAACAAAATGTTACTATTCAAAATTTATAAAATATTTAATCATTTCGTATAATAAAAAATAGGAAATGTTTGTTTCCTTTTTGTCTTTGTTTAGAACTGGACTGTTTGATCATAAACAGCCACAAATCCCAACTAAATGTTTTCCACCGTTTCTAGAAACTTCAAATGCAAGCCTGGCAACCACTTGCTTGGAAAACCAAGAGAACGGATTGAGAAACAACAGCAAGTTTCTGGCTTTTACACACAAATAGAACAATATGCTGCTCCCGGGGAGAAAGAAGAAGGGAATTCACGGGCAGAAGGGAATTCACGGGCAGAAGGGAATTCCTGCCTTTTATATAGAAAATTAAACAAAACCTTTTCAAGCGAATTACATGGGATAATTTTTATTATTTCAGCAATTTGGAATTCAGTAACAGCTCACTAAGGTGACTCTGCTGGAGAAGCTCTTGACGGGTTGAGAGTTGAAGGAGTAATAATCTATACAGAACAAATGTATTTGGCGCTATCGTCCAGCAGCAGATTCGTTAAATATCATTAAAAAAAACTTGTAAAGAAAAAATTCACAATAATAAAAATTTCATTTGAAGCCAAGGTTGGGAAACATTACATCCTTAACTTTTTAGTTACAATTCACAACTCATCAATTCAAAAAATATTATTAAAAAAAACATAATGTTTAAACACTTTTAAACAGTCTTCAAGTCTTAAAAGAGACTGTAATGCAAATCTGCAAATCAAGTTAAGCAAAAAATATCAGACCTTGAGTCACACAAAAAATTACTTCAGCTTCGAAAGGTGCAAAAATATTCAAAAGCAAAATTTCAATATCAATTGATGGCTGCTAAGAAGCCTTTAAGCCTTAAAAGAAATATATTGCAACGCAAAAATATATTTAAAAGCAAAAATGTTGTGATTTTTTGTTGATTAAAATGATTCTACAAAAGATTTCGATTTTGAGCTGACTAATCAGCCAGGATATTTTGTGAAGCACCCTGTTCGCAGGTAAATAATCAAAATAAATAAATTTAAATGGTTTTTCGAACCTGGGAACTTGATTCCGATGATGTCTTTCTGATAAAAATCTATTATTTAAGATATTCTTTAATGGTGTTACAACAGGAAACAAACTTGTGCCTGTGCAATAGAGAAAAAAGGACAAAATTTCAACACTGACAGGCATTCATTCATTCATTCCTTCATTCATCTTAGTAAGTCATCCATTAAAATGCATCACAGGTTTTGTTGCCTACATGATTGTTTTTCTTTTTTTGTGAAACATTTGTATGTTATTTGAAAAAAAACATAATAATAAGAACATGTTGGCTGTTGCTAAAGTTAGTCAGTCAGTCACTCGTACAGCCTTTTTAACACTAGACTTTAAGTACTTAAATGCTCTGAGGACATCATCATCGTCATCATCATCAACAACATCTTCCTTTGGCAGTGGGCTTAAAAGGAATTTTGCTTGTTTCTTAAAACGCTTAGAATTGTGTATTTTTTTGTTTGAAAGTAACCAACAATAAAAACAGTCAGTCATTACTGTTACAGTTTTTATTATTATTATTATTTCTGTTGCTGCTGTTGTTGTGTTTAAATGTTGTTTCTCAAGCCTTTGTTGTTTTAGTAGTTATTTTCAGTTGCAGCAAACAATCTTTGTTGTTTTCTCTCTCTAGTTTAACAAAGTTTATTGTCTTTTTATGTGTATGAAAAACAAAGAAAAGTAGAGGATAAGGAGTTTTTTGCTCTCTTCTTTTAACAAACATTCAAGTGCTTAGATTACTTATGGGTAAAGATTTAAAACTTAACAACTATAAAAACAACTTAAAATAAATATTCCAAAAAAAAAAAATAACAGAAAAAGTCCTGGCGGAAACAAAAAATATTGTACGTATGTGAAATGTAAATTTCTTTTTTTTAGTTTTTATCTTCTAGCAATTTCTCAACTTTTTCACACACTTAACTAGAAATGAAAAGAAAAAGCACACAAGAACACGAAAGACCAGGATATACACTCTATTTAAATTCAGAGGAAAGGACAAACAATAGTGAGATGGAAGCAGGGTTTATGACTTGTAATTCAAAGGAGTTTTTTTTTCTTCTTAAAGTCCATACAAATGCCCTAAAATTTATTTACAAAAATAAATATATGAAGAGCGCTCGACTAGAACTTACATATCGTTACCTAAAATGCAAATTAACGTTTCATCAAAAAAATATAAAAATTTAGGTTTTTAATGATTACGATTTACTACATCATATTATATTTGTATGTGTGCAAAATTTAAAGCTTCTGTTAACAAAAACAAAAAAGTTATGACGCAAATTCAAAATAATGCATCATCAAGTGAATGATTTTATTAAAGAAAAAAAACGTATCATCATCAGTGTTGTCAACTATTTACATAAAAAAATACGCTGTCCTTTTGCATAAATTCATTAGAAAGCGCTAAAGACCGTGACACACAATCCCACTTGGTCGTCCGAGTTTCCATATTATAAAATTTTTTGTTTCTCCTTTAAACATATGAAAAGTGATGTTACGCTATTTTGCATTTTATATGACCATATGTTCCTTAGTTAAGTTAAATAAAAATTAATTTCAATTTACTTTTTCCTTTATGGAAATTTTAGTATAATTTCATACCAGTTTAAATTGCTGACAACACTTATGACGAAACACAAATTAATAGACATTCCTAAAGTATGCTATGAAAGTATGCAGCAAATATTTAATGGACAAGAATAATAGTCACCACAATTAATATTGATTTAATAGTAAAAGTGTCGGTATTTTTATGGTTACACGTTCTTCTTTTTTTCTTAATCTGTTACAATCAAATGAAACGGTAGAGAAAATAATCGACTATAACATGTTAAAATTAATTAAAGTGAAGCACTCACTACGATTATGAATGTTGCAGTCGAATTTAAGGCAGCTTAGATTTTTACTAGATTAATCTAAAGAAAATTTAAGCCTGTTTTCTTTAATCTGGGACAAATTGCCGCTGTCGAAAATTTGACCTCCAGAAATACATATAATTAAGGTGATGGCCTCTAAAGTAGAGATGAGCACCGCTCACGTGATAAACTTAATTCAAGCGGAAGTCACATACTATTCTCTAGTATGCTCGATCTCGGTCAACAAATATGATTAAAAAATGTTTTAGTAAAATATATAAAAAGCAGCCTGTCAGGCGACATAAATTCTAATTCCTGATTTTGTTGCGAAGTAGCTTCTCTGAAAATATCTTTCGTTTTTTTTTTTTGGGGGGGAAATTTTTAACAGAAATATTATTTTTTTAAATCATGATCTAAAATATTTGTTAAAGTACTTACAACTGTGATGGGATAGAATGGATTTATAATGGTGAATAATAAAATATGATTTGGCCTGGCGGATTCGGGGCGTTTTCGTCTTAAATCATCATTCGATTTGTTCAACAATGGCTGCTGTTGGCTTTGCTGTTGGGCGGTCTGTAAAGAAAATTTTTCAAATTAGTTTTAAAATTAAATGAAAATTATAAAAAAAGGTTTAAAGACAAAAATTGCTCTTTTTAATTGACTTCAAAGCAGGAGAAGGTTTTTGAGATTTTTTTTTCAATGTTTCCTCAGAATTTCGTTATTTATGCAACGATTTGAAAAACAGGCCAAAACTGGGAAATTTAAACCAACTCTAAAATACAATTCCGATGTGATCTTTCAAAACGCCGAAACATGTATATTTTTCTTGATCTTCTCTACCAGAATCAATCGTCAGAACCCCGTAATTCGTTATCGTGTTGTACTGTCAGTTCTTTAGGGAAGTCATTATTCTCTAATATTTCTAAGTCTCCGCCCACTCTTCTTATGAAATTCAATATCAATAAGTCTGTGTGAAACTGTGTGAAACACAGATTTTTTTCCAAAACAAAAATTTATTTTTCAACATAATCTCCTTTTAACTCAGTACACTTAGTCCAACGTTTATCCAGTTTTTGTATCCCTTCCAAAAAATAGGATTTTTCGAGGTCCTTAAAATAGGCATTTGTTTGGTCAATAGTACACGCACCTTAAAAACATGTGTGTACATAGTGGCGTCTTGTCTTGTCAACATACCAACTACAGTGCACGATATTCCATAAAAAAATATACAATAACAAAGAACATACATACATACAATCAGTACACATACATATATAAACATACTTACGTACTTATAAACACACACAAGACGCCACTATGCTAACACACATGTTTCTTAAGCTGCGCATATTCAACATGAATATTCATAATGAATATGTGCAGCTTAAAAAAAACACATACACTCATGCACATGAACATTCAGATTAAAAGAAATTGTTTGCTGTTCGTTTTCGAATATTAGGCTTTTTTTTATTATTTCCCACTATTCGCATTCATATACGTACTTAAAAAAAAACAAATTATTCATACATATGTGCTTAAAATAAAAAAAGCTTAGCTATTCATTTTCGAATACGAGCAAAAAAAAAACTTTACAAGTTCATACATGACAATTTAGCATGAATATTCATATTTGAGTATTCATACATGAATTCTTCTGAACCCCGTTGATTAGATAAATATGTATATTTAATAATTGAATATGAAAATTTTATCCTAAATTCAAACTTTTATAAAAAAAACAAACATGTACGCTGTTTTCTTCACTGAATTCAAATTTCGTTTTCTTATTTTCATTATTATTTTTTAATTGACTGACATGCTGCATAATTTTGTTTGAAAAGAAGTATGTATTAGTTCAATTAGTTTTTGTGATTTTAAAAATGCCATAATTTTACATGCCTGCATAATAAACTTTTCTAGACATATTGAAATTGATTAAGCGACCGACCACCAAAAGTACGACCATCAGTTTTTGCTATCAGGACTCTCAAACTACCAATAACAAAAACAATCATTTAAATAGATTAATTTAAATCAAAAGTTTGCAAATTTTAAAACAGCAAAGAAACTTTTGCAATTTATTGTTGGCAACTTGTGAACTGAAATCAACTTGAGAAAAGAAAACAGAAAAAGAACATATTATTGCAACTTTCATTATGCTACAAACTTACAAAAGAAAGCAAAATGCAAAAAGCAACAACAAAAAGCATCGGTTGCAGCAGCAGCAGGAGCAGCTAATTAACCACAGACTAAAGAATTATTTATTTCAGAGCAAAAGAATGCAGCAAAAATTAAAAAAAAAGCTGCAGCACTTGTAGTAAACAGCCAAACGGGGTTGAATATTGCAGAATAGAAAACTGTTACTAATTAATGTGTTTCACAAGAACTCAAATGCACACTCCAATCGTAAATCAAAATTTTTAAAAAAAATTTTAAGAAGAAAAAAAAACTAAATCTGCTAAAAGTGAAAAGAACGAAAAAGAAAGAAACTCCGAATATCAAGTGAAGCATCTGAACTCCCATTTTACCGCCTCTCAAAGGAAAAAACAAAAACAAAATAAAGGTGGGCTAGCAAAATGCATTTAAGCTTTTATCAAGATGCTTGAAATTTCGTTTTGCTCTTTCCCCCCCCCCCCCCCCTCCTCAGCGTGTAGTAATTTTTTCCCCTGTACATTTATGGTTAAATTTTATGTGGCAAATTATGGCAGTAATTAGTCGTCGTTTGAATGTCTGAACTTTAGACACTTGAAATATAACTTTTGGCTAAAGAGAGAGTACGAATGAAAATTATTAATGCACTGCACTCGTATTATGGCTTTCTTTTAATTATTATTTTAAATATTTTCTTTTTCTCAGTTCATCAAGATTAAAACAGTGACGTCTCCAATAACCACCAGTAAACTGCAGATAAGATTGGTGATCTTAACAGCGTATTAAGAGATATTTAGTGAGAAAGCAGTGAAAAGTCTTGTAGTAAAACCTAGTTCTTTTATGGCATGTAACAATCAAACCTCCGACACTTTTACCTTTATAGCACAACGAATGTAGTGCCACATTGTTATTGCTGTTATGATTTATTTTAATCCGCGGAACAAACAGAGTCGCTTTAAGCTTCAACAACTTTGGGAAATAAGTTCGCAATTATTATTATTTTGTTTTTATTAAGTAAATTTAGGAGTATTTATAATACTTTACAATAAATTCTTTACCTATTCTATTAGATTAATGTTTTTAAAAAGTTCTGAGGAAAATATTATTTTTTTAAGGTATACAATTTTTCTTTTAAAAACATTGACCTTTCTTTCAGATTTAATATCGCCCAGAAGGATATTATAAAGATTAAGTCCTTTGTGAACGTTGCATTGCAGTTGTTGTTGCTTTTGGAAGTCTGAAGTTGTCCACATTTCTTAATATGATATGGTTGAATATCTCCTGCGTAGTTTAGTTGCTCAATAAGATATTCTGGTGGATTTCCCGTTTTCATTTTTTGTATAAAGTGGAGCGTATTCATTTCAAGTCTTTGTTTTATATTTCGCCATTGTAGCGCATTAAACATGACCTCAATGAAAAATCGTACAATCGTGGTAAGATATTCTGGTGGATTTCCCGTTTTCATTTTTTGTATAAAGTGGAGCGTATTCATTTCAAGTCTTTGTTTTATATTTCGCCATTGTAGCGCATTAAACATGACCTCAATGAAAAATCGTACAATCGTGGTATCCATCGCCTTGGAGATGTGAAATTGGACGCCTCGGAACTGCGATTTGACTCCGATAGACTTCTTATTGTGCGTTTTTATGACACGTAACCATAAAAAATCCGACACTTTTACGTTTAGAGTTTATTCTAATTGTTTGTGGAAAATTTCAAATTCTACTTTGGGAAAATTTATTTTTCAATAGAAAAAAAATCCTCATGTCTGTCGCTTCTAAAATTAAGGAAAAAAATGCATTGTCAATCGTATTTTATTTCTTAAAAAGCCTCTTTTTAAATCCAGTCAGTTAAATTAAAAAAAATATTAAATTTAAATCTAGTGGCTTACGATAGATTGGCTCTTAGGGATCGGTTTTAAAAATTTTTATAATAATAAAACTAAACAAATTGTCAAATGTTTTTTAAGCAATCAAATTTAATAAACAAAATTTGCCACAAAAAAATAATTTGTCGCTAAGACAATATTTTGTCGGTCAGACATTTTTTTGCATTAAAAAATCTTGAAATATGTGTGAAATATTGAAAAGAAATTTGGCTGAAAAATTTTAATTTATCTACGATAATTTGGCGCTAAGTGCTGGGTCGTTATGATTTAAATTTTGTAATAAAAAAAATTAACGCTCAGACATTTTTTTCTTTCGGTCAGACAATATTTTTCCGTAGAAAAGGTAGAAAAGCAGCTTTTATACTCATTTTAAATTAAAGAAAAAATTTAATTGTTAATCGAATTTGTTTTCTTGAAGTCTCTTTTTAAATCCAGTGGAATGTCTACTCAACAGCTCAGCCAGCGGCTGTTGAAGTCCATTGTCAGACTTGGTTCCAATTTGCTAATACACACTAGTGATTTATTTTTCGTGTGGATTTTTTCCTGATTTTTTTTTTTGCTTGCAGCAGCATCACGTAAAAAGTTTTTGAAATTAAATTAACTCAAAGACCCCATTAACACGTCTCGGTCGTCTATTCTTAAGCTTTGCCTACAGTCTGGTTTTAATTTTAAAAATGTTACCAAGCCAAAGAGAAAAAAGCTGCGCTACATTCTTTTTCCTTCGTCTCTTTGCATTCAATTTAGATCTTTCTTCATTTACAGCGATCATTTCCGCTTTTCGCAATAATTTTTCAAGAACACTGACAGTTAACAATAATTGAAATGATTAACGGAAGTTAATTAAATACTTAAATGTGCTAAGAAAACTTAAAAACACACGCACACAACAGAAGATTGTTTATTTTTTTCAGTTTTTGTGTTCTAAAGTCTCCACAGACTCTGAGTAAATTTTAAAACATAATTTTACATTTTCAGCATCATTAACAAGTTTTTATTTTTTTATAAAACTTCGGTCGTTAAATTCTTTTTTGTTTTTGCTTTTACGACATCCAAAGTGTTAAATATTTTAATAGCCATTTGTGTCTTAATAATGATAAAGATTTTCGTTGTCATATTCCTACAAAATTTTAATGGGCGGGGTGAGAGGATAAAGAGCAAGAGCCAGGTGCTTAAAGTACTTAAAGTTTTCATCATTATAATCAAGCAAGATAATAATAATACTGTATAATACTCTCTCGTTTTGAGTACATAATCTCATTAAATATTAGATGGCAGGCATATTTTTATGTTGAAGTTATGTTGATCTTTTTGCTCATGACAAAAATAATAAATGATCATTTTGCCTTTTTTAATAATTAGAAAAATAAATAGTTTTTTTTGCGAGCAAATGGAATCGCTCATGAGAAACTGTACAGGTGTTGTTATTAATTAAAAAAAAATTAACAATAATAAAGCAAAGAATAAAACATATTTATTTAGAATATTAAACAAAAGTGAAAACTTAGCGCTAAATTATTGCAAACAAATTTTTTTTGGACCGATCGATAATTTAAAATTGTCAAAATGTAAAAAAGTTTAATGAAATATCTACAAATATTAGAGAAAAAAACATTAAAACGAAAAGTTTTAATTTCGCTGTTGATATTTTGTTTAAAATTTTTGTCGGTCAGACAATTTTTTGTGGGTCCAACATTTTTTAATAGTTTATTATCTTGGAAAAATATTGAAAACATATTGTAGCCAAAATTTTTAATTTTGTGGCTTACGATAATTTTGCTCTATAGAAGTTGTCGATATTTCGTTTAAAATTTTTATCGGTTAGATAATTTTTTTTTGGTCAGACATTTTTTTTGGTCAAACATTTTTTAGTTTATTTTCTTGGAAAAATGGCTACACATATCGAAAAGAAATTGTACCGGAAAAATTTAATTTTGTTGCTTACGACAATTTCCCTCTAGAAGTTGTAGATATTTTTTTTCAAATTGTCAATAAAAAATTTTTTTCAGAGTAGGTAAATAAAATTAAATTCAAGAAAGAAAGTTGACAAATTTTTTTTTATCGCTCAGACAATTTTTCGTTGGTCCGACATTTTTTGTTGATATATTTTTTCCGTTTATCGTGAAAAAAATGTCCGCAATTTTTTGTTGGTCAGAAATTTTTTTTGTTGGTCAGACATATTTTTGTTGGTCAGACATTTTTTATTTTTATTTATTATTTTTTTTGTTGGTTTGACATTTTTCTTAGTTTATTATCTTGGAAAAATGTCTAAACATATAGGAAAAAAATTCTACCGGAAAATTTTAATTTTGTTGCTTACGACAATTTCCCTCTAGAAGTTGTAGATATTTTCCTTAAATTTAGCAATAAAATAAAACGAATTTTGAAATATTTGGAAAAAAAAATTTTATTCAAGAAACAAAGTTGACAAACTTTTTTATATCGGTCAGAAATTTTTTTGTTGAACCGGTATTTTTTGTTGATCCAATATATTTTTTCAGTTTATTATCTTAAATAATTGTATACACATATTGAAAAGAAATTCTACTGAAAATAAATTTTATGGCTGGATCTAAAAAGTCCTATACTGTTTTAAATTCTTCTATAAAATTTATACAAATTATTAAATATTTGCTCAACAGTTAAATTAAAAAAAAATTTTCAACAACAAAAATAATTTGTAACGCAAACAAATTTTTGTCGGTCAGACATTTCCTGCCATTTAAATGTCTTGAAAAGCTTACAACAAATATTGAAAAGAAATTCTACTATAAATTTAAATTTTAAGGCTTACGATAGTTTGACTCTTAGGGATCGATATGTTTTAAAAATGTTTATAGTAATAAAACTAAACAAATTGTCAAATGTTTTTTAAGCAATCACATATAATAAACAAAATTTGTCACAAAAAAATAATTTGCCGCTGAGACAATATTTTTTCGGTGAGACATTTTTTGGCAGTTAAAAATCTTGAAATATGTGAGAAATAATGAAAAGAAATTCAGCCGAAAATTCAAATTTGGTTGCTTGCGATAATTTGGCGCTAATCGCTCGGTCGGTATGATTTAAATTTTGTAATAATAAAATTAACCTTCAGGCAATTTCTTTCAGTCAGACAATATTTTTCAGTGGAATATCTTGACAACCTTTATACTCTTTTTTAAATTAATAGCTGGGCGAATGTAATGAATAAAAATGTAAGGACTTTCAGTTTATCAGTGAACCAATAACAATATCTGAAAATAACTTTTTGTCGGTCAGACAAATTTTTTCAGTAGAATATCTCGAAAAGCTTTGCGCTCATTTTTAAATTAATAGTTGAACGAATGTAAATAATAAAAACGTTAGATTTCACAGTTTGTCTGAAAAAAAATTAGTTTCGTTTTTTAATGATAAAGAAACATAAGTTTGATTAAAAAATTTTCTGATCAACATTTTTCTATTTCTACGCAAAAAATCAGATCCATATTTTTGTACTTTATATTAAAAAATAAAATAAACAAATATGTTAAAGCTGGACCAAGAGTCGCAATACTGGTTATAATCTTGGCAATATAAATAATAATGCAAAACTGTCACCACAACATTTGTAAATCTGAATAGGATTTGTCTGTTTGTCGGATTTTTCTATATAAAAATAAAATATAATTTCAAGAGACGTTAAAATAAAAGTTTGGATTTTTATATATAATTTTTTTAATAATTTGTGCAATTTATTTAATTGAAAAATTTATATTTTAAACTTTGTTTAAAGAAATTATATGTTTGTCTGTTTGTCGGTTCACACATACGCCGTTGTCCATAACCCTAGAAAACAATATTCATAAATTTTCAAAATTTTTATAGCTTGTCTGTTTTATTTCTTTAATATAAAAAAATTTTTAAAAAATCTTAATTTTGTCTATTTGTCGGTCGGTACGAAATTTTATGTTTTTTACTTGTTTATTTTTATGATTATATAATTTGTGGTTTATTAAGCTATTTTAAATAAAAAGAATATTTTTTACAAATTTATTATTTTTGTCTGTTTGTCGGTCGGTGTGAATTTTTTTATTTATTCTGTAAGTAGTTTAGTTTTCTTTTTATTTATTTTTTTTACTAATTTACTAAAATTTGTGAATTATTAAGCTATTTTTAATAAAAAGAATAGGTTTTCGATTTGTTTGACCAAATTATTGGTTTTGTCTGTTTGTCGGTTTGTCTAAAATTGAACGGTATTTTTTTTACTAATTTACTAATGTTTTGAACTCTTTTAAAGAAAAATAATATTTTTCTGATTTCTTTGGCCGATTTATTTTTTTTGTCTCTTTGTCGGTCGGTATGAATTTTTTTATTTATTCTGTAAGTAGTTTACTATTATTTGTGATTTAATAAAATATTTTGTATAAAAATATTTTTTTGGTTTTGTTTGACCAAATTATTGGTTTTGTCTGTTTGCCGGTTGATCTTAATTTAATGTTAATTTTTTAAAATTTATTCTTTTTTGACAAGTTTACTATTATTTGTGATTTACTAAACTATTTTAAATAAAAAAGTTTTTTATTTTATTTGTTTGCCCAATTAATGGGGTTTGTCTGTTTGTCGGTTGGCCTGAAATTAACCGCTTTTATTAATATTGAAGTGTTATGGCATTTCGAATAGTTTATTAAGTTGATTTGTTTTTTTTAATCCGCGTTAAATAACTAAAGTTTGTGTGCTGAACGAAAAAGATTTGTCTCTTCGTCGGCAATTTGTTTACATGATTAAAGTTTATTATATTAAATAATTAAGTTGATTTTTTTAAACCTTTTTTTTAACCATATTTTGTCTGTTTGCCGGTTGCTATTTTAATCAACAGCTTTAAATTGTAAGCAATTTTTTGGGAAGTTTTCTTTAGACATTCTGTCAATGAGCTCGCAAAGAGATGTAATTTTTAATTAGCTTTTAAAAACTGTCACAAAAAAGGTTTAATGAAATTTAAACAAAAAAATTTGCAAAAGACAACACATGCTGCTGCTGTCTGTTGCGTTTTGGCTTCAAAAAGAAAATACGTTCTAATTAAAACATCTATTATATTTTGGACATAATAAGAGCATGATAATTTTCATTAGATATCTTTCTTAGATATATTTCTCGTTAATTAGCTGCAATAATGTTTGTTGTCAGAAAAATGCTTTAAAGAATTTGATGACAGACAAACTTAAGGCATGTGAAAATTTACACTAATGTTTTGTTGTCATTAGAAGTTTTGATTTTCTTAAACACAAGTGCTCAAGTTTTTAGCTTAATATTTTCAGTTTTTAAGGTTGAAAGAATTTTTAAATTTTTAAATAAAAATCTATTTGTTTGAATTTCTAATCAATTTAATTGTTGTTTTCTTTTTAAGAAATTGCCAATTGCAGTAATTACAAAACTTACGCCCACCGCACGAGACTGCAAACGTGTGTGTATGTGTGTGTGTGTGTGTGTTTAGCAGCATGCTGCATTAATTTGCCACACAAAACTTGTCGTTCAAAAAGCATAAGAAACCTCAACGCCCCCTAATTTTCTTCTTCATTTCTTAAGAGGTTTTCAGTCAGCGCAAAGATTCAACAATTAAAATCTAATTGAGTTCTTTCTTTCATTCTTTGCAGTTTATTTATTTACTTTTACTGCTGCAAAACCAACATCTTAATTAAATTGTCTTTTGAGACAATTTGTGTAAATAAAAATCAAGATAAACTAAAGATATCAACAACAACAAAAGCAAAATCAAAAGCCAAGCACAACTTAATAGACAGACAGACAGAGAGACAGCCAAACAGACTCTTGAAAAGAAAAATTAAATACAAGTAAAATGGCCTGAGAGGAAGGATTCTTGTCTGGGCAGAAATTTTTAAACAATTTACTAAATAGTCAAGCAGAATAGTTGAAAATGGCAAAAAAATCCTTCGATGTTAGTGGCAACTGAAATTTAAAAGAAATAGGAGAGAACATTAGCAGCAGACAGGCATCACTGGGGCTGATGTGGCTTGCAGCAGCATGTTGCAGCAGTGTGTTAAAATACAGGGTGGTGTCCGCCGGGAAGGTATACTACTTTGTTTTGCCGCCATTTTGTTTATCATTAGTCTTGGCAGTTCATATTTGACAGTCGTAATGTAGACAAGTGGCAAATTTATTATGGAAAACTATTCGATAAACCAACGTGTTTTAAGCGTTAAACCATTTGATCAAAATCGATCATCGATTACTGTGACGATGAGAAAGTTGCTTGAACTTTTTGGGAGAAACAACGTGCCAACAAAACGCACTATTTATCGTGTAGTGAATGATTTTGAAGAGGGTCTGTAGGTGGATAGGCCCAAACCTACTGCAAGATCGGCTGAAATCATTACTGCTGCTCAAGTGTTCAAAACAATCCATCAATCTCAATTCGACGCCGTGCTCAGGAGCTTTGTCTTCAAAGAACAACTTTGGCAGCCACAATTTCGCACAAGGATTTGCATTTGTTTCCATTTAAGATTCAGTTGACACAAGAGCTTCTTCCGCAAGACCATTTACGCCGCGGTACATATGCCAATAGGAGGAGGAGGTTAGAGCTCGCGCATGACAACCCCGATTTTCATTAAAAAATGATAATACTCAAGCTTGCCTTCGTCTTGAGTATTCTTGAACAGAGTTTATAGGCCGGTGTTACTCCAACTCTAAAGGTGCTTTAGTGGGTTCCATGACCGTTTATCGGTGAGGTCGCTTTCATCAGCACTACACGTGTTGCTTGTGGTTCAAACCCAACTCACAGGGATTTGGATTTATCTTCAATATATTTGGTTCCCCTTTGGTGCTGTTTTTCGATAATAATAAGGTCGCGGAGAGACTGCACGTAATTCACTACTAACAGGTGATTGCTATTTAGCGAAGCACGATTGCTACTACTTCTTCACTCTGTAAAACTCAGTCGAAATCAGTTGCATTGCAACAGAAAGCTGTCAATAAAACAGCAGAGTTGTCCGTCGGCTCAATCACTCAGCGCAAGAGTTGCTTATGAATATTCCAGCCCTTTGATCACACTTAATGGCCTGCGGTACATCACCCTCGAATTATAATTTAATTCTTATGTACTAATTAGCACGCCTTTACTGTACTCGTGTATGAGATTTGATAAATTTAAACACATGTAAATCATGAGATATTTTAAACATTAAATACTACAAAAACAAACAAACAAAAGAACATCAAATGAACATGGGTAATTGTGTCTGTGTACCTTGAGTAATTTTATTCTTCAAAAATGTAAATTGCTAAATTGTGCTGCACGATAAACATACATATGTACATACGTACGTATGCAAAGAATATAAAACGATGGCACTTATAAAGGCTTTTGATACATCTCAATACCAAGAAAAAGTGCAGACAATTGTATACGAGGGTATTGCAACAAAGTCGTTTTAAAATATCACATAGCGCGCCGGAAAAAGAACGGACGAGGAAGTAACCTCTGCAGCAGCACCTGCGTTTGAGGATTCCCCGAAAGCTGGGTGAAGTGTAGCGTGATAAATTGGGCAAAACGTCAATCCCAGGAAAGTTTGTTTTTCGCAGAGACTTACTGACTTCTCCTGCCCTGTTTTTTTATTTTTTATATTTTTTTTTAGAATTTTCGCCAGGGGCTGTTGATTTTGAGACATTCGATAGACTGGTTTAGAGTCTAAGAATTCAGTTTTCAAACTCTTAATACACATCGATGGTAATTAGGTTGCAACATCTTTCACTTTTTTGTAGACGAGAAACTTTTTTTTTCTCGAGGGGTATTTTGTATATTTTATAACTTTATTGATTATTATTTAATATCTTTTACTTGTTTATAGTATAAAAATTTCCGCCTGATCTTGATTTTTTTTGGCCTTTCCGTGTGTCTGGGTGTTCCAACTGTGGGATTATTTCGTCTGATTTTTTGGGCTGTTCATTAATAATATTTTGTATATTGCAATATCTTTTACTTTGATATAGTGGAAAAAATTTCCGCCTGATTTTGATTTTTTTGCCTTTCCGTGTCTGGGTGTTCAAAAAAAAAAAAAGAAACTGTGGGATTATTTCGTCTGATTTTTTAGGCTGTTCATTAACGATATTTTGTATATTGCAATATCTTTTACTTTGTTATAGTGGAAAAAATTTTCCCTGGATCTTTTTTTTTTTTTTTTTTTTTTTTTTTTTTTTTTTTGTAAGAGTTTGTCAGTGGCTGTGTTGAAATGTCTTGCACTTTTTTCTAGAGGTAATTATTTTGCAATATTTTTTTTTTACGTTTCCGTGTGTCTGTACCTTCGAAAAAAAATCTGCTGGATCATATCATTGTCTATTTTTTTTTCAATTTAATTATAATTATTTTGCAATATATTTTAATTTTTTTGTAGTTAAGAAACGTTTACCCCGATAAAAGTTCGAATTTTTGACGGGCCACAAATAAAATTATTAACAAAAGCCTAAAATTTTACGGACACTCTCACAGAGATTGAGAAAACGGCATGAAATGAGTTTGTTTTGAGTTTGTTTCGCTTATTAAACTCTTTTTTGGGATATAAGAAAAGTTCTGAATTTACTCAACACGTTGAACAACTAATCAGTCACTTTCAAAGACGCATGAGCGTCAAGTCAGACTTTCTTCACAACCACCTGGACTACGAGTATTTTCCCGTCAATCTTGGGGACCTAAGTGAAGAAAAGGACGACGACTTCCAGCAGGACCTCCGTACCATGGAGAAACGTTATTACGGCTACTGGAAATATCATGTAACATAATCCAATCACCAGAAATGCTGTTGGGCAGTGTATTCATTTTACAATATATTTTTTTTGTCTTTCCGTGTCTGCTTGTTCGCAGAAAAAACTGCTTGATCATTTCATATGATATTTATAGGTTGTTCATTAACAATATTTTGTATATTTTCTTACTTTAATGGTGATTATTTTGCAATATCTTTTACTTTTTTGAAAGTAAAAAAACTTTTCGCTGGATCTATATTTTTTTGTAGAAGTATTTACTTATTTTTTTTATTTAGATTTTTGGTAGGGATATTTTGTCTATTTACTTACAGTAATGAAAAATTTTGTTTTTTAGCAGTCTTTCGCTTTGTCTGGATATTTTTTCCCCTGTTTGGCTGGGCACTTAATTTAGCAATAATATTTTGTATATTTTGTTACTGTAACTACAATAAATGTGTGTGTGTTGTTTATCTTGTCATTATAAATTACAATATTTTGTACTTTTGTCCGTCTTTTCGTCTGTCTGTTATAATTTACATATTTTTTATATTTATTTTTAGCTGCAGTGCAAAATGTTTTTGTCTGGCCATGCGTCTTTAAAAATGTTTTGTGTACATAAAGTTTACACTTTCGAAAATTTCAAATGGATTATTTGTGGTCCACTGAATTCTTTGTCTATATTTTGTTCAGTTTTTTCTTTCTTTAATATTTAATTTTATTTATTATTTTTTTTTCTTTCTATATGCAATAACAACGAGTGCAGGGCCAAGCAGGCAGGTCTTTTGTTTTTCCTTCAATTTATATGATGAAAACTATCTTAAAGTCTTGGCTAAAATAAATGTTTACATGAAAATCTAATGAATAGAATAGATTTTTGTCTATTCACTTACTCGTATATGCTTTCGTTTTGGATTGAAACCATAGAAAAATCTTTACACATGTAAATTCTCGTCATCTAGGATTCTATTTTGCAATTTAATATTCAACAATAAAAAAAAGTAAAGCGATAAACAAAAAACCATACAAAACGAAACTAAAATCTTTAGCATTTTATTTATTGTAGTACAAAGAAAAAATATTAAAGATTTGTAAACATTTTGTTTTTGGTAGACAAAAATTGAAAGGGGAAATTGAAATTAATTTTAAAAGCTCACTTTTAATTCATGGGTAATTTCCAGCTGTAGCCAAATAGATATCATTTCTAAGTAATTATTTGGCGCTTTTATAAATCCAATGATTTCGTATCTTTTCGCATCGCAATAGGGAAACCCCCCAGTAAAACTGTGAAGCAGTTTGTTTAAATTAATTCCCAGCAGGCCTAATAATTTTTTGATTAATCATTGAATATAAAAGAAGTGAAAAGCTTCGGCTTCTTACTGCATAACATCAACCAGTGCCACGAAGGTGCAACTACAGTCCACAGAGTAAACGATAGTGAAGATTCTTGTGAAAAAAATAAATATCACAAATATTCTTCTAAATATGAAAAACTCGAAATTCTTCTCAATGATTTTCAAACATTTTCCCAACACCTTCAAAACATTCTTTAAATTTTAACATTAAATTAAAATACTCAACTAAATTATCTCTGCTACTAAATTAAAACATTTGTTCAGTTTCATTTAATTAATTAATTGAATTAATTTTTTTTTTTGCCTTTTCTGTTTGAAAAATCTAAACATTTGTTTTTACGTTTACAAACAGAAAATTATTGAAATTCTTGAAAACAAAATCCACTTGATACCGCATTAATTTTACACATCAGCCAGACATTCGAAAAGATAACAAAAAAATCTGTAAACTAAAGAGAGCAACGAAAAAAGAAATAATATACCTACAAACTTATTTAAATTTGTTTTAATTTCAAACACTCACACACACACACACACAAAATATAGTTTACGCCAATCAAAATTTTTGAAATAGTTTTACGTTTTCAGCCAACACAGTCACAACATTAAAATTGTGATCTGTTTCTTACAACTTTTTCCTCTGCACATTAGAATAGATCGCATGACAGAGAAAAAGTGATTGAATAAAAACAAGAAGAAAAACGTTTTTGCCATAAATTATTAGTGAACAGCTAAAACGCTTACCGCTGTCAGATGTGATCAGTGTAGGAAAAAGCCACACACAAGTCTTTTAAATAAAATATTTATAATAAAAATTATCATTAGCAAGAGCGCGCGCGAGAGAGAGAGAGAGAACGAGAGAGTGAGATTCATTAAAAGGGTAGAGCATAAAATTTGTTTAAAACACTCGGCGGCATCAAACCACTGTGAATGCACAGCAAATGGAAAATATGTTTAAAAAATTAAGTTAAAAAAATAAAAATAGGAAAAACTAAAATCAGCGTGGCAGAAAACAAAATGACAGACATTCTGACGGATAGACAGACAGAACAACAAACTGAGTGACAAGCGATTCTAAACGATATTAAAGCATGTTAAAAAATACACACACACACACATTCTCATGCAAAATCATGGAACAAAACGCACTTAGTGAACGAAAAAAAAAAACACTTTTCATAGAGCAAACGCAAGTAGAAGAAAAAAAAAAGAGCAACCACCACCCACTCGAAATTATAAAAACGACGTGTTGTTGTTTGCTTTAAACCGTAAAACATGTGTATGCTGATGACGTTGTGCTTTCTTGCATTAAAAAAAATTAAATTTCTCTTACAAAAAAAGATAAACGAACAGAAGACGCACATACGAGGGCGCTCTGACAATTCTGATCGATTCCGCAAGGAAAACGCAAACAATTCGCAATTTTTGAGTAATGAAATTGTTTTTTTTTTAAATAGAATAATAATGTGAAATTATATTTAAGGAACACAAAATGGGCGGCAAAGTTAGCAGTTCACAACAACTTCCCCTCCAAATTTAGTTTTTTTTTTTGGAGGAAAAATATCAAAATGTTATTTTAATTATTATTATTCTGTTTTATTATTTTCATAAGCACTTCGTATTTTTTCACGTAATGAAATTGAGTTTTAAACCAAAGAAATAAAGATATATGAAATTATACATAATAATTATAAAAATATGAAGTCATGCTTAGCACAGCAACTTCCCCGGGTTTTCATATTTATTTTTATTTTTTTTTTATTAAAAATAAATTTTTTTCTGGTTGTTATTTAATACTTTAAGGGACTTATTTTGTAAAAAGCAAGTAAGGAATTTGTTTTTGTAATTTAAAAAATTTCTACACAAAATTTCTTTATGCTAAGCGTTGCGTAAAAACATTGACCCGTTTTGGTAACAATAAAAATATTACGAGGGCGGTTTCGGAATATATTGCTTTGAATTACTTGACAACAAAGATGTATTTTATTTTCCATTATAGTTAGAGCCATCTAAGTCCCTTAATATGCTTAAGTTTATTTTCAAGAGAAACAATTCTTAGGAAATAAATTTGTACCGGTTCCTTGTGTTAACTTCTTTACAGTCCATGAGGGGTTATTATGTATTTCGATTCGAAACGGCAATCCTTCGAATTTGTATAGTTTATACAATGTGTTGCGAAAATGTTTTCTTTCGAATCGAAATACATAATAATCCCCCAGAGGATCAATGAAAATTACAGAAGGAAACTTCATTCTATTACCAGCCTGCTAATTATTGCACTGCAGCAGCGATTTTGCTTGCAAAGCAGCAAAAAAAAAACATTAGATTTCGGGAAGCACTAAAAAATTCACGCAATAGTTTTGAAGGATGGAGTGGAAGCACAAAAAGAAGGCACAGATCTCTTAATTATGAAATACAAAATAATTTAAACTCTCTCTTATTTCCATTTCATACACATCAATTTTAGCTGATCAGGTTTAATTCTTAATGTACGGAGAAATTTGTTTCAACTAAATATCAACCTGCGTCATCATCGTATAGTGCAGGGTGTCCGCCGGGAAAGTGTAATACTTTGTCTTGCCGCCATTTTGGTTATCATTAGTCTTGACAGTTCATATTTGACAGTCGTAATGTAGACAAGTGGCAAATTTATTATGGAAAAATCATTTGATAAACCAACGTGTTTTAAACGTTAAAACATTTGATCAAAATCAATCATCGATCACTGTGAGGATGCCACAAGTCTTTTTTTAGGAAACACAAGCTGTGATGAAACCTTTTTGGCTTCTTTCCAGAAATATGCAGGTATCAGGCAGGATCTCTAGACTAATAATCCAGCACACTTTCCGATAATCAGTGGGGGCAACCACTCGCGCAAGCAGATAATGAGATTCATAATGTTAATACCAGGGCTCAAACTAAAGATGGGCATCGCTAACGTCATTATCGTGAATCATGCATGATCGATTTCAATCATGTGAAAGAGCATTAAGGTGAGCATAACGGAATTGATCGTAAGTGGGCGTGCATGATTAAATTTTTGGCGAGATTGTTGGGTGATTTTTTTTTGCTTCAATGTAATTTGTTTATTCAATTTTTTTTATTATTTTAGTTTTTTTTCGTGACTATATTCGTGAGTTGGCGTGATTGTGATTAACTTCTTTTTCCACTCACATAAGCGTGAAATATAAGATCGTACATGAGCGTGAATGAGTAAAATGATTTAATAGTGAGCGTGCATGATGAGCGTGAGTTAAAGTTATTCACGAGATCATCTCTAGCCCAAACTTCGGCTTCTTAAATTAGAATTAGTTTTGTTGTTATCAACGCTTTAAGTTATTGAGCAGCAACCACTCACTGAATTATTTCTTCTTTTAAACAGGGTACGTGTTGTGGAGCATGACTTTACGAGTTTTGGTCCAACAGCATAGAAATTTCTTAGATTTGGCGCTAATCGCAGATAGATGAGGAGTATGCGTGTTACACTTCACACCTTTCGCTTCTTGAACGTTAGCCAGCCGTTTCACCATAACGTACATACGATTAATCAAACGCTAGTAAATTGTATAATTTTTGTAGAAAAAATTTAAATTGCGTATAAATTTTTTAATTCAAACGAAAGTTTAATTCATATTCAACCAGTAGAAAAAATTAAATTAGTGATTAATTTCTGTTATTCAGCGAAACTCATAAAATAATGATTATATTTTTTTTAATAGCTCCTCGTTTTTATATGATCCAAAATATCTATTTTTTATTGCTAAAACAAAAACTTTATCCATGATGAGAACTAAAGTTTCAGAAAATTTACGAGTTAATCCGATTTTTCGCTAAAATATGTATGGAATTTCAGTTGAGATTGTTTGTTTTTGCCGACAGCTCGTCTTCACGACGTTAAGTTCTAGAACAACCCTCGTATGCATGTCTGCATGATGAGTGTAATTTTTAATAATTTGAGGGATTTGTTGCGGTTGTATTATGGATTAAAGACTTTGAATTTTTCATATTTTTTTAATGCCGCCACCAACAACCATTTGAAGAAGAAAAAAACCGTTTAAAAGACTTCTAATCATGAGCGGTCGGTCGGCTTTCAAAGGAATATATCGCACCATAAATTTTCTTTTATTCGATTTTCTCAAGTTATAGAAATTTATGTTTTTATTAATGAAATTACCGAGTTATTTGTTTATTTAATATTAAGAAATAGACACATATACACATACATTGTTGTATTATTCCTTCATTTTTTTTTCATTGAACGCAATTTGAATTCAAAAAGAGTTGAAAGTAAAGTGAGCAAAAAGCGCAGGGAAAACCGAAGAGAAAAAGTAGCAAAAAAAAGGCCAACGATTTTTAAATTAATTGTATTTTTAGCTTAAATTGTACAATTATTTTTTATTTAATTAAAATTGTTTTTCTTGAAGGCAGTGGAAAGGTTTTCATGCTCTTTAGAAAAAATAATCTTTTTTAAACGAGATTTTTTTTATTGAGTTTCATTTTAATTTATTTTATTTTTTTCTTTTTTCATTATTATATTTTCTTTCCAAGTTGTTTGTTTGTTTTTCATTGTGGCCACAATATGACACTTCAACAACACAATGTGGGAAACAATTGGTTCCTTAAAAAAACACTTGCAGTGCATGTACAGTACAACCTTCCCAATACGGACACACGCTAATGCGGACTATCGAATAATCCGGACATTTAAATTTTTCGGACAGTTTAGAAATTCTTCCTCTTTAATCTGGACAAATGGTCTTTTTTCTCAGTAAAATGTACGTGGCGAACTGATTTCAAAAGCCATTTTATGGGCTGAACAAACCAAAGCGACAGATAAGGATATTTTATTTTTAAAAGAATTTAAAATTAAATTTGACAAATTACATAAAAATTCTTATTTTTCAAAAATGAATATTTTTGGTCACTTTTACGAGTAGTATGTTTCTTTATGTTTTCTGTAACTAAATTATATACAAATGAATTTTTATTTTACTTTTCGATAATAAAAATAAATTATAAATATGTTCATTTATGTATTTACGTATTGCTGAAACTATATCTGTCCGGATTATGGAGGTTGTACCGTAGTTCTTTCTACATATCTACAATTTCATGGTTATTTTTTTATTTTATTTTGATATTTCTCCGTCTCAATTTTTTATTTATTTATTTATATTTTTTTCGTAATCGTTTCTTTAACTGGAATTTATTTTTATCTGGTATGATTTTCATGTCGAAGTGTCATTTTATTGGGAAGACTAATGAAAAAAAATAAATACGAGAAAAAGTTGTTGCAGAAAATAAAAATGTCATGAAGGAAAACTTAATTTTGCAGGAGGGGGAAAAACTCTGAATTCGTTTTAAGAATCCTATTAAATTTGGCAAACAATTGGACATGAGCGGTGAAGTTCGTTGAGACTTTTTGTGTAAATGTTGTGCGCTGTTGGCGAAGAAAACTTAATACAATTGTTAATCTAAAAAGTTTAATAATATCAGTCAGTATCTTTACTTTAGTATATAAATTGTAGTGTCCTGCTAAACGTTCGGCAAAATGCCGTTCAGTTAATGTTCAAAAAACAAATTCCGTAAAATTTTCGCCGAGCAACGAATTTTGTTAAATTTTTTTTTTTGGCATATTTGTATATCATGAGATACGTATACATACATACATACATACATATCTATATACAACCGCTGTGTAAAATATTAGAGTACTAAAAGCGTAACATTTTCGAAGTACATAAAGAGTTTTCGGATACACATTTTATTTCTATAAAAATTTTAATTGTTTATATAAAATTCGGTTTCTGCTTCGTATTCAATCTAAAAAAACTGCCAAAGTACGGTCGGACACTAATAATGTATAAATGGTTCTTAATTTGTAATGCCATAACTCTAAAACTTTTATTTTTAATAATTTTGCAGAACTTTGCAGGTTTTACATAAATTTCAGTTACAGTGCACTCGCGATAATATAAACAATCTAATACATGAAATGCCCAAAATATGAATACTTTTTCACGTCTCTATATGAATACTCTAAAATATGAACTTAGTACAAAAGCTTTAAAATATAAACAGCCTATATTTATTTTATCTATCTAAACAGTGTTGAAATCTAAATCAACAGAATGGTGACTAAATTCTAATTAAAATACATAATAATTTGAAGATTTGCCGAGGAGTTTGCTTTTAAATTGTCTTCAGTTGTCGATTAAAAATTTCTAACATAAACGTTTTAGTTATTCCATACATTCAGTTGGAATCCCATAATAATTTTTTAAATACAAATTCAACGTGAAAAGTTCTTAAAATTTATACGAAAAACATAAGATTTTAGCTTTAAAAGAAAAATCAGAAAACAGGAAAAGGTGCAATCCTAATTGTTCTAAAATTTTAAAGCTAAAATCTTATGTTTTTCATATAAATTTTAAGAACTTTTCACGTTAATAATTTAGAGAATAAATTTGAGGTGAAAAAAATCTACTAAATGTGGAATAAAAAAATAAAATAAAAATTCTATGATTAAATCTGTTAATAATACGTTTATTGGACCTGGAAAAAGAAAAACTTGGCGGCCTTACGAGCGAGCCGTTTAAAAGGTGATTGAACAAAAAAAAATAGCAATTTTCGCATAATAAATTTAAGTTTTTTTATTTTTTCAATATAAATTGTTGTTTTTTAAATCCAATAAGCAATAAATAAAAAATTTAACAGAAGAAACTTTTATTTTTATGGGAACAACGTATGTAGATGGGAACTAGGTGCCATTGGCATATATGAACAATCTCGCAAAAATGAACTGGCAGGGTTTTATTTAGTTCATATTATCGCGAGTGCACTGTAGTTGTAAAGGGAAAAAATGAAAATATAAAAAAAAATTTATTACGCACATTTTACATTGTGCTAAGCTTTTAATACTAAATATTTTGGTACAATATATTTTAGCGAAAATATTTTTTAGTACTAAAACATTTTAGCACAATTTTTTAGTACTACAATTTTAGTATTACAATTTAAAGTATCACAATTTTAAGTATCACAATTTTTAGTACTACAATTTTTAGTAGTAAATTTTTAGTAGAAATTTTTAGTATTACATTTGTTAGAAATAAAAATTTTTAGGACTAACTTTTTTTATAACTAACATTTTTTATAACAAAATTTTTTTATAACTAAATTTTTTTATAACTAAATTTTTTTATTACAAATTTTTTAGAACTAACATTTTTAGTACTAAAATTTTTTTAAAGTAATAATTTTGATCTTTAATTTACATTGGAAATAAATAAAGAAATTCAATTTTTCAATTTAGAAAAGAACTTTTAAAACAAATTTGAAAATTACAATTCAATCTAAATTGCGAACATTAATTTTTTGTACCAACAATTAATGGGCCGATTGTGGATGGCAGCTGCGACTCAGTGGAGTTGCTAGTTGCTGAAAACAATATTGCGGGTGGCAGTTAGCAACTGAGAGTTGCTTTTTAAATTTTGCTCTCCACTATTAGTTTCTAAAATCATTTTATTAGTCCGAAAATTGGGGTTGTATTCCCGCCAAAGACTCGCGACTGTTTTTGCAGGCAAGCGAAAAATCCTTTGCAGAGTGTGGTAGTTATTTTTTGGATCTAACTTTTTTGTTCAAAATATATTATGTCTGCTAAAGTAGACGCGATTTTCTATTCTTTTTTTTAATTAACGAAAAACGTTTTAATTTAATTTTTAATACAACGATTTGTTCTTAAACTTAATATACATTTTTAATACTAAACTAAATAAGTTTTAAATAAAAAATTTCATTAAATAAATATGATTAAGTAGAACAGTAGAAATTTTGAAAATCGCATTTAAAATAAATTCAATTTAACAAATTTAAATATGTATACTAAGATCGTCACAACAGCAAGAGTTTAAAGAAATTTCGAAATTTACAAAAATTTCTAAAATGTTTTTGCATTTAAATTAATTCTATTCTATAACATTTGCACAGATTTCGTTAATTATAATTGAAAATTTTATCAAAAGTAGAGTACAATAAAATAAAATTTCTTTGAATTGTAAAGACTTCTTTCTATCTGATACGTTCGGTCGTATGTAGTCAAGTCAGCCGGTCTGCCAGTCAGTCAGTCAGATAAAAAAAGACATCCAAAAAAACTATTTACCAAATGCCTTTATATCACTCATGTTGAACGCTACTGAAAAGAAGATGAATTGCTTTTCTGCTGTTAAGCGAAACTAGATGTATTTGCTATTTATTTTCTTTCTTCGTTTTCTTTTTTTTTGGTATTTTTCGAACAAAATATATTTTGTTGCACTAAATGTCTTGGTTTTGTACGTTTCGTTAGTTTACGATTTAATTTTCTTCATGTTTAAGTAAAAAAAATTACAAAAAATAAAATATACAACAAATTTTCTAGACATTTAAAGAAGGGTTCAGGTTCTTTTGGCAAAATATACGGTATGGGCAATATTAATTTCCAGCGAATTATTGGTGATTTTAGAATTAAATCAAGTTATTTTAAAATTTCGTCATCAATTTGTCACTGTCCAAAATTATTTTTATATTAAGAAATTTGTATGTGACAACGATGACAAAGCTGGAAAATACCAAATATTATACGAATTTGTATGAAAAAAGAGAAAGTTTGTGTTTTAGTAACAAAATTAACTTTATTGTTCAAAAAAACGTCTAAGTGACAACTTGTCATGCAAGAAGACACAGGAAAAAAGCTTTTAGAATAATTTAAAATATTTCTATTGCTTTTTATTTCAAAGTTAAATAGAGTTAACTTTTATTCGCAGTAATAAAACCGAAGTGATTTTCTTATAATTGCAGCTAAGCAGCGTTAGTGACAGTTTGTCATCACTGATGCCAAATCTCGAATATACCAAACAGGCCTTGAAATTGTATGTATCTGCTGGTTTGACAAAAGTTAGTTAAGAAATCTTGCGATAAACACAGTTTAAAAGCCTAAGTGACATTTTGTCATCAATCATGACAAAGTTTAGAAAATTCGTCTAACTTATTTTAATTCGTTTATGCTTTACAATAAAATGTAAAGTTGTTCTTTTAGTTGCATAATTTACTTGATTTGTTGAACGAAAATTTATATGTGACAACTTGTCATTGAAGTGGGGAAGGCACTAATATAACAAAAAGTTCAAATGTTTATTTCAGAGTAAAAAAAACATCACTCGTTTCCGGTAACTAATTAAAAAAGATAAAATTATAAAAAAATTTAGTGACACCGTGTCATCAATAATGACAAAGTTCGGAAATTCGTGAATTTCTTTGAGTTTAAAAGTACTTTAGAATAAAAGGGAAATCGAGTATTTTAGTAAGAAAAATTCAGTGATTTATTGACCAAATCAGAATAAGTGACAACTTGTCATTAAAGTGGACAAAGTCCAAAAACTCTAAAAATATTTTCAAACTTTCATTTCAAAGTTATAAAAATTATTCCTGTTCTTAGTATTCAATACAAAAAGAGATTTTCGCATAAGAAAGTTCAAAATGCCCTAGAAATAGTTTAAAATATTTTTGTAAAGATGGACTTTACTTTTACCCGCAACCAAATTAATTTTCCTATACAATCTCGATGCTTGAAATGCAGTTCAAATTTACTTAAAAATAAGCAAAACACTTGAACAAAAAAAAAAACAACAGCAAACATTTACTTGATGTTTTCAAGTCAAATTAAAAAAGTCAAACAACACAAATTGTCTTGTAGTCATTTTATTTTGAACAAATTTCTATTGCTGGCTTACTGCATGTATGAACAACAACTTTCTACAACAAAAAAGCGTTTGCCAAGAAAATCTAAGCAAAAAATTATTTACGCAGTCAGACGACGAGCAGCTAGCTATTCAGACAGTCAAACACGGCCGGCAGTCAATGTAAATCAGACACGCATTTCATAAGCTCTCTTTCCCCCTCCCCATTTCTAACTTTTTAAGTTAATTTTATATTTCTTTAAATTAAAAATTGTCTATGCCACCACCGTATTCTATTAGTCTGTCTCTCTGTCTATCTACATACATATCTGTCCCGTCCTGTCCTATCCTGTCCCTCTGGCGTCTTGCGACGAGCACAATAAATAACATTTGTTGCTGCCCTTTATAATTTTGATGTTGAAAATTAACAACAAAAAAAAGTGCATGCTATTTTTTTGCAACAACACGGGGCCCACAGTAAAGAAAAATAATATTAGAAAAACAAACCAACAACAACAAGAACAACAACAATCAAAACACAAACTATTCGAAAATATGTCTAAGACATGTAATTTTCTCCCATTGCATTATGTGATTTGTCAAATCTATAGAAAAATTTCACTTGTAATGCATTTTATATATTTTTCTTTCTTTCTTTTTTTCTTATTATTATTATTATTGTTGTTGTTTTTATTTTCAGCTGATATTGCTGTTTTTGTGATCCAATTAGTGGTCGTGTTTTTATGTTACTTTCTGTGTTATTTTACACTTGCAGCAGAGTACACATTCGGCTTAAAAATTTCTATTGGCCTCTCTTCTCTCCGCTCCTCCACCCTAGCGACTCTATTGCTCTTTTAATTTTGTAACATTGTGACATGAGTTTGCTTTGTCATACAAGAGCTACATGTGTTATTTAAAAAAAAATAAAAAGAATTTAAAAAGTTTGTATTTTTGCAGGGTAATGACTCTTAAAAGGTTTAGCAGTCAAAGTAACAAATGAACAAAAGAAATGGATGATTATAAAACAAATAAATTCATGGCTATTCATAGCTGAAAAGGAGCATTGAATTCACACTTGTCCATTATTAAAAGTGGCAAACCAACAGACAAAACATCAACTCAAAGAAAGTAGTCATTGTCAAATAATATAGAATAATTCAAATCGTATGTCATCTTTTGTTGCAACATGTCACTACAAGTCACAAGTTGTTCGGGTCATGCAAGGAAGTTAATAATTTCCCAATTACACAACACAAGCGCACAAAATTCTTCAGTGACCAGTTGTCACATATGATGACAGATTGTCATATATACAGACCTGTTTCGTATTTCATTCGAAATAAAAAATTTATTTATAACAAGACGGTTAAAATTTTTATTCACCCTTATTCCAGTTGGCGACATAGACGTCACGTCAATGTAATACCAAAAAATTTAAGCTTGTCTACTCGATCTCGAGAACAATTTTGTGCTAATGAAAGTGTACTTCTACTCTATAAGGTCTAGAAAATAACAAGAGCCTGTCAGTAGTAGTCACTTATTTTCGACAGCGAATAAACAAGCCCCAATTTTTTGGTATTGTGTTGACGTGACGTCGATGTCGCCAACTGGAATAAGGGTGATTGTTTTAAATTCGGATAAAATGATGAACAGGAGGATTAATGATAAAACAGAACAAAGTCTGAAACTTCAGGAACAATCGCTGATGGACCATAATAAAAATCGACGGCAATAACTTCAAATACTCTCTTATTATTGTTTGATTTTCTTTTGTTTGCATTTTTCGTATGAAAAATGTATGAGATTACATGAAAAGACGGAGAATGAGTGTCTCAAATTGAGAGTCTAAGAAAAAACAATCGCTTTCTCTGGCAAAATGTGTGTCAAATACAGTTCTATTTCATCTTTTACCCTCCATTGCAATGCGAAAGCGATTTCGCTGCAGTAATAGTTCAATGTCATAACGTTTTTCTTTCGCATTACAATACAGTAACACGCCTGGCCCCATAGTGACCAATTGTCAGTCATTTCATATGACAAATTTTGTAATAAAACTAAAATTTTAAAATTTACAACAGATGCAAAATACTTTTTGATTTTATCTCAAAATTATATTAAAAAAAGTAGAAAATGAATGTTGATGACAATTTGTCAGTGAAAGTTAAGATTACAAAAAGCTAAAAATTTAATTTTTGATCACAACTAAATTTTAAAAGTTGCCATTCTTTTGGAAAGAAAAAAACATTTTTTCTTATCGTTTTGCATGACAAAGACTCGTAACATGAGTGACAAATTTAGAAGCCATAAACTAAAATTTTTCATGATTTTTAGTATTTCAAGTCAATATTTATAAATTAAAAGCTGGTATCCTGATGGCAATTTGTGGCTGGCAATGACAAAAAGCTACGATTTTTGTCATGTAGTGACACAACATGTAAAACTCTGACACGAAGATTTAGTATAAAACAAGAAAAAAAAATTCGTCATGTCATTTTAAGTGACAAACTTTTAATAATATAAATAAAATATTTTTTTTTCTGGTTTAAAGTACATATTTTATGTCAACAACATACATCAATAAATTGGTCATACTAAGATGACAATTTGTCATTGCGAAGGATAGACAAGCAAACAAGGCATATTCCCCCTTATTCTGTCACTAATTGTTTCCCTTATAGTCCCACTTATTCTATAAGATTTTGTCTACCCGTGCCCGAAAACAATTTGCTGCTCTTAAAGGCCTCTTACTGTTTCCTGAGCCCTAAAAGTGCCAAGAGGATGTTGAAAATAATCAATTGTTGTCGAAAACGAGCAGAGACAAGTGCTTAATTTTTTTTGGTGTTGAGTTCACGTGACATCAACAAATATTTGCACAATCGTGGCATTTTGTGTGCCATTTATTTCATCACTTTAAAATTAAAAACAAATTATGTATTAAATAAAAAATACTTGTACGCAAAAATTTTAATCAGAAAACTTTTCCGCATACTTTTAAAAGAATAAGAATATAAATCTTGTGAGATTTATTTTCGAAAAAAAATAAGTCTATACGAAATTCTTTAATGATGACAGCCACTAAAGAAGTGAATATTCAAATTGCTGATCCACTTTAGAAGGTCTTCAAAATACACACACAATAGCCAACTCTATTTTAGATTGACTGACAACGATGCACACAAAAAGATCTTCAAATTAGAAAGACAATTGGAAGAAAAAAAACAGTTGTATTTTCAAAACTGAAAAATTAAAAGTTAATAAATAGATTTTTCTTAAAGACTTTTTTCTTGACGAGAAACAAATGTTTATGTTTAGTTTTTTATATGTTCGTATTATAAAAATTAATATATTAAATGAACTTTTTTTTATCTAACAAATCTTTCAATTCATATTTCAACATATTAAATTTCACAGTGGGAAAAAATTTACCAAACGGCAGGTTGTGTCTGCGTTGATGTTCAATTCATTAAAGTTCTTTGTGCACTTTTACTTTTTTTGCTTTTAGATATTTCATTGATTTATTATTGAAAGATTTCGGTTAGTTTTTTTATTTTTCTTTCGTTCTTACTCAAGTGTAATTTCGTGTATTTATAAAGAAAACACAAACGAACGATCACAAGGGGCAAGAAAAACACATGCCTTTGAAAAACGCAAATGTGTTTAGCAACACGTTCTTTTGGTTTTATTTTTGTTCAATTCATAAATAATATAAAAATTATTTATAAAAATATGAATATGAAATACAAATAAAAAGAAAAGAAAAATTGTGGTCAACTACTGATGATTAATAGACAAAAATGTATTAATTAACAAACTGTAGCGGAAAACTCGGAACTTTAAAGTAAAGAAAAGTCAATTGAAACAATTCGAAAAGTTATCGATAACTTGTATTTTCCTAAGCAAAAAAGGATATACAGTCGAACCTCCGTAACTCCATTCTTCAAAAAAAAAACTTCGACTTACGCAGACTTCGAGTTATAGAATTTTATGTTGAAAAAGCAAAAAAAATCAAATGAAAAAACAGGGTGATTTTTTAGGCAGCTTTCTTTTTGGCAACACTGCTTTTGACAATTGCCCAGCTGTTTTTGTGTAGCATCCATACAAGCACAACGACGGTCATTTGATGCATCATCTGATGGTCATTGCTGATGGGTATATACGAGGGCGGATTGATATTGAAGCTAACTAGCGCTAGATGGCAGCATTTTTTTAGAAATTGCATCAGTCAAACGTCAGCTGTTAAAATTATAAAGTGAATTTCGTGTGGAGTGATTAAACACTATTATTTGAAAGGGAAAACAGCGAAAAAGACAAAAGAAAAACTCGATAAACATTACGGTGAGTCTGCTCCGTCAGATTACATGGTAAAATATTGGATTGCTGAATTTAAACGCCGCCGAACAAGCACTGCAACAACGAATACCATCAACAGGAAGGCCAAAAGAAAATATCAAGAAAATCCTCGATATCGTTATGAATGATCGCCGAGTCAAGTAACGTGAGATTGTTGAAATGAAAAAGCTATCGGCAAGATGGGTACCGCGTTTGTTACGAATGGCACATCAAAACAAGTTTCACGAGTACAAACCGCTCCGTATAAAATACCACCACTCTTCTTTCCTCTCTCTCCAACAAATTCATAAGTTGAGCAGCAAAAGTTGAAGTGTGTGAACCGGCAGTAATTTAACTTTTCTACACTAAAGTTATCGTTAGCACATTTTTTTATAAAGTTAAACGATATAGAAAAGCTATCGAAAAAGTATTTATTAGTAAACTTTAATTTAAAAAAATCTCGAATAAACAATTATCTGGCATTATACGGCTACTAAACAATTTTGTTTTATATTTATATATTTTATTTAACCCCGCTGAAGTCAATTATAGAGTCTAGTCGTCGCTCGGTGTATTAAATTCACTTAAAAAATCTTTTCTTCTTTACAAAATTGCAAAACATGAAACTTTAGACCCCAACTCGCACTTCCTCTTGCTCTTCCCACTCCTTTTTAGCAACGAGTGCATTAAAAAAAACAAATTGTTACAAGTCAAATGTAATTAAAACCATTTTATATATTTTTTTATTTTTTTGTTATAAAAATTAATTTTAGTTTCATTTTTACAAATTACAAAACTAAACGAAACTAAACTAATAAAGAGAAAACACAACAACAACAACAAATTCTTTTAACTAATTAAAAACAAAACTTCAAATCATAATAATCGTTAAAAGTTTTTCTATTCAACCCAGAGCGGCAGGGACAGGGGCAGCGAATTTTATATGGAGGTTGTCGCTGTTGCTGCTGCTGCTGGTTGGTTGACTCGGTTGTCGTGTTCCACCGACTGTATAATGCAAATATCAATATCAAATGCAATCCATCTCTACACGGTTTAAAACTTAATTACGCATAAAATTTACAAACAGATAAAACAAATGGAAATAAACAATTACCAACACACAAACAATAAACAAATCATTAAAGATTAAATTGTTTAAACTGAGAAAACTATTCTGCAGAAGAGATTTATTTAATATAAGCGTTTGTTTTCCAAACAGAATTAGCGAAATGTATGAAGACACATTTTTGTTATGTTCTGAATAAAAAGTACGGAAAGTTAACTTTAAAAAGTTATCGGTCACATTATTATCCGCCGATAAGTTATCGATAACATTAAAAAAATCTGTAGTTATTGATAACTTTACTTTTTCATTGCAAAGTTTTTGTATTAATTTTCTTTTCTATTGTGCAAGAATTATCGATAACTTTGCATTTCACATATAAATTATCGACAAGTAGACTTGACTATTCCATAAAAAAGTTCGATAACTTGGCCATAAAAAAGTTAATAACTTTACTTTTCTGTGAAACAGTTATCGATAGCTATACTAATTAATAAAAAATTTATCGATAATTTTATAAAAATCTATAGCTGTCGACAACTTTAATTTTCCATAGATTTTTATGATGTTCTCAATAAAATGTACGAAAAATTAACTTTAAAAACTTATCGTTAACATTAATATCTGCCGAAAAGTTATCGATAGCTTTATAAAAATGCACAATTATTGATAATTTTACTTTTCCATAGAAAATTTTTTTTAATTGTCAGTCCTATAGCACCTTGTTATTGCGCAATAGTTATCGATAACTTTGCATTTCACAAAATAAAAGTTAATTTAACTAAAGATATCTGCATATAAATTATCAATGACTTTACTGTTCTATGAAAAATTCAACAACTTGTTAATAGAAAAGTTAATGATAACTTTACTTTCTTATCAAAACTTTATCGAATATAAAATTTAATAACTTTACTTTTCTTTAAAACAGTTATCGACAGCCTTACTAATTAATAGAAGAATTAATAACCATACTTTTTTACACAAACGTTATCGATAACTTTACTTTTCTAAAGCATTACTATCGTTAAGATAAAATTTATTAATAAACAGTTCTCCGCATGTAAGTTATTGATAACTCTAATTTTCTATAGAAAATATATCAATAACTTTACTTTTTTTTAGGACCTTATTGTCATGCAAGTGTTATCGATAACTTCACTTTTTGCATAAAATTAAAAAAAAATATAGTTTAATTTTCTATTCATCTATTCTATTCATTTTTGTAGAAAAATAATTTAGAACTTTACTTTCCTAAAGAAAATTGATCGGTTATTTTTTAGAAATACTTATCGATAACTTTTCTTTTTCACAACAAAGTTGTCATTTTATTTTTTTTTTGTGGGTCCTTATTATTGTGCAAGAGTTATCGATTATTTAACTTTTCTATAGAAAATTTATGAATAACTTCTATTTTCGATATGGAGGGCTCAGAGCTGAAGTGAACCAAGTTATAAAATACGAAAAATTTCAAAACTAGTGCAAAGTTTAACTCTATTTAGTTCTGTAACGGACAAAGTAAAAAAGTGTTTCGTTCCTAAGATAACGGGTAAAAACCCAAGACAATGGCGGTTCATTTACTGAAACTCAAAATATCTTGGAATTGTCTTTTAGTGACTTGGTTCACTTCAGCTCTGAGCCCTCCATATATGATATGGAAATTTATGGAAATCTCTAAAATAAACTCAACAGAAATTCCGTTTAGATGAAACCGTTTTTTCTAATGACAAAAAAATTTATTTCCAATATAGCGTTCGCATTCTCTAATCTATTGCAATTTCTTGCAAAATGCATAATGATTTTATTATCTCAAAAAAAAAATTCAAAATTTAAATTTATTTAAAACAAAAATTATGTTGACAATGAAAAATAATACTTTTTTGTGGTGTTTTCTTTCCGTTTATTTTAAGTTTGTTTATCCAAGTAACGAAGCAGTTTATTTATTTTTATTTTCTAATAGTTACTTTTTGTTTTTTATTTATTTGGTTTTTGCATTTTGTTGTGAATTTTTATTGACCAGGATTTTATTACATACAAATTTTACAAGGGCGCTCACACACATACCCACACACAACACACACCGAGACAAAGTGCTTTTCTGTTCTCTTTATTTACAATTTGTTTGGTAAAAAATAAAAACGGAAAAAAAATTTACTTGGAAAAATTTACTAGATAAAGAAATGAAATTAAATATAATAAAATAAATAATTTCAGTGATTGAAGTGCGTGCTGGTGTTGCTTGTTAAGAATTCTGTTGAGGTGTTCGCAGTTTCAAGTTTTATTCAAAACTTAATTTAAGCTTTAAACACATTCACGACAGCAGGCTACAGACTACAATTTGTCAAAGATAGAATACACGCGTATATACCCCAAAGGAAGCATGGGGTTAAGTGTATCCATGTTGATATTTTTGTCAACAATTATCATGTCTTTTTTTACTTTTGTTTTTAATAAAACAAACGGTTAAAAACAAATCATTAATTTAATTATATTTTATAGCAAGGTTTACATTGTCATAATTACATACTTATTTTTTTATTAGTTGAATGTAACACAACACATTTGAAAGTCTTTTAGACGTAATAAAATAAATTTATCTGATTTTACAGTACTTGAAATATTGCTGTGCCAATTTGAGTACAACGGGCACAAGTGTGCTAAATATTAGAATATGCGGAATATGCGCAGAAAAAAAATAATTAAAAACAACTCACTAAGGCCTAGATTCACACTCTTTAGTTAAGTAATGATGGGGGTTTAACTAATGATATTTATATATCGTCGTCCCGAACTTATCTTCACGTATCTCCAAAAATTTTTCTTTTGGAAACCGAATCTAATATTTCAACATCCACCCTTATTCCAGCTGGCGACATCGACGTCACGTCAACACAATACCAAAAAAATTGGGGCTTGTCTACCCGTTTTCGAAAACAACTGACTACATTGACAGGCTCAAGTTATTTTCTGGGCCTTAGAGAACAGAAATAGACTGCCAGTAGCACAAAATTGTTTTCGAGAGCGAGTAGACAAGCTCCAATTTTTAGGTATTGTTTTAACGTGACGTCGATGTAGCCAACTGGAATAAGGGTGATTATATACAAAAAAAATAATTATTAGATGATCCGAATTTGCACTACTTCCGGAACACAAGATTCGGATCTTAGACACGGTTTACGCACGCCATGTTTGACTCGTCACGTCTTGAGTTTTTAGGAGAAGCGGTCTTATCTCAGTTTCTTTTTAATATACGTGAAGATAATTTCGGTACGATGATTTGTCTAAAAGTAGTTTCCAAGAAATTTACAGAAAGAAATGTACGTCTTGTTGACAATATCTACTCTGAAGGCACCCACTGACAAATTATTTAAAGTTAGAAAACTTTCAGATCTTCTGATATAAAAATTGAACCAGTGAGACGTTTGTCATGACAAAATATCGATCGATGAATGTATGGTAAAGTATTACGGTCATCATTCGGTAAAAGCAATTTATTCGGGGCAAACCTTTACGATTTGGTTGCGGCAAGTTCCTCCTACTTGTGACCTTCTTCGGGACTTATGCGACTTGAGCTATCGTGCCACGGGAAACATCCGTGACAATTGCACAAAGAAATACCCGCCGCATACTTTAAAGTAGATGAAGAAAAATTCCAGAGCAGAGTTTGAGTACAACAGAAGCCGTTGGAGTTGCAAAAAATGCAAGAAAAATGTTTCCATTGCCACATGTTGTTTTGCAACGTTTCATACACACATAAGTGCCACCATTGTACCAATTTGGGTACACACCCCTTAATTCCTCTAAAACAATTTTTTTATATTTTCTTATTTTTACGTTTATTTGTTTGTACTGAATTTAATAATAAAATAAACAAATTTGGAACTTTAACCCGATGGTTTTTGTTTGGTTCCAAATGGGTTAACTAAAAAAAATATCTGAAAAATTAAATTTATAAATTTAACTTGCACGTTTTTTGATACTTGCTGTCGTTTGTTTTACTTTGTTATTTTGCAAAAGTTGAACGACATTTAAAAACTTTTGTTGACATCTGCAGTTATTGTTGAATTTTTTCTTTTTTTTGGGGTTTCTTTTATTTTTTTATTTTTTATTTATGCATGCAACAACAACGCCAAGTAAAATAAACAACACAAAATTGTTTGTCTTCAGCAAAACCAAATTTGTACAACAAAAAGTGCATAACCAGGGTCGGTGCTGACTGACTGACTGCCTTCGTGCAAGTTAAATAAAATATCCTGAAATAAAACAAGTTTCTTAAGACGCTGGCCTCGTTTGCAACATAAATTCATATACACACATACCCAAATGTATGTATGTATGTACGTATGTATGTATGTATGTATCTACAGAAGTGGGTACACTGATAGAAAGAAATTTGCTATTAGAATTTAATATGAAAACAAACTCTTTTATTCAAAATTTTTTTTATTTTGTAAAGTGTACACCACCGTCAATTTCCCTTTACTGTTTCCTCCTTTGAATGCAATTTCTTTAAAACTGTAGCCCCGCCGATCACTCCCTAAAAATCGTACAAAAGAAATTTTAATTCAATTCAAATGTGTACGTGATTGGTATGCATTTATGTGTGTGCGTGTGCGTGTGTTTGGTTGCGTTATTTGCAAAGTTCCCAAAAAAATAAAAAAAAATAATTGTTCTTCCTTGTTTTCTTGTTTGGATTCTTTTCTTTGCTTTTTTTTGTGGGATATTTCAAATTTGGGTCAAATCGCCATCAGCGTCCTCACAACTCAAGCAAACAAAACATTTGCAGCAGCAAAAACAACAAAAACAACACGATCCAGAAATGAGAAGACGAAGCAGCAGCACATTTGGCCAAATTACACAACGGCGACGAGTCATCGATCCATCCATGCACATAAAAAACAACAACAAACAAACATACAAGATACAAATAAAAATAAAAAAAAGAAGTAAATTAACATCATTATCACGTTGATGGCAAACATCACTTAAGTGTGCATTTTATATGAAACACGCGATGTGACGACGATCTTCTTCAAACCAGGCTTCTTATATGGAACTATTAATAAACAAACATACACACATACACTCAAACATAAATATGCATGTGTATATACATGTGTGTGTGAGTGTATTTATGCAATGTTCAAGTACAAAAAAAATTTTAATAATAAAGACACTTTTATTAAGAATTTCTCGGTCAGATCAACATTTACGAGCAGCTACAGTAATGTGCAGAAGAATAGCATTAAAATGGGTGGAAACTTAAAAATGTATTTATTTAACAATAGACGAAAGAAAACATTCCCATATTCACCCCTATTTCAAGTGTCGATGCGAACCGAAATTGTTTCGCATCTGTGTTCCGCTCACCGTATCATATCGATTTCTTTTTCGATTGTAAAGGGTCCGCCAGATAACTTTTTTTTTGAAAATGCTATAAAAAAACTACTGAATATTTTCTTAAAATTTCTTTTTTTATTTGAAAGTACAATCCTTCCGGTTAATAATGAAAGATAATTTCATTCAAATGGCTGCCTGGGCTGGCCATGCAGTAGCCTACACGATCGGTCCAATTTTTAAGCACATTATGTATTTCACCAATGGCTTCACGAATATTGTCCTTTAAAGCGTCAATTGTCTCTGGCTTGTCGGCGTAATACTTATCTTTGACGGCACCCCATAAATAATAGTCCAACGGTGTCAAATCGCAGCTCCGAGGTGGCCAAACGATATCAGCTCTGCGGCTAATGCGATCTTCAAAAATAGGGCGCAACACATCGAGTGTAGCTTCGGCTGTGTGGCACGTAGCGCCATCCTGTTGAAACCAAATGTTGCCAATATCCTGCTCTTCAATTTTTGTGAACAAAAATTCGTTCAACATGGCCCGATAACGATCGCCATTGACTGTAACGGCCACTCCTTGCTCATTTTCGAAGAAAAATGGCCCAATTATGCCTCTGGATCAAAATCCGCACCAAACAGTGACTCGTTTTGGGTGCGTCGGCTTTTCAATGTATGCGTGCGGGTTTTCTGTGCCCCAAATGCGACAATTTTGCTTGTTTACATACCCGCCAAGATCAAAATGAGCTTCATCTGAAAAGATGATTTTTTTGGCAAAATCGGCATCTTCTGTAAGTCGATCGCAGGCCCACTTAGCGAAGCGTTGTTCAAGTGTATACACAACCATATTCGTTCAGCGGAAGGATAAAACTAATTATCTGTCGAATCAGACATGAGCTAAGTGTTACCATTCACGAAATAAGCACTAGTTGAAAAAAACGTTAAATGGCGGACCCTTTATGTATCTATTCTGCATTCCGATCTAGTGCTGGAAAATTCTACTACTTTTCATTACTCAATAATATTCAATACTTTTCATTTGGGTACTCAGTACTACTCGATACTTTTAACGGATTTTTTGAATTTGTAACGCATAGTTTTTATCTGCAAATTGAAGTAGTTTCTTCAAAAATTTAAAATAGATCTTCAATTATTATTGGTTTTGTATGTTTTTTATTATTAAATCAAAAATAAATGTAAAGCTTACTTTTAGTTTAACGTTGACAACAACTTAAGAAATAATTTAATTGTTCTAAAAAAATTATTTAGTTTTGATTCGATTAAAGAATCTTACACTTAGTTGTCTTTTTATACAGTGATGTATTTTTTATTATTTTAGCCACTCAACTTGCTTAAAATACTACTCTGAAAGTATCGAGTAACTACTTTTGAGTATTGAGTAACAAAAAAAGGAAATATTCGATAATCGGTACCCACTACACAATACTTTGCCAGCACTATTCCGATCCACAGTAGGTAATTCGATCTACTTTTTAGGTCAAAATTAATTTCAAAACTCCATTTTGGACCGATACGGCTGACAGTGGAATTTAAGAGGTTTTCGTGAGCACGCACAGCTTGGTTTTTTTTATTTTTCTAATAGTGGAAACATTTAGGATTACCATATCAAAAAAAAAACTCAACATCGCAAACAACAAACTACTTTTAATAATATTATACAAATGGATTTAAGTAAACTGGAGTACGCCTAGTGGTCGAAATTTGACCTCCAGTTTATACGTGCACCTACATATTTTAGTTGCATTCATTTAAAGAGAAAAAACTACCTAACTGCTCATTCCCTTCCCCAAGGAAAAAACAATAAGCAAAATAAAATTGCATACAAACACACATTTATTTTGTTAAGTTTTTGCTTGAAGCTAACACATCCATACGTGATGAACATGTATATCCATATTTAATTCTCATCTCTTGCAATTCTGATCTCTTTCTCCTTTTCAAGTTCACACATTTGAAGAGAAAAAATCTGATTACTCATAAAATATGTAGATACCCTTAAACACTCTCATAGCTTTACTTGAACCAACACTTACATAAGCGAATGTACGTGTGTATTTTTAGCATTTATAGTGGTGTCATCTTTAGGAGCCTTTAACTCCTTTAATACTGACCGGATTTAAATAATATATTGTCGGGTCACTAAAGCTCAACAATGTCTACCAGTTGGTAAAAGAATGAAGAAACCCGTTTGGCAAACAGAAGAGAAAAAGGGATCTAAAAATTTGTCTTTGCCTATTTATATAATAGATAGACAAATGTATTCATACATTTCCTTTGACATAATATTATTGGATTTTTAAGGATATGCGGGATGAGATTATTATAATTATTTCGATCTTTTGATTAGTGTTTGTAATAAGAAGTTTTAAGCTTAAATTCCAATTTATAATTAAAAAAATAACAAAAAGCTTGATTATATTCAATATTTTACAAATTTTGTTTAAAAAAAATTTTTATAAAAAAGTCTGAAATATTCCAGAAGAATCTATCGATTGTGACTGTATGTCACATAAAAATTTGATAAAGCTCTCTGTTATTTGTTAATTTATAAGCTTGAAAATTTATACTACAGATCTGTGGGGATTTTTAGGGATAAAAAATAAGCTATTTTAAGGAATCCGGGGAACGAAAAATCGCGAATTGAAAATAAGTTATAAAATAAAACTGGGAGCCCTGCTGCTTGGGCTTTTTCAAATGCACATGAAATTTCATATGAATCGCAAAAGTGACACAAATTCCATGTCAGAATGGAAACATGAAACTTTTAGGATTTTTTTCAATAACATTTTCCAAGAACAATTTCTTCAGTGAAACTGTTTTTGGATGCCTAAAATATCACCAGGCATAAATTGTATTAAATAGTTAAATATTTACATAACGTCACCTTAATATAGAAAAAACAAAACTTTAGTTAGGGCCTTTCTATATTGAGGTAGCGATATGTAAATTCATTCATATGTATGTGTACACATAAAATCAATGGAAAACAATGCTGGCTTGTAACTTCAAATACTTACAAATAATTTCGTTAAGCGGGCCAAAAAAAAAACATATTGAATAAAACTTACCTAAAAAGAAAAAAGAAAGAAAATTATTTAGTTAAAAAAAAACAATCAAAACAAAAAAACATTTCATTTTAAATATTGTAAAAATATATTCAGAATTATTGCATTCCCTAAGCAAACATTAATTATCTTTAGCTTTTCGAAACCTCAATAAAAGAACTTGTAGAATTTGACAAGAAAATTATTATTTTATTAAAAGTGAAATGAGGGCAATCGCTTTGCTGAAATTAATTCATTATTTGTTTATCAAAACTCATTTAAATAAAATGCTTTACTACAGGTGTTTCGGGTAAAGTGTAGTAACCTGTTAATAATAAAAAAATGTTTTTATCTTAATTTTTTCAGCTATTTATATTTGTTTATACAAAAACAATAATTGTTGATAAATATTTTTCGAGTATTATGTTTTGGTTTTATTCATTATTAACCCAACAGGGCTTAAAATTTTCACAACACTTGGCAACAATGTGTCATGGAAGGGGAAGAGGGAGCGGGGCTGAAGGAAAAGGTGGGTAATTTGTTCGTAAAAACAAATGACCGACCGACGTGTTGGGGTAAATAGAAAGTTTCCTGCTGTTAATGATAAAAATATTTACAGGCAGATACGAGTACTCATTCATCTATGAGTCAATTCGAGAACTGATAAACGCGTATTTATTTGCAAATGACGTTAAGTTTGATTGTTGTAGACACGAGTATAAAAGTGTGAAATAAAAACACATCACCATATAAATATTAAAACCAATTAAACCTGACTTGACTAATTTGATGTGGAAACTTTTTAATTTGAAATGGGAAAAGTGTGAATTTAAAGAAATTATGGAGGGTGGTGTTAACCGTGGGAGCCTTTTATTCCTTCAATACAGAACCGATTTAAATAATATATTTTCGGGTAACTAAAGCTCAACAATGTCTACCATTTGGTAAAAGAATGAAGAAAATAAAAGAGAAAAGGGATCTAAAAATTTGTCTTTGCCTATTTATATATAGATTTGTTTGTCTTAAGTTTGATCAAACATTTCGTAGGGCTTAAGAGAAAGATAAAAGAGAAACGTAAAAATTTTTTCAATTTTTCAATACAGTAAAAATATTAAATTAAAAAATGAAATTTTAATTATATTTTTGTTTAAGTTTTTGTTAAAATTCCAATTGATGATGTGGCACGTTCTTCTATAAAAATATAAAATATGGTTCAAAATTTTAAATTCGTTTTTGATATTGATTTAAAAAAAAAGTAACATATTTCGGCCAATTTGCATGAAGAGTGTAAAGGTTGGGTTAACATTAACGCACATTCTGACATGCCAATTTTGGCAAGCGGTATACTTCTCTCATGGTGTAAATGTTGCTTTTCAATAGAAGTTATCGTTACCTTTCTATTCTATAGAAACGATTTCGATAACTTTAATTTTCATTAATATTTATACGCAATTTCTTTGAACTGATTGATTAGATTTAAACTGAAACGCTCAAGTTCAAGTCTGACTTTAGAATCTTGATAACTTCAGACTAGATTTCGAAATATAATTTGAAGTTATCAAAACTCTTAATATAAAAGAAATTGATGGTCAGAATAGAACTTGAGCCAATGAATTCCTTCCAACTTTACTTTTCTACAAAAAGAGTTATGCATTATTCTACTTTTCTAAAAAAAATTATCGATAACTTTTGTTTACATAAGTTATCGATAACTTTATTTTTCTGTAAAAACAACGTTCTTGATATATAAATTTTCTACGGTAAAAATTTTGGCTACTTTTTTTTGCTGTAGACAATTTATCAATAAATTTAGTTTTCAATATACATACATAAGTTATCGATAACTTTACTTTTATATAGAAAGAATCGCGATAGCTTTACTTTACTATGGAAAACTTATTGATAACTTTACTTTCAGATAAAAAAGCTATCGAAAATTTTAATTTTCAATTAAAAAAAAATTATCGATATCTTTAACATTTCTATAAAAACAGTTAACGATAACTTTACAATTTCTATAAAATTTTGATGGATAAATAACTTTCTTAAGCAAATTTCTTAAACAAATTTCTTGGCGACTTTTTCTGCTGTAGACAACTTATCAAAAAATTTAATTTTCTATATACATAAGTTATCGATAACACTACTTTTGTATAGAAAGAGTCGCGGTATCTTTACTTCACTATAGAAAACTTGTTGATAACTTTAGTTTTTCTTATATAACTGATCGATAAATGGACTATTCTAAAGCAAAGTTATTGACAACCTTGTTTGTCTAAAGAAAAGTTTTTGGCAACAATGTTCTTTTAAAGATAAGTTATCGATACATTTGCTCTTCGATGAAGAAGTTATCGGTACATTTGCTTTTCGATGAAAAAGTTATCGACAACTTTATGTTTGTATAGTTAAAAGTTAACGATAACTTGCAATTTTCTAAAGAAAAATTATCTGAAACATTTACTTGGAGCGCGTTAACAACACTTACACGCGCCTGTGATCAACATAAACAAGGTAGTTTTCGAATTGAGCGATCACTGTTATGATTATCATATATTTTCTTGATCCACTTCAATAGTAAGTCCATACAAACGCACGCACGTATAAAATTATATTGTATCTGTAGATAATTCAGTACAACAGGAGTAGTAGCGCCGAAACGAAAGCGAGAGAGAGAGAGAGAGAACCAACGAGACGGTAGACGGAGTAGCATGCTACGCTACTTAATCTCATTTAAAAATTCGACCAAGTAAATTTAGAAATTAACGGTTTTAATGCTATTAATTATTTATAGAAAAGTTCTCATGAATTAACTTTTTTCTATACAAAAGTCATCGATCACTTTACTCTTCTATAGACGTTATCGATAACTTTACTATTCTATTGAAGTTATCAATAACTTTAATATTCTAAAGAAAAATTATCATAGTTATTTTTTATAACGAAGTATTTGATATCCTCTGGAAACGTTATCAATAACTTCACTTTTCTATTTAAAAAATATATCTATGTACGTATCTCTTACTTTTATCAACATTTATGTTCCTCTACAAAAGTTATCGAAAGTGTTCTGCGACAAATCATCGACGACTTTACGGACGGTATGCAAAATGCATTTACAATCATACATACTTAGAAAACAATGAACAAACTCTTCGTAAAGAAAAAACTGTTGCCTTTTTAAATTAAACCTTCTTTATAGAACCATTAAATTATACGCAACTTATAAAATGTAAAATAGCAACAGCAACAACAATAAAAACAACATTTATTTTCTGGTTCACCTTCAACTAAACTTCTAAAATAAAACGAAACCAAAAAAAAATAGTCACCATTGCAATCACTAGCAATCCAGTCAGTCCGCCAGATACATTCTACGGGCTGACTTGACTGACTGATCAGCGTTCTCAGTTATTGGGATTTGTCCCCAAATAGGGGATAGTTTTTTTGTGATTTTGGATAAAAATGTGGGGGAAATCCCCAGGAGATTTTTTGGGGAAAAGATTTTTTTCGCTGGGGATTTTCGGCGATAATAAATTATTATAAATCTTGTTATTTAGTTTTTCTTTTTTTGTATTCAAATTCATGTAGATATTGAGAAATCATATTTTTCTGCTTGATGATGATGGTAACATGATGGCATGATGAGCTTTCCTGCTTTACTTTGCAATCGCTTCAGTGAACTCGCGATAAGATGAACATTCCAAATAATGAAAACTTTTCCTCAAAATTGATCTTTGCGTGTACGCTTTTAAATATGAACAACATTTCTTGAAAACTGTCTTAAGAACTTCAGCCACACAGTATTGTAATTTGTGCTGTCAAATTGAGGCAGAAAATTAATTTATGTATGCATTATATTTCCGGCTTACATTCAAATTCTGCTTCAGTTTTTCATGAACAAAATTAATGAAAACTTTTAAAATGAAACTAAAGAATTTTCGAATAAAACTTTTATTTGTTGTAAAAGAAACTTTATATTATTATATTATTTTTATAGAAGACTTTTTAATTCGAATGCAAAAAAAGGAGGTTAAGCAATTCATATCTATTTTTTTAATCAGGGTCTTCACAGAATCCAATGTAGTCGGAATTACATTTGAAAAGACGTCAAAAAATACTCTTTTGTGATGAATTTCAATGTTATCGATTTTATGTTCAATCCAAAATTTTACTGTCTGTTTTGAACATAAAATCAATAACAATGAAATTCATCTCAAAAAAGTATTTGTTGGCGTCTTTTCAAATCCAATTCCGACTAAATTGGATTCTCTGACAACCCTGACTATTTGAAAAACTCATTATATATATTGAAAATTTTCAATAAAAAGGGTAAATTAAAAAATGTTTTTTAGAAAAGAAAACGTCATAAGTAAATAAATGTATTCATACATTTCCTTTGACATAATATTATTGCATTTTTAAGGATATGTCGGATAAGATTATTATAATTATTTCGATTTTTTTATTAGTATTTCTAACAAATAACAAAAAAAATTACATATAGGTAAGTGTTAAATACAGTAGTTTTTCGATTAAACGAACCTAATAACTAATAATACAAATAACTCTCGTATCTTTTTTCTAGACATTATTTGTATAAATAAAAATTTTAAATCACATTCAACCGAGCCACCTAAACAGTGGCGGATACATGGAAACACACATGAACACTGTAGCGGATCCCGAAAAACAATTTTGTTTCTGTTCTGCCGTGTAAATTGAAATTAATTGATGTTAAAATGTTCCCTTATTCCTTTGGAATATTGTCTCATGTCCAATTCTTTCGTTACGAACTTTAGCCAAAATAATAATCACTTTGGATTAAAAAAAAACTACTAAGAACCGAATTGCTGTCAGGATTGTTCGTTAAAGTGAATTGTTTGTTATATCCAGTACTGAATTGAAAATGCATAGTGTCGTCTATTTCATTCAAAACTCTAAATATGTACAGTATTTTTTTTGATATATTATTAAAATTATAGTAATTTAAAATAAATATTTCATTAAAAATATGTATAGAGAAAATGAAAAATTCATAAAAACACTGTAATCCAAAAATAATTTATTTAAAAAATTGTTTACACACAGTCTGTTTTTTGGAATGGATGTCTTATTGAAACTCTCTCAAAAGCATTAAATTTTTGCTACTAATATTGCCGATTTAATAAGAACTTCAAAGTGCTTAATGACATCTTCGTGTTTTATTTTGGGCTCTAGAATTTCTGTTTAATCAAGCTGTTCATCATTTTAAAATTTTTATCATCGCATTCATCATGAAAGGTTTATTTTCAATGCATCTATTCAAATCATCAGCTGATATATTTTACATTTGTTCGTTAAACCGAGTACAAAATAAAATATTTTACCAACAAAAATAAGGTACTCAGTAGAAAAGGTGTTCGTTAAATACGATGTTCATTAAATCGAATGTTCGTTAAATCGGGAAACTGCTGTATTCCAGAAGAATCTATCAATTGTGATTGCGAAATATGTATTGAATTTAATAAAGATTTGTCATTTGTTAATTTATAAAGCTTGAAAATTCCGATTACAGATCTGTGGGGAGTTTTGGGGATAAGTTAAGTTAAGTTTATTTGAGACTTCAACAACAAACATTACAAAGTAAATAATTAAAAATAGTATTATAAAGAAAACTTAAATCTATAATGTTTTGATAAAATGGTATTAATGTTAGACAGTAACAATCTTATCAATTTGTGAATATATATATGTATATAATAACAATTTTTGTAAATTAAGTGCTTGCTCCCGGCACAATACAATTTTGAGGATAAGAAATTAGCTATTTTCGGGGAATTAGGGGAATGGTAAGTTGCAAATTGGGGAAAGGTATAAAATAGAACTGGGAACCCTGTGACTGATAGCCATTTCAAGTTGTGCTAAAAACCAGTCTTCCTTCTCGCTCTTTTCTACTTTTAACCGACTGACTTTATTACAACAAAAGAAGTTCCAATAGAAGAAAAAATAAAATAAAAAAAACAACTAAAGTTCCACCAATCCATATGTTGCCATGTTGAATTACAACAATAACAACAACAGCAGCAGAAAGCACGTTTTACAACATAAAATTTAACGATTTTATTTACATACACAAAAAGTTGTTTCTTTTTCTTCTTTTTGTTGTTGTTGTTAAGCATACAAAACAACAACATGTTGGAGGGATAAAGAAATATTACAATTTTTTTAATAAACTTTTATTTTAAAAGGAAGATTGTTTGTTTGCTTTTTTAGTTTAATTATTGGATTTTTGTATGCATTTGTTTTTTTTTATTTATTTATTTATTCTCAAGTCTTAAAGTCTTAAAGAAAATCCCATATGAGAATAAGTAGATAAACATGTACAAATACACACACGCATCCATTTATAACAGTATTTTACTGCGGTTTTACTCGTATTCGCTTGCACTCTACCAACAACAATTTCAAACAATTGCAAAAAAAAAAAATAAGACAATAAAAAATGAAGCCCAAACATTACAAATTAATGAAAAAAGAAAAACAAATCCATAAACATACATACATCCATGCAAACGTACAAGTTAGTGAATTCCGCTGACCTACTTACTAACAACGCTTAGTCTGTGTACTCAAACACACGCACACATTCTTAGTATGCACTCACACTTGTACTCAAATTCATTCTAAAATGCAGTTTTTTTTGAATTCTCACTCATATCCCCCCGTTTATAAGTGATTAACTGAGTGACGAAATCGAATATCAGCCAATATCAACCGCGATATGAGAAATTACACACACACACAGACACACACACCAACACACAAAACAAAAAAGTAACGTTTGTTTTAGCCACCAACCAAACCAGTGTTTATGTTTTTTGTTTTCGCAGCAATAAAAATACCCAAAAACTTAAAGAAATGTTTTGTTTGTATTTTTATAATTCCCTGGTTTTTGGGCCATGAATTTTTAAGAGAGAGAATTTTTATGTAACTCTCCATTAGAGATGGGCATCGTGATCGTGATCAGTTTATTGTTTCAATCACGTGAGCGTATATATATATATATATATATATATATATATATATATATATATATATATATATATATATATATATATGTATACATATATATATTTTTAGGTCCAAAATTAAGCAATCCTTCGCCTTTCATTTTAAAAATCTCCGAAAATCAGTAACCGACCGTTACTATGGAAACACCCAAATATAAAATTTGATTTAATAATTTATTATTGTAAAATTTTTCAGCTAAATAATAAATTTCTTTTCAATCAATTAATGAAATTGTTTCATTTACACAAAGAAATTTTGTTTCAGTAAATTAAAGAAAATATGATAGAGACCAAGTTGACACTAGAATTGGGCACCATTTCACATGAGCATAGAAAAAGTGAGCATGCAAAAGTAGATTTTTAGCGTGATTGTTGGGTGAGATTTTTTGTTTTATTGTATGTTTGTATGTAATTCTTTTCATTTAATTTGTTGTTTTTCTTCTTGCCATATACATACCTACAACTCATTTATTCAACAGTATCATAATGACTAGCACTTTTCCATCGAAATGGAAAAATAGTGCCGGTACCGAAAAGTGATTCTGAATTTAGGCCTATAGCTATACTGTGTTACCTGTCTAAAGTCCTAGAAAAAATACTTCATTTTCAAATATCATCAGTGTTAATAATTTGCTATCAGATAGTCAATTAGGTTTTCGTACAAATCATAGCTGTGTTTCTGCGCTACTGGATGTATCTGAAAATATACGGCGGGAACTTGATGAAGGTACATTAAATTTCTTAATCCTTGGTTGATCACAGGATGCTTTCCATGAAGCTTAGGTACTTTTTTTAACTTTTCCGGAACTACAACACGGCTTTTATTTTCTCACCTTTCAAATCGTTCGCAATTTGTTCATTCTAACAATACCCAATCTTCCTTTCTCATTAAGTTTATTTAGAGATGTACCTCAAGGGTACATTCTTGGACCACTTCTTTTTACAATTTATGTAAAATAATTGCCAAAACATCTTGTACACTGCAAATTTCATATGTACGCAGATGATGTGCAGTTATATTTAAGTAGTCTAGTGCAATCTGTCACTGAAAACATTCGGAGACTCAACGATGAATTGGATCGAATCTACTATTGGGCCACGGTAAATGGACTTTGTTTAGACCCTCGTAAGTCCAAGTGCATAATAATTCATAAGAGAATACATGATGCTATCTAATATCTGTCCTGATATTTTAATAAACGGAGAAAAAAATCAATTCTGTAAATGCTGCTAAAACCCTTGGGCTGATTTTCAATAATAGCATTACTTGGACAAATCTCGTGGGTCAAACTTATATAAAGCTAAGGAGTCTTTGGTCGTCACAATACTATACTCCTTTAAATATTAGACAAATGATTCAAAATCTTATCTTCTGTCAGGTTAATATATGGTTGTGAACTTTTCGCAAATTGCGATTCTGTTAGCAAAAGGAAGCTGAAAGTTTCATTTAATAATATTGTAAGAAATTTGTATGGCATGAGAAAATATGATCATGTGTCACATGTCTCCTCAAAACTATACGGCGTTTCATTTATCAATCTTTTAAATATTCGTGTACTCTTACTATTGCATAAAATTATTTATTCGGAGATTCCACGATATCTTAGTAATAAAATTGGGTTTGCCAGATCAAATAGAGAGAAAAAGATCATAATTTCCATGCACCGCCTTCTTGTATCTGAATGGCATTTCTTTATACATGCGTCACGCCTTTGGAATTGTCTTCCTCAAGCTCAGCAACTAAATAGCAACGCAAGTAGTTTTAAGAATTTCTTATTTAATTATTTTGCACCATAGTAAATCATCACTGTTACAATGTTAATAATTTATAGTTTAATTTAACATCGTCTATACAAATGTTTAAATCATCTAATGTAACTTATAATCATTGCTTTCTTGTACTTTAAATGTAAGATTAAATCTTGTTGTACCGGAATTGAATATATAATAAATATATGAGCGGGCATGAACGTGAGACAAAAATATGAGCGAGCATGAGTGAAAATTTACTCACGATTTGATTTCTAGTTGGCCATTATTCTGTGAAGAGCAGAAATCGAAAAATTGCATGTATGCAATGAATTGTTTATTGCATTGATTAAAAGTTTCATTAATATAATGAAGCACTATTTCAGTGTGTTAATGATTGATTTTTCTTTCATACTTATTTTGTTCATTTTAATTGATTTTTCTTTTTATTATTAAAATGTCTAATTTTCAATAAATTTTGCATAGAATTTTTCACGAGCTTAATTTTCTCAAGCGTTGGGGAAATTTTATTTTAAATTAAACATAAATATTCTGAAATATTGATCAGACAATGAATGATGGTACCAGTTTTGGTGCATAAAACTTTTAAACTTTTAAAGCCTTTTGTTTCTATACACAGCGGCTGCTTCTAAGATGAAAGTTGCAGTGTGTTAAAATTTTAAGCGAACCCTTCTCAAACATTCCATTCCGTACCCCAGATAATATAATAATAGATTTAGATTTAACAACAAACAAACAATGAATGTACGAAATAAAATAACACAATTTTTGTTTTGCGTTTCGTTAAGTTTTCATTTCGCTTTGTAGTCGTATTCTTGTCTTAATTGAAGCAGCAAATTAAATTTGTACTCGTATTGTAATTTGAATTTCAATCACGCCCCTTTAACTATTTAAGTAGTTAATGAGTTTTCTTTTTTTTAATTGTTTTTTTATAAACTCGATATTAAAGTTCACATAAGAAATGTGTAACTGTTAGTAATTTTTTCCTTACGGAATGTATTAAGACTAAAAATATCTTTTCGTTACTTAGCTGAAAGCTAAATTACTGGCTTTAATAAATAATTAATTTTTTTATTTTATATTGTGTTGTTTTTTTCTACGATTTTTACTTTCTAATTTTGCTTTTTTGCTCTTTATTTTTTACCAGCTTTTTTTTATGGACTTGCGTGAATAGCTTTTTTTAGTTTCGTATTACAATTACGAATTATTTGTGCTACATGTTTCTTGATTGTTTTTTTAACTTTGCTATTCATATTTTTTTCCTTTTTTTTTACTTTTTTTTCTATCATTGAAATGTTTTTCTAATGTCTGTTACATATGCACATATGTTGATTGTAATGTTAAAAATAACAACCTCAGTGGTGTTTACAGAAATTTTGTTAAAATATTTAAATTAATTTTTAAGGTGTGGCGCTCAATCGGTAAAATATTTGGCACTATACGAGGGCGGATTGATATTGAAGCTACCTAAGTAGGAAAGAAACACTATTTTTTTCAAAAACTATTTATTTCTCAACATAGTCTCCTTTTAGCTAAATACACTTAGTAAGACGATATTCCAACTTTTTTGTACCATCTGAATAATACGATTTTGGGAACCCCTAAAAATACGTGTTAGTTTCGGTAATCACTTCTTCGTTTGAGATGAATGTTTTTCCTGCGAGCCATTTTTTCAAGTTTGGAAACAGGAAAAAGTCCCCAGGAGCTAAATCTGGATCAACCAATTCGAAGTGTATTTCACGTAATTTTAGCATCGTATCTAATGATGTGTGAACTGGTGGGTCGTCTTGAAGAAAGAGCAATTTTTTCTTCTTTAAATCTGGTCGCTTTTTCTTGATTGCATCAATCAATTGATCCAATAATGCACGATAATACTTTCCTGTAATTGTGGATCCTTTTTCAACATAATCGATGAGCAATATTCCATGTGCATCCCAAAATACAGTGGCCATAACCTTGCCAGCCGACTTCAGAGTCTTCGCATTCTTTGGAGCACTTCTACCAGCTTCCACTCATTGTTTCGATTGATTTTTGGTTTCCAGTGTGTAGTGGTGGACAGTTATTAATCGACGCCAAAAATCAACAGGATTACGCTTCATCATGTCCAAGTAACGCTGTGAAGTGGTCTGTCGAACTCGTTTTTGTTCGACACTGAGCAAACGCGGCACCCACTTTCCGATAGCTTTTTTATATGCAAATATTCATGCAAAATGTTGAAATGTTTATCATTTCAACAATCTGACGTAACTTGACTCGGCGATCATTCATAACGATATCGAGGATTTTCTTGATATTTTCTTCAGCAACCACCTCTTTTGGCCTTCCTGTTGATGGTATTCGTTGTTGCAGTGCTTGTTCGGCCGCGTTTAAATTCATCAATCCAATATTTTACCATGTAATCTGACGCAGCAGACTCACCGTAATGTTTATCGAGTTTTTCTTTTGTCTTTTTCGCTGTTTTCTCTTTCAAATAATAGTGTTTAATCACTCCACGAAATTCACTTTATTCCATTTTTCAAGAAACTCAAAAGTTGCTGACTTCAAACGACTACAACAAATAAAATAATAGATGAATTTGGTTGAAATTTTAACAGCTGACGTTTGACAGATCGCAATTTCTAAAAAAAAGTTTTTGTGTTTGTGCTGCCATCGAGCGCTACGTAGCTTCAATATCAATCTGCCCTCGTAAGTGGACCGCACTACCAAATATTGTTATTTAGTAGAGTCCCACCGAACATACGATTTCGAACGTATTATTCGGCTTAGGCCAACTTTTTACCAAATACCGAAATGTTTTATTACACCAAGTACCGACAGAAGGGCCTAAACTGAAGCGGATAAAGGCCTACAACTTCTTTTTTGCCGCTGTTTTGCATACCTTTCTTTGTCTTTCTAAGATCTGAAATCAAGCTTACGCAAGAAAAGGAAACTTGCGGTGAGAACAGAATAATGAAAAAATTAATTTTTTCTAGTAAAAGAATTAAATATGTATGTCGCGCACTCTGGGACACTTCGCGAGTATTTGGTTTTAAAAAACTTTTGTCCTTTTTTTCAAAGGGCATGTAAGTCCGTTCTTTTTTTTTCTAAAATTGTGTATGTGTTCAAGGGGCGTATCTGTACCAGCCTCCTCTCCCTTGCACGATAATTTATTTCTCATCGTTCGTTTTTTTTTGTAAACTCTTCTATTATATTCGCCCTTTTTCACAATTCCATTTGCTTTATTTCCATTTCAATATTCATTAAAGCATCATTGTCATTTTGGCCATCACTCAAGATGTGATTATCACTTGTGATAATTTTTATGGAAGAAAACCCCACACTGGGGCTGGCTGGTTGTTGGATTCTTTCATTTTTCCTTGATATTCGTTTGTTTGTTTTTTCTTTGCTTTTTTTCCAATACATTTCTTTATTACTTCAAAATGTCATTGTGGTTTTGACACTTTGGTGTCAGTGTCGTTCACTTGACAGTGAAGCGGAGGGAAAAAATTGTATGCTGCACGGAATAGTACAATTGTCATTCTATTTTCGTTGACATTTAGAGGCGACAAATGCATGTTTTCTTTTTTATTACATAATATGACGAAAAATAAAAATACAAAAAAATATATATAAATGACAAAACTTAAAAAAAATCAGTCAAGACAGATTGTTTATTAACACGAAAGATCAAACAAATAGACAGCCAAGCAGGCAGGCGGGAAGACAATGGGACAGGCGAAGTACGATGATGGGAGTAAAAGCAGAAATATTTTCCATTAAGCAGGAAAGAAAAGTAAATTTGGAAGAAGCCTGTTTACATGGAGAAATGGAAGCGCCAGCTAAAAAAAGCTTATTAAATAAATTATTTTAAACAATAAAAATGTTAGTTCGTCACAAAAATCTATTAAAAGACTGAAATGAAAAATCAGCAAGCAGTCAAATGTTCAATAAGTAAATCATTAGTCATTCTGTAAACATGGAGCTTATGATCTAAAATATTTTATATTAATGACACAAAACCATCTAATGGCGGCTGCTTCAATATTTAATAAAAAAAGAAACTTTTTATAGTAATTTTTTAAAAATATGAATTTTTATAAAAATGAAACTTATGTATATATTTTCGAATTAAGAAAGATTCAGTTAACCTGGGTTCACATATTTCGAGTAGTCAATATACCCCAGAGGAAAGATTAAAGTGGACTTAATTTGTATTATTGCCTGAAATGGCAACACTTACAAAAAAAGACCCATCGATCCAGTACAAAAACTCTATTCCGAAATTTCAGAATTTTATTTTACAACTTATTGGATCACAAAAAGAAAAAAAAATTATTTAAAATTGCACCAATAAACAAATTGATGCTGCAAAGCATAGAATCCTGTTTAAAGGATTTGCCCCCCGGATTGGGGATTCTTTGAATATAGCAAAAAGTTGAATAAAATTTGAATCAAACAATTTTTTAAATAGGAAAAAATTTTATAAAACTTCAATATTTTTTTTTAATAGAAAAAATATTAAATAAAACTTCAATGTTTTTTTTAATAAAAAAAATTTTAATAAAACTTCACTAAGATTTTTTTTAATACAAAAAAATTAAATAAAAATTCAATATAATTGTTTCAATTGAAAAAATATTAAATAATACTTCAAAAAAAGTTTTTTAATAGAAAAAATTAACTAAAAATGCAATAAACTTTTTTAAATTGAAAATAATATTAAATAAAATTTTAATAAAAAAAATTAAGTTAAACATTTTCTTAAATTAAATTTTACCAAACATTTTTTAAACAGAAAAAAAATAAAAAAACTGCAATAAAATATTTTTTGATATAGAAAATATATTAAACAAAATTAAAAAAAATTATTGAAAAAAAATTAAATACAACTTTAATAAGTTTTTTAATATAAAAAATTAAATAAAATTATTAAAAAAAATTTAAAAAGAGAAATATTAAAAAAAAATTTAAATAGAGAAATATTAAAACTTCAATAAAAAAATTTTTTAATAAAACACAATGATTTTTTTTTAAAATAAAATTAAATTTTAGTCAGAAAAATTTTTAAATAAAAATATTATAAATGAAATTACAATAAAAAAAATTTTTAATAGAAAAAAATTAAATAAAATTAGAATAAAAAAATAAAATTTGATAAAAGAAAAAATATAAAGTTTTTATCAGAAAAAATGATTTTAATAGAAAAAAATTAAATAAAGTTTCAATCATAAATTTTTAAATAAAAAACAATTAAATGAAATTTCATAAAAAAAAATTTTTTTCAATAGAAAATATATTAAGTAAAATTTTAATAAAAAAATAAAATTTTAATCAAAAAATTGTTTTTAATAGAAAAAAAATTAAATTTTAATAAAAAAAATCTTTTAATAGAAAATAAATTTAAATAAAAAAATATTAAAAAGAATTTTAATAAAAAAAAACTGCTATTAATAGAAGAAAAATTAAATAATTATTTTTTCTATTTCAAAATTTTTTTATCAAAATTATATTTAATATTTTTTTGTATTTTGAAAAAAATTTATTGGAGTTTTTTTTTTGTTTTTTTCATTTAATTTTTTTTTTAATAAAAAAATATTGAAATATTTATAAAAAAATTAATTAAATTGTAGAAATTAGTATTATTCTTTAAATTAAGCTTCAGGTCACTTTTTTATAAAATAAATTTGGATGATTTTCTTAAAAAATTTACCTCAAGCTTAATTTAAAGAATAATACTAATGTTTAAAAAAATGTAGAAAAATTATATATTAAAATAAATTGTAGAGAAACTTTAATAAAAAAAAAGATTTTTTTAATAGAAATTAAAAATTACATTAAATTTTAATAAAAAAAGTTTTATATAATTTTAATAAAAAAATGGTTTTTAATAGAAATAAAATTAAATAAAATTCCAATCAAAATTTTTTTTTAATAGAAAAAATATTAAATAAAGTTTCAATCAAAAATTGCGTATACTCGTATTTGCGCGAGTAAACAAAATGATAGAAATAACCAGCAGCGTTCCTAGTTTTTAATTAGGAAGCTCGTGTTTGGCAATGAAAATTTCGTATTGGGGTTGTAAGGATTTTTTGGATTCCATTGCAGCTTGTTTTACATTATCTTCCTGCTAATAAAACGTCGAGTCTCTTTGCTTTTGTGATTATGGGGCCATCATTCCTTGTTATAAAATTAAATATATTATAAAAACTTTCATGAAATTAATTTCTATTGAATAGAAAATACTCAGTGAAGGGTGTTTAAGATTCGATACGGTCGCCTATAACTAAGAACTGGCTTGTTTTATTTGACAGCCTTTTCAATTGTGAATAAGAAGGATCTCAAGGAAATCCTTGATAATAAAACAACCTCATTTCTCATTTTTTCTGCTGACACAAAACAACAGCATTTTCTCCGTTCATAAATCAGTTATTATTTTCCAAATAAATACACATTAATGGCAAAAATTGTTGGAAAGAAGAAAATATTAGTTGTCAAATTCACAGTTTTCAGTGTCTAGGAAAGCATTATCATTATCATGATAATAAAACATTGACACACTCCTCTTCTTTCTATTTCTATAAAGAAATATGTATGTATGTATGTATAACAAACAAACATTCCTGCAGAAATGTGAAAGCTTTTATAGAAATTTTAAACTAAAAACAGCCACTAAAATAAGTACAACTCAAAAAGCAAAAAAAAGTGAATGCCATGATAAGCAGTTTTAGGCATTTCTTCCGGTTTGTTTGCAACAACAACAACAACAGCATCCACAATCCATCTACAAAAAAATAATGTGCAGGTTGGTTTATTATTTTTGAAGCTTTTTTTCTCTTAAAATTTCTGCGAAAGAAATGCTTTTAAAGAAAAAGGTGTTTGTGTTTGTTTATATTACAGAGTTGTTTTATTTTCTTTTATTTTTTATAATCTTTTCCCTGCCATTGATTTATAAACAAGCCCCAGTAAATAAACTAGAAACAAAACAAAATCATAACTACAACAAAATGTATGTATGTATGTGTGTGTGTGTACAAAGATGTATTGTAGTTTAATAACTAACTCACTAACAATAACATATTCCAGGCATAAATATGAACATGATGTTGCTCAAAATAAAAATAATTATGAATGTGTACTACGAGTACAATCCAGCATTATTATTATGAACGAGAACATACAAAATATTATTTGAAGGAAAGCAGAAAATGTGTTGTAAAAAGCGCACAATAACTGTATATCTACCAGAGCTGCAAATGAATCATTTATTTTTAAATGAATTCGCGAATCATTCATGCTCTGAATTAGCAAATTTTTAATTAATTCTTTTCACGCGAAAAAAATGAATGAAATTTGAATCAATGCAAACGAATTAGGCAAAAATGTATTACAATTCATTTCCCAATTTAAATGAATTGCAATTCGTGTCCTAATTGAATTGAATTACAATTTGCTTCCAATTAAAATGAATTTGTCAAAGAGAATTGCAATTCATTTCCAATTCATTTGAATTGAATTGATTTTGAATTAATAAAACTTAGTATTTCATTACCAACTCATTTGAGTTGTATTGATTGAAATTCGAATTGATTTTGTAAGTAAATTTGCATTAAGCATCACTCTCGTTTTGTTATTCAATTAATTTTTTATTTAAAAGACAGCAAGCACTACTATCGTTTTTTATATCGCCTGGTATAGTCCAAAGACAAAAAGAAATTCCTAATTAGAAATATCCATGATATGTATACTGGACAAGGCTTTTCAATTTTTGTACTGAATATTTTCATTTTGGTAGGAGACATTTCCATTTTTCATACCCCTCGATCTGCTCTTGAATTTTATTGATTGCAAATCATTTTTGATTGCATTTATTTGAATTGCAATTCAATGTTCTAATGCATTTGAATTAATTCAAAACCAATGCAAATGAATTGGAAATGAATTGCAGTTCACTTTGACAAATTCATTTGAATTAGAAACGAATTATTTGAGATCCAATTGTCGATATTTGTGAGTCGACATCCAGAAATCCAGAAAGGTCTAGAGAAAACGCTGTTGACAGCGCGGTACTGAATAATATCACGAGTTGGTCGACATAATGCTTGACTGGATCATTATTATTTGAGATCCAAGCTGCTAGTTTGCTTGGTATGCATGTGTGTGTGCGTGTAAGTATGTTGCTTGCACTATATGAAGAACAACAACAAAAACGGGCATGAAATCTGTTACTTGCTGATGATGTTTCTTCTTCAAAGAATTTCTTTCGGATGTGCGTGTGTGTGTGCATGTGTGAGTGATGATTTTACATTCATACACATACATGCACATGTACTTATTTGAACGTCATAGGACGGAAGAAAAAAATTATGTACGACGATGATGAATTTCTTGATGATTTTTTTTTCTGTTGTTGCCGTTGTTGTTGCAAACAGTATTTTTTATTATGTATTGTTATGTAAGAAGAAGACCGAACAACAGCAACAACCTTTTAGCGACGATGCGAAACTGAAAGCCTGGCAGTGCGCCTGCATGCCATGTCAACCAATAATAAAAGCAAAAACAACATTAACAACAACAAAATCGGTACTACATACTATCAACAAACAAACAAACAATCAACCAACCATCCATCCATCCATCCAGCAACAAAAATTAATTTTTGCCGGTTCTTGTTGTTGTTTTTTCATTAGTTTTTTTTTGCCTTCATTTGTTATTTTATTCTTTTTTCAATTTTGTTGTTTGTTACGCGAATACATATTTATAATGGCGTTTGTGTATTGTTGTTGTATTTTCTTTTCTTTTGTTGTTGTTGCTGTACAAGTTGTATTATTGTTGGGTATTTATTGGTCACAGGTTATTGAACCTTTCATTCCAATTTTATTTTTTTTTCTTGTGTGCCTCTTCTTTTATAATTTATTCCACAATGTGTGTTTATGTGTGTTTGTTGGTTTCTTGAAAGAGAACTTTACCGTTATAATTCTTGTTGCTTAAGCCAGTTGCAACAAAATAACCACTCACACTTGTTTGGATGATGGTGTTGTTGTTTATTTTTTAATCCTTTAAAAATTCTAAGAACAAAATATACACAAACAGCAGAAATGTATGAAATTCATTGAGAAAAACGTAACAAGAAAGTCCAAAGGGGGGAGATTTATGATTTTTTTAATCGAGACAAGCAAACCAGCTTGCTTTTCGTAAACAGCAACAAACAGAATAAAAAACAGCTGGGTGCAAGTTTTCATTGAAATCTGAATTTGCAGTGGGTACTTATAAGTATATGTACTTATGTATGTAGTATTGTATGTACATACATATGTATGTATGTAGTATGTATGCATGTACATATGTACTTTGGCACATACAGAAACTGATAATTAGCTTAATTAACTTAATTCAAAATGTATTTTTCGCTTTGTTAAACTGTATGTACAGTGAAACATTTCCTACCCGGACACCTTCTATAACCGGATATCTACCGCCCATAGCACATCGAGATTTTCATTAGTTTTTCCATACATAACGTATTCTCATAACCGGACACTCTAATAAAAGGACGCAGACACTAAATTTACAAAAAAAAAAATTGTGCACACTCAAAATATGCACCACTCATAAGCGGACAGAAGCGTGGAAGCCAAGTCGAATTTATTTTAAAAACTAATTCACCTTGATTGAAACTCACCAACACGAGTTGTATTTAACCCTAGAAGCAGCGTTGCCACGACCGAAAAATATTTGTAATAAAAAGTTCTTAAAAAAGGTAACCAAAATCTTCTAATACATTTAAAATGGTCGCCCTAATTCCAGTTGTCAACATCGACGTCACGTCAATACAATACCAAAAAATTGGAGCTTGAGTACTCGCTCTCGAGAACATAATCTAGAAAATAACAAGTGCCTATCAATAGTAGGCGGTTGTATTCGACAATGGGTAGACCAGCCTCATTTTTTTGGTATTGTATTGACGTGACGACGATGTTGACAACTGGAATAAGGGCGAGTGTTTTTTGTACTGTTAACGTATTCCGATAAGCGATGGCCGTTTAATAGCAAAAATCGCCTGATTGTAATGAAGTATTCTCAATTCTTACTTTGTGGTAATTTCAAAGGTTTTCAGTTAACTTGTTTAACAATACCGTATTAACCCCAAATTTGAGTTTATCACGGTATGCGAAAAATGGACGTCTAAAATACACATCTACTAGATGTAAAAATGTCGGATTTTTATGACTGTTCCTTTACCACCAAAAAAGGAAAAAAACATCTTTTATTCTTAGGTGTCATGAACTTTTTGAAAATTTTGAATTAATACAGTATTGGTAAATAAGTGCGATATGCCTCAGTGAAAGATTTCCGCTCAAAGGAAAAACTAGGAATTTAAGTTTCGAAAACATTTCAGAAAGACAATTCTGAAACAATGAATTATGTATGTAAATTATCATAAATAATCAAAAAATTTACAGCGATGGAACCTAGGACAAGTTTAATATAATTTGAAGGCGAGGACAGTGAAATCGGCAGGCAAGGTTATGGCCATGGCCACTGTAATTTGGAATGCACACGGAATACTGCTCATCGATTATCTTGAAAAAGGATCCACAATCACAGGAAAGTATTATCGTGCATTATTGGATCAATTGATTGATGCAATCAAGAAAAAACTACCACATTTAAAGAAGAAAAAAGTGTTCTTTCTTCAAGACAACGCACCAGTTCACACAGCATTAGATACGATGCTAAAATTACGTGAAATACACTTCGAATTGGTTGATCCAGATTTAGCTCCTAGTGCCTTTTTCCTGTTTCCAAACTTGAAAAAATGGCTCGCAGGAATAAGATTCATCTCAAAAGAAGAAGTGATTACCGAAACCGAAACGCGTATTTTGAGGGGTTCCCAAAATCGTATTATTCAGATGGTATAAAAAAGTTGGAATATCTTTCTAAGTGTATTGAGCTAAAAGGAGACTATGTTGAGAAAAAAATGGTTTTTGAAAAAAAAAAATGTTTTTTTTCCTACTTAGGTAGCTTCAATAGCAATCCGCCCTCGTATATGCAATCTGATCAATCGAAATATTTTATCATTCTAGTTCATTATGTAAATTGTACAAATTTAACATATCAATAAACATATTTAACATATTAACAAATAAAAATAAAAAATAAAATGAAAAATTGTTGGGTTGAAAAAAAATAACCAAAATGAAAAAAAATACAAGTACGCAATGGAAATAAAAGTAACCAATTTTTATTAAAGTGGAAACGCTGCCTAGAAGGTAAAGGATATATTATAATGCATTAACAAAAACGATACGTGAATTTTAAGTATACATATACATACATACATACATAATAGGATAAGTGCTCCTAAATTCGTCATGTACCAGCAGTTTTGCAAAATTAAAATTTGTAAATGGTACTGAACTATAACTGAAATAGTACTTTTTTGCATTAAATGGTATTTTTAGTGGAGATGAAACAAGTTTTTGTATGTTTCCCAAATAAGCTGTAGTCTTTCCGTTTGTACGAGTCTCTCTCTAAATAGTGAACAAAGCTTAATGGCTTTAAATAGTGAACAACGATTCAGGAATTTTAACTTATAATTTTGGGAGTCCCCCAGTCAGTATTCTGTTCTCTTTTGTCACACACATAGAGGTACAAAGATGCCTAAGGACAAGCGTAAGTTTTTAGCAATAAAGAAAAAAAAAATAGAAATTCTGCAACTTTTACAAAAAGCCCTGAGTGTTACAGCATTAGCTTAACAGTATAATTTTGGGAAATCAACAATTTGTTCTATAAGAAATAAAAAGAATCAAATTTCAAAGGCATCTACATAAATTAAAACTACTGCAATTAGTAATTATTCTTTCTTCAACTTTGATTCATATTTGTGTTATTAATGCAATTAAAATTCGTGAATTCCCTGAATGAAAGCGTCTACCTAAACTGAATGATGACTGTTTAGAAATTTTAAATTTAAGCGCTGTCGTGGACACAAGTCACTCTGAAGACTCGCAAGATTAATTTCATTTAGAAATACTCCGATTTTAATAAATGAGTGAGACTTAAGAAAATCCTTTCATAAAGAAATATCTTTCAATCACAAATTTAACTTGATTTCTTCTTTTATGCTAAATCCTTTTAACTTTTTTCAGCCAACAGCCGGACGATTTCTCATTCCAAAATTTACTTCCGATATTTTTTTGTACTGTAAAACCCCCGATGTTTTTTTTTTGTTATTTGAAAAGAATTTCTTTAAAACGTCGTTACAATTTGGCTGAAATTTAAATTATTAATTGAGATTTTTGCAATATGATTGCTGTTGATTTAGTATGCACGAGTACGAGAGCACTTGCAATATTTCATATTTAACAATAGATCCTGAGGGGGTGAAAATGATGAATTTTAACAATTTCTTTGTGCACATTTTCTGGAATTACAAACCATTCACTATTTTAAAGCAAACAATGACCTGGGGAAAGCCAAGCACAACATGGCCAAATCCATTAGTGTTGCAGTAAAAGCAGCAATGAATGTGCACTACCATCCATCCGTCCGTCCATCCATCCATCCCATCATAGTGTTGCACATCAAAGATACATTTATTAAAATATTAAAATGGTCAGTGATTTCAAAATTTCGTTTCAAAACTTTTGAAACACAATTGCAGCAGCAACTGCAGCAGCAGCAGCAACAACAGCATATTCATATTGGTTGGCAAACAATACTTTTAAGCTTTTAATTAAAAAAAAATCTGTAGCAAATCAGGCAGCAATAAATTGCTAGCAACGTAAAACACAATTTGCATTTCCTTGTAATTTTTTTCTTTGCAGCAAACACAACAACAACAATAACGATGTTGAACTGTAGTCTATAAATCTTTTATGTGGCCTGGCATGGCATATTTGCCTTCAATTCAACTCTTATGTATGTATGTATATTGAGAATGCGATTCATACATGTTCAAATTGTATGAGGGAGTGTGTAATTGTATTTGACATAAATAATTTTATTAAACCATTGACTCGAATGTGCACTTTAAAAGTCGCAACTCATACTTCCATATGCCATTCACTCACTGATCTCTAGTGCTTTTGAACACTACCCCCTTTTTAAATGGCTGATGGAAATTGTTACATTTGCATATGGTCACTGCCAATGCCACTGTCATTATTATCTACCACCCGTCTGCAGCTTATAACTCAACATCGCCGCCCACACTTCCTTTTTTTGTTTTCTATAAATGAAATGACCCTTCTCATTCACATACATACATACATACACATATTGGATGCCCATATGCAGACCAGCACATATTTGTTATTTGTTTTAAACTTTTTTCGTTCAATGGCTTAAACATTTTTATTGGTTTGTTTGCCCGAAATAAAATATCGCAATAAGAACTTTATGTGCACTTGCTTCAGTGGTAGACTAGAAAAATCCACCAGCATCATGTTCTAATCATCCACTATTTTTTTTTACAAAAAAGAAAAAAAATTATTGTTGTGTGTTGCCAAGCGAATTTCCTCATAGAAAATAATAAAACCATGCATCTGCATGCTCAAAAACACTTTGCGAAGGATGCAATAAATGAAACATTGCAAAAACTTCTATAAATTAAAAATTATCTTTAACTTAAACTTGAATAAATAGAAATTGAAAGAAAACAGATTGTAACATTTACAGCAAAGAAGCTTTAATAAAAAAGTAATACTTTATAAAAAAGTACTTTTTATACAAAAAAGTACTTTTTATGAAAAAAAGTAGTTTTTATAACAAAAAAAAAGGATCTTTTATAAAAAGGTAACTTTTATAAAAAAATAATTGTTTATAAAAAAAATTTATTTTTATAAAAGTAACTTTTATAAAAAAGTACTTTTTATGAAAAAAATAGTTTTTATGAGAAAATCAGTTTTTATAACAAAAAAGAAGTATTTTTTATAAAAAATGAACTGTCTATAACAAAAAAGAGCTTTTTATATAAAAAATAACTTTTTATACAAAAGTAACTTTTATAATAAAATAACTGTTTATAAACAAAAAAAAATTTTATAAAAAAGTAACTTTTATAAAAAAGTACTTTTTATGAAAAAAATAGTTTTTATGAAAAAATCAGTTTTTATAACAAAAAAAAGTATCTTTTAAAAAGTATTTTTTATAAAAAATTAACTGTCTATAACAAAAAAGAGCCTTTTATATAAAAAATAACTTTTTATACAAAAGTAACTTTTATAAAAAAATACATTTCATAAAAAAAGTACTTTTTTTAACAAAAAGAATATCTTTTATAAAAAGTAACTTTTAGAAATGAGTATCTTCTATTAAATGGAACTTAAAAAAGTGATTTTATAAAAAAGTTGATTTCATTAAAAAAAAGAAAGTGATGTTATATAAATGTACATATGTATGTATGTACTTTATAAATTAGTACTTTTTATAAAAAAAAAGAAATTCTCATAAAAGTTTATAAAATAACTACTTATATAAAAAAGTACTTTTGTAAAAGAAAGTACATTTTAAAATAATAACTCTTATAAAAAATTTCTTTTGAAACAATACCTTTTAAAAATGTACCTTCAATAAACTACTTTTCATAAAAAGTACCTTCTGTAAAAAAGTAGCTTATATAAAAAAAGTAACTTCTATAAAAAAGTACATTTTCTAAAAAGTACCTTTCAGAAAAAATTACCTTTTATAATAAAGTACCTTTCATATATCACACTACCTTTTATAAAAAAATTGCATACATATATTTTAAACAAGTACATTTAATAAAAAAAGTACCTTCTACAAAAATTCCTTACATACGAGGGCAGTTTGATAATTCCGTGACTTTCTGGATAAAATTAATTTTTTGCAGCAAAAACACGTTTAATTTCTCAACATAATCTTCTTTAAGCTCGTTAAATTTAGTCAAGCGTCTTTCTATTTTTTTTATTCCCTCCAAATAATAAGATTTCCGAAGAAACTCAAAATAGGCCTTTGTTTCAATGACAACCCCTTCGTTTGATCCAAATCTGTTGACAGCCAGGAAATAGTCACAAGGGACTAAATTCAAAGAGTGTGTTGGATGGGATAGCAGCACTTCGTAGCATAATTTATTGATTTTTGGCATAAAATCGCTGTTGAGTTTATGATTCAGTATGAGCAATCGCGTTACCCATTCCGCTTATAGCTTTTTCATATCCAAATATTCATGCAAAATGAGATCTATTCGCTCGGTTGAGATGCCACAGTCTCAGGCAGCTCATGAATTTTCATTTTCCGATCGTCCAATACCATGCGATCACAACGAAACTCAGAAAACCACTTTTTTTTAATAATTTAAATTAATGGTGCAGAGTCCCCATAGTATTTATTAAGCCTGTCTTTCATGTTCCTTTCATGTTTTTTTTTAATTCAAAAAAATTATGTTTAATATGTCCATGAAATTCACTTTTTTAAATTTTCGTTAAAATTAAGGTGGATGTGTAATTTAAATGGGTGTCAAGAGCAAACTAATAGACGCAGCTTCCTTAAAATTCGACGGTAGTCTAGGAATAGATTATCAATTAACGGGATATATAAAAAGTCGCGGAATTATCAAATTCACATTGTGATTTATAAACAACTTTATGAAAATGTTTTAATTTTATAACGTGTGCAATTTATTCTATACAGTAGTTTTCCAATTTATGGAATCTAATTGTTGTTCGCCATTTGCGTTAAAGCGAATTGTCCGTTCGTTATATTCGGTAACAAATTAAAAATTTATATTTTACTAAAATTATAATTTCTTTATAAGGAAAGGAAAAATTTCATAGAAACTCTGTAATACAAATAGAACCTGCTCCTTTTTGAAGTCGGTTAAAAATAAATTATTTTAAAAATTGGTTAAGCACAGTCTGTTTGTTTTTTGGAATGGATATTAAAGCAGTGAAGTTTTTACAAAATATTAAAAACGATATGAAGAAAAGTTGTGGGGGATTATTCTCTATTGCGATGCGAAAGCAATTTCAGTGTAAAAATAGTTTTATTTTGTACCATTTTTCTTTCGCATCGCAATAGAGTCACTCCCTTATGGAAGCTCTTTCAAACGCTTTAAATTTGTGCCACTAATATTGTTTTGTTGAGCCCATTTAATACAAATTTCGAAGTGCTTAATGACATTCTTAAGTGTTTTATTTTGGGCTCTAGAATTTCAGTTTCATCAAGTTCTTCATGACTTTCTTTTAATTCATCGCATTCATTTCGAGTAAATAAATAATCCATGCATTCAAATCATCAGCTGATGCATTTTAAATCTTCTCGTTAAACCGAGTACAACATAAAACTTTTGTTCGTAATACAAGGAACTCAGTATAACAATTTCCGGTGTTCGTTAATTGCGATGTTCATTATATCGAATGTTCATTAAATTAGAAAACTACTGTACTTTGTGTCGGTGATGTAAACATTATAATAACCCTGAAATTTTAATACACAAATAGTACACAGATACGATTATGAAGAAAATTGAGCGAAAACGTAAAAAATCGATAAAAATTACACAAAATATCTATAAACTTACTGGAAAACTGCCGAAACTAATTTTCTATTACAACTGTATCCATTCATTTTCGTCATCAATAAAATGTTATAATCATAAAACAAACAATGTCAGCCCCCCAAAGCAAAAGACTAAAAGAAAACCAACTATTGGATGGGGGAGCAGAGAAAATAAACATTAGAAAAATTAATGTCATGAATTACTACAACGTTTACGGGCATAAACTCATTTCGTTGTACTCGAACTCGCACTCACACACACTTGCACACGCATACGCACACATGCAAAAATGATAAAAAACACCCTTAAGAGATTTTCTATTTAGAACGCCTTAAGGTATGCTTCACTATCACCGCATGCATGACAGGCTTTAAAGTTTTTTTTTTTTATTTGCAGTGAGATTTGTTGTCTTGTCTGTGCGTTAATATCTCAAGGAGACAACAAAAACAACAAAAAAAAAGAAGAGAAAACTATGTAGGATGTGTGTGTGTATGTGCATGTATGCATTTGATTACTCTTGATGCGAATATTATCACATAAACGAGTTATAAAAGTATTTGTAGCAGAGATGGAAATGCGAAAAAATAAAATAATACTTTTATCATCATACTATGATTATTATTTAAATTCGAAATTGTTAAAGTTGCATTTATGCAAAATGCTATGGAAGAATTCGGCAGAGCTCCTTTCAATAGGTAACCATCAAAGTTACTTTTCCCACTACTGAACTTGGAAAACAAACATCATCGATGCATGCACATGCATGTGTGTAGTATGCATTTCTCTTGTTTTTTCTTTTTCTAGATTTCTCCTCATGTGTTACTTTATTAAAAAGCTTATTTAAGCACGTTTAAAACATTTTCTTCTTGTCGCCGCTGTTGTCTACTAATTTTTTATTTCTAACGTAAAGCCGCTTTAAAGCTGCCTGCAAATATGCAACAGTCAGAAGATGCTAAGCAACCAAACCGAATCAAATAGGCACTCACACACTCACCCATGCACTCACAACATTCATGAGTGGGACTCATGACTTAAACGTTGCTAAAAGGATATATAAAAGATAGAAAGAAAAATATAACACATGCAGTTAAAAGAACTTTGTTAAAATATTGCAAAGGCGACAGCAGTTTTAAAATTGTATACATACACATATGTATGTGTATATGTATGCCATGGCTGTGTGTATGTGTGTCAGCCCATTTGTTTATGCATTTCTTTCTTTTGCATTTAATTTTAAATGACATTTAAGTCAAAGAGCACGTACAAGAGCAGAGAACTTTTGCTTTTTTGCCTCTTACTTGTTGTCTTCTTGTCATTAATATCGTATTTAACGAGCTAATTTTTGCTGCAGGGCAGGCACATATTTAACATGTTTGCAAAATGTAACTTTAGGAAATAGGATCAAAATAAAAAAAAGAGAAAATGCTTTTATTTCATATGCATCGAGTTTTTTCTGAAGCTGGGAAAAAATGTTAAAACTGAAAGAGTTTTTGAAAAATTTTTGTTTTTGAAAATCTCATAGAAGTGTTTGAAAAGCTGGGATGTTTTCATTTCATATGGATCGAGATTTTTCTAAGGCTGGGAAAAATTTTTTAAATTTTATAGCTTTTGAAAATCTCAGAGCAGTTTTTCAAAAGCTAGGAAGCTTTTATTTCATATGCATAGAGTTTTTCAAAAGCTGAGAAAAGATTTTTAAAAACTCTGAAGAATTTTTAAAAAATTTAAAGAGGTTTTGAAAAGCTCAGATGAGTTTTTGAAAAGGTCAGAAAAGATTTTAAAAAGCTCAGAAGAGTTTTTGAAAAGCTCAGAAAAGTTTTCGAAAAGCTCAGAAAAGTTTTCGAAAAGCTCAGAAGAGTGTTTGAAAATCTCGCAAGTTTTTATTACATATGGATACAGTTTTACAAAAGCAGGGAAAAGTTTTTGAAAAACTACGAAGAACTATAAAAAATTTTAAAGTTCAGAGAAGTGTTTGAAAAATTGGGAAGTTTTAAAAAAATTGTGACAAGCTTATGAAAAACTTGGAACAGTTTTTCGAAATCTAGGAAGAGATTTTCGAAGTCAAAGACAAATGAATGAAATTAAAAATTAAGTTTGAAACTTTTCAATAAATAAATCAAAACTGGGAATGGTATTTGAAAAACTGGGAACATCTTTCGAAAAAGTTGGAAGTTTTCGAAAAAGTCGGAAGAGTTATTGAAAAATTATGAGAGATTATTGAAAAACTGGACAAACGAAAATTTTTATTTTATTTGGCCAGTATGTATTTTTTTAATGTTTATCCGAGTTTTGTGATCTTTAGAAATTCCTAAAAGAAAAATTTTTACGGAAATCCAGGCGGTAAACTTGAGTACAAAATCTATATAAAAATCACTCAAATTCCAAACAAATTTTCACTTTATTAGACTTTATATCCTTTTCTAATAAAATTTAATCAAGAAATGTTTGATATTCCAACGAAAAATTTTAAGAGCTTCAATTTGACGCCCATACTGGGGGTGGGAAGAGTTTTCAAAAAAGTGGGAACAGTTTTCAAAAACCCTCTTACATTGATTTTCTGGTCGCTCGTTAAGTTAAAAAGTATTTTACAACACTACTCACTTTCCTGTAAGTCAAGGTTTTATGGTTGGAAACACTTAACACTTTTTTTTCTTAAGTGATATTGCTTAATCTTTAGGAATTTCTATAATCTTATGTACACTTTTAGAGGTAGAAAAAAAGTTTGAAAAAATTGTACATTTATTATAGTTTGAATCACATTTTATGTTTTTTTATTGGGAAGAATTTTACAAAATTGTGCATTAATTATAGTTTGAATGACATTTTGTTGTTTTTTAATTGGGAAGAGTTTTACAAAATTGTGCATAATTATAATTTGAATAACATTTTGTTTTTTAATGGGGAAGAAATTTCAAAATACTTAACTTGTACATTAAATAATAAATTATCTAAACTGTCATTATTAAGTAAGTATTTCTTATGATTTAATCAACATTTTGAAGGTTGGGAAGAGTTTGCAACGTTATATAAAATATTTTCTAATACAGAAGTATTAAGCAATACAAAAGCTTTCTAAAGCAGTTTCAAATATTTGGCTGCACGCCCATTTTGAGGTGGGGAAATTTTTCTATAAATTTCTATAAACTGGGAAAAGTTTCTAAAAATCATCAAACCCCATTTTATTAGCGTAGTTATTTTGAAAAGGATATTTTTTGAATTTATGCGGATTAAAGTCTATTGAAAGCAAAGCAAACACAAAAACTATAAAAATAAATACCTATTTGTAATTCGTTAGGAGTGGAGTGGGGTGTCAGAAGTGGGTTCGTATTTGCTGTATATAACTGCTATTTGATTTTTTATTTACGAAATGTTGTTTTCATTTGAAAATCGATTTTTCCCCAAACAACACTCTGCATATTTAGAATTAACACACGGTGAAAAAACAATTTAGAATAGACAGACAGACGCAGCAATAACACTCACTCGCACTTCTACATACAACACGCTGACTAAAAACGAATGTCAAGAGAAATCAATATGATTCAAACTGTCATTAAGGGAAAACAGTTGTGATTACATACAGAGAAAAAAAACAAATTCATGTTATTGCAGCAAATCCCTGCTTTTAGAAGTATTTTTATTTTTTCATTTTCCATTTTCCATTTTGCAGAAATGCTAATGGGAAACAAAAATACTCGTAGATTGCAAAAAAAGTTGCTGTTCGTAGTATTTAAATCAGATATTTGTACTCACCCTGACATGCATATGAGCATCTGCTTCGCATGACTGTTGGACCCCCGTGCGTATCTTTTTATTTTGTGGCCCATCGCTGACTATTAAAGCACCGCCGCCGCCGCCACCACCTCCACTGCCATTAGTTGAACCGTTATATGGCATTGTGTTTGCCGTGGCGAAATTTAATTCGGGGATTTGTTGTTGGTGAATTATTTTGACGGTTTTGCGAAAAAACGCGCACTTGAAAACAGATTATAAGGTGTTTTTCGATGTGAAATCGAAGAACTTGTGTGTGTGTGTGTGTGTATGTGTGTTTTTGTGTGTGGTTTTCTATGTTTTCAAACGTTTGAACACTTTTGAAAGGGTGTCAAAACGAATGCTGTTTTTTTATTAGAATTGTAGTTAAGCGTTTTGTTTGTGTAATGCAGGCGGCTCTAATTTACTTTTAATGGTTGGTTCTTTGATTTCTTTAGCGAATGTTTTCGAGTTTTTGAGTTATTTTATTATTTTCTCTTCTTGAAGGTTCTTTTCTTATATAATTATTTTTGTTGTTTGCACAATTGCTTTTCATAAGATTTCCACTTCTTTTATGTAGATTTTATTTTATATTCCGTTTTTAGTTATTTCGAATGCCGATTGTAGGGTGGTCTAATCTGTGTTTGTTAATTTTTAAACGATCTGCTGGAAAAAAGGAGAAAAAATTAAGATTAATTTTTAAAAATTTACCAGGTATATAAAACTAAGAAATATGTACATATATATATCGTCACCTAAACCGCAAACGGATGTAACTACACAAGTATTCGAAATACAAATTTCTGATTGATTATGGTTCGTCTTGTCAAACAACATGTTGACAGAAAATTTTAAACTCCCACGATCAAAAACGGCCGCTTTTTAGAGAAATTTAAATGGGAGCAAATACAAAAGCATGCATTTTTTAATGCAAAAAGATGTAACTCTTGTAAAAAAAAATGTTGCCTGGTCTGGCTCAAAAATAAATAAAACTTTTCATTAAAAATTATTGAGTTTAAACGTTTTTAGCTTCTCCTTTAAAATAAATTAAAGTGTAGTTACGTCCATTTTCATTTAAGATGACGATATCTAGCCTCGGAAATAAACATTTAAATGAAAAAATTACAATCACAATCTCAACAATCACGCTAAAAATCTACTCATACACGCTCACTCACGGTCACTTTCATGCACGCTCTCGTGATTGAAACAAAAAACTAATCACGATTATCTGTGATCACGCGAATCACTTGAGCGGTGCCCATCTCTAATGTATATGAAAGCCTTAATAACATAAATTATTTATGGTAAAAGAATACGAGAATTATTATGATTATTACTCCAACAAATAAGTTTGAAAATTTAACATCACTAATTAACATTCAATTACGAAGAAAAAGACTCATCAGGTAAAACTAGTGCGCAGAAAGAGAAGTGATAGAATTCCTTATATTCCTTTCCCCCTCCTTTTCAAAGTACTACGCTGCTGCTGAGATACTCTATAGTACCCCTACCCCATTCAGTATGCAATAAAATACGTTACATTGATTGTGTAGCTTAAAATTTATTCTTTGCTAAAGATAAAGGGAATAGAGATGACTGCTCCGGTTCAACCCCAACATAACTTTTTGATCTTCTGTGCACAGCGTAGGAAATAATAATAAAATAATAAAAAAATGTAATTTAGTTTTACAAAAATTAAATAAAATTTATATAAGAAACTATAAGAAAACGCATTTGATTCCAACTTTACTGTATGGATGGATGTGAGCCTTTCTCTAGTTCTGACTTCATTTGAATATAGATGTTTTTAGAAGATTTTCCATATTAAAATTTTACTATTTCCTTCCTAAGAAATAAGCTTAAACTGAAAAAATTTTAGTTAATTTTTCGTATTAGAATGCTTTTTACTGGTCCTGTAAAATTTTTTTCAATGTATCTTAAAACCGATGCACATAGAATCCGTCGTACGTTACACGCTGCTTTTTTCAACTGACATCAAAGTATCGACGGAGGAGGTTGACACAATGGGTACTTTGTTGACGGACATTAAATCAGTTTGATTGGATTAAAGTACAAATTTTCAATGGAATTCGAGGACATTCTGGAGTTTCTTTTAATTGCAATTTTTATTTAATTCTATTTAATTTAGTTTTGTTACCAGTCAACACAAAAAGTTACTCGTAAATAAAAACGAAGCATAAAAAAACTGATAGTTGTCAAAAGTACTCAACGTACGTTAAAAGTTGCCCAACTTTAGTACTTTGCGTTGACGGAGACGTACGGAATGTGACAAAGCTCATAAGAAAACCTGTATTTCAACTTAGTTGTCAGTTCTATGTTTCTATGTGCCTCGTCTTTTACTTTTAGGGCTTTTATGAATTCATATGACGATATGGACACATCAGATCCACTCATTTCCAGCATTTCGTTGAACAAAGGCCGCAAGCAGCAGAAGAAACTAAAGCTTCCACCGAAAGTGATCGAATTACTCAGATCAGAGGAGCAAAATTTTGTAGAAAATTCTCAAACAGACGAAGAAAATCCTGAAAGCGAAGATAAAGAAATGGAGAGTGATGGAATTTTGAAACCATGCACATTATATTACATTTAGTTGAAGGTTTGGAACTCGAAAATCAAATTGTTGAATAAAATCCTTTCTAAACATGACTTTGTTTGTTACTTCATTAACCCTGCTGTTAGATTAGGCCGATTTGGTACAATTAATTATTTTTTTTTTTTTTGTAATCTCAATAACTTTTGAGTGGGTGTAATATATTGTTTTGAGCTTTCGGCTCATGTGTTTTATTTTTGTAACAATATTATTTTCAAAATATTCGGTATCTACTCTTTAATTCTCTTCTAATTTGAGCTGCACGGAAAAAATTAAAGAGTTACTAATCTTGTATTAGGGACCATTTGGTCTAGTGAATATTTCAATTTAATGGAATACAAAAAACGAATTTTTTGTTGTATTTATTTACAAGAAAATTAGTATTTTATTGAAAGTGATTTTCATTATATGATATACAAAATATTTTCCGGTTTGTTTTACAAATAAAACTTTCAAATAAAATATTGTAAATTATTTTTTATACGATCCAAGCAACTTGAACGAACGGATTCGCCTTAAACGCGACAAAACCAATTCGAGTGTCAGCTGTGTTATTAAAGTGACCTTTTAAAATAAATTCACAGCGATAAATATTGCAATGTGTTTACGATGGGTTAAAACATGTCGTATGGACCAAATGGTCGTCTAATGTAGGATTCGTATATTTTTGCTAATCTTACAGCAGGGTTAAATTGGTAAAATTAATTTCTACTGTTAGGTATATTCGAAAACTAAGTGTACACTTGAAAAAAGAAATTAGAAAAAAGGCAGTTTAGAAAATCAGGTTATCTATCAAAGATCTAAAAAAAAAGCTGGAAGCGGGAATCTATAACCCCTAATTACAACTAATTATTTGTTAATTTTTTAGTTAAATTTACTCATGTTTCTTTCTGAGTGTTCGACAAACTTTTTCGGTCACTCGCTCCCTCTTACGAGGGCGGATTGATATTGAATCTACCTAGCGCTAGATGGCAGCACAAATGCAAAAACCTTTTTTTAGAAATTGCGATCTGTCAAACGTCAGCTGTTCAAATTTCACTCAAATTCATCGATTAGTTTATTTATTGTAGTCGTTTGAAGTAAGCGACTTCTGTGATTCTTGAAAAATGGAAAAAAGTGAATTTCGTGCAGTGATTAAACACTATTATTTGAAAGGGAAAACGAAGAAAGAGACAAAAGAAAAGTTCGATAAACATTACGGTGAGTCTGCTCCGTCAGATTACATGGTAAAATATTGGATTGCTGAATTTAAACGCGGCCGAACAAGCACTGCAACAACGAATACCATCAACAGGAAGGCCAAAAGAGGTGGTTGCTGAAGAAAATATCAAGAAAATCCTCGATATCGTTATGACTGATCGCCGAGTCAAGTTACGTGAGTTACTTGAAATGGTAAACATATCATATGAACGTGTGTTCAACATTTTGCTTGAACATTTGCATATGAAAAAGCTATCGGCAAGATGGGTGCCGCGTTTGCTCTCAATTGACCAGAAACAAGTGTGCAGTCTCAATGGCAAAACTCTATGAAGCGGGCTACGAATTGGTACCTCATCCGCATTTAGCTCCTAGTGACTACTTCCTATTTCCAAACCAAAAGAAATGGATCGGTGGAAAGAGATTTAGCTCCATCGATGAAATTATTGACCAAACAAATGCCTATTTTAAGGACCTCGAAAAATCCTATTTTTTGGAAGGTATACAAAAACTGGAGAAACATTGGACTAAGTTTATTGAGCTAAAAGGAGACTGACTATGTTGAGAAATAAATGGTTTTTGAAAAAAAAATGTTTTTTTCTACTTAGGTAGCTTCAATTTCAATCCGCCCTCGTAAGTGTCCATCAAAAGTAAAATCCAAGAAATCGTTCAAATCAGTCCTCCCGTTTGGCTGTAATTAATTTTGGCCAAAAAAAGAGGGAGCATTTCCTTTAGTGCAAAGGAGCGATATATACAAGATCATTTGTGATTGCCTCAGCTTGCTTCACTAATTCGTTTTTAAACACTAATTTGAAATACCAGATAAAAAAAAATAATAAATTGTAAACAAAATACCTATAATTCTGAGTAAATAATAATAAAACACCATTTATTATTTGGGATTGTTAATGAATGTATGTACGAGTACTTGCATATTTAGAACAAACATAAAAATCATTGATAAACTATAAAGAAAAATAAATAGAAAAATACATAATTTTCTTTATACACTCGGCAAAAGAACAATTTGGGTGGGTGGGTGTTGTGCTTTAACCATTCAGGCATTTGATATTTCTTCATTGTTGTTCTTGTTGCTTGAAATAATGAAAAAATAATCAGTCTACAATTGTTTTCTACCAACCACATATCGTTGGCTGAAATTTAAATGCACGCGTCTAACAAAAAAAAAACATTAAATCTTGGTTTTTATTAATTATGTTTTATATCATGTTACCGCTTTCATACTTTTTGTCAATAACACGATTTTGCATTTCAGCAAACGTAAATATTTCCCTTTGATTTGTTTTAATTAAGGCAAATTTTTCTGGCAGCGTTTGCTGCCATGTGTGGGAGTTTGTGTGTCTGTTGTACCCTGTTATAGTGTGTTGGAGTTACCAGACTTGTGTTTGAAAGTAAACGCAATTTTTTAAATTATACGAGGGATGTTAAAAACAAAGTATGCATATTATGCGATTTTCGCATTCAAGTGAATATATTTTAAATTGTATTTTTGGCTTCAAGTTATTTATTTTTATCAGAAAAATTTCTATAAAAAGTGATTTTTTAGCAATTTTCTTTTTGGCAGCACTGCATTTGACAGCTCAGCTGTTTTCGTGTAACATGTAACTCTTAAACATGTTCAGTTTGGTCTATAATTTAACGATGAATCGTCTTACAACCGAACAACGCCTACAGATTACTGAATTTTATTATAAAAATTCATGATCGGTTAAGAAAGTTCATCGTGCGTGCACTTCTTCCATTTTATTATGGTCAGGTTGGGCGAATTTCTGAGACGGTTACTCGGAATCTTGTGTCTAAATTTCGCACTGAATTTACATTATTGAACATTAAACCAGCAACACGCAGACGTAGATTGGGGTCAGAGGAAAATACCGCTGCGGTATCCGCCAGTTCTGCTGATGACCGTGAATTCTCGATTTGACGCCGTTCGCAGCAATTGGGCCTCTGTTACTCCACAGCTGGTGCCAGAAATTAAGTCACACGACTTACCACAATGGTTGGCACATGGGCGCTGTCAAAGTTGGATGAAGATCCACTTTTTAATCGGAAAATTTTGTTCAGCGACGAAACTCATTTGTGGTTGAATGGCTACGTGAACAAGCGAAATTGCCGTATTTGGTGTGAAGAGCAGCCAGAAGGATTTACAAGAACTGCCAATGCATGCCGAAAAATGTACTGTTTTGTGTGGATTATTGGCCGGAGGCATCAGTGGACCGCACTTTTCAAAGACGACGAAGGCAGAAACGGTACTGTGAATAGCGAGCGCTACTGTGCGATGATTAAATTTTTTTTTGCCCATAATGGAAGAGCTGGACTTTGCTGACATGTAGTTTCAACAAGACGGTGCCACATGCCACACAGCACGTGAAATAATGGCCCAATTGAGAGGTGAGTTCAGTGAACAGTTTATTTTATGTTTGGTTAAGGCTCATGTCTATAGAGACAAGCGCGCAACGGTTGACGCGCTGGAAGGCAATATTGAAGAATTTATTCGTGAGATACCGGCCGATATCTTGTAGAGAGTATGCCAAAATTTTAACCAGCGTATGAACCATTTGAGACGTAGCCGTGCTCAACATTTAAATTGCAAGTCGTATATTTTAGTTTTAAAAAAAATTTAAGATTCGTTAAGTCAAGAAATCTATTTAGAATTTACAACAAAACGCTGATTGGTAAAATATTCATGAAAAGTTGTTGAGGTTTGCAAGGTTTAGGGGGCTGGTTGAAATCTCGATGGAAAATTTCAGTTTAATGCTTTTTCTTTCGTTTTAAATAGAGCTACGTTAAGTTTTTGTTCTTTTGTATATGTATGTAAACTTAAAAATTGCTTTCGAGTTCGAATTAAAACGTACATAGATAATCTTGGTTAAATAACTAAAAAATATTTTGCAAGGTTTGCTTTGAAAAAATCAGTTCCGTTGAGTTTTATAAGTCTAGAAGAATGAACTTTTTTCTAATTCCTGAAAAAGCCAAATTTCCATTATGATTATTTTTATGCAAAAGCTGAAATTTAATTAGGCTCGTAGGTCAATGAAAAACATGGTTTTAAAAAAATTAACTTAAATAACGAAAACATTTGACTTTTTTAACAAAGTTTTGTTAAAATTTTAAATTACAGAAAAATATAAATTTAAAAACATTAACTGCCAGATGTCAATTGTGTAAAATTAAATTTGTGTTGATGATATACTCTAACAACAAAATGGCTAATATCAAACTGCCAAACACTGCAACTTCATATGATGTTTGACATTTGTTAGAGGTTCAACTGTGCTACCAGTGCCACCCGATTTTGTACTAGTTTTGACAGTTAGTCAGGTATTTTTACAACAAATTTTGTATTGTTGTAGAATCGTTACTATCTGGAAGATCTGCCTTGAAATCTTGCTAACGTTTTGATAAATTTTAGCTTCTTTAAAAAAAAAGTTTCGTTAAGTATTCTATTCTGTATTTTATTTTGAAATCTCACCACCACTTTTTTCATAACTTGATGGCAACTCTTAAACGGAGCAGTAAACAAAATGCAAAAACAAGAAAGAAAGACAGGGATATATTAATCAACATTTGTATATTTTTGGAAATGTAAAAAAAATTCAATCAATAACTTCACGTTTAACAAAATTTTCATATATAAAAGATAATTTAAACAAAAACAATTAATAAATAGTACAAGACTACCGATTAAATTGTGATTAAGAATTGAAACGAATGCAACCCTTAAACTAACAAATACACAAACACACACATGCGACCAACATGAAAAACCGTTAAATACTACTCTATCTCTCTCACATAGAAGAGTCAAACAGAGAGACAATAAAAATGGGAAAAAATGAAGGAAGAAATTTTGTAAACAAAATATAAAAATATCAAATCAGGGATGAATTTTTTTTTGTTTTTGAGGCAAAAGGAAGTTTGCAATAAGTTTTTATCCCAAAGAAGGGAAATAAAACAAATTTACAGAAAACATAGAAACAAGTTAAAAGAGTGGACAGAAATATGGATGTTTATGTTGTTCGTGTTAAAAAAAAGCTAAACGGGAAAATGGTGTACAATTTTTATACACGACTTTACATTATTTCTTTTATGGATACTTTTTTTATAAGTATGTAGATATTTCTTGTTTTATTAAACACTCACCGCCGCTGTTTGTTTGAAAAGTGTTTTATTTATGTTAATTGAATTTTATTGCAATATTTTTTCTCCTTTATCTAATTCAGAAACACACTTTAAATGACAAATTCGTAAAAAATCACTTTTTCTAATAATTTTATTTTTTTTTATTATCTTGCTTTAAACATGCACTTATACACACACAAAGAAACAAAATGACAAAGAAGAAAAAGAAATGATAAATTTTTCAATGTTGAGTAATTGTTATTAGACAAAATTTTGAAAACGTTTGAAACTTTTTGTTTTCTTTTGGTTGTTGTTATAGCCAAACAAGTGTTTATTATATTGTTAACAAATATACATATGTATGTAAATGAATTTCTTTAACTAATTAAAATTCTGCAAAAGTTTATATTTATTCGTTTCTCTATTTTTTTATATTTTTGTGTGCTTCTTTATTAATTTACCGTTGTTTTGTTGTTGGAGTAGCGGAGTGTTGTAATGAGTAGAGTTGAGTTGACTAGTGTTTGTCTAACGTGTAAAAGAGCAATAAGAATGCGTCGCAAGTTTCGCTTAACGTCACTTAATCAAATGTCAAATACAAACCGTAGTGATGAAAATAACTTTTACAAAAGCCTCTCGGTTGTCGCTCGCTCTTCTTTTAGCTTGTAGTGGTTGCATTAACTCACATAGAAAAAAGTTTTAGTGGTGAATATGCCCGCAGAGTGTGAAATATGAAAAAGAGTGGGCGCTTTTACAACAACAAACTTTTGGGTGGTTTGTTGGAATTTTGTGCACAAGTTGGTGTGGTGTGAACGGGTGGTTTATAACTCCATCATAAATTACCGACCAAAGCTACCGGTTTGTTTTACACCCTTAACTACAAAAATAGATCTTCTCTTATTAAGACTTTTCAAGCAGAAATACAAATTGGAGTTGTCAAAATGTTACAACTATTTTCGAAAGCTTTTAAATATTCAGAAAAACTAAAAACAGCGCTAATAAGTATAAAAATTAAAATAAAGCAATTTTTAAAATATTGATAATTAATTTTAGATTTTGACGATATCGAAATAAACAGACAAAAGTCAAATACCAACAATCTCCAAAATAAAAGGAATCAGTTGGTTCTCCGACAATCTGGGACAATAGAAGTGTTATACATACATATGCAGGTAATTCTATTTATGTACTCGTCGAACTAAGTTAGATATGATAACATGCAGTAGCTTCACGTGCTGTCTGATTAGAAAATGTTCAGTTATCACACTCCCCATTCTAGTCGAATATAGAGAGATAGAACCCCTGTAATGTGCCGAGGAAATTTGTTAAACTTTTCAAATGAGCAGCAGTACATTGCTGCTGGAGAAGCTCATCTGTATGATTATTAGCACTATAATATTGACCACAAACATGCAGCTAAATAATAAGTTTACAGCCTATAATAACATTTCGGATACTTTTAGCTCAGTAAATTACACGTTTAAGCGACTGTTATCAATTTATTTTAACTAGTGTATCCAACAATCGACTCAATCGACCGCAATTTAGAAATTATTAGGTAATAAAAATTTAGATAAATACATACGATAAAATACAAAAGCAAAAAACATTCTAAATAAGCAACTTAAAAATCTTGTCTCATTTCTATGGAAAAGCAAATTGGACAAACACACATGCACACTTCGTTTATTTTTCAAGTTCAAGCTGATACATGCATGTGTAATGAGTGTGCATGTGTTAGTAGCAACTTTAAACGCTAATAGCTATTTAAGTATCGAACTGACAAGACCTCGTGAGCGCGTAAATGCATAAAAAATAGAATTACATTTTAATTTGTTGCCTGAACAACTATCAATCTATCTCTGCACATATAAATACTGTAATGTCAACCTTAATGAATAATGGGCTACAAGGAAGCTCTCATTACTGGTTAATAGTGCTCACTTCAGTGATTATTTCAACTGAATCATTTAATCGAAGTGGTTCGTTCAGGAGCCTCACAACTCTATTTGAGCCTGGGAAGGAAGTAGAAGCCCAAACGTGAGCAATTGATGATATTTTGGAATATAATGCTAGAGAAGTAGACACATACATATTTTTCTAAAACAATTATTTTAATTTTGCGTCAGAAAATGCAATTCATGCTTCTATACCTGTAATACCTGAATCGTTTTATACATGTTACTAAATTGTTTGCCATTGTATTATTTTACCCAACTAAATACACTCATACCCCGGTTTGCATCGTTTCGGTTTACGTCGTTTGAGTTGCATGGCTTTGAAGTTGCGTCGTTAGTGATTCGATTTACGTCGTTAATAAATGTTTGCATGTACAAAGCAAAAATAGAAAAAGGGGATTTCCCGTCGAAGTCTAATGCACATTTGTATGTGAAAATTGTCTACAAGTTTGTCTTTGTTTGTAGTTTCAAATTACATTTGGTAAAGTGAAACCTTTTATTAAAAAAAAACTATTATCTCAAAAGTAATTATAAAAAACTGGTAGGTATTTTCTATTGAAAAATAATTTTTTTACTAAAATTATGAGTATCGGAATGAACTAAATGAAAATTAATACAATTGTATGGAAAACTGTTTCGGTTTGAGTCGTTTTAGTTTGCGTCTCGTTTTTCCGGTCCCAATTAGCGAAGCTAACCGGGGTGTGAGTGTAAAGGGTTTTCCGGCATCAAGACTTTTCGGTCCTGATTTAATTTTTCCCACGTCATCCCACAAAAAAAGTTTTTTTTTTACACTTATTTTAGGTTAGAATATTTTTTCCATCCCTATACTTTATACATCTGAAAACTGAACACGACATTTTTTTCCTCATACCTAGAAAATCCATTTCCGATTTGATTCTTCCCACTTTCACCACTCAAAAGAAGACAAAAACACCACTTCTTGAAATTTTATACACCACATTTTTTCAAACAGCCAGAGATCCACTCTCACAAATTTTATCAGTGTATGTATGTGTGAACATATTTTTAACCCCCAATTACCTACTTGCAATTGTTTAGGTGAGTAGAGTAGAGTTACTGGGAATTTTTCTTATCTACCACGACATCTATTACACAATTTGGTCTTACAATATTCTTATCAGAAAACTTAAAACAAAGAGAGAAAAAAAAATAAACAGAAAATAAGCGTTAATAAACAAAATAACACGAGCTTTCATACAGTAGTACTCTCGTACTTACATACATACATATGTGTGTATGTATGCATGTACTCGTATGTACACATGGCAAAATGATTAATAATGTTGAGGATTGAATTACATACATTTGCCTGACAACTATTTAACACCACGAGCCACTTTTTATTTTTCTATTTCTTACTTTTCACATATTCAGCTACCAGCCAAAACAAGACCTGTTAGGCAACTATCAATTTGTTGCCATTTTCTGGTTAGACAAAACAACAACAAAGAAACAAAATTGAAAAATAGCAGAAAACATTTCTGAGACAGGGATGCCAGTTATTTGTTAAAAGTTAAAGAACAGAAACCCCCAACCTTCCAAATTGCATGAAAGACTAAACAGAGCCACCCTACTGCTACAACAACAGCAACAAACTATCGCATACTTGTTTAACAAAATTGTTTGAATTTGTATGGAAATTTCGATCGATATCGAATGCCGTAATTTGTCCCCTCCTGTATTAACACCAAATTTTAAAATTTTCAATGGAAGAAAAATATTTTTGGATTTATATTTGGCGTATTAACAGCAGCTGATTTCTTTGCTTATGCTTTCTATTTCGAATGTCAAAAATGGTGCCTTTATATTTATCTGTATTTGTTTTCTGAAGGTGTTTTTGACAGAACCGGTACATATGTATGTACGTATGTATAATAAATGCCTGTTGTTCTTATATTGTAATTGTTGTACAGTAAAAGTTCGGTATTCGCGACCACCCATTATCGCGACGGCGTAATTTTTATAATTGCAAGTTCTATAATCGCGTCAGTTTGAGAAAAACGGGTTCTATTTTCGCGACTTTTATCTGTTTTTTTTAATTTAATTACAATGTCTACAACCAAAAAAGAAAAATCCCGTCTTTTAGTATATTAAGCTTTTTGGATAATTTTGATCTTAAATTTTATCAGTTCATTCGTTTCATTTGTTGTGTAAATACATCTCTACATATCCACATATTTGAAAGCCAAAAACTAGATATTAAAAACAATTTTAAAGTGGAGATTCTATAAATTCAATTTGTGTCAATTACAAGTTGCATAAGTCTTCGGTTTAAAGCATTATAAAGCAAGAAACATTTATTAAAAAAGTTCTTACGTACAACAGAAAGTGGCCCTGGCAAACGTTGCACCTTCAAGAAAGCTGAGTACCCAAGACTGAAAAAAGAAGTTTGTGAAACAAAGGAAAAAAATGTTTTAATATCAGCAGCGATTTTACGATCAAAAGCCAGTCCAATTAAACAAAATAAACATATTCAGACAAGGGGCTTTGGAAATTGATAAGCCGACAACAGCACTATATGAACTACGTGATTCAGCTGTTATTTTAAAAAATAATTTACCAAAAAAGCAACTCAAAATCTCCAATTTCTTTAGAAATTTGTAAAATGTACATGTATCAATAAAAACAATTCTAATTTTAAAAATTGCATGAAATTTTTCAATAAAATGTTGGGCTCTGTTATCGCGAAAATTCAGTTTTCACGACAGGTCTGGTTTTTAATTAGTCGCGAAAATCGAGCTTACACTGTACTTAATAATTTCACCTGCTTAATACGTCTTGGATAAGTATGAAAAATATTTTTAAAATTTTTCATTTTGCTAACAAAACTTAGACAAAAAAAAAACGAATTTTTTACAACGTTAAGATATAAATATTATCTGTAAATTTTCAAATTTTAATTTTTGATGTTCTGGAAAAGTAGAGTATATTTGTATTAAAATTCAAATTTAAAAAGAAGAATGAAGAACATAAAAAATTTAAACTGAAGTAATATCAATTGAATTCCACTTCGAAGTGGAATGTAGAACATACTGGAATATTTTGGTACAAAAAAAAAAATTATTAATAGATATTCAGTCGTGATATCATTGAATTAATTAAAAACAAATATACAGGATTGAAGTGTTCTTCTCATGTAAAGTGGCTTTAAGCCCAAAAGCAGGCAACGAGCTCAATATGAAGGTGATGATAAGCCCACCCGGTTGCTAAGTGCGAATTTCACAAAATTTTTTCTGAATTCCCTCAATTCTATTTATATGAACAGCATAGAAGGGACTCTGCTCCATGCAAAGGAATAATATTCTAATTTACAACGAACAAAAGCAGTAGATAAAGCTGCCTTCCTAAACGTCTGTATACAACGTCAAAGCAGTGTTAAAATCAAGCAATAAATACTTTATAACACTGTTTCGCTATACTTTGTCAAAGTTTGCGCGGTTGCGTTTGGGAATACGTGACATTGTCGCACTGCAAAGCAACATGCGTTTAGGAAGGCAGCCTAACATTTCCAATGTCAAAGGATCTAAAAATTTGTTGCAGATTCTTGAAATAAATTCATACGCAGAATACGCTTTAAGTATTATATTTAAATATAATTAAGATTGTGCACATTGACGAAATTTATGTTCACGCTATCGATCAACCAAAATTTGAGCAGAACTATCAATCATGTCCGATAATATGCACCCTACTTAAGAGTTTAACTTTAATTAATATTTTATACCAAGGCAAATTTATAACAGGTAGACTCGCCTCAATTCGCTTTGAAAAATACCTGCTTTCTTTGTCAAAATCAACGTCAAACACTATATATACATAAATCAAATATGAACAAATTTTGACAAACAAAACAGACCAAAATGCAAGAAAATGTAAGGAGCAAAAAATAATCAGCTGAGCTGTCGAGACCACCTGTTATGAATTCGCCTTGGTGCTTCCTTTCAAGAATATACAAAAAAAATTTGTGTTTAAAAAAAAACTTATGTTTTTTTTATAATTTTTTGGTTTGTTTTTTTTTTAAATATTCTACAGCAATTTCTAATTAAAATAAAATAATACAATATATTTGTGAAGAAAAGTAATAAGTGTAATGATGTGCGATGATCATTTGAGGGTGTTTTCTTGACGATGACATCTTGAAAAATATAGTAATTGCGTGCAGCCTACGTCACAACTATCAATTTACATATGTAAATGAATTTTGACAAGCGGTATGTGAGAAAAACTTGACAGAAAAACTTGAACGTGTGGCTGCAGTGCAAGGCCTAGCAAATAGCAAAATAATAATGCTAAAAGTAGCCCAACTGTTTTCAACAGACACAGAAGAGTTCATTTTTTGGTTTTGCCACAAACTACTAACAGACATGTAAAAAATGACTTTTGCAAATCGTCCAAATCAGCTAAAGTGCCGGTGGTTGAAGAAAGAGACAACTATAAAGACTTAATGCTGCGAAGAAGGGAAAATAAACAAAACAAAAAAATAAAATTGTAATAAAATTTTGGAAAAATTGTGGTTTGTGTGTGCTTTGTGTTTTGTGAATAGAAAGTTTTTAGCTCCAATATGATTATTAGTTTGTGGGAAAAGCAAATATCAATCATATATCAATCAATATTTTTTCAATTTCTTTTTCGATGCTTGTGCGTATAGAGGGAGTCAGAAAATAAACTTATATAGTTTTCCCCTTCTGTCACCTCTGTATGCTTTGTGGTTTTGCCTTGATGTGACGTTGACAAACAGTTACGGAAAAATGGAAAATACTTAACAAGAAAAAAAACCTTTTTAAATATGCCCTTTTTAATAAGATTTATGAATGATGAGTCTAAATTTGCAGTTTTTAAAACATCGGGGACCTAAACTTGGCGCTATTTCAAAATAGTTTCAAAAACAAACAGATAAATAAAAATATTCAATAAAAAATTTAATTCGAGCCGGGCCACAACTGTTACAGTAGTGTCGGTTCATGCAACAGTTTGTGCGACCTACAACCTCAATCACTGAGACACAAAGCAACACCAACTTCCGATATAAACTTTAATGATTCCGAGTTCCATTCTCATTATGCAGTCCTTAGAAATCGCCAGCATCTGACTTAGGCTGAGTGTACCCATCGCCACCACCACACACAAATTGCAAAGAAAATTGATTTGATATTTTATTGGACACATTTTCTTAATTCTTCCTTCCGATATAAAATATATTCTACCGAAACCGTGATGCCGGTATTAAAGGAATAGTTATTTGAACACCGGAATTTTGTAACCGGAACGAATTACATCGTCGGTATTGATAAGGGTTTTCAATTTAATCGGTATCAATTGCAGTATCGGTTGACGGCCTTTGAAAATTGTGAATAATATCGGTCCCAGCACAATTGTTTTATAAAATTAGACTGGTAAATTTGTCAATATAATTTTTTTTTGTAGTAGAATAATCATTGACTTGCATTTTCGTTGTATTGCACAAAGTGACTCAAAAGAAAAACTCTAGTAACATCGCACGCACTTGTTTCACAAACACACTAGTGAATAGCAGAAATACCTTTCCTATAGAGCATTTTATACCATGATTATTTAACTCATTAATCGTACTTAAAAATCGATTATATTGAAGTGGATTTTCTTCCATAACAATTTCTTATTGCAACGTCTAATAAGAAAAACGTTAAACAGGAGAAAATTGCGTCTCTCTCGAAATCACTTTCTTAAAAATCAGGATCTTAAAAAATCCTATTCAGAATTATCCATATCAAATTCAGTATGTATTTTAAAACTCCAATTCAGAATTTGTCATATGAAAGTCAGGATCTTAAAAATCCAATTGAGATTTATTCATATCAAATTCAGGAATTTAAAAATCCAATTCGGAATTTTCCATATCAAAGTCAGGATTTGATTTCTTTAAATTCAAATAGATTTGTTTTAAATGAAAGCTTGAATGTTTTTTTTAACAACCATAAAATGATAATGCTCAGGTTTGTCTGCAGAAACTTACAGGTTCTTGTTAAGAATCCACATGCATTGTGTGAATAATTTTTTTTTCTTTTTTGTTTGCATACTTCAAGCACTTTGTACTCAATTTCAAACTTTTTATTAAAGGAACGATCACTGTAGCCGTACCCATCTTCCTCAACGAATCCAATATTCTTCACAGAAGTGATACGTGAGAATTTTTAGTCATATTTTCAAGTCTACAAAAAAATGTAAGAATACAATTTTGATTAATTGTAAGCACATTTTAATAGGCCTTTCCAGAGGCAATTTACCTTTGAATAATGAATATAAGGAAGACCTGCATTATAATATTTTCTGCTAAATAGCCAGCGTGTATGCCAATCGTGTAAATTTTTAAAGAAAATTTTCTAAATTCCTTTATTTCTTTTTTTAAGTTAAGTTAAAATTTATTGAGCCTTTTTTTAACAATGAAAGTTTTTTAAAGATAACTATACAAAGATTATTGTTATTTCTCGTGTACGTACTTATGTACAGATATGTACACGTTCTAAAGTCTTAAATAAACATCCAGTGGGTGGTTTTCTACTCTTAAATTTCGGAAGCGTTAAATCGGACGATTTAAGACGCGTATATATTGGAATTTGGAGCAAAGTCACGGGAGCATTTTAAAAACACACGTTACTATGACGGTATTGAATTATTACCGTCCAGCACTAGCATTAGCTTGAGTAAAATATTGCTTTAGTAGTTTCCACTAAAATATTATGTCCTGGTTCGCAAATATCAAGTTTAACCGATCAGGTTTTGTTCAATTTTCTTTTAAAGTTGCCTTAATGTTTACATAGAGAAATCTTTTTCAGCTAAATATCAACCTGCGCCAACTTCCTATAAAATAAACGCCGCTAAAAACGCAAAACTCGACGAGCCGAACCTGACGGGTGTGATCCGGGACTATTTAATATTCCAAAGCTATGCATTTAGTTCATAAACGCAGAAACGTGCAATATTAAAGTGCTCGTGTCAAATGACTTGATCTACGAGAGTTGAATTAATTAATTTTCAGGTTGGCTATGCGTATGAGTTTTCTATGCTACTACCAAAATGCCATTTGAACTTTTAACGCTTCGATGGTACCTTGACACCTCTGATTGTTCATGTACCTAATAGAGGAGATCTAATGGCTAAAACTGCCTATTTCTTGTGTAGCCTGAGTTTAAAGAATTAAATTATACCTATTAAGCAAAAATACATATTTTTGTCGAAAATTTTGCGTAAGAAAAAAAAAATGAACTGGAAAAAATTTTAGTGTCTGTTTCACTAACTTGTGTTTACAATATAAAATGTTCGATGAAATTCTCTTTCGAATTTGGTGATATAAGTAGAACAGAATTTCAACTTAAAGCAAAACAGCTGACAAGTGTTTTTATTTTAACGACCAAATATGTGGATATAATTTCAAAATAGGACAAATATGAACATAGAAATATAATATTTGTTTTAATTTCGTTATTTATATTAGAATTCACAACACTGCTGCCTGTACCCTATAAATCAGTGATATTAGGATGAAATTCACTATAATTATTTAATATATTTTATACGAAAATTCAGAAAGCATAAAACTTCATTAGAATGCAAACTCTATAGATGAATAATGGAAAAATTTAGTTGTATGAAAATTATCAAATTCTAATATGAACGACAATTCAAACTCTATCACTCAATTTCTAGTCAGATTTATGCATGTAGGGTTGAAAATAGCACGTTAAAATTTCACTATTTATGTATGAAAAATTAACTACCTGGCCCCGATGTCGATCGATATCATTCTTTTGTGAAATTACATTTAAAACAAAAACAAAATTATAGAAAAGAACGATATTGTTCGACATCGCGGGTCAGGCAGTAAATTTGTTTATACAAATGTGAATTTTAATTATAAAAACAAGTGTTAGGTTTTTTCAAAAACAGATTAAATTGTCTTCTTTGGGTCTGGGCACACAAATTATGAAATCTTATATCTGTTTTAGTGGTACACTTTAAAGTCCCCCGATATTTATGAAACATGTATGGTTTAAAAGGTTCTTTTATCTAGATATGCATAATATATAAAAAAGGTTTCAAAATTCTTTCCATAAAAGTGGTAAGTGATTTAAATTTGCTAGAAAAACAACAAGATCTTCTTTATGCACATCTAAATACCCGTGTATACAACTTACATACATATGTATGTACATACTTAAGTACATAAGTATGTATGTATGTATGGATGGATGTATATGAATGCATGTGTTAGTCTTTTCTTTAGTTTAATAATACTAACACTAAATTGCAGAAAGAATTGCAAGTGGTCGCATTTCGACCACCGGGCGGTCCTAGTTTAAATAAAAATATCACCATTCCTATTCCAATAAGACAAAATTGCCTTAATGGTTTTCCCATTAACCCGTTCCCAGACTTATAAATAACTATTGTAATTAACTCAAGCTTAAGTCTGGCAGCATGTTTTTTAACTAGAAAATGTAAGTAGAGAAAACAACAACTACACACACAAACACTCTTTTAGATAGCAAAAAATATGGCAAGAAAAGCCGTAGACAAGAGACAACACATGCAAACAAGTTTTTCCAAATGCAAAAGAATTTAAAGAAATTGCAAACTTGTGCAATTTTATCACAAATTATAATAAATTGCAAATAAATATGCTTCTATGATAAATATATTTCATTAAATTTACTGTTTAAGGAAATTTCTCCACAGCAGTGACAACAAAAAAACAAATTCCTTTTTCTTTTATGCAATTATTTTTTGGGAACAATTTTTTGCTTTCTTTCTAAGGGCATACAATTTTTTTATTTAATTTATTTTTACTTTATTTAATTTTCACACTTTCACTTCGTTGTTGTTGGTTTTTCTGTAAATGGCTGGTAAATATGTAAGTTGATGTTGGCACAAAAAAAATGCATTAAAAACTTTACTGCAATAGCAACAAATATAAAATGTCTTTACAACTTTCAAAAATGGCTGCTTTTGCGAATGTTTTTGCTTTTGTTGTATTGTTTTTTTATATGCATGTATTTCTTTTTTTTGCTTGGCTTGCTTTGTTATACACTTTATTTATTTTAATACACTTTCGAGTGATTTGCTTTACCGTTAATTTCTACGGAACGGAAATTCTTATTGAAACTTATGGTTTTTGTCTACGACGACATTAAAAACAGTTCAACCACGCGTTTGTATCTTTTCTACCCAAATATAAAACACCTCGTTTTAATATCCATGCATTTGTATCCGAGAACAAATATTTGCCAAATGTTATCTTTCACTTTTCCAATTGGTACTTGTAATTAATTTTTTTTTGCTTTCTTATATGAATTACATCAACTTATTTATTTCAAATTTTTTTATTTATCTGCTACAATTGGATCCGTTTATATACCTCCGTTGCGCTTCAAAGTACAATACGTACTGAACAATTTCATATGTGTTTATTGAAGAAAGAGAAAATTACGTTAAAATACGTTAAAAGCACACACACATACATATATATGTATCTATAAACTCAAGCAAACGTTTTCTGTCTGCGTCAATGTGCGCGCAATAACGTTAACCGAAGCCAAGTAACAACAATAACAATTACCGCTACATTCGAGTACAAGTATGTAGAATCTATGTACATCTACATTGTAGATACAATTCATATCGATACCAAGTAGCTGCATAACCACCATGTACACATGCATGCATACATACATACATAATTATGTATAGATATTCTAGATATGTAAATATGTATGTACATATGTATGTATGCATGTATGTACATGAATGTTTGGATGTGTTCATGTATAGACGTAAAAAAGTAGGCAGAGAAAAAAATTATTATCAGCTGGGGGCTGGCTACTACTTCCTATCGATATCCATTCGAGTGCATAGATTCATACCAAAGTATGTATGTATACATAGATGTGTACAGTACACAAGTAGTACATATTTACAAAAGTTGAACTACTCTCTGGACATGTTACGTTTCGCAGCCGCTGCATGCATTTATAAGTCGACAGCAGCCGCTGTTTTGGTTTTCACTGTGTCGTTTAACGTTTGTCAGCAGTTTCTTTTGGCGTTTGTGTGCTCTACTTCAATATTCCCCTCAGTTTCAATATTTTTGTGTTTCTGTTCTTATTACAATTGTTTTTGTTTTTATCTCTCATCGTGCATACAGCACGATTGTTGTGTGTGGTTGTGTGTTTCTTGTTGTTTTGCTTGTTTAATTCCCTTTGTTTTGTTTAATTTTATTGTTTACATAGAATCTACACCTGACATAATATAAAATATTTTTCTGTTAGCCATCGTCAATTGCAAAGAGAATTAAGTTGCGTGTAGACATGATACAATAAACAAGGTAAAACTGATTGTATAGTGCGTGTAGACTTCAAATTAGTGCGATTACAATGTTTTAATTAATATGAGAGGTTTCATACATACATACATACATATGTAAATAGATACATTGAAATATATATAAATGTGTATAATTACATCACCTGTAGTATATTATGATTGTGTATAAAATACACATACATACATATTTATGTATGAATGCATGTGTTTTGTGTATTTAAAAAATCTGTAAATTGTTAAGAACATTTGTTCGATATATTGGCTAATTTTTGGAGAAATATTACATGTTTACTTAATGGAGCAATTGCATAAAATTAAATGAAATAACGAAACAGAATATGCGTATTCCTCTTGTACGACATGAAGAGATGTTCTGCCGACATTCTCTTCCATGTTATGTCAGGTTTAATAGCAGCTGTAGACGCTATGTTACAGTGGTTAGAAAAACCGTTAGGTAAAAGAGTTTAAGGCTGCCAGACCGTAAGTTTTAGCAAAGCTGGGAATAACTTAATTCTGTCATAGATACCCCGCTTAAACGCACTTTTCTTTTGCAAATAATGCTGACAGCGGCGTTGCCGTAAAGCTCTTTTAAAGTAAGTTAGAAAGTCACGAAAACAATTTGCAAATAAGCCCCCTTTCACACGTGCGACATTTCTTGGCGGACATTTTTTCAATTCTCTTTTGTTCTTGCCTGAAGCTTTTACATATTGGAAATTAATAGACAGACAGAAATTTTTTCTTATTCGTTTCTCATCCATTTTCGCAGTGTCTTTAGTTATTATTACATATTTATTTTATTCTGTGGTTTACTTAAATTACCAAAAACATATAAATTTTTTTTATAAAAATTAAATTTGATAAAATTGCACAAAATTGGCATTAGAAGATTTTCCGGAAGAAGACGACTTGGGCTATATAAATATGATTTAAAGCCACATGGTGAAAATTGCGAAAATAACAAAAGAGAAACAAAAAAATGTCCGGTATAGAGGGTCGTGTACTACACACTCTGCATCTTCGCCCCTTCTTCTACAAACTTCGTCTGTCTGTCAATTGCCAATATGTGAAAGGGGACTAAGGAGCTATTTTCAAATAAAATTTAATATGCATAGCCGATACTCGATATACCAAAAAGAGAAAACGCTTAAGACCGGTCAAAGGCATACTATGCAGGAAATATCTTGTCAGTGAAACAGGTATTTGAAATAGCAGAAAGGAGAAAATCCTTAAACCCGACCGTATAATATCCTTTGTCACCCAAGTGAACTTACAAAACAAACTTAACGTTTATGTTACAATAAGGTAAATGAACAATAAATGTAAAATCACCTAAGCTTCCATCGCAGCAGGAACCCAAATAAACATTTTTTGGTTGACTCAATATTTTCAAAAACCTCCCAATTGTTCACAATAAACAAAAAGCCCAAATATCTGAAAATGTTGAATCGCCCAAAGTCGGTGAACGTTCACCAATTTTTTTTACAACAACTTTTGGGTATTTCTTCAGTTTGCTGTTTCGGGCGATTGTTTGTGCACCCGTATTGCTCTGCTTGGAAAAGCAAATCTAATCTTTGACAAAACTCTTTTCTTCTTAAAAAACATAAAAGACGCAGCAAAATGTCGATTAATCACTTTCTGGCAACACTAACGGCCTAGCCGACTTCCATTTAACCACTTTTGTTCGCAAGAGGGAGTATGGGAGCGTATTGCATGTGTAAAAGTTTTTTCTTGTTGGATTTCATGTGAAGAACGCAAACGTCAGCTGAGTTAACAGCAGCCGGCTGAAGCAGACTGCATCAACAACGAAGTAGCTGCACACATACATTTCTGTTGGCTGTAATTAAGTGGGTATTTTGTATGCAAGTGTGTAAATGAAAGAGAGAGAGAGAGAAGTTCAGAGCAAAAATGCATTTTAAAAAGAGCACACGAAATGCAACAGCCACACAGCGTTACCACTTTCAAAATAATTGCTGAAACTATTCTGATTAATTTTTTTTAAGACAGCATCATTCCAATCATTAACATCCATTAATACAATTGATGTATATCGCTTTCGAATAATAGGTATGGTTTTTTTTAATTACAACAAAAATGTTTGCAAATAATATTTACCTATTTGGTTACTTTTTGGACTTAGAAAACTGCGCCGAGCGTTGAAAATGTGATCTAAGTCGGTTAATTAATGTGAGAGATATTGTTAGCGAAAATTTTCGAATATGAGTTTTATATTAATTGCTCCAAAAATTTACAGTTTTTAATCTCGTCGATATGTCAAAAGATTTCCAATGTAATTAAAATATTCAGACATGGCAAGACTAACAGAGAAAAAAAGAAACGCAATTAAAAAATAAACAAAGCATGCGCTGCATGCAAGTGAATAAATACCAAGTGGTAGCAAAAAAGGAAAAAAAAATAATATAATCACAACCACAGAGACGATTTAATAGAAAAGAAGTTAACGCAAATATGTTGGAAATTTACTTTGGGGCTGTTCACATATTACGTAATGTAATGTTTTGCCATTGTTAGACACCACCTTGACACTTCGATATATGTACATAAACTTAAAATTTTGTTGCATGCATTATAAATACCGTAACAAATTTACAACTCCTTGCCGCTCAATGGCGCTTTACGGTTTTTGTATATGAACAGCCCATTACACAATAATAAATATGAAATGTAAACATGCAGTTTGACAGCCTATTCATAGATATTCATTAGCTGGAGAAAAATTGTAATCAGCTTCCAACTTGATGACACTTCGAAGGTATTAAAATTCTTGGGTCGTTTTTAAAATTTGCAGTGCATTTGCAACAACAGAAAATAAAATGTAAGAGAAGTTTTAACGAGTGAGTAAATATCTATGTGTGCATGTACTTACATATGTATGTATGTATTAAGAGCGCAGAACATAAGTCGAGTGCATATTCGTGTGTACGAGTTCTTCTGGGTTAATGAAAATATATATTCATATTTTACTCACGCCATAACAACGATATAAACATAAACAACAAAAAATGCATTGTTTTAAAATATTTTTAAAATGCAACTCAAGAACATGTGTATGGATGTACATACATATAAGTCAGACTTAGCAAGTTTGTTGAAAAATGAGCTTTAAAAAAGCTTTTTATTTAAGCTAATCTGTTTAAGGTGTTATACAGTGGCACAATAAAGAAATCGTATAAATATAAAAATTAATTTGAGATTAGCATTTTTCATAACGTTATTCAACTCCCAACTTTAAGACTTTTTTTAGTTTTGTTTATTGTCCTTTAAAAAGAAGAAACAAAAAAAATTGCCTTAAAAATAAAATTTATTATTTCAATTAAATTTATATTTAAAAAAAATTTTAAATAATATTTATGTGACGTTTATTCATATTTTAAGTCCTCAATTGCAAATATGTATTCTATTATTGCAACTTTGTTGATGTTTTTTTCTCTTTAATAAAATACACAAAATCCCTTGAAAAAGTGAACATACAATTCAAGAAACGTCGGGCAATATGAAATATTTTATTTACATAAGACGCGGTAGGCCAATCGCTGAATAAAAAAAACCAAAATTAAAAAAAACAATCATTCTTGGCCGATAATAATAACAACAACAAAAAGTCGTTTCATGTTTATATATAAAATTTAGCTAATATGGTTAAAAGTGCAAAATAAGACGCCATAAAAGTAGTCGGACATATTATAATACTTGGGTTGTTTCGTTAAACCAACTGCGGGAATTCCCATTAAGAAATATCACATGTAGTTGTTAGCTTATCTACATAACTAACTGACAACTGGAGAGATAAGAAAAATTAATGCTACAAAACGTTGCAGAAGTAAAAACATTCAGGGACATAGGAATGTCATTTAGTAAGAAGATCAATATCAACCGTCCATGATGCCATTAAAACATACAAAACAAGAAACAAAATCAATGAACAATAAGCCGAAGTCTGGAAGATCAAAACTATTAGATGAGTGAAGGATGGTTCAAAAAACAAAAGAAACCTAGAAATTTCTCAATGCATAAATAGCAACCGCAGCTCAGAAACCACGACGACGTTGCCTTCGTAATAACAATTTCAAAGGTAGAGCTGCACGTAAGAAGCCATAAAAGATTAATATGTAGCATCAACAAAAGAAAACGTCGATTTTACAAAAATATTCGGAAACTATATCTATTCCCGATTTCTTCTTTAAAAAGTTTGACGTTTGGGTGCATAACAGCTTAAACTGCTTATAAGTTTTAATTGACGCAATGTTAAAGGTTGCAACTGTTGGGAATTGAACCATTGCATTGCAAAGATTTAAAAACTTTTGTTTGTTGAGGGTTTTTAGCTAGTCTATATACATGCATTTCATTGGTGCTTAAGCCAAATCATCAGTAGACCTTAAACCTAATTTTTAAATGTTTCAAACCTCTTTACTTATACAAAAACTTTTAAAAACTCAATAAGAGTTATAAAAATTACAATAGTATAAGCACAGTAATGCTTTGAAACTTATTCAAAAATCCCAACAAACAAATTATTATATTCGATATGAATCTATTTTATTTTCTTTACAATCTTTTTTACAATTAGACGCCCTTTGGGTGACAATAAAAGTATTTAATAAGGCAAAACGGAAAATAAAATGTTAACTAGGTAATTATGAAATTTATATTAATCGAGATTGCCTCGATATCTTTTTTCAAAGATTTAAAAACTTTTGTTTGTTGAGGGTTTTTAGCTAGTCTAGATACATGCATTTCATTGGTGCTTAAGCCAAATCATCAGTAGACCTTAAACCTAATTTTTAAATGTTTCAAACCTCTTTACTTATACAAAAACTTTTAAAAACTCAATAAGAGTTATAAAAATTACAATAGTATAAGCATAGTATGCTTTGAAACTTATTCAAAAATCCCAACAAACAAATTATTATATTCGATATGAATCTATTTTATTTAATTGTAATTTTTATAACTCTCATTGAGTTTTTAAAGGTTTTTGTATAAGTAAAGAGGTTTGAAACATTTAAAAATTAGGTTTAAGGTCTACTGATGATTTGGCTTAAGCACCAATGAAATGCATGTATATAGACTAGCTAAAAACCCTCAACAAACAAAAGTTTTTAAATCTTTGAAAAAAGATATCGAGGCAATCTCGATTAATATAAATTTCATAATTACCATTGCATTGCTTATTATTCTAAAGCAAAAATATTTTTAATACCTTTGTGTTATGTAAATCTATTGTTCAATTCACAAGCTCGTATTAACTACGTATATAATTGTACAGTATTGTATTTTGGTTGTTGGTAATTTTCATACAAAAGTGTGTTATAATTATACATTTGAATTTTATATGTTTTATAAATGGTTGTATTGAGGCCAGGTGTAGCAAAATTCTATTTGTTAGATTAATTTGTAAAAATCTTTTAAATATGTGATAAGTAAATCCAGAAAATACATTCTTCTTAATGATAAATGTATACTTGATGCAATTTAATTAAATTTGCAAACTATTTGAATCAAAATTGTTTGTCGCGAAAACGTTATTAACTATTTCGCGTAAAATTAGAATTCCCATATCTGGTTTAATTTCATGGTATCAACTGAATTGACAACAGAAAAAAAAATTAAATAAAGATGCACTTACTTGGATCAAATCATTAACATATCGAAATTATATTGGTGGCATAAGGCATTAATTAATTAATTTTTTTAGTTTCATTTTTCATGTTTTTTTTTATTTGATAAAAATAAATTTGTTATTTGACATAAATTATTTACTTACAATGAATTGACTACATTGAATTGACATTTAAAATGCGACAAAATGACGATACAACAAATTTGTCTGTTCACAAGCACATAAATAAATATCGTCTTGTTTTAAACGATACGACTGAGCTAGTGAATTGAATATATAGTCGTGTTTGGCCGACTTTTTTATGGAGCCAGTGTACATCTTCACATACCTACATAAGTACATATGTACATACATAATTAGACACACAAAAAAACTTTTATTTTAAATTTTAAATCAGCGTTTATGTTTCTTAACTTTCTTTTGTTACATTTCTGTTTCAAGTAATTTAACGCCATGTCATGTTCAAATCAAATACAAGCAAACAAATGAAACAAAATAACAAAAGCATAATAGGTAAATTAAAAAAAAACTATTTATAGATGTACTAGCTACAACAACAACTACCGTTATTCATTTAGAAATTTGTAACAAAGAGATAAATGAAAATGTACAAACGAAAAAAAATCTGTTTCATTTTGTTTTTGCCTTTAACATGTCCATCAAATGTAACTCTAACATGTCACTGTAAAGTACAACAACATTAAAACAACAAGATGTCTTTATAATGCACAAACTCTCTTTGTCAAACCTCAATATCAGCCCCACCAACAATTCAGGCCATCACCTACTCCAACAACAAACACAAATTATTGTTTTTTTTTTTTCTTTTTTTTTAAAGGGGATTAAAAGAAACTTCAATCCTCATACAAATGTGTAGGGTATTTATTTCTTTACGTATGTGTGTATGTATGCATGTGTGTAGGTATTTTGTTGGTTTTGTTGCAATTTTTGTTTTGGCTGCTGCTATTTTGGCATAAAAATGCTCTGAGCCGAACGTGTGAAACCACTGTAGCATAAAATTCAAGTGTTCTTTTTAAGCCTTTTTGGAGTTTATATATTTTTTTAGTTTTAAATGAATGTTTGCCTATTTGTAGGCGCCTAAAAATACCCAAAAACGACAATTCAATAGAGATTCTTCATGACATTTACTGAGTGGACAGGCACATTCACATGAATGCATTTATAATATGTTCGTGCACAAACTTCAGCAGAATGGAACAGTAAAGTTGTTTAAAGAAAAAAATTTTCTTTTTATTTGAAAAAACACAAATATTTTAAGCGGTTCTCCATGAATTTGTGTTTCAATAGAGTTTTTATTATCCATTAACCAGGTATGGCTTTTTCAATGAGAATGATTCTTTAAAAAAAAATTTTTCCATCTTTTTCTCTAAATTTATTTGAAGTTTTTCTATAGGAAAAATATTATTTAGATTTATTTCCAAATGAAAAAATACATACATAAATATTTTTTTGGTAGACAAAATTTATTTTTGGAAAAATTGGAAAAATATGTGAATTTATTATAGAAATATTTATTAGTTTTTTTTTAAAGAAAAATTTACTTGTATTTTCATAAAAAAAATTAATTTGTAATTTTTTCCCTGGGATAAATAAAGATAAGTCTTTTCAAAAATTTATTTTTAATAATTTTCTATAGATTTTTTTCAGAGAAAAAATTTTATTTATATTTTTTTTTCTTTACAAATTTTAAGAAACACATATTTTAGAAAAACAAAACATAATATAAATTTATTCCATAAGAAAAAATTTATTAGATTTTTCTTTCATAAGAAAAAAATATTTTTATGAGAAAAAATTAAATTTTTTATAGAAATTTTTCCATGGAAATAAATTTTGAATATTTTTCGATTTTCAAAATCAGCCGAAATAGCGTTACGTAATATGACTTGCATTTTTATGCAAAAGTATTAATTAAAATTTTTTTTCATTTCATCTTTTCTGTGGATTTTTTTTGAGAGAAAAAATTTTATTCGGAATTTGCTTCTATACAAATTTTACGAAAAACTTTATTTAGAAAATATTCATTCGAATTTATTATGTAAGAAGATGTTTATCAGAATTTTATTTCAAATGAAAAAAAAAATATTGTTATGAGAAAAAATTAAATTTTTGATAGAAAAATATTCAATAGAAATTTTGTCATGGAAATAAATTTAAAAATTTTTCGATTTCCAAAATCAGCCGAAATAGCGTTACGTTATATGATTGGCACTTTTTATACATAAATATTAATTGAAATTTATTTCCATTTAATCTTTTCTATAGATTTTTTTATCAGAGAACAAATTTTATTTGCAATTTTTTTCTACATAAATTTTAAGAAAAACTTAAGTAATTATTAAACTTATTATTCGAGACAGATCTCGATATCTTTTTTCTTTAAAGAAAAACTTAATTGAAAATTTGTTAGATTTCTTTCATTTTTTATAGAAAAAATATTAATTTATCATGGAAATAAATTTGGAATTTTTTTCGATTTTTAATTTTAATTTTTATTTTTTTTTCATGGAAAAAAGTTTTTTTTTAAAAATTGATTTTTTAATTTTGTTTAATTTTTATTTTATATATAAATATTTTAATTTTTTCTATAGGAAATGATTTACTAAAGGTTTCTTTCATATGAAAAAAAAAAGATTTTTTTATAAGAAAGAGATATATTATTGATGTTTTCTCTACGAAAAATTGTTCGATTTATTAAATATTTATTAGATTTTTATTATAGGAAAGATTTACTTCCATTTATTTTATAGAAAAATATTTATTTGACTTTTTTTCAAAAATGAATATTAATTTGAAACTTTTCCATGATAATATTTTTTTTCCAAAATATGTATGTATATGTTTTATTTATTTTTTAATATTTAAAAAATTAATTTTGATTTTTTTAGGAGAAAATTTATTTAATTTTCCTTTTTTGTTTTTTTAAGGAAAAATTTATTATCGTTATTCTCTTTATGAGAATGATTCGATTTCTTATAGAAAATTTTACTTGCTCTCTTTCTATAGAAAAACTTTATTTGCAATTTAAAAAAATATACATTCTTTTTGTTTTTCAACAGAATTTTATTTATTTTTATTTTCTTTATGAATATTTTCTGATAGCTATTTTTATTCGATTTTTTTTCTAGAGGAAAACTTTATTTGTAATTTAAAAAAAATATATATATTCTTTTTGTTTTTTAATAGAATTATTTTAGAACTTTTATTTTCTTTATGAAAATTGTTCGATTTCTGGTAGAAATTTTTATTAGATTTTTTTCTATTACAAAACTTATGTTTTGGCAATTTTTTTTTCATAAAATAAGAATATTCTATTTGTTTTTTGACAGAATTCTTTTTTAATTTTATGAAAAATTTATTCGAATTATTTCTACGAAATTTATTCATTCTGTTTCTAGGGTTATATAATGATATAATTTGTAGCAAAGTTTTATAACGATAGTGGTGACTCGGGCAGACGTTGCTCTGTCACGGAAATATCCAAATTTTAATCTATAATTATTGTTTGTCACTTATTTTAATTATAACTGAAAAACTTTTAATCTATAATTATTGTTTGACATATCCTCGCGTTTCTTCTTAAAACACGTAAGCGCCATTTTTACGAAATTGATTTTTTTGGTTTTTATAATGGCAAATGTTATTATCTACCATAAAAACCAAAAAAGGAAATTTCGAAAAAAATGCGCTTACGTATTTTAAGAAGAAACTGGACGATATTTTAATTCTAACTGAAAAAAATGTATCGATAACACAGCGCCTCCCCCCCCCCCCTTTAAGTTCCAAAATTTCCTATCTTTCAAACGTGACGTGATTTTTATGTGTACATATGTATGTATATGTGTATTTACATATGTGTGTATACATATATTCAAAATATCGACATTATAATAAAATCATTTAAAACCTATTGAATCCGGATAATAAAACTTCACTAGACAATATGGTGCTTTTCAAACATTAAATAATTATTGTCTGTTCAAAAATGCCGCTAACAAAAGTTTCGAACTAACCAACTTTTCAAAATTCATAATTTATTTCTAATTGCCTTGTGCTCGTTCTTCAGTTCATTAAACACATATCGCTAATGACAAATTAGTATTAACACAAAGGCTTTGAATTTATCTTTTTCGTTATTGAGAAATTATTTTATCTAATGACACAATATCCACACGTGCAAGCTCAAATAACTATTAGGGCACTAACACACACACACACATGCATGCCATTATTTACAAGTGTTAATGCAAATTTTTAATATTGAACAGAATAAATCAATTAATTCCCTGTGGTGAATAAAGATAGAAGATGTTCTTAAACAAGAGCAAATTGGAGTAACAATAACGGTTGTTGCCAATAATTTCCCTATTGGTGTTTCATGAGAGTTTATTAGTTTGCTTCCCCTCTCTCATCTAAATATTAAAACTGTAATCAGTGACACCATATTGTATCGACATTCTCACAAACATTTAAGAAGATTTGTGTACAAACACTTTTATCCACCATTTTAAATGACTTTAAGGAATCGAGTAATGTTTGCGCGACATTTTGTATTTGTCGTTATCTTTTTAATGCTTATGCGTTTTTAAGTTCGTAGATGTGGATATTTGTGTGTGTGTGTTTGGCTGTGTGTTAACGCATATGGCAAACGGAAACCGGATGTTAAGAGAGAAAACTTTTAATGGTTATAATGAAGAAGTAAAAATATGTTTAGTACTAAAGAGATTAAATATACACACGACTAAATAGAATAGAAGGAAATTAATGAAATCAGTTGTTTGTTTTTTTTATAGTCATGAATATTGTTGGAAGTTCTTTTTTTGTAATATTTTATAACATTTAGATATTTTCTAAAAGACATGGTCAATTAATGCATAATATGTAGCAACAATTAGAAATTTATTTTCATTTTTTTATTGAGTTCTGCATGGTAAACGTCAACATTTTCGGCTCTAATTTGAAATTAACCGGACTCCTTTACACCACTGTCCTAACAATAATTGTTGCTTATTCTCGTATGTTTTACATGACCAAATAACCATTATAGTCTATAAAAATTCCAACACGTTTGTTATAATATAAAATACCTTGACATGCGATACTTAAGTATCAGTAAATATTATTTCTTTTAAGAGCTCTTTCTCAACATTTTTACTCCTTTACAACTTGTGTGGCTGCAGTTTTTACTCCTTTACTGCTGCTCACGATAATCAGTATCATTTGGTGCAATAGCATTATCATCATCATGGGATGTTTCAGTAACATTATTTTGAGGTCAAAAAAGCAAACTGTAATGGAGCAAAAAAAAAGCAAAAATAAAATTCCAATCTGGCAGGATTTTTTCACATAAAGTTGCAATTTTTATAAAGTTTTAATACGAACACAAGTAAGTAATTTTCTTTTTGCTTCTTTTTCCTCTATTATTATTTATTTTTCAATTTCTCGTCATATTCGCACACACATACATACAGGCATGCATACATATTTATACTTTATAGATTTTGTATAAGTATGTAAGTATGCGTGTGTGTGTGTGTTTGCCATTAACTATTATTTACAGTAATAAAGGAATAAAATAAGCTACTAGAATTCATATTTAGTTTGTTATATAAAATATAAATTTAATTAAATGAATACATATGGATTGGTTAGAGTGCATGGCTTAGTTTGTATGGCATGGATGGCAGACTGTGATATGAAAATAGTTGGCTTGACTTCTAATATTAGAAGAGAAATAGAGAAAAGAATATACATATATGTGTATATTATGCAATATGTTGCATATCATGGTATTAGCAAGGTTACAAACAATTTTTTTTACATACATATCGCCGTCGAAAATGCAAAAGTACGTTATATCACTTTTTCTAATTGTACAGGAGAAGCAAAAAATTTTATAAAATAAAAAATATTTCAGATATAGAAACAACTGATAGAATGTGGAATAAAAATAGAACAACTAAACTAAACACAAGAGAAAAAACTATATTTTTCGAAATATGTTTTAAGTGATATGTATATCGTCGGTCACAGGTTGACAACTCTTAACATGTTGTTTTGTACTTTTCAGGAGACAACAAAAAAAAAACGTTATTACTGCGTTACTAAACCGCGTTGGGAGTAAATAAAAAATCAAAATTAGTAAAAGAAGTAGGGAAGGAAATTTTTTAAAAATATAAATGAAACGTACTAAAATGCAGAAGGACAAACACAGTCTTTTGGCATCAAAAACCCGATTCGATTTTTTTGCGAGTTAAGAGTTGTCCACCTGTGACCAACCATATGTAGCGTTCTTTTGTATTTGTGTGTTCTGAAACAAAACGACGTATCATCATAAATATTTTTTTAAACAAAAGCGAAAAAGTTAAAAATATGAAATAATTTTTTAATTTCTTTTATTAACGCTTTAAGTTTATTGAAAGATTAAATGCATTTATTCTGTTTTTTTTAAATCATTATATTTTGATAAGAGGAATGAAGTTTTACTAAAATAAATACTAACAATAAAAGTAATAATACTGAAGGAAGCATGGGGTTAAGTGTATCCATGTCAATATTTTGTCAACAATTACGGTGTTTTTTTGGTGACACTGTCAACAAATTGTTTTTTTACTTTTGCTTTTAATAGGTAAGAAAATGTTTGACGGTTAAAAACAAATCTCAAAATTGGCGGGTAGCCGATGGCAAATGTTTTTATTGATTTCGGCTCAAAGGTATAGTGGGGGAGTTTTTATTTTACAGACATACATGTACATACATACATATATTTCCCTTTAAATACGTCTTCTCTCCATCTGATTAATAGATGTTAAACCATAAACATAAAAGGTTCAGCCTTTCAGAAACGAAGTTCCTGATGTGGTATTTAACAATAAGAACATTTTTTCCTCAAAAAAGTCTGTAAAAAATTGAGTTCGATTTTGGGGGGAGAGAATATAAGAAATAAAAAAAATAGCAGCCACTCTAATAAACATATGTAGTATATGTATATCGTTCTTTTATGGGGTGCATTAGATCTTGATGACATATAATTTTTGAAACTGACATTCCTTTCGATACCATCATCCACTTACTGTCTTAATACAATACTTTATAAAGTTGTTTAATTCTTCTTTAGATTATTCAAACTATTTGCGTCACATTTATCTCATTTTTTATACGTTTTTCTTAAGCTTTGATTGGCTGTTTGGCCACTAGAAATTTAAATATTTAAATTCATTTTCACAACAATGATAAAGTGGCCATTTTTTTCTCGTTTGTCTGCCACATTTTTGAAAATTTATTTATTTATAAATAAGCTAAATTTCAGTATACATATATATGTGTGTGTGTGTGTTTGTGAAATATTTTAAACTAAAATAATATAAAACAAGCACCGCCCCTCTAGAGAAAAAAGCTGAAAATAAAAACTGTTCGATTCACAACAAATGTCACTGTGCTCTGAATTAAATGGAAATAAAATATAAATTCAAACGTGAAAATTTGATAAATTTGTATTTAATGCAAAAAAAAAAATAAAAAAAAGAAAAGAGAACGCCTGCATGTTTGTAAATAAATAATATATTAAATGGAAGATTTAAATAAATCAAATTTAAATTGAATTTATTTATGAGAAAATACAAACACTTAAATTTTTTTTTATACATTCTACCATTTATTATTTATACAACTTAATTAAAATTCTTTGGGCTCAATCAAAAAGATTTATTATATTTTATTTTTTAAGGTTTATTTTTTATTCAAACTGTATTGTTTAATATCCCATTGCTGTCTTCTAAGCAGTTAATTTAAACTAAAAGCTAATATAGTTCACAATAAAGTCGCATTGCAAAATTTATCAAATGAAAGTATTTTTGATATTTTTTATATTTATAATCACACTTTTTTCCAAAATGTAAAATATTAATTGTTTTATCAAAAACACATTGAATATTGAGGGATATATTTTTGATTGGCTTGAGTTCCAATAAAATCTGACTCCATTGCAGAAACACATTTGTTTGTCATCATGTCTTCTTATTATTAAAAAAAATTTAATTTTTGTCAGACAAAAAAATTTCTATAGAAAATTTTACGTTGGCCAAAAAATTTCTATAGACAATTTTTCATCGACCAAAAAAATTTCTATAGACAATTTTTCGTGGAAATTTTCTATAGAAAAATAATTTTTGGCCGACGAAAATTTTTCTATAGAAAAATTTTTTTTTGCCCGACGAAAAATCGTTTGTAGAAAACTTTTTTTGGCCGACGAAAAATTTTCTTGTCGGACACAAAAATTTCTATAGAAAGTTGTCAGACACAAAAATTTCTATAGCAAAATGTCAGACACAAAAATTCGTATAGAAAATTTTCTGTCTGACAAAAAAATATCTTGAGACAACTTTTCATCTGACAAAAAAAATTTTTGAGAATATTTTTTGTTCGGCAAAAAAAAATCATAAAAATATTTTTCGTCCGATAAAAATTTAGAAAATTTTTCGTTCGACAAAATAATCTGATATCAAAAATTTTAAGGAATTTTTTTTTTGAAAATCGATGTAAGACTTCATCACATAATTTTTGGCCCGACAAAAAAAAACTTTTAAGTAGGATTTAATTTAATTAAATTGAAGACCTGTGCTAAACATTTTGCTTTCTAGTCCATTCATTACATAAAAATGATGCATATAGAATTGTAATAATCAAAAAAAACTTTAATCAAATGAAAGGATTTGATCGAAAAAATTTAAATTATTTTTTTTTGTAAACTTTTCTGTTGTATTCGAGCAGATGTTTAGTGTAAAGAATCCAGTTAAATAGTTGATATTCTTAACAACTGCGAGATAGCTAAAAATTGTAACAAAACATGTATGTATGTGTATAAACACTGATGTGGCAGGGGATGTTGCGGCCTCCTAAAAAAGCATGTTACTCCATTGTGCTTTAAAGAAGTCAGAATAATTAATTACCGTTTCCTGTATTATTTTCTTTCAAATTAATGTGATAATCCAATGTTTTTTCTTCACGTGTACGTAAGTATATTAAGGAAATCTTCTTTTCGGCTTTTTGGAGCAATGAAAAATTACTTTAAAATCCTGTTGTATATTTTTATATTCTTTATGTTTCTTAACTGAAATTGAAATTCTGACAATTCATTCAGTCAATTTATTAATGACTTACTTGCATTCAAATTGGAATAAATATATCATATGCTTTTATATGGCATTTCTTTATGATTTTCTTTTGCTGTCGTTTTATTTTTCCAGCAATTTTTGCAAATTTTAACACTTGATTGCCTTGTAATATCCTCTTTAAAACGAGGTAAAAGGAAGAAAAGGGAGAACAAAAAAAAACGCAACGAATGACAATAAACAAGAAAAAAAATTACATTGTAATTGAAATGACATGAAGTAAAAGGATATTAAGGATGAAATCAATAGAGTTATTAAGAAAAATAAAAGCATTACAAAATATAAAGAGAAAAAAAAAATCGGGATTTATTAAAAAACAGGTTAAATAATAAATTTAAAAAAAGGAAAAGAAGATCACATAAGCTAAATTTTAATTCCATTCAATTTCCGAAAAAAAAATATTTTTTTCAAAAGGATTATTTTTTATACATATTTTACATTTCTCGTTTTTTTAAAGATATTTATTTTCTAAACTGATTGACTAATTTGTTCAATATTAGTCATCTGATAAAATGTCAACGTTCATTTTTTTCTTAATTTTCACCGAGCAAAAGACCAAAAACTATAAATAGCCTTGTACAAAAGAACAAATGCCTTTTTGTCAATTTATTTGTTCATGGTTGAAATATTTAGATTCTTAAAAATATATTTAAAATAATTTTTTTAATCGAAATACATTTTATACTAAAATGCCAAAAAGAATAGAAAAAAAAATACTTGTAATCCTACAGACACTCTCACAGATTCAGATGCAGATTCATCACGTAAACTAAATATTTAATGAAATGTATCAATGTGAGCATGGATGGAAGAGAATATATATATATGTGTGTGTGTGTGTGTGCTTGTATGGTTTTGTTTTTCTATTGTATCTATGACTATTTTAGATATTTAAATGCATTTTGCGAGTTATTTTTGGCAAACATCAAACAAAGAAAACAACAATAACAACATCAACAAATAATACAATATCAAAAAAGAAAAGCCTCAACTACAACACTATCAAATTGAAAAGGAGAAAGAAAAAAAAAACAATAAAGTACAAAACCGTAAAAGCCACAGGCAAATAGAAAATAAAAATCATCAAACTCTTGGCATTAAGCAAAAGCAACTTAAGATATATTAATGTCCGATAAGATACGAACAGTAAAACAAATTCGATTTTTGTCGCCCGACAAAAATTAACATCAGAAGAAAAACGAATAAAAATTTTCGTCTGGCCAAAAAATTTCTTTAACCAAAAATGTTTTTTTTTTAGAAATTTTTGGTCAGACCAAAACATTTCTTTCGAGAATTTACCTACTGTCCAAAAATTTTTCTTTAGAAAATGTTTCGTCTGAAAGAATTTTTCTTTAGAAAATTTTTCCTCTGACCAAAAATGTTTCTTTAGAAAATTTTTCGTCTGACCAAAAATTTTTCTTTAGAAAATTTTTCGTCTGACCAAAAATTTTTCTTTAGAAAATTTTTCGTCTGACCAAAAATTTTTCTTTAGAAAATTTTTCGTCTGACCAAAAATTTTTCTTTAGAAAATTTTTCGTCTGACCAAAAATTTTTCTTTAGAAAATTTTTCGTCTGACCAAAAATTTTTCTTTAGAAAATTTTTCGTCTGACCAAAAATTTTTCTTTAGAAAATTTTTCGTCTGACCAAAAATGTTTCTTTAGAAAATTTTTCGTCTGACCAAAAATGTTTCTTTAGAAAATTTTTCGTCTGACCAAAAATGTTTCTTTAGAAAATTTTTCGTCTGACCAAAAATGTTTCTTTAGAAAATTTTTCGTCTGACCAAAAATGTTTCTTTAGAAAATTTTTCGTCTGACCAAAAATGTTTCTTTAGAAAATTTTTCGTCTGACCAAAAATGTTTCTTTAGAAAATTTTTCGTCTGACCAAAAATGTTTCTTTAGAAAATTTTTCGTCTGACCAAAAATGTTTCTTTAGAAAATTTTTCGTCTGACAAAAAAATTTCCTGAGAAAATGTTTTGCCTAACAAAGAAATATTTTTAGGAAGGTTTTTATCTGACAAAGAAATTTCATTATAAAATTTTTAAAGTGACATATAATTTCGTGAAATGGAAGCACTGTGCTATACATTGTGCAATGAAATGCGTTCATTACATACAAATAATGCATATAGAATTACATACATATGTACATACATACATGTGTGTACAAATATACATACTGCCGAAAAATTACAATAAGAAAACGAGAAAAAACAAAAATATATTTAAAGTATCTACATGCAACATAAACTACAATACATACAAGTCAACACATACAAATGTAGTACCTTTTGAATAAATAAAACAACAAGTAAAAAATAAAAAAATAGCAAATCTAAGTACAAGTCTATTTGAGCGTATGTAATGCATGCCTGAACATACTTAAACATGCATGTACTCGACGTTGTATGCCTTCCTTTGAGAGTCTGTCTGGTATTGCAAACTAAATGCAATAATCTTACAAATTTCAACACAATATGTTAAAGTTAAATGAAAGAAAAAAAGAAAATAATAATTTCTAGGAAACTATTGTAAAGACATTGATGAAGCCAGCCATCCATCCATATGAACATCATCTATTCCTACAAGATTTTCTATAGACAGAACGACCGAGTGAGACTGTGCATCCAACTAATTTTTTTCTTTTATTCTTTCAGGGAAATAAAAAAAGTTTTAAAACAAACGCAACACTAGTAATTTTATATACTCGTATTAATTGAATTGTATGCGATAAAAAGACAATTTATTTTGAAGATGATGTTCATCTTCATCATTATTTCGTCGCCAGCGCAAGTGGAAACATTTAACATTGTGTTTATTATGTTGCAAGCAGCTACAGATAGACAGGCCAGACGGACGGACTGGGCTGCTGATTAATTTATTTATTAATTTACCAGCTCGGCAAATTAAATGAATGAGTCTAACTTTAAATTTGTTGTCTTAACAAAGTTCGTACACGAAAATGCTTCAAGAGAACTAAACAGATAAAAAATTCTCTAATTAAGTTTTTAGAAGTTTTAGGAATTATTAAAATGTCACTGCGTTTGGCCACAGGATGGCGGATAATTTTAAGGATACTTTTGTATTTTTGTGAATTTGCTTTTTAAATTAATATTTCAAAAGAGTTGTATGAGCAAACAGAAAAGCTGATTTTAATTTGTGTTATTTTTCTTTGTGGTAAAAACTGCACCAAATGTCCAACTCTGACTAGACTTTGAATTCCGTTCCAAAAAAATTTCTCATAATTTTTGAAGATCCAAGTTCGATGCCAATCTTAGTACTTGGCGATATATGTGAAGCAAGGACCTGCTAAATAATGCTGTATTCAGTCCAAGAATCTTATATGAAGCAATGTCTGTGGAAAACGGCAGGCATGGTAGGATATCCCACTTGAGCGCTACACTAAATAATTTAAAATTATTTCTTCTATATGACGCCATTACATCCGTGGCGCTACAGCTAAGCTTAAGCCTTGGTCTTCCAAACAATACATTTTCAATTATTTCTACCTCACGCAACATTTTTCCAGTCTTGTACATTTTGCCTTTTCCAATCACCATTGATACCATCTATCCATTGGGCTTTTGCTCGTCCAACTGCTCTTCTGCCTTCTGGTTTGCCAAAGCAGATTCTCTTGATGGTGGAGTTTGTATCCATACGTGATACATGATCAGCCCATCTAATTCTCTGTGATCTTATTTGTGCTAAGGGATGAAATGATTCATTTAGTGCTGCCTGAAGTTCATCCTTCGTTCTTGTCCTATATAAATTTGTTGCTATTTTTACTGGTCCCAGGATCCATCAATTGAAATATTATTTTAGTTATTTCTGTGTGATCTTACCAGAGATGGATACCGTTCACGTGATAAGCATAAATAACGCGTTCGTAATTATAATTCTGTTTAAATCACGTGTATGTGAACGTGAGTATAAAAAAATTGGGCATGAGTGTGCATGCGCATATTTTTCGCGTGATTGTTTTGTGGATTTTCTTTTTGCTTTACTGTAATTTTTTCATTTAATTGTAACTAATTTTTTTCCGCTTACGTGACCGTAAATGAACGTGAGTATAAAAAAATTGGGCGTGAGTGTGCATGCGCATATTTTTCGCGTGATTGTTTTGTGGGTTTTCTTTTTGCTTTATTGTAATTTTTTCATTTAATTTAACTAACTTTTTTCCACTTACGTGACCGTACATGAACGTGAGTGTGCAAAAATTGAGCGTGAGTGAGCGTGAGTGAGCGTGCATGAGTTTTGTGTTTTGTAATTTCTCTTATTTAATTTTTGTTATTTTATAGTTATTTTTTTTCGCAAGTATTTCGTGAGCGTGAGTTTTCGTGATTATTACCACTTACGTGAGCGTGCATGAACGTGAGTTAAAAATATAAGCTTGTGTATGAGGGTGCATGAGTAAAATTTTACTATCGTGAGCGTGAGTGAAAAGTTACTCACGATTCCATCTCTAGATCGCACTAGGAGCGTATTAATAGTTCATAACAGGAGGTGTTAAGAGACGTCAGCGAATTTTTCGACCACTTTTACATTTCACATTTTTAAATCTATTTCAAAATGCTTGGACATCTAAAAATCCTTAAATTCTTAAAAAAAGATTTCGAATTTTATTAAATTAAATATAAATTTGCTAAATTTGATTGCCACATAAATATATTTGTCAACACAGCAACCGCAAATTTTGCTATTGTTCTTGTCTCTGACCACTTCTTATTGCCAGCCAACCAATCACTCACTCGCTCCCTCACTCGCTCACTCCCTCACTCACTCAGCCTTCTTTTATTATTTCACCCAAACCCTCTTTGCAAATTGCATTCGTATTGTCTGAAATTGTTCTTAATGTGTGTTAAGCGTAAAGGAAATGTATTGTCGTCGTTCATCGTCATACATCAATCATGGTAACGCATCCAAGGCAGTTGTGTTTTATGGTTTATTAATAAAAATTCATTTAAATCAAACGCACATACACCTCTTACAAATAATTACGCAGCTCCTTCGCGTAGGCATTTATTTATATGTGCTGTTATATGTTGCCTACTGGCAGGAGGTGGAAACAGGGAGAAGCAGGCGGAAAGACAATGAGATAAATTGTTTTTAATGATGAAAACATGCAGCCATACAGACAGACAGAGAGACAGACATACATACGTACAATGAATTATTTGCAATTAATACGCTTTGCAGAAAATAAAAATAAAAGAAATAAAATAAAGACTCAATATAACAATGAATGCAGTCATGGGCAGACAGCATGTGTAAATTAATTTATTTTTGTGAGATACGCCAAGTGAAGACAAATGTAGGGCCAGTTAAAGAAAAGGTACGTACGACAACGTTCGGTGTTGCGAAAGCTGAGTTAACAAAAAATAAAAAAGAAATAAAATAGAATAAAAAAATCAATACTTTGCGGTTCAAATATTGCCAAGAAAATTGTAAGAAATATGGGCATTTCCAGAAAAATGCTAAATTTTTTGTCACGTACGTGCTACCCTATTTAATTATGTGGAAACACCTGAAACACTAATTTTTTTATGTTTGCATCTTTATGTGAATGTTTGCGTAGAACTTAAGTTAATCCACACTTGGTAAGAAGAAGTAAGAAAATCTAAATTTTTAAAAATATGTATTAGCAATTAAAGAGGATAACATGCGTGACAAAAAGAAGACAGTTTTGTGGAAACGCCCATATAAAAAGGGAACTCTAGAGGGTTATTGAAACGTGTCCAAACGTTTTAAATTACTACAATCACCGTAAATGCTTTTCTCCGTAAATGCTTCAATGCCCTCAAATTTCTTTTGCTTCGGAATGTTTAGCTGATCCAGAGTTCTTTTCTATCAAACGCCCTCGTCAAATATCAAACTTTCATAAGGGGTCTTTAATGTTGTCATGACTTAAGAGGGCAGTTAAATTAAGCAGATCTCGAGCTTGAGTCATTTATTAGTCGAGCAGGATTAAAATGCTCAACATTATAAATCATATAAAAAAATTTTCTACCTCCATCATATTGTCTGACAGAAACGGATCCATTCGGACTAGAAGATAAGATGCACAAACGTTAACTTTTCCCTAGACTTCCTCAACTACATTGAAAAACTCTCGATTTGCAATTAAAAAAAAATGTGATATCAATTTCAATTCTTAGAATTTGTATACTGGAATTAATTGATATTTTTTTTCATCAAATATTAATAGTGTGAAATAAAAGTTTAACAAACATATTTTTTAGTTTTCAATTTAACATTTAATTGTATTGATTAAATATTTAGCAAAAACCCATATTTTTCAAATTAATTACAGTGCGACCTCGTTATTCCAGACATACAAATTTATTAAACATAACTTATTTTTAGTTTTTAACTCAACGTTTAATTGTATTAATTAAATATTTAACTAAAAACCATATTTTTAAAATTAATTACAGTATGACCTCGCTGTTCCGCACATTAAAATTTATTAAACATAATTTATTCCTAGTTTTTAACTCAACGTTTAATTGTATTAATTAAATATTTAACCAAAATAAAATTTTTTTGAATCAATTACAGTATGACCTAGTTATACAGGGTATAAAAGTTTATTAAACATATTACTTTAGTTTCCAATTCAATGTTAAATCGTATTAATTTAATATTTAACAAAAAAAACATATTTTTTAGATTATGTACAGTATAACCTCGTTATTCCGGACATAAAAATTTATTAAACATAATTTATTTTTAGTTTTCAACTCAACGTTTAATTATATTAATTAAATACTTAACTAAAAGCCATATTTTTTAAAATTAATTACAGTATGTCCTCGTTATTCCGAACATAAAACTTTATTAAACATATTTTTATAGTTTTTAATTAAACATTAATTTATAATAATTAAGTATTTAATTTAAAAAATTAAAATTATTTATTAAAATTAATTAGAGTATGACCTCGTTATTCCGGACATACATAGTTTCAGACTTTGTACGGATCAGTGAATCGTTATTAATAAAATAAAAAATTTACATAATAATATTGTAATATAATATTTTCACCTTATTCAACATTTATTAAATAAGATTTATATGTTGCCAAGTATATTAGGCTCCGTTTTATATTAAAGATCTGAAAAAAATGTACGTGAATTGCAATTCATAAACATCAACATCAGAACAACAAAAACAATAACAGCAAGCAACAATCTTAAAATCTTTAAAACATGTTTTTTGTGTTCTTGTAAAGCTTCACACACACGCACACAAGCTAAGCATACAAATGGCTTGGCATAATTTTTCGTCATTTTATTTAGTAAAAAAGTTAAAGCTCTTATCAAATAAATTGAATATTTAATTGAAAAAAATTTATTCTTAAGTTCAAATCTGAGTTTACCCATTTCTTTTTTAGTTTAAGATTTTTTTAATGCATTCATTAATTTATTAAGAAAATAATATTGGAACAATTCATTGATCAGACTAGCAGAGCGGATCAGTACTGATTTCGAGGTCGCTACACCATCTCATCAGCGTTCTTTTGTTCCATTTTAACACTTTTGCTGACTAGGAATATCAAATACGAGTATATAATCGTATTATTTAACGAATTTGAATACGAATACGGCAACTTATTTATTTTTGCAAATTTAATCAATTTCGGTTAGTTCGAAATTTCCATCTCTGATGATTAATTATTCCATATATTATTACTCTCACGCTTTTTCCAGCTCCATTGGCTGCTGAGATCAACCTGTTTTCTGTTTATGTTTACTTGGTTTATGTCTTCATAGTGAAATCGAATAATTATCAATCAATTAAAAAATATACCTTTTCAATAAAAGTTGTTAATTGAACAGAAAGAAACTGTTATAATTTTTTCTCTGTGTAATAACGAATTTTTAGTTTCTTCATGAAAGCCCTGATCCCTGATCTTCGAGTATTGCAAAAGTTTACTAAAGCAAAATCGTTGTTTTGAATTCTAAAAGCTCTTAAATTGCTACTCCTCTATATGACCACTTCCTGACTAATACGAATATTAGTTTACTCTCACTTAATTCTTCCTTTCGTTATTATTGTCATCACTCATTATAAGCTTATCTGCTGCCATCATTGTCATTATCTCTGTGTTAATATTGTCTCATAATGAATGAGTGAAATGAAGCACTTAAAAATCATAAAGAAAAACTAATGAATGTCATTCTGTTGCAGACCCAGTCATTTATTTGTTCCTAGAAATTGTGCACACACACAAACTTAGATACATACATCCATGCACACACACACACTTAGATATGTTTGCTTATGCATATACATATCAGTGTGTGGATGTGTGTTTATTTGCAAGGATTTTATTACTGTGTCCTTTTACTGTGTGTGTGTGTATGTTGTGTATGTGTGTGTGTATGTTGTGTGTGTGTGAGTAAACATATTACATCCATGTGCACTAGTTATTTACAAGTGTTTGTTTTAGCAATGAAATATTGTGAAGTCAAGAGCTGCTGTTAATAATGACATGATGACGAAGATAATGTTTCTGTTGACTCTGATAAAAATAAACAAATGGAATGTTTCGCTTAAATAACTTAATTCAGGATATAAAACGAATTTTGGGGTTGCTTTCAAAAAATGTCTTTCAAATGTTGAGAGTCTTTTGAATTTGTGATAAAGAAAGATCATTTAAGTGTTTACAGATATTATTGTTGAATATTTCTCAATTAACTGTTTGCTAAGTAAGAACTTGTTGATCCTTAATTCAATCGACATTTATCTTAGCTGATTTCACTGCTCTTTTAAAACAGATTTTATATAAAAATACTATGAGATAAAAAATATTATTTGTGTGTAAAGAAATATGAGGTTAGTTTCAATATGTAAAAACAGTCTATTTCTATTTCCAATTAAAATACAGCGTTTTTTTTATTGGATCAATTATTTTTTTTAATTAATTCAATTATTTTTTTTATTAAATTCCATTAAAATTTTCATTAATTCAATTAAATTTTTAATTCGTTCAAAATTCATGTTTAAAAAATTTTAGAAATTTTAAAATAACAAACAAGCATAAAAAATATACCAACAAACCATTCACATATGCACAGGGTGGCGCAAAATTAATCATCCCATCTGAAGATTTTTGCAAATGGTGTCGTATGTCATTCATATTTGACAGTTGTGAACTAGACAGCTGCCGTATATAAACCGAGACAAGCATTGCGGACCGTGAAGTAATTGCGTCACCAATCTCAACAACAAAGCAGACGATTTTGAGTCGAATACATCATAAGCGCATTTTCATTTAAGCGGTTACGTCAGTAAGCAAAGTTTTCGTTTCGGGGCACTGAAAATCCGCGAGGGATGCTCGAAAAGCCGTTACATTCACTCAAAGCCACTGACTGTGAGGTGCGGCGTTTACGCAGTAGGAGTGATTGATTGATTGATTGATTGATTGTATTTTGAGGACGCCATCGGCAAGACGGTTACTGTTACTGGCGAATGCTACAGCGCCATGATAAACGACTTCTTAATGCCGGAATTGAATGAGCGGGACTTGGTGAATACCATGCCCTGCGTGTTGGGGATTGCAGTAAAGATGGTGAATATAAATAATACAATCAGTCACGTTCTTATAACAATCTCTGAATGGGGTCATGCGAAGAGGGTCGATTTTACTCACAGACGTAAGACCGAACATGCGGCTTCACCTGTAATTATGGGTGGTATGAATATTAAGGAATCGAATGCTCTAAATGTTCTTGGCATGAAAATACAGTATGATGTTCGATGGACAGACCACATTTTCCAGATCTCAAAAGAAATATTCAATATTCAATGTAATATAATTCAATGTAATATTCAATCTGATCTCCTTACTAATTATACCGACAGAAAATGGTATAAAACTCTCATTAATGGGCCGGTGCGTCTAAGTGTATTCTGAAGTTACTGGACCGCGTGAAGGAGTGAGCGAAGAAGCTCATCGATGAGCGTGGGTTACCCAATTGTATTGATCCACTGAAACATCGACGCAATTTGGGGGATGTGTTTCGCTGTTTTATCGTTACTACAATGAAAGGTTTTCTAATGAAATCAGGGAACTTGTTCCCGATATCCTCCGAACTTGTTTGCGTAACATTCGCTTTTCATTACGAGCCCATCCATTTGTGGTCGATTGGCCAGTGAACATTCGTTTCTGAGCCGCGCAGTTCGCAGAGGTCATTTCCACCACTTTCAGCGTGGAAAGATTCAAATCTAATGTCTACAAACACTACTCCCTCTATCCCCCTTCCCATGAACTATTTTCCTAGTTCCAGCACAATGAATTGCATCCCCTGCTTGCTGGTCCAATTTAAAAATATTTAAAAAAATTTAAAAATTTTCAAATAACAGCATAAATTTAAGATCCTCAACATATTTCAGATCTAAGCATTAATAAAAAATTTATGACAGTCCAAGATTTTTTTTTTAAACAATGCTACCATAAATCACACACTTTCAAATTTGTATAGAATAAACAATTTACCAACACATATTTGCATGAAAATCAATACAAAAATAATTTGTTATATAAAATTTCAAATTTCAACTGAATACTTATTGGCACGTTTTACATATAAATATATTTTATTTTTCGTATATTTTACCAAATAATTAAGTTAAGCTGCAGATAACATGACAACGCTTTTAGCATAAAAATACACAAAACGAAAAGACAAAATAAAATTGTTTAAATATTCATATTGCAAAAGATATTTAGTTTACACAGATACAAATTATATGGACACAACGGATTGTGAATATGAGAAGCAGAAAAGCAGAAAATCGAAAAATATGATGTAGAAATTTGCATGTTTAGATTGCTAATACGTATCAAATAAACTCACACTGGCTGCCAGAGCTTTTGCCGGCTTTTTAAATCTAAAAATAAAACAGTTTTAAAAAATCTAGAGACAATAGAAGCATTCTATTCTAGCAAATCTTTGCCATTTCAATTAAATGTATTAAACTCTCCCTGGGGCAAAATATCGACAGTCGTACTGATATGAGGACAAATTTAAATGTACACACACATACATATATACTTACGTACGAGTATGTATACAGATAAACATTCATGCCATTGTATGGACGCCTTAAGAGTTCAAGCTAACAGGATGTGTCTACATTTTACACAATTAAAATCTGCATGTGAGCTGTTCGAATGGAGATGATCACGACACCTGTTTTTCTCTATGACCCTCTCTCCTGCAAATGCTGACTTTTCATTTGCTAAAGATTCTCAAGAAAAGTTAAAAATAACACTTCCTGTTAAAACACTTTAAAGTATTTATTCAACAATCGAAATCCCTCAAATCACGCACAACAACAAACCTGTTTTGCTTAATATTTTCGAAACCAGCAAATGGATGGATGGCGCAACATCAACAAACGTTCCACAACAATAATAACATCGATAGCAATAGAAAACAATAGAAAGTACCCCAATTGTTTCTTTATTATTGAATCAGCATCAGCATCAGCTTCAAAATCAACAAGAGCAACTTGCAAACAATGATTCTATTGGATAAATGGACAGATCCGTACGATTTTTGTGCTCTAAACTGATATTAAGATAAAACTAACGAATACATAGATAAATAAAAACAAAAAAACGTTTGTTTTTGTTGCGAAAGCAAATAACACCCATACAGACGCGAATGTGCAAGTGTTTGTGTAAATAAGTGAAGATATTTTTTTACGGGAAACAGCGCACGTGTGAAATAACAGCAATAATATTATCAGCAAATCATGGACAGGCAAAGGATACTATATACAATTTGGAAACAATAGCAATAATATACTTAAGCAAACAAAGGGAAGCGAGGAAGAAGAAGCCGGAGAGAGCGAGAGGGAGAGGGAGAGAGAGAGAGAAGGTATGCCAAACATGACACTTAATATATTGAATGATAATTAAATTTTCTATTATTTGTCTTCATATATTTATCGGTTTCTTGTCAAAATAGTTGGAATAGTTGTAAAAAAATATTTTATTGTTCTCCCAGATATGTTTCAAAATCATAACTCTGCACTAGTATAACACTTTAACTATTAATTTATATTGATTCCAGCTTAAGATACAGTTTTATATAAAAAGAAGCGAAATAATGAAAATAAAATTTGTTACCTTTATATAAAATTTAAAGTTCGAATCAATATGAAATAACAAATATTATAAAAATCAAATAAAGGTTGATATAAATAGCAGTTTAAGCTTAATTTGCATATAAATATATTGAACGTGAGTAAGCCGGCATGAGAAAAATTTTTGCGTGATTGTTTCGTGATTTTTTTAAGCTATTGTATAGCTTTTATCGCGGGCTTTACGCGCGGCGCCCGAATCAAGAAATTCCTTAACGAAAAAGACCTAACGCTGGGGGTCGTCACAGAATCCAATGTTGTCGGAATTGGATTTGAAAACACGACAAAAAATACTTTTGTGCGATGAATTTCAATGTTATCGGTTTTATATTAAAAACAGATAGTAAATCTAGATTGAACATAAAACCCATAACATTGAAATTCATCATACAAATTATTTTTTGTCGCCTTTTCAAACCCAATTCCGACAACATTGGATTCTGTGACAACCTCGGCTAAGTTTGTTTCTGAAGTCTTTTGTTTTTTAATTATTGGAATTGCCTAGCCGTATGCTAACCCCTAATTGATTTCATTAACATACAGTATTATCGCGGGTTTTGAGGGCGGCGACCGAATCAAGAAATTCGGCACGCTCAAAAAGTGTAACTTGAATTAATATCAAAGAAAAAACTTGAATTAATATTAAAGAAAAAAAATACTGCATAAATAAAAAATAAATAAATAGTTATAATTGCATAAGTTGATATAAAATGCTATGTAATACTTTGCCGTGGCAGTCCCCGATTGCTACACGTCTTTGTTTTTGCTTTATTCTAATATTTTTAATTTAATTTTTAGAATTATTTTATAGTTTTTTTTTCGTAAGTATTTTGTAAGCGTGAGTTTTCATAATTGTGACTGACTTTTTTCCCACTCACGTACGCGTACATGAACTAAAGCTAAAAGCATAAGGTCGTACATAAGCGTACACGAATAAATTTTTTTTCGTGAGTGAAAAGTCTAATATGTATACCTTGTTTCAAGCATACAAGAATTTTTGTTAACATCTTAACATGTATATTTATTATTCTTTGTTAATTTATTTTTCCCCTACCTCAATTAAACATTTTACAAAACTGTTATACACATGAAATGCTTAGAAAGTAAATTTTATTGAAAATTTACATCTGGTTTTGATGTAAATGCTCAGTTTTGCGATTACAAGGGATTTTATAAACTGTTATAAAACTGTTATACAAATTAAATGTTGATATTTTTGTTAATTTTTAATATTAGTAAACTATGTACACAAAACTTTAATAAAAACCATAGTTTTATGTTGAAATAAATGTAACTTCACTCGAAAATATTTTAGCAAATATATCGCTCATTTACTCATGCAACTTTATAACTCCAAAAAAATCGTAAATTTCAGAAAACGCGTTTAAAGTTTTTAAATTACAAACAACTCAATGACAAAACAAATAAAAAATATATTCTCCTCTCAAGTTGCGCGCAAACAATATATTTGTATGAAATTTTTACACAATATAAAGATCGATACGAAGAATAATTCTGCATTCTAAAATCGAAAATTACGTTTTCAGAGTTTTGACGTTGTATGAGTAAATGAGCAATATGTACATGAATAGAGTGGAACCGGCAACCGAGTGTACTGATTCGGGCAAGGTCTTTTCACTCTATTGAAAAAGTTTACTTTAAGGAGATTCTAAAAATAATTTTTTATTATGCAAAACTATAGTTGTTTTTTTTAATATTTATACCGATTCCATGTCGTGCTTTAAAACCCTGCAGTTCGTGCTGCTGTTGAAATTACTTTTCTTGAAACAGTTCATGAAGTTTCTTAGCTTTTTGCCTTAAAATGTCTCCGCTAAGAGACAGATTTTTAGCGCGTTGTCATAAAAACCAATTGTAAAGTGCTTTTTCGATACGAGGATATTTCACTTAGCTAAACGACCTTTTATTAAGAGCACTTTTAATCAAACATAAAATATTTTGTATTTTAGATTTATACGTGTAAAGTTCTTCAGAATTTTAACTATTCAGCAGCTATTTTGTTAAATTACTTTGTTAATGAAAGTGTTATAATCGTAAAAACTATCACAATTTTTTTAGCGTTCACAATTTATTATTAAATATTTCAGTTTCTTTAGTCACTGCACCATTTTGTTTTATTTATTTACTAAAATTTTAACATTATCACGAAATATTTAGACCAGTATACTAGATTCTGTTTCCAAACCTCCATCATTCCTTTAACTAATTGTTTCAGTTGGCAGATATCCCTCTTTTCAGTTTTGTTTCTACAAACATGAATTGAAATTCATAAATTTTTAACTATTATATTGTGAATAAGATTTGCGTTTAGCACAAAGAAAATAATGGTATTGCTGGCAGACAAAAATTTAAAGTTTAACCCGGGCAAAAGTGTATGAAAGATATAATTTTCTTAAAGCACTGTACCTCATACACTTTGAAACGCAAGACTTGAATTTGTTTTTAGGTCAATTTGTGCATTTCAGGGTGAATAACAGAAGTAGCTGGGAACCATTGAAACATGTAAAACAAAATGAAATAAGATAAAAGTAAAAGAAAATAAGTTAATCGTTGGTAATGAATAATTAATTTGACGTCAAGCGAGAAAGTGTGTCCCGTACAGGAAGGCTTTGTTGGTTGGATGCTGAAGACAAACCATAAAAATGATAAAGCACATGCATGGCATTAAAATAAATGTAAATAATAAATGCGATACTATAATTGTTTCATATATCAACGCAGCGACGATATACACATAAACAACAATAAATACTTTACTATTAAATATTAATAATAATACTTCTTGTATGGCTAAAGTATTCATTTTAACCAAATACCGGAAACGGAAATCTGTTGTATTTAAAGCGCATACGAAAAGATATAAAAGTGAAAAATTATGTTGCCTACTTTCAGGCAATATATAAATATTTAAACACATGAAATAATGAAAAAGGAAATCCGCTTGTCAGACCCAATGCTGTCGTTAAATAAAGTTAATATTAATTATTTAAATAAATAGTTCACAGGCTCAAAGGTTTCTTTTTTTCTTTTTTTTGCCATTAAGGGATTCATTCTCGTTGTCTAAAAGCACACATGCATGTTTATTATATTTAAACGTTTTTGTACGTTTACAAGCATATGACACGAAAAATTTAAAAATTTAAGCCTTAACTTCAGTTGTGGTGTATAAATATTAGAGAAAGAAATTAAAATGTTTGCAGTAAATTTAAATTTCTGTCAATACTCCTGAATTATTTTCGACGTATTTGAAGTACAAAAGCTTAAATTTAAATGTAATAAATATATAATTTTATTGCTTTGTTGTATATTTACCTTGAAGTTTTATTGTTTTTATTACGAATATATGAACTTTTGTTACGATTTCTATAAATATGTGCAACACTTGCCGTTAGCAGTCAAGTGGTGTAAAATTCAAGGGTTTTTTGTTAAATATTTTATATTGCAATTATAAATACTTATAGCTTTACATATATTTCTCTTTTTCAAGGAATAATGAGTATGTAATTATGCATAGAATTTCATAAATATACAGTATAAACAACATATTTGTTCAAATCACAAGTTCATTAGTATGTTTTATGGATTAAAAAAATACAATATTTGTTTATGTGCTTGTGAACAGACAAATTTGTTGTATCGTCATTTTGGCGTATTTTAAATGTCAATTCAATGTAGTCAAAATTCATTATAAGTAAATAATTTATGTCGAACAACAAATTTCTTTTTATCAAATAAGAAAAAAACATGAAAAGTGAAACTGAAAAAAATAAATTAATTGATATACTTCTTCTTAAATTTCGTTTTCATTCAAATCTTCTTCTTCCGCAATAGTCAACACTCAATTCAGTTGATACCATGAAATTAAACCAGATATGGGAAATCTAATTTTACGCGAAATAGTTAATAAATTTTTCGCGACAAACAATTTTGATTAAAATGGCTTGCAAATAGAATTTAAATGAATCAAGTATACATTTATCATTAAGAAGAATGTATTTTCTGGATTTACTTATCACATACATATTTAAAAGATTTTTACAAATTAATCTAACAAATAGAATTTTTCCTTACGTGGCCTCAATACAACCATTTATAAAGCATACAAAATTCAAATGTATAATTATAACACACTTTTGTATGAAAATTACCAACAACGAAAATACAATACTGTATAATTAGATGATTACACAACACATACGACGTTAATACGAGCTTGTGAATTGAACAATTGTCTCATATCCAATTCATTCTTGCTTTAAAAAAATTGGGTTCGAACCAAATAATAATCACTTTGGACTTTGGATTACAACCAATTTAGTTCGAAAAATAATCGCATGAAATAAACATTATAAGGCCAATTTTTAGCATACCAAGCACTTGTTTCCAGGAAAAAGTTTTCCTATTCTAATAGCACAGGGAAACCAGAATCAGCTGTTTTACTTTTTACTTTTTATTTTGTGCAAACTTAATTTCTGTTTGAGTGGTGCTTTTTATGGAAATTACTAATATTTTAGTATTTTAAATTTTGTAATCGCACTATTTCCCATAATTAATATTTTACATACATATGCAGTAAAATATTAACAATTGCAATTGTTTATTGAGGGGTATAGCTTGTTCCTATGCGCATTTCACTGTTGCTAATGCAGATCATCAGGGAGGGAACTTTATCAAAATATTTCTTAGAACAACTGGAGATATTATATTAAACTTTCATTAAAGCAAATGAAAAATTTAAATTAAATTAAAATTTTTGTTTTCTTACTTTACCATTCCTACCCAGGCTGACTTTTTTTTCAACTCTAATTGTAGTTGTAAGAGGTTTGTAGAAAATCAACAACAACAATACATTTAGTATAGTGTTGACTATTGATTTTGTGTTGTGATGTACCAATTTTTATTCGACAATTGGAAACAAATTATTGATCACTATAAGCCCGTAGGGAAAATACCTCTATTACAATAATAAAATTAACATAATAATCAGAAAATTTACTTTAATTAAAGTTTACGTTTAGTTTTTAGTTAAGTTAAGGTTAAAAGTGATTTTTTTCGTGTAAATGTAATTTTACAAAAGAACGATATCGTTCAAAATCGTGGGCCAGGCAGTAAGTTTTTTTTCACTCACGTGAGTGTGCATGAACATTATTATTTTTTTGTGCTCTTTTTTACAATTTGAAGTTCTATCGGGTTAAAGAAAAAACTTCCTTCACATAAATTATTAAATGCAGCAGTTGGACTTAACTGTTATACACTTGAAATATTAGCGCAATTATAGAAAAAAGCCGAGTGCACCCAATCCTGTTTTTACACGATTTGGAAATAACAAAAATAACAAAAATATTCTTTTCCTATTTTTACACGTCTTTTTTTAAACGGGTTAAAATTATTTTTGCTGAATTTTCAGTTTAGGTAGGACACACATATGCAAACAAGAGCTGTCGTATACTTTTGATAACTTTCATAACTTGATTAAACATACTTTAAAAAACTTATTATGTTTGTTATCAATAAAAAATTTTTCGATTTTGATTTTCCAATTAATTAACGAGCTTTTATATAAAAAACATCTAAATTTATTATCGATATTTCGCTATTCCTTTGATAGCTTCCTCTGAATGAAAAATCGTTTAACAATCAAAATAACACAAAGAGATCTCCAAAGTAGGATAGATACGTTCCAGAGCTAATTTCACTGTTAAAATAATTAAACCACTGGAATCTGAAAATGCAGTGCAGACGAACTAAGCATATCTTCGGACGAAGCTGATATTGAACCAGAGCGACGCAAAAGACCGTGCTTAGACACTAACACCGAGTAAAACATTTTGATTTTCCTTATAAATATATGAATTTTTTTGTGTTTATATTATTCTTTAAATTAAGCTTGAGGTCACTTTTTTTTCTAAAAATCATACAAATTTATTTTATCTCGATATTTCGTTGCCTTTTGGGTAACTACTTCAGGAGGAAAAAATCAATAAACAATTTAAATAACAAAATAAGATAAAATAAATTTGGATGATTTTTATAAACAAAAAAAGTGACCTTAAAATTAATTTAAAGAAAAATATAAATATATAAAAAAGGTCGAAAAATTATATTTTGAATTTTTTTTGTTTTTAATTTTCACTTTTTCGAAATATTATTTATACAGAGTTAATTAGTTCCTTAATTTTTTTTTTGCTGACACAAACATAAAATTTTTTTTTAATAAAATTTGTTCAGCTTATGGTTTACGCGCTTTATCCAGATTTTGATGTTTAATAGCCCATGAGGGTAGACTTAGCAAACCCACTATTGGTATGACCATCATTAGAAGAATGTTGCCTCCACCGATTATATAATGTTATTCATTATTTAAAAAAAAATATTTTAAGATAACTTGTCAATTTTTTCTTTGTTTTTAGGTCTTAAAAATCATAAAATTAAATTAAAGCAACACCGTATGAAGAAAAAGAAGTGCAATTTTAGTGTTTCATAGAAATATTAATCTTTTAACCACCTTCAACTTTGAAATAATCAAATATATCTTTTTTTGCACGACTTTTTTATACACGGTAGTAGCTGGAACGTATGTACCGTGTAAAAACAGGATTGGGTGTATAGTGTTCCTTAATATCACAAGTGTGCCATTTATTTTCTCACTGTATTACTCACTCAGTGTACATTAAGTGTCATATTGTTATTGTGGGTTTTTTTGTTGTTGGCAAAACAAAATGCACTTGTGGCAAATTAAAATTTAAAATTACAACAATTAATTAAATTACTAACATACCATTAAGTACTTAAGGGATACCAGCACTCGCACACACACACATGCAAACACACATGTACATGAGTGCATACATGCGTATGTTGATTGCATGTGTTTATTTCTTATATGCTCAAATTTGTTAACTTTACACACGCACACGCCCACCCGCCCTCACTCAACCGCGCACACATTCCTCTCGATTGAGCGAGTGTGCTTACTATGCATCATGTTGCAAAGTAACAAATGCAGTTATGCAGCATAATTAATAAAGAATTATATAGTTTGTTGTAACCGAAAGAGAGCTTAAAGCGAAATATGTTTTGGCATATAAAAAAAGACATTTTGCACTTATGGCAGCAATAATTTATACAACAAATACAAAGAGAGGTGTATTAATTCATTAGAGGATTAAGGATATTCAACGGATGGCAGTTACTCGCAAAAAATAGTTTATTAAGAGGCCGGCTGCAAATTTAAACACAACTCATTCGTATTTGGTTACAAGTATAAAATTTGTTAATTGATTATAAAAATATTTGCGGATCTTAAGACAGGGATTTTGTGAATTAATCGATCGATATCCTTGTAGGCAAAGCATTATTAGAATTCGTTTAAAAATTATTTGTTTGCTTTAAACTCAAACAAACAAGATTCTAATTTAATGTAAAATCTTGCCACAACGATTCTCTTCTGTTTTATCTGACAGTATTATTGCTCAACTTAACAAGTAGAAGTGTTGCTGTTGCTGTTGCTGCTGCTGTTGTTGTTGCAGAGACAACTGCAACAGTTGCAATTATGTTGTAAAATAATTACATTTAAAATGTACAATTTAACGGCATTTGTGTAATCGCATGCAAACACGCTCTCTCCAACATAAACATGTTTGAAAGCGTGTGTTGCATGGTTGTTTCTTTATTCTTTAGTTTGTTTACACTGCCTGCACTTAAATAAAACACATGCTTAACTTAAAAACACATGCATACACACACATGCAGACGCACACGCACACGCACACATATAATGTTACACAGGGGGTACTTAATGAATACAAGTGTTTGCTGACACTTACCCAGATGGTTTTTGTTTTTTGTTAATATTAATTCGAATTTAAACGTTTTGACGTGTGTGTTTGTGTGCGTGTTAGTGTGTTAGTGTTAAAGGACGTGTACAAGTGATTAAATTTAAAGACAAAAAGGATGTGGCTTAGAGTACTTTACACCCCGCCACACACAAATATTCAAATTAATTTGTTTACTTTCTTGTCAAGCACACCACAGAACATTTGCATTCAAACTGATACCACCAAGATTTCGTTATACCATGTAGTTTTTTTCTAAGAGTTATTCACATCAAATTTTGTGTGCCTCACTATTGCAGTTGCGGAGATATGAATTGATCCGCGGAAAAAGAGTTTTTGGCCCCACTGTACGACATGCGATATCCGCACACGGAAGCTTTCACTATATTCACCATTTGAAAAAATGTCTAAATTACAAAATACGTAAATCAAATCGCTAATACGCTTTAATGGTCTGTTTAATGCAACTTGAATTGAATTTCTTATTTTATAAATTGATTTTTTATTTCATCTTGGTCCGATTCTGTTTTCGCTGTTTATAAACGATCTTCCGAACGTTATCAACTTCGCGGACGATGTTAAAATTTTTTATTCGTTTAATCATTTTATTGATCACGTTTATCTTCAAAGTGACCTTAATAAACTTTTTTGAATGGTGCAAACACAACATGATGGAGCTGAATTAAAAAAAAATGTAAATGCATGCGTTTTTCAAGAAGTAATCTTATTGCTGTTAACTATTCCTTGGGAAGTCATCAGTTGGATTTGATTGATTCATTTCTTGAGCTTGGAATTTTGCTGGATCCTAAATTAAATTTTGTTTCTCATATTACTTTGGCTGTAAATAAAGCTAGAGGTGTTCTTGCCTTTATAAAGCGTTGGTCTAAAGAGTTTTCTGATCCTTCCATTACGAAGCAGCTGTACGTGTCTCTAGTTACACCTATCTTAGAATACGGATCAATCATATGGGATCCATACTACACGACATTCATAATATTCGTATTGAATCTGTGCAAAAGCAATTCTTGTTATTCTGTTTACGTGGCCTTGGATGGAGTTCTTCAACAAATTTGCCTTCATATACTACGATAGCAGATTAGCATTAATAAACCTTCCTACTCTCAAAAGTCATCGTACAATGTTTCAAATGTTTCTTTTATGATAAACCTTATCAATGGTAACATTTGCTCAGAATTTCTTTTAAATTCTGTTAAATTTAATAAACCTTGTCGTAGTACTCGTCATTACAATCCTCTTGTTATTAAGTTTTGTAGGTCTAATTATGCTATGGCTGATCCTTTAACGAGATTATGTCGTCAATATAATTATTTGTCTGAACTTTTTGAGTTTTCTTTGAATTCTAATATTATAAAGCATAAAAACATTGTTTTTCTTATTTCATAACTTATAAATTTTTATTATAATTCAAGTAATTCAATATAATTTTTGTACCTTGTTATTAGTCTGTAAGGATTATATCCGTTGACTAATTTTTTAAATAAATAAAAATAAAAAAACCAAAAAAAAACAATTAACATTTTACTCATACACTGCGAATCCCATGCGACGGGGAAAGTATATTAATATAAAACTTTAATTAAAACATTTTCTAAGAAAAGGAATTAAGCGCTTAATGCTTAATCAAACAACAATATTAGCAATCTTCCTAAAAGTATGCTTAAAGTTTTTTTTTGCAAAATGTCTGGCTAAATTGCTTATATCCGTTCTATTGTTATTCTTTTGTCAGGCCGGATGTACTGCATACATACAAACATAAGCGATAACATAAGATAACTTAGTGCTATTAAGTGTTCCTTTTTATATTTTTTCATTTCAGAATATTGATGGTCCAACATTAAATAAAAGAAATTCGAAACTTTAGTATTCTTACAAAGAATGAAATTCATAATAATAAATACAAAACAAAAATTTTAGCGTGAGAGCACTCTGCAACCTGTATTGTGTGCATGTGTGAGACTTCATATACGTGTGTGAGTGTGTGTGTGTGCGTGTGTGTGTGTGCGTGTGTGTGTTTTAGTTATATGTGGAATATAAGTTTTGTGGTTAAATTTCCTGTGATCTTTTTACATGTGACCATAAAACTTATTTTCCTTTTTGCCAGCCAAAATATTTCCTGTAATCAATTTGTAACAGACTGAATAAAAAATAACTTTTTGAATTTATTTTTACCTTTTTTTAGTTTTTTGTTTTTTTTTTGTTGTTTTATAAATCATTCGTACATAAAATATTGATGAAATGTTAAAATATTTATTTCATTAAAGTTCTCTGGTATTAAGTGATTTGTAATATCATGACATTTCAATTTGATTTCAGTTTGTTTGGAAAGTTGAATGAAATAAAATATAAAAAAATATGAAACGGATACAATTTAAAAATAAAATAGAACTTAAGCATTAATAAATAATTCTTTTTGAAAGTGATTTTTATTTTAAACTATATATCTTTTTAATAAAATTTATTGATAAAGTATTGAGCAAGAAATAAAAATAGTCCAAGAAACCAGTAGTTTTTATTTAAAACTATATGGATTTTTAATCAAATTTAATAAATAAAATATTGAAGAGAAACTATTCCAAGAAACCAGGGGTTAAATTACAGCACTCGATATCGTACGGAATATCAACTAAATTTTGTTAAATTTGTTTCGGATTTTAATTTTTGAATCACATTACGCTCAGCAGCGTGATAGTGCCCACTCCACGATCTCTTTTTTTCCTGATATCGAAAAGAATTTCAACTCCACACGTATCAAATTCTATTTAAGTCAGCCACTGCTCATTAGCTTTGCCGCTTCAATGTATTTTTTATAAACACTTTAATGCTGAATTTTAATACGTTTTAAAGAATTGTGTCCCTATTTTTTTATACAAAATTTATTTGTATCTATTAGAATACAATTATTTTTAAAAGAATAGATAAAAAAGTAAACCTTTAATAAAATCATGTTGTATTTGAAAGCATTTGACAGTGAATTTTATCCATAAAAATGTAACACAAAGAACTCTATGTCATGTCTTTAGGAAGGAAAATAACGTGCCTATTATTTTACCCGGCACTGTACAAGTTGGTGCAAAATGAATCATCCAATTTTGCTTTTGCATAACTTTTTTACTAAATAAGAAATAAATTATTTTGAGTGATGGAAATCTTTATTTGGAACTTTACAAATTTTTCTGTGAAGTGGAAACGATGATATCCGCCAAGTGGCTGCCGTGAGTGTTGATACACATTCCCATTTCATCGCATTTTCCATGACTTTGCACAAGATATGAGGTGATAGTTATTCACCTTATCCTTAAGAGCTGCGATTGTTAGAGGCTTGTTGGCCTAAATTCGCGACTTCAAGTATCTCTTTATTTAAACACAAACACAAACCGCGAAGCTATTTCGGCTTGTCTGCAGAAACACTCACGATTTAGGCAGGAATCGAACCTGCGACCCCCAGACTAATAGTCTAGTACGCTCTCCAGTAGTCTACGGGAATCCCAAAGCCTATTCCTAAACACGCCTAATCTGCAAAATGGGAGATTACGTGACCAGGAATCGCTTAGTTCACAATATCCATTGCGGCTCCTGCTGCGAGTGCGGTTGCAACGTCTTGTTGAAGCCACATGTTCACCAAGCCCCACTCATTCAGTTCCGGCATCAAGAAGTCATTTATCATGTCCCTGTTAATCACTCCTACCCCGTAAACGCCGCACCACACAGTCAATGGCTTTGAGTGAATGTAACGGCTTTTCGAGCATCCAACGCGAACTTTTACTGCCCCAAAACGAAGACTTTGTTTACTGACGTAACCGCTTAAATGAAAATGCGCCTCGTCGCTCATGATGATTTTCGACTCAAACTCATCTGCTTCGTTGTTGAGATTGGGGACACAATTTTTCCAAGCTCTTCTTGCGGAGTATTGCGCTCGATTTCCTGTTTCAGCTTGTATGCGGCTGCTGTCCAGTTCACAAATGTCAAATATGACTGACGTACGACACCATTTGCAAAAATTGCAACATCTTCCGATAGCATGATTAATTTTCCGCCAACCTGTATATGGACCCCTTAGCGGCAAATTATCGTAAGCAATAAAATTTTAATTTTTTAGGAAAGTTTTTTTTTAAATAATTTTTAAAACACGTTTTGTATAAATAAATTGTTGTTTACGATATAAACTTGTTTTAAGAGTTATCAACAATTTTAAAAATATAAATTTTAATTATAAAACAAGACTGTCTGTCACTTGGAATAATTTCCAACTAAGGGGTCGGTCGATATTTTCACTTTGTATAAAATAACAACATTCTTTTAATTCTTTTAGTTTTATTTAGTTGTTCACACATGTCTCCGCTTTCACTTGAATGAATAACTTGAAAATTTTACAGCTACACCAGCTACACACATACACTCACTTCGCACTTACTCACACAGATGTCCCCGCTCAGCCACATGATAGGGAAACGGAACTAGTAATATAACTTCCCCTGAAGTGTAACAAAATGCAGATGTTTATGAAGTTAGAAATTATCTTTCATTCAACTTTGTGTTTGTTTGTGTGTGTGTGTGTGTGTGTGCGTGTGTGTGTGTGTCAGTGTGAAAAGAGCTGCCTTTTATTATTGTTAAATAAAAGCGAAATCATATAATCGAAAAAACCAAAAGAAAATTAAATGAAAACATTTTCAGAAGGAGTTTGAGTTGGTTTGGAGCGTAAAAATATTTGTTCTTCACAACACGAGTAAGTACGCGACAAAAAGTGATAAAATAATAAATAATATTTATGTTTGTTTGATAAAGAATTTAACGTTGCAGTAAACTCTTACACACTTTACTTAAATATAAGTATATAAAATTGTAAAGGAATCTGTATTAATGTTGAAATACATTCGCATTGGAATTCTTCCTCCAACGGAAGTTTGCATATGAAACCACAAAAAAAAACAAACGGCGAAGTAAAGTGATAAAACATTATACTTCCTTTACAATTTTCCACTTGTTTATTTAGAGCTTCTTGTGTGTGCGTTTTTTAAACGTCTTTGCTATAGATTTTTTTCAACTTGTCTTCATTTTTATTTATAACTACAGGTATGAGACAAAAAGTAAAATTTTTGTCGTGCAATAACTTTAAAAACATTTAAAGCGCACAAAGTTTTTTAGTCGCTAACTCAAAAGGATTGTAAAGGGGGAGGTGAAATTGAAACGAATTGTGTTAACGCTCTTATGGGTTTTGTAACAACGTATAAAACAATTTTTTTTTAAATAAATATTTCTAATAAAACTTTAATATCTTTAATAAATTGTTTGTCGTCTTTTTTCTTTTCACTTTCTCTGGCTTCTCATTTGTCATATCAGAAAGTCCTTTAAAATATTTCCAAAATTCTAGAATTATTTATTAATTATTTTATATTGTTGCAATTGCTAACGAAAAGTATTCAGAAAACAATTTTGTTGTATGATGAAAATATAAATTGAATTTAAAACTCAAAAAGGGCTACACGAGAGCAATTCATAAAATTTCCTTGTAAAGGCAACGCTTTAATTATTACAACAATTTGAATTCAGACGTAATTTCTTAAACGTTACTTATATACCCATACAAAAGAGCAACGGAAAAGTAGTGACGAGATCTTGGTAAGTTTCTAAGTACCGCACACATAAATATAAATATATGGAGTAAGAGATATTTATTTTTGAGCCGAAAAACACTTTAATTTTCAACATAGCTTGTAAAAAAACAAAATATGCAAAAATATGCAAAATATATGCAAAAATATGCACTGATAAATTGATGCCAAAATTCTTAAAAACTGCCATAATATACAAATAATTCATCCGTGCTGTCATACTTCGCTCAGGAAAAAATAGGCAATTGCCTATTTATGGTTTCTCTGCTTCTAACATACTTTTCATACATTTCAAAACCTCCTAACTAACCATTATTAAATTGAAATATAAAGTTTTGTTATTATTATACGAATTTAAATTTAAAAATTAATATGTAGCAAAAAAAGAAATACAAATTTATGATTAACAAAGTCGTTTGTTTTCCTACGAAAATAATATGTCCTTAAAATTAGGTTAAAAAAAATTTTTGTAGTAAAGTTTGTTGTAGCACCAGAATAAAAGAAATTTTCTTCTTAATTATTTTCAAATGTTTGATTACAAAGAAAAAAAAAAACACTGCTGGTGGTCAATAAAAACTTAAAGTCTAAAAAAAATGCGTAAAATACTTTTCCAAATACACTTACAGCTAAACAGCTTTATCACAAAATAAACAAATAATGAAATATATACTCAAGTGTACATTAAAAAAGGAACACACACATTAAAAAAGAATTTACTCTTATTTCGATATGGCGGAAGTCACATTCACACACACATATACACACACGAACACTCCCTGGCATACATGTTTAAGTAGATTTGATGATGCCAACAAAATGTTGTTGTCATTTTTTATTGTTTGTCTTGTTGTATCTTTAACTAACAATAAATGGTGTTTGCGATTACAAACCACTTTTGCCCTTAAATACACTTATAGACAAAACATGAACACACTTTTTCTGTGTTGTGCACACTGCCAAAGAAATCTGAGTTTGAATGAATGGAAGCCACGGGGGTTTTAAAAAAGACATATAAAATTATTGGTTAATTTTCATGAATTTCGCATAACAAAAGTTTACACGAAAATTAAAATGTTTAATTTGGAATTTATTTATTTTATTTTCAAGTTTTAGCCATACGATTTACATATATTAAATTTGCTTAAGAGAATTATAATCGCAATGCAATAAATAATTTACATATGCGCTGTTCGTAGAATTCAAGCAACCGAATTGAGTGAACAATTTGTATGAAAACCATTCATTTATTCGAGTGGTTTCCATACATATTTTCTACTCAAGTCGATTGCTTGGATTCTATGCACAGCACATTAATCTTTTCAAATGTAAGTATGGAACTGTATTAAATTTATTGTTATTAAGATAATACACTGCTAGACAAACTTTCCTTATTTTTATATAATTTTTCGTCCTTTCTGGAATGAAATACTCCGCCATTATCACTACTGAATTTACTGGAGACTCAACAAATTGTGAGCTATTGCTCATAAACCATGGCATTAACTTTTTATTATGCATACAAAACTGAGCTCTAACTCCCGACTTCAAACTTCAAACAAAAGCGCTGAGTTAAGGCAGTTGAGCAATTGCTCGTAAGTCGATTTCGCTCAAACAGCAACAGCTTTTGCTCAATTTCGTATGCATAAAAATGAGTCTAAACCAATTGCAATTACTTGAGCAAAGGGAAATCAAACGTTTAATAGTTATTAACGTGCAAACATGTCGTCAAGTGAAAGCGAAGTAAAAGTAAAATCAAATAATAATAATAATAATAATAAAATAGAAACTGAAGACATTTATAAATGATTGATAGAAAATATAAAACAAAATAAATATTTACTAGAAAAGGGTCAGTTGATTGATGGACTCCAATATATGTGGAATCCAGGATCTGCTCAAAAAAAGAATTGGTGAACCAGCAGATGATGCTAACATCAAACCTATGTATTTATCATTTTATTATTAATTATATAAAAAAAATAATAATTAAGAATACAAATCTGTATAATTTTGTATCCTCACTTGCTAAATTTGTTTTACGCTGTTAATAACATTTTATATTTTTTTTGTGGCACTAAATATTCAGCCATGATTCCTTTTTAGTGTACGCGAGTCAACTATAAGGAAGGCTCAACAAAATTTGAGCAAGAGCTCACAAAAGAAAGCAAAAGCTTGCTTTTAGGCATATGAAAATGAGCACAAGCTCATCTAACTTAGTTCAAACTGAGCAAGACGAGATCAAACGTGAGCAGTGAGTAAAAGCAAATACATCAAATTTTATTATGCATACGACAAGCACCTTTTACTCAAAAAATCGAGTCCGAGCTCAAGCGCTGAGTTGTAGCAGGTGAGCAATTACTCGTAAGTCGAGTTCAACTAAACAGCAACAGCTTTTGCTCAATTTCGTATGCATAAAAATGAGTTCAGACCAATTGTAATTACTTGAGCAAAGGGAGATCAAACATCTAATTGTTATTGAAGTGTAAACATGTCGTCAAGTGAAAGTGAAGTAGAATCAAATAATAATAAAATAGATACTGACGACATTTTTAAATTTTTAGTAGAAAAAATAAAACAAAATAAATATTTACTCGAAAAGTGTCAATTGCCAAGCATTAAAAATATAAAAAAACAAACAATAGAAACATGTGTCACTGAAATTAAGCAAAAATTTGGCATTGACTTAACGGGGAAAAATATAATTAAAAAAATAGCTAACATGAAATGTCGCATAAAAAATAAAATAGACATAAATAAAACAGGCAATAAAAAAAATTATTTTAAAAAACTGGGAAACTGATTTGTCACAATTGCTTTGTGCTAATTCTAATCCCTCAACAAACAAACTTCCAGGTAAGTGTACCGTTACCGAATTCAAATATTGTTGTTGATTTCGCTATTCGTATGTATTTATCATTTTATTATGATATATACATATATATAAAAAAAATTAATAATTCAAAATACAAACCTGTATAATTTTTTATCCTCACTTGCTAAATTTATTTTACGCTGTTGATAACATTTTGTATATCTTTGTGGCACAAAATATTCAGCCATCCTTCCTTTTTGGTGCACGCGAGTCAACTGTAATGCAGGCTCAACAAAATTTGAGCAAGAGCTCACAAAAGAAAGCAAAAGCTTGTTTTTATGCATATGAAAATGAGCATAAGCTCATCTAACTTAGTTCAAACTGAGCAAGACGAGATCAAACGTGAGCACTGAGTAAAAGCAAATACATCAAATTTTATTATGCATACGACAAGCACCTTTTACTCAAAAAATCGAGTCCGAGCTCAAGCTCACGTTTTATGCATGAGACCCAAAATGTACCTTTTGCTCAAAATTTTGAGGTGAGCTTAGCAGTTCGACAGCTCAATTGACTCGTTTAGTTTTATGATTTTTCAGTGTCCAAAATGTGTTTTTTCGGAATTTTTTAAATTTAAATTCGTCTTTAATAGTTTATTTTAAAATTCAAGAATGATATAGCAATGAAATAACTCGAATTCTATGGTGGCTACCTGGTGCGCAATTGCCATGGCCAAGATCTTCTTTATACATTTATTAAAAAAAAACTTCCCTGTGCCAGTGTAAACACCTGCTTTTGAAAGTCATTTAATACTTGAGCATTTATAGCATTTTATTTCGAGGAGATAGAGAGTGCGAGAGAGAGAGAAGGAGCTATTTTTGTGTGGCACATCGTGCAAACAAAGCACAAATTCAAACACATACACATAAACTGTTATTAGTATTTGTAACAACAAGCAACAACATTATAATGACTTTAGAGATGTTGTTCGTTCGTTCGTTCAAGTTGTGATTTTGTTTTTATTTATTTATATTTCTTTTACAGTTTCTTATATTTTCATGCTGGCATTTCCTTCACTATTCTATGCAGAGGAGCCACAAAATGTCCTCTTACAATGCTAATGGTAACGGGGTGTAGTTTGTTGCCTGCATGCATGGCTGCAGCTTGTTGTTGTGATAATGAATGTTTAAAATGTAAGAAGATGAGGAGTAAAAAGAAAACCAAAAAAAAACAACAGCAATAACATAATGGGGAGAAAAAAGCAACAAATGCATTTAATTTATGACTTAACAAAAGCTGCAAGCATGAAATATCATGCACGCACACTGCAGCTATAAAGTGCACTCTTACACATGTACATATGTATGGATGTAAGTGTGGTGAGGGGTAAAAAAGGAGTAACTAGTTAAATATACCTAGAAATATGCAAGGAAATATTCATAGAAATTTGCGAAACAGAAAGTATGCTATAAAAGCTTAATAATTACAGTAAGCGACTGCTGTTAATGGCTACAAACAGCAAAAGCCATAAATAAGGGAAAGTAAAAGCAGTTTTATAATATTAATTTTTATGAAATTAATAAAAATCATTATAGAACAGTGGGGCAAGATGCTATAAAAAATAGTACGAAAAATGTAATCTAACTTTTTTTGTTGGAAGAAATGCATCAGCGCAATGGAGTTCTTTTTTTATTATTGAACTGAAAAAGCTACACAAAAGTGCGTGGAAAAATGTATGTGAGATGGTGAATATTTTATTATGCAATTCATTTTATTTTATTTACAAAGTTCAATAAATATTCATAAGATATTGCAAAACTAATGTTAATTTACGGAATTACTTTACGATTAATATTTAATTAAGAATGTTAAACACAGCGGTTTAATAAAAATAAGCTTTTAGTCAAACAACTTTAAATCAGTTTTTAATTAACTCTAAACAATTTCAAATTTCGACAGCTACTTTTGACCACTGATCATGAACAACTAAACTACAAAGGTTACAAGACAAATTCAGTAAATGCTCTCTTATTGTAATGGCTTTTGCATTCCTTTATGTGTATGCTTAACCCTTCACATTTATAATATATAATATTATTTGTAATTATCAAATTTATTATTCGAGACACCAATATACTGCAGGTGAAAGACGACTGTCAATCATGACTCCAAGGCATTTTAGACACTCCTTGGATTCTATGCTACACGTGCCAATTTTTAACCTAATGGTTTCTCTAATCTTTCGACTTCTAATCAGAAAGGCTTCCGTTTTACAGTCAGGTAGAGATAGGCCCATTGATCTCAGCCAAGATCTTACGATCTGAATACAGGCATTTGCAATGGTTTCCGCCACTAGTAACTCTTTGGATTCACATACTAAGGCTATGCCGTCTGCAAATCAATCCAACTATCGTATATTTATGTATATCAAGTTCAATATCTATATTATTTATCGGGTGCGAAACAATGTATTCGTAAATTAGAAGAAATAAGGAAAGAATTTGGAAACTTTCGCTACAACAGGAATCAAATTTCTATAAATCCGCTTAAAAGTTAAAAAGTGCCATCCTACAAAACGGTGAAATATGACTTAACCCTTTCACCCCTGAGTTTTTTTTTTTTTCAAAATCTGGTAGGGTATTTTGAATATCGGCGGCAAATATAGTTATAATTATAAAACAAAAATAAAACACAAAGGGATCATAATTACTTTGAACCCAAGTGGGCTGGTACTCTTTCTAAACCTAACCTAACTAAAACATAAGATGTTGGTGATGCATGAGAAATCAGAAGTCCTTACAGTTATCCTGGGATATATAATCCCAATAAGGTTTTGCTGTGGGACGTTATACTCCAATAAAGCTACAAAAAAAAACAAAAATAAGTTGATCAATATACGAGTACATTTTATTTTGGTTTATATGAAACGCAAATGCAAATATAAAGGAACATAAAATATAAAATAAAGGAACTGAAAAAACCCATAGTGTGAATATGAAAGAAATTGGTTTTATTGGTGGAATGGTGCAAAACAAGAAGGGCATAGAGCATTGCTGCAGCCTGAGCACATGAACTTAGTTTTTGTTTCTTTCTTTATGGAAGTGCATCGAACGCTACGAATTTGCAAATCGCTTCCTTCTTCGGGCTCAAAGGTCTGCTGCCTGTACGATGGGTTTTTAGTCCTTTGTGTTTCACTCCACTTTATGGATTTTCTGTTCATGTCGTTTACTGATGTTTTTGATCGGCCATATCGACCCCTACCATCATTTGATTGTAGTCGCTTATGACCAAAGGGCAGACTACATCTTTCCTTGTGCCATTCGCAGCACCTGAACTAACCAACCATTAGGACTCATGAAATTGACTTTGCCTGCGATTCAAGCGTCCTTCGTGTCTTTCTGATTTTTTATATATATTCCAAAAACTGGAAATGAAATATTCTTTAGCAAAGATACTGACGTGAAAAATCTGTCGAAAATGTTGTCATCTGATGGCGTAAAATTAGAACTTGAATCACTGAAGTCAGTACTATAATTTTCTCTATCATCATCCCAACCAATTGATAGTCCGATAATCTCTCCTTGCCATCTGCTAAAGCAAAACACAAAAATTGTGGTTGTAAAGTTATATTGGGATAATAAATCCCAAAAGAAAGCTTATTGGGACAATACGTCCCTTTGAAAAAAACTTTCTAGCACTTTACTGTTTCAAAATTTTCTTGCTGCAAAAAGATAAAAACAATGTTTCACTACTTGCTTTTTCTAAATATATAAAATTAAGAATAAAAACACAAAAACAACAAATTTATTATTGAAATTATTACGCGACCAGGGAAAAACTCGTGCTCTCCAATAAAGGAATTGCACACAACAGACACGCCGGTAGAATTTAACACATATTTTTACAATTACACTTCAGATAATGATTCAAACAATATTTTGATATATTGGATTTAAGATTACAAAAGGTAAAAACAAGTTATTATGTAAGGAAGGGCGAAGGGATTAAGCATATTGTTCTCAATGCCACAGATATCATAAGCAACAGATTGTGCAACTGACATGAATTCAAAAATAATTAAAAAAAATAATTCTCTTAAGCAATTCACACTGTTTCGCTTACGATAACTTTCCGGTAAGAGATCGTTATGCCTTCAGCTGCTTTCTGAGGTCCTTAAAGTTAATTTATAGCCACTGTTTATTTGCTAAATTCATATTTAAAGTTAAAGCATTTTGATTAAATGCAGGCAGGGGTCTTATCCACCAGTTGACACGCATTTAATTTTTTTATAAGTTGTTCTTTCTTTCATATTTTTTATTTGGAAAATTTCAAACTTGTTCTAATGTGATTAAATGATGCATTTTCTTTTGCAGCAGCAAGAAAAGTCACAACATTTTTTTGTTAACATGTTTTTAATTTTTGCCTCATCCAGCTTTTAAATGGGATCTAACAAATCAGTGTCGTTTGCCATCATGGACAAAGTTTGTTCAACAAATTAATGGACCAAAAATGAATAAATGACCGTCATTCTTGTTAAGGCTGGCTGACAGCGTCGAGGCGAGGGTGAACAAAATGTATGCATATTTAAAAAATGCGAAAAATGTGAGAGCAAAACAATGTCAACTTTGAAATTGCATCGCAGTCTTTTGTTAACAATAATAGTCGACAATAGAAAAAATTGTAGAGTGAAAAATGCGGCAGAAAAATTTAAACCGTAAGCAATACCAAACGGTTCGTTAAATGTAAAAAAGATATATGATATTAACCCATTAGGTGGGGCTAACAAATCATGCTTGAACAGATTTGTTTATAAAATTTTCTAATTTTCTAAATAGAATCAACACAGATTTTTCTTACTGGATCGCTTGCAGTAAAATTATAAAATAAACATATTTTCAGGAGCGGTAAATCAATAGTTCCTCTTAAATAAATATTAATGCAAAAAGCTAAAAACAAAACTCAACATGCTAAAAAAAAGTTTGATGTGTTAATTTCACATTGGTAAAAAATAAAAATTATAATTATACGTAAGGATCTGAAACGATTTCGATCGGAGTGTCTGACTCCATTTGTAACGAGCTTCCGGTTTCTCAGCCGCATCCAGGGCCCTCTTACACAAACTCAAAAGAAAACACCGTTTGTTGATTTTTATGCGTTATTTGTTTATTAAAAATACTCAGTATTACTTCCAGTAACAGGCTTTCGCTTTGTTTCAAGTCACTTTCGCAAAAAAAATTCTGTGACAGTTCGAATAACTAAATTATTTATGTAAGTTAAAAAAATATATTTTAAATAATTAATGTTTGTACGTAATTAGTTGAACTATATTTTGATTTATAGTGAAAGGAATTGTTTGACTCACGTTCAAATCTGACTTTACCCATTTCTTTTTTTTTAATCTTTAAGAAATTTTCGATAAAGTCATATAAAAAAGTAATATTGGAATAATTTATTCAGAAGGGTTCAGTATTGATTTCGAGGACGCCACACCATCTCATCAGCGTTCTTGGTTTGATTTTTAACACTTTTGATGGATGATAATAGGATACGAAAATTGCTACTTATTCATTTTTAAAAGTTAAATAAATTTCGTTAATACGAATTTCCCATTTCTGGTGATTAATTATTCCATATATTTTTACTCTCTCGCTTTTTCCAGCGCCATTGGCTGCTGAGATCAAGCTGTTTTCCTTTAATGTATGTTTACTTGGTTTCCATCTTTTGTAGTTGAATTTCTTAGACTGTGTTTAGACAAGGAAACATTTAGTTTGAGAGCATATTACGGGTGGGGAAGAGAACATAAATTTTAAGTTCGCTATTTGGCGACACGCTTTGTTCACATTTACTTTGCATTTTGCAAATAATAATGGAATGTTGCCGAAAACATGTTCGTCTGTGTAAACGCGAAAGAAACAACAAAAAAGAATTCCAGATGCTTTCCTTTTCCAAATGTTCGCCTCTCTAAACTCGGAGTTAGTAATTCAACCAGGTTTGACAACGTGTAACAAGGATTTTTTTCTTTTTATTTTTTTTATTGCCCTCCAAAATGGAGGGCGGCTGCTTCATGCTTTTTTTATATATGTACATATATGATTTTTTTGTTGCTTTTAAATCGTTCACCTCTCAAGGGTTTAAACTTTAACATGTTGACCAGGTGTTGGATAATGCTTGCAACATATTCTTACAAAGTCCTTTTTTCATTCTTTTTGTTCCTTGCAGCTTGAATTCGAATGAAGTTGTCGAAGAAACAATTTTTGATTGGCCAAAAGACGGCTTATAAAAAAGGTAATAGAAAACAAAAGAGAAGTACATACATGTATGAATGTGTGTATGTGCAACTTTGATGCATGTTAAGTGCTTTGTAAGGTCGTGAAATAAAGAAAAATATCAATTTTGTGAATTTTTTATGCAGGGAAGTTTGTGGAAATTCCTTTGCGGATTGGCAGGACAAAACGATTGTTTGGCAATATGTCTTCTTTCACGAAACGCCTAAGCTTGATCAATGATATTAGTTGTTATTAATAAAAAACAAAAAAGTTAAATTTGTCTAAAAGATCAACTGTGGTTTGAGCTGTCTGACTGCAGAGTCAGTTTTTTTTTTGCCATTTTCAAGACGACCGAACACTGGACAATCTAACCACCCTCCCATAAGCCTTAATCGCAGTAGCATTCAATTGATTCTAATTCTTTTGCATCTCTTGATTGCTGATGCAATAAAAAAAATATACAGATTTAAAGATTTTACAACTTTAAACTTAGATTTTGTTCATTGCATAGGAAAAATGACAAATTCATTAAAAAAAAGTTTCCTGGGTTTTTGTTGTTTTTTTTTGCTGTCAAAATGTCCAAGATTAGAAACGAATAAATTGTAAAAGAATACAGTTTCTTCATAGCTTCATAGCAAAAAGTCATATTGGAAAAAGAAAAGAAAAAAACTCATTGGTATATGAGAACAAGTGAGTGTCTTCCTTACAATTTGTTACTTTGTATTCAAATATACAAATGACTTTTCATACAAATATGCTGATATTAACATGCATGTGTACATGTCTTCATATATTGAGATAGTTGCATAAATGCGCATAACTAGATCCTGGCAGATGGTACAATGTCCTTACAATCTTACGAGGCCAACAGTAATAGTCTGAGGAAGTCCATATGGAATAATGCTGTATAAATTGATGTTGATTTTTATTTATTTTAATTGACTAAATTATTCAAAATAATTTATAAACGATTTATAAAATGAATTTCCGTACGAAATCCGTTTATAAACTTGTTAAAAACAAAAAGGATTTTAGTATTTTAATCATGCATTTAATTAATATTGATAATAATTTACTAGAGATGAGATCGTGGGTGATTTATCACTCACGCTCATGCACGCGAACAGTAAAAATTTTTTACTCATACAAGCTCATGCAAAATCTTATAATTTTGGCTCACACTCACGCTCAAGCTCACGTGAGTGGAAAAAAAGTTAGTCACAATCACGAAAACTCAAGAATAAAAAAAAACTTCAAAATAATAAAAGAAAAATTAAGAAATTAATAAAAAAAAAATCACGCTAAACATCTACTCATGCCCGCTCACTCACGGTAAATTTTTTGTACTCATGTTCGAGCACGCTCACGTGATTTAAACACAGAACTAATCACTATCATGAGTGTTAATATTGCGAATTTTTTTTTATTCACATATTTCACATATGTATATGATTTTGGAAATGGATGAATCGCGTTGCAGAAAACTCTCAGTCAACAAAATTTAGCCTGCACAAAAATGTTGTGCGAAACAAATGGGTGTATCCATCTTAAATATCGAAATTGGGGAACGAAACCGAACGGTTAAAAGTCGATTTAAGGCCACCGCCTACAAATATTTTACACAGTGAGCCGTCGCCGATGTATGTGACTTGCATCGTCTAATCTTTTAGACGACTGCGGTCCAGCTTAGTTGTCTTTTTTTTATTATTAACAAAAATATTAAAATAGTTATAAATTGAATTACAAAATTAATTAAAAACTTTGTTGTTGCAGAATACCGATTTAGTCGACTTTAAACTGCCGCCCACTGCGTGTTGCTGAGCTGCAGCCGCCGAGAATTGTTCCAGCTTTTTCTTTTTAAAAAAATATTTTTTAAAGATTTTTTTTAGCATATTTTCACTTTTTTATTTCTTTTAATGCTGAGCTGTTGATGATGATGGCAACAATGAAAACAACGAATAAATTTTAAAATTAGCAAAAAAAAAATAATAAATAATAATAAAAAAAAATCATTTAACCTGCTAGTCATATTTAAACAGACGTTCAAAGGTATTAAATCACTAAATTTATATATAAAAAAATGTACGTATAATTTACTTGAGGTGAACTGCAAATTTCTGCTTTGAATCAACAATATTTAAGAATTACAAATTTTGTAAAAGGTTTCAATATATTTGATTTATAATAGGTTTATTAAACTGATTTCATGTACAACTTTTCTCATAAGCCAATAATAAGCTCGATAAAAATGTATCGAGTAAAATGCATATTTTTTTTATATGAACATTTTTACAGATATATAAATTTAAGTTTATGTATTTATTTATATGTAGGAAGGGATATCAAAGCAGACCACTAACGAGTTGCTTTTCAACTATCTTCATGCGCCAATGAAAAAGAAGACCTGTGTCTGCCAGTTTTGCCAAAGTCATGCACTTTTTTATGGGCCCCTAAAGATTTGGCGCCTCGGTGTAATTTTTGCAAAATACTGATAATTTTCTCAGGCTCATATCTTACAAATCGTTCAGAATTTTGATTTGCTTTCTGAGGCAAAGTTATAGATCTTGTCATAGAAAATAAAAATTGTGAACATATCAAATCTAAAAATCTTCATCTTCAAGATGAAAATCGCCAAAAATTTAAAAAAATCCCTTTTTTTACTTTTTTCCACTGTTTAGGTCCATAGGTAACAAACCGTTAAAAATTCAAGAAAACAATCAACTACAAAAATGTACCTAAGATCTCAATAAACAACTTTTTAGAACATATAAACTTCCTAGGAATGGTTCTTAATACGGTTTAGGTAGCGCTTAGGTAGCGCTTAGGTAGCCGCAAAATTGAAAAATTTCCCGAAAATTTTTTACTTCCCAATTTTATGTGGAGCGGTGGCAGAAAGAGTAGTCTTGAGTATTGTCAATTGGAGGTGCATTTTTCAGTCTATGTTGTTTCATTTGTTCCTCCACACTTCCTCTTGGTCTCCACGAATTACATTGGAATTGATTCAGAGGTGAGCGCGAATCCCAGTTACAAAGAAAACAAAAGAATTTTGGAAAGCTCTTGCAAAATGTTGATGACCTTCAAACCACAGCAAATCTTCTATTATAAATAAAAAAAAAATAAAAATAGGCTCGTCCTTTAATTTTTACTGCCTGCAATCTATACTTTGTGAAATCTATTTTAAATACTAAAACTGGTTGAATTCCGAAGAATAGTTTTTTACGCTTTCCGTTTTCTGTAATTTATATATTCTGTACATTATATTGATTCTAATGGTTCCAAGGTGAATCAGAAGGACAGAACAAAGTTCTTCAATTGTGTTCCATCCTGTTCTATCTGCTTCAGTTTGGCCCAGGACTTTCCAATTTAGTTATTTTTCTTTTCGATTTGTCTCCTCCAGGTATTAGCGGGTCTGTCTCTTCTTCTACTGCCTTGGGGGTTCCACTCAATTGCCATCTTGGCTACGTTGTCATTGGTGCATCTGAGAACATGGCCAATCCAACTCCATTTACGATTAATGATCTGGATACGCATTGGTGTTTCGCCTGCTCTTTCCCACACAGGTTTCTGTTTGAGATAACATTTGGCCCAAAAATATCTTAAGCCATTTTCGCAACGAGCGATTAATTAATACCTGCAAGGATTGCAAGTCGCTAGCTGTAGTGTTGCAGGATTCACAGCCAAGTGACAGGACAGAATGCACGTTAGTTTGAAAGAGGTGGAATTTGGAGTGAACTCCATACTTTTTGCAGTGCCCCAAATGTTTAAGTTTGCCTTTTTGCGATTTGTAATATCCTCTCGTGAGCTGCCTGATGCTGATGTGACACTACTCAGAATTATAAACGATTGCACATCTTCAAGATCTACATTGTCTATTTGGATCTTTTGGGAGTTGGTGGTCTTTAAATGCAAGACCTTGGTATTTTCAATGTTGATATGTAAAGCTGCAACATATGCCGTGGATTGTATTTCCTGCCAGTTTGGCTGCCATATCGTTGAATGTGTCGTCGGCATAATCGAGATCTTCGAGGCGGCCACTTAAACTTCAAGTGATGCCTTTTCTATTGCTTGTTGCCTTAATTGTTACAACATCAAATACTATATTGAATAGCAATGGAAATAAAGCACAGCCTGTGCTATGATAGCAAAATAAGAAAATTATTAATTCATAAGTTACTTTGAGCACACGCTTCGTATGTAGAAGAAACTAAAGCAATCATCTTGTAATTTTGCACCTGTCGTAATGTTTTCATCTATAATATTTCGAGAAAATGTTTTATCTTTAACTGTAAGTTTTTGTAAATGTATCTATCTGAGTAGTTATGAGTTACAATATGCTATAAATGCATTACAATTTGTCCCCACTTTGGTGTTTTATACCCAACCAAAGTATAAAGTGTTCGAGACGAAAGATGCAAAAAGTAACAGGGTGTCTGTCAGTTTATATAGAAAATAAAATAATGCAAAATAAAGTTTTTCTAATAGAACCAGAGCAGAGTTTGTAGAGAAGAATTAGACAGCGGCCGAAATTTTCTGAAGCTCAGTTGGATCTACTGCTGTTGGCTTTGTAGTTGTTGTTGTGGTTGCAGCTTCGCTTTGAATTGTACAATGCGACAACTGCAAGTGGGTTCGAAGAACCATAAATAAGTTGTCGGCTGCACAAATTCAAATTCTAGTTAATCACAAAAATAAAATTGTTCAGAAATAAAAAGACACACATGCTAGCACCGCAGTCGTACGTGCCATGGATCCCCATTACCCATCTACTGACGGCATCAATGGACATAATCTTTAAAAATATTATTTATTTTTGTTAGTGGTTTTTAATCCAAAGTGATTATTATTTTGGCTAAAGTTCGTTATATTTTTTAGTCAGAAAGAATTGGACATGAGACAATCAGGGTTGTCACACAATCCAATGTAGTCGAAATTGGATTTGAAAACGATAAAATACTTTGGTGTGATAAATTCAATGTTATCTGTTTTATATTCAATCTAGAATTACTATCTGTTTTGCACAAAAAACATATAAGAATGAAATTCATTACACTAAAGTATTTATTTTATCGTTTTCAAAAACAATTCCGACAAAATTGGATTCTGTGACAACCCTGAATATTCCAAAGAAACAAGGGAAAATTTAACATCAATTAATTTCAACTTACACGGCAGAACAGAACAACGTTGTTTGGTTGGGAGCCGCTACACTCCCATCATCAGTGTTCATGTGTGTTTCCATACTGATGATGGCAGTGTTGCGGCTCCCGAAAAATAACGTTGTTTCTGTTCTGCCGTGTAAGTTGAAATTGGATTATTGTTTCTTTGGATTATTGTCTCATGTCCAATTCTTTCTGACTAAAAACGTTACGAACTTTATCCAAAAAATAATAATCACTTTGGATTAAAAACTACTAACAACAAATTTGTTCGAAAAATAGTCACTTTAAATAAAAACAATTAAACATTTTAATTTTCCCACTGATTGGAAATTATTGCGAATTTTCGTTATATTTTTTAGTTTTTTGCGAGTTTTTCATATTCCTTGCATTTGTAGCCCGTTTTAGAAGATTTTACGGCTTTTACAAATTTTGGAAAATTTGGCGAATTTTCGCGATTATAGCGATATGATTTATTGCTTCATTGAATTTTTAAGATTTTATAAATAGATGAATAAAAAATATTGATCCAATATGCAATTATGCAAAAATTATTTTTACTCAAAAAGTTAATGCCAAATAAAGAACTAAAATTTTTGCCTAAAACAAATATAACTTGAAAATAAATTGTTTCTTTTTGTTATAGCTCTGCAAACAATTTTTTTCAAACACTATAACATTGTCTCTTATAGTCATATTTATGGATACCCATCGATACGTATGTACGCATTCCTAGCAATACAAAAAGCATTTTCTATTTATTTATGCTACACCTATCGAAATGCGCACTTATTTATAGTGGAACCCTTTGGTAGTCATAGCTTTCTGTGAACGTATTTGAATATCGATATGTGCTATGTATTCAAAATTGTATACCTTTGTCGTTCACTGATTCTAATCCCACGAAAATCGAACATTTCTTTACCGTTCATTGTCTCTAAATATTATTTACCATATCATGTTTCCTTTATGTGTGAAGTATCTCACATAATACTGTAACGCAAAAAAACAAAGTTTTAAAAATTCCCTAAATTTTCTTTAACATAAAAAATCTGTCCTGTTTTGCCTTCGCTTGAAATTTTCCAATAAATTCTATACAAAAAGTGTTGTAAGTTCATAAGATTTTCATTTCATATTTTTACACCCTGTTTTTATGTACGAGTACACGATATGTATCTAGTACTCGTATATCTTCAGCAAAAAACGTCTTCTTCATTGCCTTTCTTTTGGACCTAGTTTACGCTTTTCGTTCTTATCATCTTCCTCTTCATCTTCTTAATAGATTTTCATTTTGTGCTTGAGAATAGCAAATGAAAGTTTAAAACTGCTGTAGCTCTACATGGAATTGTCGAGTGCCAACGTATAGACTGGAAAGTTTTATGAATACAAAATGTTTAGGGAAATATTAGGGAGAAGGAAATAATTGCTTTTATTATGGCACGTTTTGAATGCGGGGTTGAAAAAACATCGACACTTTTGCTGTTAGAGCAATGTCTGCAGTGATTAGTGTTGTGAAAAGCGGCTACTTTTGACAACTCAATAATTGTTCAATTGAGTACTCGATACTCGGGTTTTCTAATTTAAAAATATAAATACTTAATGGGCTAAAATTCGATTTTATTATTATCCGTATTCCATAATAATTCACGGATTAGCAAATTTAATAATCCATTAAAAATATCCAACTTAACGGGCAGGCTTATTAATTGTTGCAACCGATTTAAATGCGCTTAACTCTCCTCAAAACCGAGTTGTATTAATTTAAAACATTTTCAAGTAAAATTTTGGTATTTACATATGGAAATGCATCTCTGAAAGTATTTAGTAGTTAGTTTTGAGTATTGAGTACCGGAAAAGATATACGATATTGACTAATCGGTACTCAAATACTCAATACTTTTACAACACTAGCAGTGATACATTGCAATCGCAACTGTTGTTATTCTAATTTATTCTAAGTTGTTGGAGAAAGTGTCAAAGCTTACTTTGGAGATATTTATATTATTTGATCGATATCAGTAGGGTCCGATTGATTGTTCGGGTTCGGTGCCGATTGAAGTTAGACGTACGAAAAAAATGTCACCGAACTTTGGATAAATTAAAATATTAAAGTACCAAATGTAGAAAGCTGTCAAAAAAAGACTTTCTTTCATGTGTGTTAGTTTCGATTTTATTAAATTTGAAAAATCACAAAAATTTAAATTGTTTCCTTGAAATCATGATCCGAAAATGCAGGTCTGTTCAATAATCTAGCGGATTTTATGTAGCGTTGTGTTTTTTAATGGTCGAATAATGTGAAGCTGTCAAAAGTTTTGTGTTGAAATTAAATCTTTCTTCGGTACAAAAAATATTTTAAATAGTACTTTTTGATGTCCACAGTACTAAATTGAAATCTTTGTAATTTTTTCTTATTATTATTGGATCAGGCTTGAAATAAACAAAAAAGTTCGATTTCAGTATCCAAAAAAAATATTCCGGGGTTCGGGTTCGTTCCGAAAAAGTGCATGCGGCCGGACACTAAATTTAAGTGTTGAGAGCAAATGTTACTACTAAAATTTTTAATAGCAAAAGTAATAATTGCGTTAAAATGTTTTACAGCAGAAAAGTTAAATCGTAAATTATTATTATTAAATTATTCGAATTACATGTGAATCACCAGCTGCCCTGAAGACACCTGCGTCGCTTTTTTATTTTACAAATTATCGTTCGAAGTCCATTTTCCGAGAAAAAAGATTTCTTATAGATTCATGATTTAACTTACGTAAATATATGCTGCCCTTATATTTTCTCTTAAGTTCAGTTATCCGTTCGACAAATTGCTACAATTTGTAGCACAAAGTTTCGCATTTTCCACATGATTTCTAACATTTAGTTCTTGAGTATCCTTTAAGACTTAATATGTTGCCAAAATACAAGTATCGCAATGATTTTGTGTATTTGCATTTACCTGCCTCTCTGGTTTCTTTTGTGCCACTGACAATTACATTATACCACCTCAAGTATCTGTGCGAGGTATCTGTACCGGCCTAAAGGCTTTACATATTAAACTTTATCTACTTACGTGCGAGTATTTGCCTTTATGTGTGGCATAATGCTATTTTCTTACACATGGCTTTCCTATTTCAGTAGTTTAATTTTTTTGTAGTTGGTAAAGGCTTAAGAATCGATTCAATTTTATTTGCAAATCCTTATGATATGAGATACATGTACATACGTACAGTGTCGGATATAATAATAGCGACGCGCACATAGACAATTTTTAATATTTTCCCTAAATTTTCATTTAGTTTTACAAAAATTAAATGCAATTTACAAATGAAACTAAACGTATCAAATTTATCTGTAGCAAAAATTAAAAAAAAGAATAAATTACAGTCCTGTAGTTTTCGAAAAATTAATTTGATTCAAAACAAAATATGCCAGGGAAAGAAAATAAGGACATTTCACTTACAGCCAGGCCCACGATGTCATACGTATTTGTTCTTTTGTACAATTGCATTTATTTCTCAACATAGTCTCCTTTTAGCTAAATACACTTAGTAAGATATTCCAAATTTTTTGTACCATCTGAATAATACGATTTTGGGAACCCCTCAAAGTACGCGTTAGTTTCGGTAATCACTTCTTCGTTTGAGATGGATCTTTTTCCTGCGAGCCATTTTGTCAACTTTGGAAACAGGCAAAAGTCACTAGGAGCTAAATCTGGACTATAAGGTGGATGACCAACAAATTCGAAGTGTATTTCTCGTAATTTTAGCATCGTATCTAATGCTGTGTGAACTGGTGCGTCGTCTTGAAGAAATATCACTTTTTTCTTCTTTAAATGTGGTCGTTTTTTCTTGATTGCATCAATCAATTGATCCAATAATGCACGATAATACTTTCCTGTGATTGTGGATCCTTTTTCAAGATAATCGATGAGCAGTATTCCGTGTGCATCGCAAAATACAGTGGACATGGCCATAACCTTGCCAGCTGATTTCACTGTCTTCGCCTTCTTCGGAGCACTTCCACCAGCTTCCACCGATTGTTTCGATTGATTTTTGGACTCAGGTATGTAGTGATGGACCCACGTTTCATCAACAGTTATCAATCGACGCCAAAAATCAACAGGATTACGCTTGATCATGTCCAAACACCGCTGTGAAGTGGTCTGTCGAACTCGTTTTTGTTCAACACTGAGCAAACGCGGCATCCACCTTGCCGATAGCTTTTTCATATGCAAATGTTCATGCAAAATGTTGAACACACGATCATATGTTATGTTTACCATTTCATCAATCTCACGTAACTTCACTCGGCGATCATTCATAACGATATTGAGGATTTTCTTGATATTTTCTTCAGTAACCACCTCTTCTGGTCTTCCTGTTGATGGTGTATTGTTGCAGTGCTTATTCGGCCGCGTTTAAATTCAGCAATCCGATATTTTACCATGTAATCTGATGGAGCAGACTCACCGTAATGTTTATCAAGCTTTTTTTTTGTCTCTTTCGCCGTTTTCCCTTTTAATTAATAGTGTTTAATCACTGCACGAAATTCACTTTTTTCATTTTTCAAGAAACACAAAAAAATTGTTTACTTCAAACGACTACAACAAATAAACTAATCGATGAATTTGGGTGAAATTTTAACAGCTGACGTTTGACAGATCGCAATTTCTTAAATAGAAAAGTTTTTGTGTTTGTGCTGCCATCTAGCGCTAGGTAGCTTCAATATCAATCCGCCCTCGTATCATCCACATAATCCAAATCCTCGAGTTGGCGTGAGAGACTCCATGTGATTCCTCTTCTCTCTGAACAGACTGCGCTCATGATGTCATCCAGCACTATTTAGTTCAACATAAAAAACTCTATGGCATATTATTGGGAAGGAATGCAATGTCCCTATTAATTTTTCCACACACTGTATGTACAAGTAAAGAGTATGAGAGAAAGAAAGTTTGTAAGGCAATTTTATTTTTAGTCTTTGCCAGCATGTGCTGTTGCTCTGCACTTTGTTGGTTGTTTAGTTTGCATCGTTTTTCTGCTTCATTTTCTTCGAATATCCTTTATGAATTCTTAATGTGACAAGTGATATGTTACCGAAATTGTATTTTTGGCCAAAATGTTTGTAAAGTTATTGCATACTCGTATTATTTTGTTGTTCAATGCTTAAATACAGTGGGTTGAAAAATTTAAAAGATTTTATAGCTGCATTCTCTTTTTTGTTATATTTGTTATAGAAAAAAAAATAAACAAGACGAGAGGCGTGTAGGGGCCCCCCGCAAGAACTATATTTATTAGCTAAATTCAGACATGTTAATTGGATTCAATTTTCAATGGCCCACCGGCAATCGATCATATTCTCGTTATAATTAATAAAACACTCAACATTTACATCCAGCCATTCGAAAAAAAATAGAAAATAAAACTTTCTAAATAAACAACTTGAAATTGATGATTAGAGAAAAAGCTCTGTAGTCTCATTTCTTTGCAAAAATAAATTGCACAAACACACATGTATGTCTTGTGTAGTTTTTAATTTGAATTGGATTGAATTTGGTTTGATTAGTAACAATTTTAAATGCTTATATTTTCCAAAATACAGAAGCTATCTCAATAAAAAATATGTTGTACACATCTGCCAGCAAATACCTTTGAAATGACATAAAATTTTTTCACAAAATCAGCTGCATAATGTGATCATAAGCTGCATTACAAACAATGGTCTCACCTTTGATGATAATATAGTTATCATTGTACCAAAAGAAATGAAATATGATATTGCTAGAAAAACCCATGAACAGGATCACTTCCAACAGAAAAACTTGGCAGATATCATTAAGAAAGAATACAAAAAAAAAAAAAACAAACAAACGAAACTTTTTGAAATAAGATATCGAGGCATATTTCGATTCGTAAATTTATTAAATAATTAAAAAATAATTTAACATTTCGAAGTTAAAAACGATAATTGATAATATTGTGAAAAAGTGTATTTCATGTATTTCAGCCGAAAAGAAAACAGGGTCAAGAAAGAATGTTTCCTGCATCCAATACCAAAAAATAAAAAACGGGGATTTACACCTCAATATATTTACGTATTTTGATAAAGAATTAATTGTGGACATAAGTATAAATAAAAATACTAAAATATTAAACATTTTAAACGGCAATTTAAAATAAAAACTTCTACTAACGATTATAACAGGCTTGACTGGGTTTACGATCTGAAAAGAAATTTCGAAGAACTAAGATCTGGCCAATGCCAATCAGTAGAATGTCAGCAGTTTCAGTGCATGACCACCACATGACTCGTTCGTTTAATTCTTCAGCCCTCTTGCAGCCGTGAGTCTCAGGGAGTCGATGATGTGTTTGAGCGAGCATCCAAAATATCATTTAATGATTTGTGAATTGACTGAGAGAATTATTTCCATTAGCGTTAAAACGAAGCAACACGCTTTGAAATTGCTCTAACGGTGAAGGTGTCAGTTATCGTTTATCACGCGATTTTTTCCACCCCCTCATTAACAACGTGCCGTGAAGAGCAAAGGACTAAAGTTCCATAATTAGTAATTTATAATGAACACACATCCCGGCAAGAAACGTGTCTTGTAGCGTAGACAGACGACTGCGTTCATTTGCATTAGAAAATCCCATCCGAATGTGTATTAAACTTGACGCAAATGCTCGACATCAGAGAAAATTTATTCTGAATTTAGCTATTTCAATATGGAAACACAGCCGACAATCAGTCAGCTGTTGTTTACTATTTTAAAATCAAAAAAGTGCGTCAAGATAGCGTCGACGAAATAGCTACGATAATGGGAACTCAAAAACTGGAAAAAAATGGGGGGAAATTATTATGTATTTTACGCATAATATCAAAAGATAGCGTCGATTTTGAGAATTAAAACCAGGGAAAATCTTAGTGGACAAAGAAAAACGTTGCTGATTTTTCCCAGGAATAACTTACATATGTATATCATCTTAAGCAAATATATATAAATATTACGAAAGAAGAACAGAATGAACCAACCTTGCTAAAAATCCATAATTTCGTGGATTTTTTATTTGGCCATTTTGGAGGAACTCAATTTTCTCGGAAATCAAAATGGATAAAAAGTCAACAAAGTTAAGTTATTTTAATTGTTTTTAGCAAAAATTCACAACTAGTAAATGAAAGCACTTTATAATTGTGATAGTCTACTGCATTCACTTTTTGTTTTTGGTTCAATTTCTATATGACATCTATTTACAGCTCCAAAGCATTGCGGAAATCCAAGGGGTTCGAACCCATCAACAATGTATTTAATTTATTGGAGATGTAGAGTATACGAATTAATGTAATGAGCTAGATAATTTCATATCGCGCTGCAAAAATCTATAACAAATTCACCAACGTTACTGCGTCACACACCAAAGAAACTACCAACAGTCCTATATTCCGCTGCCGATCCCAATGCGAACAATGCTATTGTAACTTCCTTCATCATACACTTTTTGAAAAGGCTTCCTTTCCTGTTGAGGCGAAAGTTTTCTTTAAATCTATTATCGTTCATCGTAATGCTATATATGAATTATATCCTACATGAAAAGGTAATATTAAACCTATCAATTACCACAATTGTCTTTTTCTTATTTCAGAGTGTCCTACTGCGATTCCAACTAGTAGCAAGCAACACGTTCAGATTCATAGTTGCTAGTGTATGTACAATTTTTACATTATGAAGCAGTTTCAGCTAAAGTAATTTATGCTTTCTTTCAAAAAAATAGTGATTTTTTACCAACAGCGTAGCTGCTAATCGTACTTTCTGCCTTCTATCCATTTGAAATCGATGTAAACGCAAAAAAAAAATAAATAAAATAATTGACAAACAAACAGCTGTCGTCTTTCAGAGTGAAATTTTAATTCACATTAGTGAGCTTTTAATGTCTATTAATGCTGTTGTCTGTCTGTAATATTATATGCGTTAAATATGCAGTACAAAACGGAAAATATACTATGAAAATGTGACTAAAAATTAAAAAAAATATATATATGCTTTTAAAAAGCAGCAAAATCGCTTCTTCTTTTTTAAATAATTAACATTTTTTGTTCAACAATTCAATAACATTTGCATTTGAAATAGAATAAAAATGAAATAAACACAACAAGAAACACCGACTAACTAACAGCATTAAAATATTTCAATAAAATAAGACAAGCTTTTAATTTTAAAAACAAAATGATCTGTGAACGAAAAAAGCGTTGATGTGCGCATAGTTTTCGTTTTGTGTAAATTTCAAAATGAGTTTTTAATATATTTAAAAAAAAAATTATAAATTTCTTTTCATTTCATTTCAATTTATTTTAGCTCAAAAATGCTTCTCAAAATCGTTCGTCATAACTTTTCAAAACGATCTTTGTGAAATCGATCAATTTCCAGCACTTAAACGATTAATTTATATGTTCTAATAAAAAATTGTCTATAATAGCGAAATAAACTTTTATAGATGGATAGCTAACACTTCATAAGCACCAGATTTTAAAACTGCTTTGAATTAAGCCAATCTAGACTGGACATGATATGTTTTTAGGGCGAAAATGTAGCAACACTCTGCAACTGAAAGCCAAACGAAATAGAAAATCCATCTCTTAAGCAGAACTTAAAACTAAAATTTTGCTTCAGCTGCGAAAATATATTTAAAAAAAATTCAATTAAGTATCCAAAAGCAACAAATAGCAAAAATATGCTGTTAAAAGTGAAATATGCAAAAATATGCACTAATAAATCGCAGCCAAAATGAATAAAAATATCTGAAAGGGATAAATGTTTTATCTCCACCTTCATAAACTGCTCAAGCAAAAATATGCAATTGCATATTTAACGTTTTCCTGATAATGAGTATTTAGTTCACAAATAAGGAGTTATTCCTGCCAACCGGTAAACATAATGGGAAAAATGATTTCAAAACTATGGGGAAAGCAAAGTAACATGTCTTGTTTATAAACCTCTGAAGGCAATAATTAAAGTGATCTACAGACTTGACTGAACATTTTAATCGACACTGTAGCTTAACCATTTAAATTTATGTGTATTATTTGTTATTTTATTTTGGCATACACATGTTTGTTTACTTCACCTTACAATCATTTAGAGCAACAACAACATAACTATACAATAAGCACAATACAAAAAACACAAATCTTAACATCGATGTGGAGGCAAAATCTCTAAAGTATAAAATAAACATTAAGCTCCGTAGAAAATGATAAATTAAATTTCATTAGTGCAACCAAAGAAAATAGAATATGTAATAGAATAGAAGAAAATCAGTTTCGTATTAGAATGGGAAAAGTTTTGCAAACTTAAAATATCAGGTAAAATGAAAATAATTAAATAAATAAGTAAACAGACGTGTAGGAGTGCAGGCCAAAGAGAGAAAAGAATTCCTCTGGGATAAAATAGAATTTAGGAGCACCGTTGGGATGGTTGACAGCAGGCAAGAAATCAAGGAGGGGCAGGGTGAAAAGTACTTACTCTCCCAAAAGTAACAAAATACGTCACAAAAGATTTTGAAAAGCTTAAGCAGAATCGGTGTCTGGTTAACAATACGCTGCTCAATGAATGTGAAGGTTTTGGATATTCCAAGCCCGCCAAAGATAACACTTTTTCCCCTACAAACAGTTATTTTTATAATGAAATTTTCATCATCATTTGGACTTGCCACCACAGAATGAATAATAAATAACAACACCATGGCCAACACAGACTGTCAACAGCTCTAAGCATTTATCTGTCCTCTCTCACTAAGTCCTTTCACAAAGAAGGCAACACACATGCTGGTTGGTGGAATTAATTAAAAAAACTGAATCTGTCCCCCCAAAACATCAACAAAAAATTTTTGAAATTCTACTATTGAGGCCTTTAACAGCCAATAGCCCTAAAATAATAAATTTCACTCTCCGATAGTTCCGCTTTTCGCAAAACACTACACTACTAAATGTATTAAAAATATATTTACGTATTTAAGCAGCACATAAAAGAGTTGAAAATAAATTCCGTATCATAATTTCCGGCATGCAGGGATGATGATATACATAAACACACTCATTTCAGATGAATTTAAAGCGTTTATTGAGCATAGAAATGGGACTGATTTGAATAGCAAAGCAATTATATTCATGGTAATAGTGTGTTCACTCAGCTAAAGGATTTAATTGATACTCCTTCACTAAGGATGAAAGTAGCTAAAATGCTTTTTGTTGTTATTGTTGTTGAAGAACGTAAGAACAAATGGAAATATTATCGTCGTGTCACTGGCTTTAATTAGTTGTTTAATGTTGAGTAACGAGTATTTGATTTTTGAATAATTTGAAATTTTTACTGATTTGTTTGTAGATGCGAGTGGAAAATTTATGGGAGAGAGAGAGGGGTATTTTTCACTTTTATTTGAGAAATAGTAAAAAGGTACATATAATCGCAATGAAAAAAAATATATACACGGTGGCCCAAAATTACCGAGGCGGTTTGAGTTCCTCATAACTTTTGTATTATATATATTTTTTTTAATTTCTTTTCAGTATTTTATAAAGAAGACTTTGGGAATTTTAAATGGAAGAGGACATCAATTGAACAACGTGCCCGTTTAACTTTTATTATTTGTATTTGAACATGATTTTATTTATACAGTTGTCGTATGTATACAACAACACTTTTTGAGGTCAAAAAGGAAGTATTATTAAAAGATCCTGTGGACATCTACTTGAACTTAGATAAAAAGCATTTGTGTTTCATTGAGTTCGGTCGTTGTTTTTTTCTTTTTGGTGAATAATTAAGGGTTTAACTTTTTATGAAAAACTTATGTTAATTCAGTGTCTATTTATTTTTCCGGTTAAAGCCGATTTACGTTTAGGGTGATGGCGCTGCGACAACGCTTACGTTCTCTTTTGAAGTCCATTCTTAAATGCACTCGGGTTTACACTAGAGATGGGCATCGCTCACGTGATCAGAGTGAATGATCGTGAGCAGTTTTTTGTTTCAATCACGTGAGCGTGCATGAGCGTGAGTATAAAAAAATTTACGTAAGTGAGCGTGCATGAGTACATTTTTTGCGTGATTGTTTCGTGATTTTTTCGATTTTGGAATGTTTTTCATATTTTTAATAGGTACGTGGTTTTCAATTTTATCATGAAGACATACAACGTTGTGCCGGTATGTATTAATGTATTGATGTAAATGAACGGGTGAAAGTAGCAGTCTAAGTCCGCTACAAAAAACGGAAGTAACTTTGAAAGTTAAAGTGTTTTTTTTTCGTAATTTTTTGCGAATTTCGCATAAAGTACACAAAATATAGTTCCTTAAAGAAAGATGAATAAAAGAGAATTCAAAAATAACTTATTTGCAGCCGAAAAATTTCATTGTTTTTTACGCTACGTGACGCACGTTATATTTTTCTATCCTCTTTTCTATTCTGAACTTTCATACCTAATTTCAATGTTTCCAAAATAGTAAACACAAAATTCTTTCGATAAAATTGAAGTGAGGTCAATGTGTAAAAATATGTCTTTCAATCGGGCCATCTTCACTAACACTAAAGTAATGATATGAATACCTAAAAATTGTTAATTTCTGGTATGAAATTATAAGATCTGAGGTAAGGCAGGATTTGTTAATAATTTGTGCATTAATGATCGTCGAAATACATTTATTTTATTTATAAAATAATATATCTATTCTAATAATCCATAAAAAAATAAATAAAAAATAAGTTGGATCACTTTAAAAAAATTTTGTTTGGTGGACTGTTTCTGGGGCTTATCTTTATATTAAAATTGAAAAATTGTATTTCAAAACTAACAAATTGTTTAGAAAAATATATTTTACAGTTAAACATAATTTTCCTGTTTTGTTGCAGAATTTTCTTATTATATATTCGAATTTTCTATTTGCATTCAGAAATTTCAATGTATAAATACTTATAGGTTGTGATTTTTTCGTGAGTATTTCGTGAGCGTGAGTTTTCGTGATCGTGACTAACGCGAGTGAACGTGTGCCAAAAATATGAGTACGTGCGTGAGCGTGCATAAGTGAAATTTTTTATCGTGAGCGTGCATTTTTTATCGTGTCGCCTTTTCCATCACTATGGTTTGTTGTCGGACAATTTTGAAAAATTGTTTAAGGCCAGCCGTGGAAATCATCTGCGAGTACATAAGTGCGAAGCAGAACTTACCCTCCCGCTCATATGAAATCGTTAAACAGCGCAAAAAAAATAATTATGTTGTGCTTAAACAGAATCAGAGATAGATTTCTGCCTTGTTTTTGCACATCCTCGAAAGCTTTTCAAAACAGCGCAATGGGAAAGCGTGTAAAGCGTCTAAAGCTTCCACCAAACTAATAGTGTTCCGGTTTTTGGTTTGCTGGGAATCTATTTTAACACATTCAATTCGAATGAAGTTAAAAAGTTGTCAATTTTTTTTTTAATATTCAGTTACTTTTAATTCATTTTTTTTGAAATTCTTATGATTTTTTTTCCATTAAACTTGTGCGAAATAAACACTCACTCCTCACTAATCTATTAAAATTTCACTTGCACTAATTTCCTTTTCATACAATTCTGTTTTATATTTAAATAATTCTTGAATAATTTTCTTAACTTAATTTAAGTTTATTTTTTGTAATTTTTTATTTTTATTTTTTTTGCTTATCACTGCTTAAAATTTTTGGGGTCTGCTGCGACGAATATGATGGGAATTGAAATCTTTCTTTTTGCCGGCAAATGTCTCTGCGTGTGATGGTGTCACAAGTTCGTTCATGTAGTAAAAAAGCAACCTGAAGGTATTCCAGTGTAAAGAAATGACAAAAAGCTCAAAAGCAGGAGCAACAAAAAAAGGAGAGATAAAAAATTTAAGATGATTGAAAACGACTGCACGATGTTCTATAAAGAAATGTAGAAATTTGATTTCCACAATGTCTAGTATAGGATCAGGGTGCAGGAGTTGAGCTCTTGACTTCAGCTAGGAATGACTCTGTCGTTGACTCTGGGGCAAGTGGAACTGAGATGAATAAATTTGTAATCGATTTTTAGAGTTTGCAATTTTCGAGATAATGAAATTTACTGTGATCCTCTTTTTTGCCTATGAAATATTACCGAAAAATCTATTTAAAATGAGTCTACAATTTCACGTAGCAACTACACATACAGGGTGTCTGATGAGTTTTTTTGTAATCCATGAATGTATTAAATCTTTTTTTCATTTGAGAGCCCATTGAATTGTGTTAAAAATAGTTTAATTAGTGTTAAAGATAATTTAATTTAAATGCGCGCCCAGTTCGTTGATGCAGTTGCGAAATATGTATTAGCAAAAATTTGTTCATTATTGCCCGCAAAGTTGCAGCTATAGTCGCTCGAATTAATTGTTTTAATTCATACAAATTGTAGTATTTAATTAATTTGTAAGTTGCAATTTGTACACTTCCTGTTTATAACAATCGCAGAAGGAAAATGCCGATGGAGTTACTTCAGGTGATCTCGGGGGCCAACAGAAGGTTGAGTTTTAAGATGCTTTTACTGACGAAGTATTTAGTTTTACCGATTTGTTTTGTCTTGATACTAAAATATACAATGATAAATTTGAGTATTATAGTGATTTGCAGCAGTTGGACTTATTTGAAAGTTTTTACTAATTATGGAGCGATTCCCACTAAAGTAGGGATGGGCACCGCTCACATGATTAACGTGGATCATGTGTGATCATCTGAATCTTGATTAGTTTTTTATGTCAATCACGTGCGCGTGCTTAAACGTGAGCATAAAAAAATTGAGCGTGAGTGAGCGTGCATGAGTAGATTTTTAGCGTGATTGTTGCGTAATTTTTTTTTTGCTTAATTGTATCTTTTTTCATTTTATTTTTATTTTTGGTGACCGTGACTTTTCTTGATTGTTAATAAGTTTTTTTCCACCTACGCGAGCGTGTATGAATGTGAGCCTAAAATATAAAATGGTGCATGAGTTAAATTTTTTCACGTGCGCCTGACTAAAAAGTTACTCACCATCCCATCTCTATTTTATATGCATAAATTGTCGCTTACGATCATGTCTGACATCCAAAATTTTAAAAATTATTAACAATTTTTATATTTTGTAAACGCTCACTTCGCGTAAATTTGTCGATGTCGTGTACTTCCTCTGTAGCGTACAAAAATATAAAAAAATATATGTATAATTTTCACTTAAAGTTGATTTTGATGCTGTTGCATAAAATGCTTAAGCGGCATAAATTAGTATTCAAGCAGGCAAGATAAGAAATAAATCTAGAGAGAAAACATTTTAAATGTCATCGTATACAAATTATAATTTCAATTTAAAACATCTTGTCAAAATTTTTAAAACAATATAGAGCGACTTTAAGGAGTATTTAAAATTTTATAATAAACTTTCGTAGTCGATTTGTAACTTCCCTTTATCTTCGTGCCCTTTATAAGGTCGTGCCTAAGTAAAATTTATAGTTTATCGTGAGCGTGCATAAGCGTGAGTGAAAAATTACTCACGATCCCATCTCTGGTACTTATGCATATATGTCTTGTGTATTCCCTTAATGTTTTTATACACATTAAATTTAGAAGAAAATAACGAAGTTTGAAAAATTTTCTAAATTTTCAATAAAACGAAAAATACGTGTGTGATGTGATTTTATTTTGGTATTTGTTTGGATTTTTAATCCGATGTAATTGATATTGGGCTCAAGTTCGTAACGCTTTTAGTGAGAAATATTTAAATATCAGACAATGTTTCACAAAAAAAAGACAAATGAACGTCCATCAATTTCAATCTACAACGGCAAAACAGATTAGCGCTGTTTTCGGAAGACGCAACAAACTTTGTCATCAGGGCTTATGTGTATTGGTAGATCAACTGCCATCTAGTTGCATTTTATGAAAACTATGTTCTTTTTTCTGCTTGTGAAATTTTTCAAAAATTTCTCCATCGAGCAAATTCTCTTCACATTTTAAATTTTTTATCTTTAAATTCTGCACAACTTTTTATTGTTTAATTTAAGTTTTTTTTACAGCCAAGAATAATATTTATTTGTGAATAGAATTAATTATATTTTGTAAATCAGTAAACAACAATAAACTAAATAAAACAACTAAAAAGGAGGACATACAAACATACTCCAACGCTTTCAAGTAAAAAGAAAAGAAAGAAACCAGTACAGAAATTGAAAAGTGGAAGGAGAGAGGTATCATAAGGCATTTTTATTATATTTTTATTTTATATTTCCACTTTCGTTGGACGTTATTAAATTTTGCTTAATTTGCACAATTGTGTGAACACGGTCAGGTCAGTGCAACACGATTGCCAACAAGATGCACGTAGACGAAGAACAGCAATTCATACACACATTCATTCAGTCATTCAGTCATTCATTCGTTCATGTCACATATAATGCATGATACAGGGTGATTGCTTTTAATTTTTGTTATTTAATTTCAAAAAAGCAAAAATAACAGAAATTGTTTAATCGAAACTTATGAATTGCCGTACTTTTTAACGATCATAATGAAATTACTTCTAAAATGGATGTTAACAAAACGAAATGGGAAAACTATATCAAATCCCTGTTCTCGGACGACAGCAGATCTTTGCATGTTGATGATAAGGCTGCAGGTTGATCTGCCAAGGGAAACAGTCAAACTTTTATATGATGATATTTCTTAAAATCTCATAAAACTATTCAACGAAATATACGACACTGGTCAGAGAAATGCAATTATCTGATACATTCAATTTGTTATTCACTTTTAATTATGCAAAACAAATCAAAGTTGAGTAAAATCAGCATCGTAGTGGTGAACGCTTCATTTAAGTAAAATACAGTCGAGTGATCGAACATGTTTTACTCACATCCATAATGAATATGATCATTTCAAATACAATTATTTTTTATGAACAAAAAGCTTTAAACAAAAGAAATTTATGTTTGTTTTTGTTTATTTCTTATAAAATCTATATTGAAATAGGGTTTTTGATTGATTGATAGTTCGTCTTTTCAAACTACAAGTTCGAGGAAAATTGTAGGCTCCTACTAGCAAAAACGGCCTCTTTATTAAAAAAATTTAAAATTTGTTATCTTGTTTTGTTCGAAAATAAATATATATTTTATAAAAAAAGTATAAGGATTGCAAAGAATACTTTATTATTATTATTGATTTTATAACACTTTAAAATAAGTAAAAGTATAGTTACGTCCGTTTGCATTTAAGATGACGGTATGTTTCATTACATAAAATTTTTAAATTAATGTAGATTAATGTAGATATTCTGAATTTAGGCCTATAGCTATACTGTGTTACCTCTCTAAAGTCCTAGAAGAAATACTTCATTTTCAAATATCATCATACATCAGTAATAATAATTTCCTATCAGATAATCAATTAGGTTTTCGTACAAATCATATCTGTTTTTCTGCGCTACTGGATGTATCTGAAAATATACGGCGGGAACTTGATGAAGGTACATTAAATTTCTTGGTCCTTCTTAATCAGTCAAAAGCCTTTGACACGGTTGATCACAGCATGCTTTCCATGACGCTTAGGCACTTTTTTAACTTTTCCGAAACTTCAACACGGCTTTTATTTTCTCACCTTTCAAATCGTTCACAATTTGTTCATTCTAACAATACCCAATCTTCCCTCCTCATTAAGTTTATTTAGAGATGTCCATTCTTGGACCACTTCTTTTTACAATTTATGTAAACGAATTGCCAAAACATCTTGTACACTGCAAATTTCATATGTACGCAGATGATGTGCAGTGCAATCTGTCACTGAAAACATTCGGAGACTCAACGATGAATTGGATCGAATCTGCTGTTGGGCTACAGCAAATGGACTTTGTTTAGACCCTCGAAAGTCCAAGTGCATAATAATTCATAAGAGAATACATGATGCTATCTAATATCTGTCCTGATATTTTAATAAACGGAGAAAAAAATCAATTCTGTAAATGCTGCTAAAACCCTTGGGCTGATTTGCAATAATAGCATTACTTGGACAAATCTCGTAGGTCAAACTTATATAAAGCTAAGGAGTCTTTGGTCGTCACAATACTATACTCCTTTAAATATTAGACATATAATTGCAAAATCTTATCTTCTGTCAGGTTTAATGTATGGTTGTGAACTTTTTGCAAATTGCGATTCTGTTAGCAAAAGGAAGCTGAAAGTTTCATTTAATAATATTGTAAGATATTTGTATGATCTGAGAAAATATGATCATGTGTCACATGTCTCCTCAAAACTATACGGCGTTTCATTAAACAATCTTTTAAATATTCGTGTACTCTTACTATTGCATAAAATTATTTATTCGGAGATTCCACGATATCTTAGTAATAAAATTGGGTTTGCCAGATCAAATAGAGAGAAAAAGATCATAATTTCCATGCACCGCCTTCTTGTATCTGAATGGCATTTCCTTATACATGCGTCACGCCTTTGGAATTGTCTTCCTCAAGCTCAGCAACTAAATAGCAACGCAAGTAGTTTTAAGAATTTCTTATTTAATTATTTTGCACCATAGTAAATCATCACTGTTACAATGTTAATAATTTATAGTTTAATTTAACATCATCTATACAAATGTGTGATCATCTAATGTAACTTATAATCATTGCTTTCTTTTACTTTAAATATAAGATTAAATATTGTTGCACAGGAATTGGATATGTAATAAATAAATAAAATAAAATAAAGAAATGTACATAAAAAGCCCATTTTTATACTCGCTCTGTTTCTCTCCTCACAAACCTAATTATTATCATTATAAAATTTTGCATACAAGGAGTACAGAAAAGGACATGGAAGAGCCAAGTGTAGTTACTAAAGGCGTTTGTTTTCTTTTCTACAAAAAAGTGCAACATTTTTTGCCCTTTTCATTGATAATTTGCAATATAATGATTTTTTTTAAATAGTGAGTTTATTAAAAATTATTGTATCATCACCTACGAGACAAAATTTTTGCCTTAAGAAAACTTTCAATCGAATTTTTTTTTTTGATAAAAAGTAAAAGAAATGTTCCATTTTTTTAGAAAAGTAAACGGCATAAGTAATAAAACTTTTAAAATTACAAGGGATATAGAAAAGGATATAATTTTTATTCGCGGGGCACAGCTAGTTTATATATGGACATATATTGGGAAACAACATCAATAAAGTATTCATTTAATTTTTATTAAAAATATTGTAATAATTGCTGGGAAATACATTCGGGAGCATATGTTTTGCTAAAATCCTTAAAATTCTTATAAGTAATTAAGCCACGAATTATAAATGTTCATACTTATTGAGTATAACATATTTGTGTGTACGACAGAGACAACAGGTAAATTTAATCAACATTCTTAATTGCATCATGCATGCAGGTTAACTACTTTGATTTAAGCATGTGTGTGTGTACAGATGCTATTGTACATAAGTATTGGTGGTCATACACACAATTAATTGTTTCAACGGAAATATGTAATCGAAGTCAGGTAAAAATTTGTGCACAATTACTTAAGTTAATCCCTTTTTTTTGGGAACATACAAAGCTATGCGAAAGACTTATTATCAAAGATCCAATAATATTCTTAATTTGCCTTCAGTTCGCAGAATCAAAAGTTAAATAATTGAAATCATAAACTCATTAACACAAGGAACCGCCAGAACAAGGTGAACAAAGATATAGAAGCGGTAATAGTTTAGACAGGAGGTTATAAATAACACTTGCATAGATAAGAGAACAACAGTCGCAAATAATTGCCTAACAAAATAGTAAGCTCAGTTATAAAGATTTTTATTTGTAATAATTAAAATATTACATTGATATTATTATAGAAAAATGTGGAACTCTGAAACAAGACATCAACCACAAAATCGTGTTACTACCTCATCAGCAAAAAAATCACTCAGTTTTTCTGGGCAAAATAATGATAGCTATGGTTCAACGCAGCAGCCAGCTGGGCATGACTTCAGCCATTAGTTTGGCTGGACCACGTCCGGAAGATTTACAGAAAACTGAAGAGCTCCGCAAGGCTTTGGAACCTTATAGAGTTTTCGAAACGGAAGAAGAACTAAATCATCGCATGGAAATACTTGCCAAGCTAAATACTCTTGTTAAAGAATGGGTTAAGGAGATATCACTAGCAAAAAATATTCCCGAAGCGGCAGCCGATAAATTGGGTGCTAAAATTTACACATTCGGTTCATATCGTTTGGGCGTACATCATAAAGGTGCCGACATTGATGCACTGTGCGTAGCACCGCGCAGTATTGATCGTTGGGATTATTTTACATCATTCTTTGAAAAGTTAAAACAACATCCCGAGGTAACGGAATGCCGATCCATTGAGGAAGCTTTTGTGCCGGTTATAAAAATGAATTTCGATGGTATCGAAATTGATTTACTATTTGCACGTTTATCTCTCAAAGAGATACCAGATGATTTCGATTTACGTGATGACAACATCTTGAAAAATTTGGATCAGAGTTCGGTGCGCAGTTTGAATGGTTGTCGCGTTACAGATGAAATATTGTCATTAGTACCGAACATAGAGAATTTTCGTTTAGCATTGCGTGTCATAAAGTTGTGGGCTAAAAGTGAGTAAAAGAAAATAGTGTACAGATATAATATTATAAAAGATTTTAGATTTACAATTTCAATTTGTTGAGCTTAATTTCAATATCAACATGTCATGATTAAATATGTTTATTTTTTATTTTTATTTCAACACAGAACATGGCATCTATTCAAATTGCTTGGGTTATTTTGGTGGCGTAACCTGGGCCATGTTAGTGGCACGCACTTGTCAATTGTATCCAAATGCTACTGCCTCCACATTGGTACATAAATTCTTTTTAGTTTTCTCCCGCTGGAAGTGGCCAAATCCGGTCTTACTAAAATACCCAGACAATGTTAATTTAGGATTTCCGGTAATTGCTTATTTTTTTCTTCTTTTTATATTTTTTTTTTACAATTTAAAAACAATAAACGTTTTTGTTTGTTTGCTTCTTTTTTAGGTATGGGATCCACGTGTTAATGTCTTAGATCGTTATCATTTGATGCCGGTTATAACACCAGCATATCCACAACAAAATTCCACATTTAACGTATCCGAATCAACAAGAAAAATTATATTAATGGAAATAAATCGAGGCTTGTCAACCACAGCTGAAATAATGCTGGGAAAAGCATCATGGGATCGGCTTTTCGAAGCACCCCGTTTCTTTTACAGGTAAAGCACCCAACATATTTTTGGTTACACAATCTCAATAACGAAAGTATTTTATTTCTTTGTTGTTTTGTAGATATCGACATTTTATTGTCTTATTGGTGAACTCACAAACCGCCGATGATCATTTAGTATGGTGCGGTTTGGTTGAGTCTAAAATTCGTTTCTTGATTGGCAACCTGGAGCGCAATCAATATATTTCTCTAGTCCATGTCAATCCCAAATGTTTTGATCACAAAAATGTCAATAAATCTCAAATTCCAGCTACTGCAGCCGGTGCCAATGCCGCAGCTGCCACCGGGCAGACATCATTAACCGCATCGCCCTATTGTTCAATGTGGTTTATTGGTTTGGAATTTGAACGTATGGAAAATCTAAATGTTGATTTAACCGGAAGTATACAGAATTTTACAGAGCATGTCATACAACATGGGGTGAGTAGAATAAAAATTCAATTTTAATACTCGTATAAATTTTCAATTATAATAAACAAGAATATTTTATTAATTGCAAGTTTATTTTATCTTTCTTAAAAAATTATCTTTTCTATTTTAAAGTTATCAATAAATCAATAGTATTTTTTAGAAGAGTGAAATTACCAATAAATTGAATTGAAAGAGTAATTGAGAAAGATTAATTTAATTAATTTAATTTTATTTTTTTGCAGGTCAACAATAATATGTTAAAGGAGGGCATGTCAATCGAAGCGCGTTGCGTCAAACGCAAACAATTATCACAGTTTTTGGATGCGGATTTCTTAAAACGTGAACGAAAATCCATGGACAGTCAAAATAGCTTCAATAATGCAATTATAGCCAATCGGAAGAGGCTTCCCAATGAAATGCAACAAAAATATGCCAGCAATGGGAATGTTGTCAAGCGATCACGTGTCAGTTTATCGGTAAGTTTTAAAACATTTTTGGATTGACAGTTTTAAGTGACTTTTTTTGTGTTTTTGCAGCATGAAGATAATTCAAACGCATCAAGTGATGCCGGCGGTACTGGAGTTGGCGGTAATAGTAATGAAGGCAACAACAACAACATCAACAACAATAAAAATAATAACAACACTACCAATACAACTGCAACACAAGCTGCTCCTGAAGTGGCATGCTCGAGACCGCCGCCGGCTCCTCTACCCAGTTCACATTTACATTCACTCTCAGACATATTGCTGGCTCATGCCAAAGTACCGCATCATAATACACAAAAATTTCGCAAAAATAATAATGCTGCTGCAGCTGCCAATTCTAATAGCATTTTCAGTCGACGTCTAACATCATCGTCGTCACCCTTCTCAACCACTTCATCTTCTGCTGCCTCCGGATCTTCAGCAACGGTGTTGTCATCTTTGTGCGGAGCATGCAATGCCTCATCTTTGTATAGTCGTAGGTGTTACAGCCACAATAGTAATCATCAGCAGTATCATCATTTGCAACATCATTCAAGAAACTCTATCATGATGACGCCTTTAAATGCACACAATAAACATAACAACAACAGCAGCAACAGCAGAAGCAACCACAACAACAATAAAAACACTAGCAGCAAAAGCAGAAGCAACCACCACAACAACAACAACAACAAAAACACTAGCAGCAGTTGCAACAACAACCACAATTTTAGTAATAATTCCAGCTCTCAAAACAACAACAACAGCAGCAGCATTGACAAATCCAACATTGATATTATTGATCTTGTCAATGATGACGATGAGGTTGACGAGTTATTAACAACTGGAACTACAGCTACAACAACCACAATCATGACTTCTGATTTCATTCCTTTGGTTGTTGTTTAAAACAGATTTTTAAAATCCAAAATATTTTTTACGCTTATCATGCTTTCATCCATTCCTTCATCATTTCTCTGCTTGGATTTTTGACTTTTTAGAATTTAAGAAAACATAATTAAATAAGCAAACAGAAAAAATTATTAATTTTATTAATTTAGAAAACTCTTATTTATACATTCACCAAACTGAGCACCTCTTAATCTCTCACTTTTCCATTTCTCTTTTTAAATTTTCCTATTTTTATGATTATTGTTTTTAAAAACTAAATTCTATTTACAAAACAATTTTTGGACAAATTTACTATTTATATATATAAAATTCATATATTATATTTTTTTAAATAATTTTATACAAAATCTTTTTTATTTTTTAAAAGACTTAAAAATTAATTAAAAAACAAACAAGTGAAAAAAATTTTTTTTAAGAAAATGTACAAAAAAATTTAATATAAGAAAAGAAATTATACAAAAAAAGTAATATTTTTTAATAAAAACTCAAATAAAAAAATTTAAATCAAATTAAAAACGTTTGTTATTTTTATTATTTTTTATTTAACTGCCAGGCCCACAATGTCACACGTATTCGTTCTTTCGTACAATTACATATAAAACAAAAACAAAATTTTAAAATTTGATTTTGTTTTAAATGTAATTGTACGAAAGGAAGAATTCGATCGACTTAGTGGGCCAGCCAGTTGTATTTTTCTTTTTGATTTCAATTAATTTTTAGTTGGTTGCATAAAATGCTTAAGCGGCATAAATTAGCATTCAAGCAGGCAAGATAAGAAATAAATCTAGAGAGAAAACATTTTAAATGTCATCGTATACAAATTATAATTTCAATTTAAAATATCTTGTCAAAATTTTTAAAACAATATAGAGCGACTTTAAGGAGTATTTAAAATTTTATAATAAACTTTCGTAGTCGATTTGTAACTTCCCTTTATCTTCGTGCCCTTTATAAGGTCGTGCCTAAGTAAAATTTATAGTTTATCGTGAGCGTGCATAAGCGTGAGTGAAAAATTACTCACGATCCCATCTCTGGTACTTATGCATATATGTCTTGTGTTTTCCCTTAATGTTTTTATACACATTAAATTTAGAAGAAAATAACGAAGTTTGAAAAATTTTCTAAATTTTCAATAAAACGAAAAATACGTGTGTGATGTGATTTTATTTTGATATTTGTTTGGATTTTTAATACGATGTAATTGATATTGGGCTCAAGTTCGTAACGCTTTTAGTGAGAAATATTTAAATATCAGACAATGTTTCACAAAAAAAGGACAAATGAACGTCCATCAATTTCAATCTACAACGGCAAAACAGATTAGCGCTGTTTTCGGAAGACGCAACAAACTTTGTCATCAGGGCTTATGTGTATTGGTAGATCAACTGCCATCTAGTTGCATTTTATGAAAACTATGTTCTTTTTTCTGCTTGTGAAATTTTTCAAAAATTTCTCCATCGAGCAAATTCTCTTCACATTTTAAATTTTTTATCTTTAAATTCTGCACAACTTTTTATTGTTTAATTTAAGTTTTTTTTTGCAGGTAAGAATAATATTTATTTGTGAATAGAATTAATTATATTTTGTAAATCAGTAAACAACAATAAACTAAATAAAACAACTAAAAAGAAGAACATACAAACATACTCCAACGCTTTCAAGTAAAAAGAAAAGAAAGAAACCAGTACAGAAATTGAAAAGTGGAAGGAGAGAGGTATCATAAGGCATTTTTATTATATTTTTATTTTATATTTCCACTTTCGTTGGACGTTATTAAATTTTGCTTAATTTGCACAATTGTGTGAACACGGTCAGGTCAGTGCAACACGATTGCCAACAAGATGCACGTAGACGTAGAACAGCAATTCATACACACATTCATTCAGTCATTCAGTCATTCATTCGTTCATGTCACATATAATGCATGATACAGGGTGATTGCTTTTAATTTTTGTTACTTAAATTCAAAAAAGCAAAAATAACAGAAATTGTTTAATCGAAACTTATGAATTGCCGTACTTTTTAACGATCATAATGAAATTACTTCTAAAATGGATGTTAACAAAACGAAATGGGAAAACTATATCAAATCCCTGTTCTCGGACGACAGCAGATCTTTGCATGTTGATGATAAGGCTGCAGGTTGATCTGCCAAGGGAAACAGTCAAACTTTTAAATGATGATATTTCTTAAAATCTCATAAAACTATTCAACGAAATATACGACACTGGTCAGAGAAATGCAATTATCTGATACATTCAATTTGTTATTCACTTTTAATTATGCAAAATAAATCAAAGTTGAGTAAAATCAGCATCGTAGTGGTGAACGCTTCATTTAAGTAAAATACAGTCGAGTGATCGAACATGTTTTACTCACATCCATAATGAATATGATCATTTCAAATACAATTATTTTTTATGAACAAAAAGCTTTAAACAAAAGAAATTTATGTTTTTTTTTGTTTATTTCTTATAAAATCTATATTGAAATAGGGTTTTTGATTGATTGATAGTTCGTCTTTTCAAACTACAAGTTCGAGGAAAATTGTAGGCTCCTACTAGCAAAAACGGCCTCTTTATTAAAAAAATTTAAAATTTGTTATCTTGTTTTGTTCGAAAATAAATATATATTTTATAAAAAAAGTATAAGGATTGCAAAGAATACTTTATTATTATTATTGATTTTATAACACTTTAAAATAAGTAAAAGTATAGTTACGTCCGTTTGCATTTAAGATGACGGTATGTTTCATTACATAAAATTTTTAAATTAATGTAGATTAATGTAGATATTCTGAATTTAGGCCTATAGCTATACTGTGTTACCTCTCTAAAGTCCTAGAAGAAATACTTCATTTTCAAATATCATCATACATCAGTAATAATAATTTCCTATCAGATAATCAATTAGGTTTTCGTACAAATCATAGCTGTGTTTCTGCGCTACTGGATGTATCTAAAAATATACGGCGGGAACTTGATGAAGGTACATTAAATTTCTTGGTCCTTTGACACGGTTGATCACAGCATGCTTTCCATGAAGCTTAGGCACTTTTTTAACTTTTCCGAAACTTCAACAGGGGTTTTATTTTCTCACCTTTCAAATCGTTCACAATTTGTTCATTCTAACAATACCCAATCTTCCCTCCTCATTAAGTTTATTTAGAGATGTCCATTCTTGGACCACTTCTTTTTACAATTTATGTAAACGAATTGCCAAAACATCTTGTACACTGCAAATTTCATATGTACGCAGATGATGTGCAGTACAATCTGTCACTGAAAACATTCGGAGACTCAACGATGAATTGGATCGAATCTGCTGTTGGGCTACAGCAAATGGACTTTAGACCCTCGAAAGTCCAAGTGCATAATAATTCATAAGAGAATACATGATGCTATCTAATATCTGTCCTGATATTTTAATAAACGGAGAAAAAAATCAATTCTGTAAATGCTGCTAAAACCCTTGGGCTGATTTGCAATAATAGCATTACTTGGACAAATCTCGTAGGTCAAACTTATATAAAGCTAAGGAGTCTTTGGTCGTCACAATACTATACTCCTTTAAATATTAGACATATAATTGCAAAATCTTATCTTCTGTCAGGTTTAATGTATGGTTGTGAACTTTTTGCAAATTGCGATTCTGTTAGCAAAAGGAAGCTGAAAGTTTCATTTAATAATATTGTAAGATATTTGTATGATCTGAGAAAATATGATCATGTGTCACATGTCTCCTCAAAACTATACGGCGTTTCATTAAACAATCTTTTAAATATTCGTGTACTCTTACTATTGCATAAAATTATTTATTCGGAGATTCCACGATATCTTAGTAATAAAATTGGGTTTGCCAGATCAAATAGAGAGAAAAAGATCATAATTTCAATGCACCGCCTTCTTGTATCTGAATGGCATTTCTTTTATACATGCGTCACGCCTTTGGAATTGTCTTCCTCAAGCTCAGCAACTAAATAGCAACGCAAGTAGTTTTAAGAATTTCTTATTTAACTATTTTGCACCATAGTAAATCATCACTGTTACAATGTTAATAATTTATAGTTTAATTTAACATCATCTATACAAATGTGTGATCATCTAATGTAACTTATAATCATTGCTTTCTTTTACTTTAAATATAAGATTAAATATTGTTGCACAGGAATTGGATATGTAATAAATAAATAAAATAAAATAAAGAAATGTACATAAAAAGCCCATTTTTATACTCGCTCTGTTTCTCTCCTCACAAACCTAATTATTATCATTATAAAATTTTGCATACAAGGAGTACAGAAAAGGACATGGAAGCGCCAAGTGTAGTTACTAAAGGCGTTTGTTTTCTTTTCTACAAAAAAGTGCAACATTTTTTGCCCTTTTCATTGATAATTTGCAATATAATGATTTTTTTTAAATAGTGAGTTTATTAAAAATTATTGTATCATCACTTACGAGACAAAATTTTTGCCTTAAGAAAACTTTCAATCGAATTTTTTTTTTGATAAAAAGTAAAAGAAATGTTCCATTTTTTTAGAAAAGTAAACGGCATAAGTAATAAAACTTTTAAAATTACAAGGGATATAGAAAAGGATATAATTTTTATTCGCGGGGCACAGCTAGTTTATATATGGACATATATTGGGAAACAACATCAATAAAGTATTCATTTAATTTTTATTAAAAATATTGTAATAATTGCTGGGAAATACATTCGGGAGCATATGTTTTGCTAAAATCCTTAAAATTCTTATAAGTAATTAAGCCACGAATTATAAATGTTCATACTTATTGAGTATAACATATTTGTGTGTACGACAGAGACAGCAGGTAATTTTAATAAACATTCTTAATTGCATCATGCATGCAGGTTAACTACTTTGATTTAAGCATGTGTGTGTGTACAGATGCTATTGTACATAAGTATTGGTGGTCATACACACAATTAATTGTTTCAACGGAAATATGTAATCGAAATCAGGTAAAAATTTGTGCACAATTACTTAAGTTAATCCCTTTTTTTGGGAACATACAAAGCTATGCGAAAGACTTATTATCAAAGATCCAATAATATTCTTAATTTGCCTTCAGTTCGCAGAATCAAAAGTTAAATAATTGAAATCATAAACTCATTAACACAAGGAACCGCCAGAACAAGGTGAACAAAGATATAGAAGCGGTAATAGTTTAGACAGGAGGTTATAAATAACACTTGCATAGATAAGAGAACAACAGTCGCAAATAATTGCCTAACAAAATAGTAAGCTCAGTTATAAAGATTTTATTTGTAATAATTAAAATATTACATCGAAATTATTATAGAAAAATGTGGAACTCTGGAACAAGACATCAACCACAAAATCGTGTTACTACCTCATCAGCAAAAAAATCACTCAGTTTTTCTGGGCAAAATAATGATAGCAATGGTTCAACGCAGCAGCCAGCCAAGCAGCTGGGCATGACTTCAGCCATTAGTTTGGCTGGACCACGTCCGGAAGATTTACAGAAAACTGAAGAGCTCCGCAAGGCTTTGGAACCTTATAGAGTTTTCGAAACGGAAGAAGAACTAAATCATCGCATGGAAATACTTGCCAAGCTAAATACTCTTGTTAAAGAATGGGTTAAGGAGATATCACTAGCAAAAAATATTCCCGAAGCGGCAGCCGATAAATTGGGTGCTAAAATTTACACATTCGGTTCATATCGTTTGGGCGTACATCATAAAGGTGCCGACATTGATGCACTGTGCGTAGCACCGCGCAGTATTGATCGTTGGGATTATTTTACATCATTCTTTGAAAAGTTAAAACAACATCCCGAGGTAACGGAATGCCGATCCATTGAGGAAGCTTTTGTGCCGGTTATAAAAATGAATTTCGATGGTATCGAAATTGATTTACTATTTGCACGTTTATCTCTCAAAGAGATACCAGATGATTTCGATTTACGTGATGACAACATCTTGAAAAATTTGGATCAGAGTTCGGTGCGCAGTTTGAATGGTTGTCGCGTTACAGATGAAATATTGTCATTAGTACCGAACATAGAGAATTTTCGTTTAGCATTGCGTGTCATAAAGTTGTGGGCTAAAAGTGAGTAAAAGAAAATAGTGTACATATATAATATTATAAAAGATTTTAGATTTACAATTTCAATTTGTTGAGCTTAATTTCAATATCAACATGTCATGATTAAATATGTTTATTTTTTATTTTTATTTCAACACAGAACATGGCATCTATTCAAATTGCTTGGGTTATTTTGGTGGCGTAACCTGGGCCATGTTAGTGGCACGCACTTGTCAATTGTATCCAAATGCTACTGCCTCCACATTGGTACATAAATTCTTTTTAGTTTTCTCCCGCTGGAAGTGGCCAAATCCGGTCTTACTAAAATACCCAGACAATGTTAATTTAGGATTTCCGGTAATTGCTTATTTTTTTCTTCTTTTTATATTTTTTTTTTACAATTTAAAAACAATAAACGTTTTTGTTTGTTTGCTTCTTTTTTAGGTATGGGATCCACGTGTTAATGTCTTAGATCGTTATCATTTGATGCCGGTTATAACACCAGCATATCCACAACAAAATTCCACATTTAACGTATCCGAATCAACAAGAAAAATTATATTAATGGAAATAAATCGAGGCTTGTCAACCACAGCTGAAATAATGCTGGGAAAAGCATCATGGGATCGGCTTTTCGAAGCACCCCGTTTCTTTTACAGGTAAAGCACCCAACATATTTTTGGTTACACAATCTCAATAACGAAAGTATTTTATTTCTTTGTTGTTTTGTAGATATCGACATTTTATTGTCTTATTGGTGAACTCACAAACCGCCGATGATCATTTAGTATGGTGCGGTTTGGTTGAGTCTAAAATTCGTTTCTTGATTGGCAACCTGGAGCGCAATCAATATATTTCTCTAGTCCATGTCAATCCCAAATGTTTTGATCACAAAAATGTCAATAAATCTCAAATTCCAGCTACTGCAGCCGGTGCCAATGCCGCAGCTGCCACCGGGCAGACATCATTAACCGCATCGCCCTATTGTTCAATGTGGTTTATTGGTTTGGAATTTGAACGTATGGAAAATCTAAATGTTGATTTAACCGGAAGTATACAGAATTTTACAGAGCATGTCATACAACATGGGGTGAGTAGAATAAAAATTCAATTTTAATACTCGTATAAATTTTCAATTATAATAAACAAGAATATTTTATTAATTGCAAGTTTATTTTATCTTTCTTAAAAAATTATCTTTTCTATTTTAAAGTTATCAATAAATCAATAGTATTTTTTAGAAGAGTGAAATTACCAATAAATTGAATTGAAAGAGTAATTGGGAAAGATTAATTTAATTAATTTAATTTTATTTTTTTTGCAGGTCAACAATAATATGTTAAAGGAGGGCATGTCAATCGAAGCGCGTTGCGTCAAACGCAAACAATTATCACAGTTTTTGGATGCGGATTTCTTAAAACGTGAACGAAAATCCATGGACAGTCAAAATAGCTTCAATAATGCAATTATAGCCAATCGGAAGAGGCTTCCCAATGAAATGCAACAAAAATATGCCAGCAATGGGTATGTTGTCAAGCGATCACGTGTCAGTTTATCGGTAAGTTTTAAAACATTTTTGGATTGACAGTTTTAAGTGACTTTTTTTGTGTTTTTGCAGCATGAAGATAATTCAAACGCATCAAGTGATGCCGGCGGTACTGGAGTTGGCGGTAATAGTAATGAAGGCAACAACAACAACATCAACAACAATAAAAATAATAACAACACTACCAATACAACTGCAACACAAGCTGCTCCTGAAGTGGCATGCTCGAGACCGCCGCCGGCTCCTCTACCCAGTTCACATTTACATTCACTCTCAGACATATTGCTGGCTCATGCCAAAGTACCGCATCATAATACACAAAAATTTCGCAAAAATAATAATGCTGCTGCAGCTGCCAATTCTAATAGCATTTTCAGTCGACGTCTAACATCATCGTCGTCACCCTTCTCAACCACTTCATCTTCTGCTGCCTCCGGATCTTCAGCAACGGTGTCGTCATCTTTGTACCGAGCATGCAATGCCTCATCTTTGTATAGTCGTAGGCGTTACAGCCACAATAGTAATCATCAGCAGTATCATCATTTGCAACATCATTCAAGAAACTCTATCATGATGACGCCTTTAAATGCACACAATAAACATAACAACAACAGCAGCAAAAGCAAAATTGATATTATTGATCTTGTCAATGATGACGATGAGGTTGATGAATTATTAACAACTGGAACTACAGCTACAACAACCACAATCATGACTTCTGATTTCATTCCTTTGGTTGTTGTTTAAAACAGATTTTTAAAATCCAAAATATTTTTTACGCTTATCATGCTTTCATCCATTCCTTCATCATTTCTCTGCTTGGATTTTTGACTTTTTAGAATTTAAGAAAACATAATTAAACAAGCAAACAGAAAAAATTATTAATTTTATTAATTTAGAAAACTCTTATTTATACATTCACCAAACTGAGCACCTCTTAATCTCTCACTTTTCCATTTCTCTTTTTAAATTTTCCTATTTTTATGATTATTGTTTTTAAAAACTAAATTCTATTTACAAAACAATTTTTGGACAAATTTACTATTTATATGTATAAAATTCATATATTATATTTTTTTAAATAATTTTATACAAAATCTTTTTTATTTTTTAAAAGACTTAAAAATTAATTAAAAAACAAACAAGTGAAAAAAATTTTTCTTTAAGAAAATGTACAAAAAAATTTTATATAAGAAAAGAAATTATACAAAAAAAGTAATATTTTTTAATAAAAACTCAAATAAAAAAATTTAAATCAAATTAAAAACGTTTGTTATTTTTATTATTTTTTATTTAACTGCCAGGCCCACAATGTCACACGTATTCGTTCTTTCGTACAATTACATATAAAACAAAAACAAAATTTTAAAATTTGTTTTTGTTTTAAATGTAATTGTACGAAAGGAAGAATTCGATCGACTTAGTGGGCCAGCCAGTTGTATTTTTCTTTTTGATTTCAATTAATTTTTAGTTGGTTGCATAAAATGCTTAAGCGGCATAAATTAGCATTCAAGCAGGCAAGATAAGAAATAAATCTAGAGAGAAAACATTTTAAATGTCATCGTATACAAATTATAATTTCAATTTAAAATATCTTGTCAAAATTTTTAAAACAATATAGAGCGACTTTAAGGAGTATTTAAAATTTTATAATAAACTTTCGTAGTCGATTTGTAACTTCCCTTTATCTTCGTGCCCTTTATAAGGTCGTGCCTAAGTAAAATTTATAGTTTATCGTGAGCGTGCATAAGCGTGAGTGAAAAATTACTCACGATCCCATCTCTGGTACTTATGCATATATGTCTTGTGTTTTCCCTTAATGTTTTTATACACATTAAATTTAGAAGAAAATAACGAAGTTTGAAAAATTTTCTAAATTTTCAATAAAACGAAAAATACGTGTGTGATGTGATTTTATTTTGATATTTGTTTGGATTTTTAATACGATGTAATTGATATTGGGCTCAAGTTCGTAACGCTTTTAGTGAGAAATATTTAAATATCAGACAATGTTTCACAAAAAAAGGACAAATGAACGTCCATCAATTTCAATCTACAACGGCAAAACAGATTAGCGCTGTTTTCGGAAGACGCAACAAACTTTGTCATCAGGGCTTATGTGTATTGGTAGATCAACTGCCATCTAGTTGCATTTTATGAAAACTATGTTCTTTTTTCTGCTTGTGAAATTTTTCAAAAATTTCTCCATCGAGCAAATTCTCTTCACATTTTAAATTTTTTATCTTTAAATTCTGCACAACTTTTTATTGTTTAATTTAAGTTTTTTTTTGCAGGTAAGAATAATATTTATTTGTGAATAGAATTAATTATATTTTGTAAATCAGTAAACAACAATAAACTAAATAAAACAACTAAAAAGAAGAACATACAAACATACTCCAACGCTTTCAAGTAAAAAGAAAAGAAAGAAACCAGTACAGAAATTGAAAAGTGGAAGGAGAGAGGTATCATAAGGCATTTTTATTATATTTTTATTTTATATTTCCACTTTCGTTGGACGTTATTAAATTTTGCTTAATTTGCACAATTGTGTGAACACGGTCAGGTCAGTGCAACACGATTGCCAACAAGATGCACGTAGACGTAGAACAGCAATTCATACACACATTCATTCAGTCATTCAGTCATTCATTCGTTCATGTCACATATAATGCATGATACAGGGTGATTGCTTTTAATTTTTGTTACTTAAATTCAAAAAAGCAAAAATAACAGAAATTGTTTAATCGAAACTTATGAATTGCCGTACTTTTTAACGATCATAATGAAATTACTTCTAAAATGGATGTTAACAAAACGAAATGGGAAAACTATATCAAATCCCTGTTCTCGGACGACAGCAGATCTTTGCATGTTGATGATAAGGCTGCAGGTTGATCTGCCAAGGGAAACAGTCAAACTTTTAAATGATGATATTTCTTAAAATCTCATAAAACTATTCAACGAAATATACGACACTGGTCAGAGAAATGCAATTATCTGATACATTCAATTTGTTATTCACTTTTAATTATGCAAAATAAATCAAAGTTGAGTAAAATCAGCATCGTAGTGGTGAACGCTTCATTTAAGTAAAATACAGTCGAGTGATCGAACATGTTTTACTCACATCCATAATGAATATGAACATTTCAAATACAATTATTTTTTATGAACAAAAAGCTTTAAACAAAAGAAATTTATGTTTGTTTTTATTTATTTCTTATAAAATCTATATTGAAATAGGGTTTTTGATTGATTGATAGTTCGTCTTTTCAAACTACAAGTTCGAGGAAAATTGTAGGCTTCTACTAGCAAAAACGGCCTCTTTATTAAAAAAATTTAAAATTTGTTATCTTGTTTTGTTCGAAAATAAATATATATTTTATAAAGAAAGTATAAGGATTGCAAAGAATACTTTATTATTATTATTGATTTTATAACACTTTAAAATAAGTAAAAGTATAGTTACGTCCGTTTGCATTTAAGATGACGGTATGTTTCATTACATAAAATTTTTAAATTAATGTAGATTAATGTAGATATTCTGAATTTAGGCCTATAGCTATACTGTGTTACCTGTCTAAAGTCCTAGAAGAAATACTTCATTTTCAAATATCATCATACATCAGTAATAATAATTTCCTATCAGATAGTCAATTAGGTTTTCGTACAAATCATAGCTGTGTTTCTGCGCTACTGGATGTATCTGAAAATATACGGCGGGAACTTGATGAAGGTACATTAAATTTATTGGTCCTTTGACACGGTTGATCACAGCATGCTTTCCATGAAGCTTAGGCACTTTTTTAACTTTTCCGAAACTTCAACACGGCTTTTATTTTCTCACCTTTCAAATCGTTCACAATTTGTTCATTCTAACAATACCCAATCTTCCCTCCTCATTAAGTTTATTTAGAGATGTCTATTCTTGGACCACTTCTTTTTACAATTTATGTAAACGAATTGCCAAAACATCTTGTACACTGCAAATTTCATATGTACGCAGATGATGTGCATTGCAATCTGTCACTGAAAACATTCGGAGACTCAACGATGAATTGGATCGAATCTGCTGTTGGGCTACAGCAAATGGACTTTGTTTAGACCCTCGAAAGTCCAAGTGCATAATAATTCATAAGAGAATACATGATGCTATCTAATATCTGTCCTGATATTTTAATAAACGGAGAAAAAAATCAATTCTGTAAATGCTGCTAAAACCCTTGGGCTGATTTTCAATAATAGCATTACTTGGACAAATCTCGTAGGTCAAACTTATATAAAGCTAAGGAGTCTTTGGTCGTCACAATACTATACTCCTTTATATTATTAGAGACATATAATTGCAAAATCTTATCTTCTGTCAGGTTTAATGTATGGTTGTGAACTTTTTGCAAATTGCGATTCTGTTAGCAAAAGGAAGCTGAAAGTTTCATTTAATAATATTGTAAGATATTTGTATGGCATGAGAAAATATGATCATGTGTCACATATCTCCTCAAAACTATACGGCGTTTCATTTAACAATCTTTTAAATATTCGTGTACTCTTACTATTGCATAAAATTATTTATTCGGAGATTCCACGATATCTTAGTAATAAAATTGGGTTTGCCAGATCAGTTAGAGAGAAAAAGATCATAATTTCCATGCACCGCCTTCTTGTATCTGAATGGTATTTCTTTATACATGCGTCACGCCTTTGGAATTGTCTTCCTCAAGCTCAGCAACTAAATAGAAACGCAAGTAGTTTTAAGAATTTCTTATTTAATTATTTTGCACCATAGTAAATCATCACTGTTACAATGTTAATAATTTATAGTTTAATTTAACATCATCTATACAAATGTGTGATCATCTAATGTAACTTATAATCATTGCTTTCTTTTACTTTAAATATAAGATTAAATATTGTTGCACAGGAATTGGATATGTAATAAATAAATAAAATAAAATAAAGAAATGTACATAAAAAGCCCATTTTTATACTCGCTCTGTTTCTCTCCTCACAAACCTAATTATTATCATTATAAAATTTTGCATACAAGGAGTACAGAAAAGGACATGGAAGAGCCAAGTGTAGTTACTAAAGGCGTTTGTTTTCTTTTCTACAAAAAAGTGCAACATTTTTTGCCCTTTTCATTGATAATTTGCAATATAATGATTTTTTTTAAATAGTGAGTTTATTAAAAATTATTGTATCATCACTTACGAGACAAAATTTTTGCCTTAAGAAAACTTTCAATAGAATTTTTTTTTTGATAAAAAGTAAAAGAAATGTTCCATTTTTTTAGAAAAGAAAACGGCATAAGTAATAAAACTTTTAAAATTACAAGGGATATAGAAAAGGATATAATTTTTATTCGCGGGGCGCAGCTAGTTTATATATGGACATATATTGGGAAACAACATCAATAAAGTATTCATTTAATTTTTATTAAAAATATTGTAATAATTGCTGGGAAATACATTCGGGAGCATATGTTTTGCTAAAATCCTTAAAATTCTTATAAGTAATTAAGCGACGAATTATAAATGTTCATACTTATTGAGTATAACATATTTGTGTGTACGACAGAGACAGCAGGTAATTTTAATAAACATTCTTAATTGCATCATGCATGCAGGTTAACTACTTTGATTTAAGCATGTGTGTGTGTACAGATGCTATTGTACATAAGTATTGGTGGTCATACACACAATTAATTGTTTCAACGGAAATATGTAATCGAAGTCAGGTAAAAATTTGTGCACAATTACTTAAGTTAATCCCTTTTTTTTGGGAACATACAAAGCTATGCGAAAGACTTATTATCAAAGATCCAATAATATTCTTAATTTGCCTTCAGTTCGCAGAATCAAAAGTTAAATAATTGAAATCATAAACTCATTAACACAAGGAACCGCCAGAACAAGGTGAACAAAGATATAGAAGCGGTAATAGTTTAGACAGGAGGTTATAAATAACACTTGCATAGATAAGAGAACAACAGTCGCAAATAATTGCCTAACAAAATAGTAAGCTCAGTTATAAAGATTTTTATTTGTAATAATTAAAATATTACATCGATATTATTATAGAAAAATGTGGAACTCTGAAACAAGACATCAACCACAAAATCGTGTTACTACCTCATCAGCAAAAAAATCACTCAGTTTTTCTGGGCAAAATAATGATAGCAATGGTTCAACGCAGCAGCCAGCCAAGCAGCTGGGCATGACTTCAGCCATTAGTTTGGCTGGACCACGTCCGGAAGATTTACAGAAAACTGAAGAGCTCCGAAAGGCTTTGGAACCTTATAAAGTTTTCGAAACGGAAGAAGAACTAAATCATCGCATGGAAATACTTGCCAAGCTAAATACTCTTGTTAAAGAATGGGTTAAGGAGATATCACTAGCAAAAAATATTCCCGAAGCGGCAGCCGATAAATTGGGTGCTAAAATTTACACATTCGGTTCATATCGTTTGGGCGTACATCATAAAGGTGCCGACATTGATGCACTGTGCGTAGCACCGCGCAGTATTGATCGTTGGGATTATTTTACATCATTCTTTGAAAAGTTAAAACAACATCCCGAGGTAACGGAATGCCGATCCATTGAGGAAGCTTTTGTGCCGGTTATAAAAATGAATTTCGATGGTATCGAAATTGATTTACTATTTGCACGTTTATCTCTCAAAGAGATACCAGATGATTTCGATTTACGTGATGACAACATCTTAAAAAATTTGGATCAGAGTTCGGTGCGCAGTTTGAATGGTTGTCGCGTTACAGATGAAATATTGTCATTAGTACCGAACATAGAGAATTTTCGTTTAGCATTGCGTGTCATAAAGTTGTGGGCTAAAAGTGAGTAAAAGAAAATAGTGTACAGATATAATATTATAAAAAATTTTAGATTTACAATTTCAATTTGTTGAGCTTAATTTCAATATCAACATGTCATGATTAAATATGTTTATTTTTATTTCAACACAGAACATGGCATCTATTCAAATTCCTTGGGTTATTTTGGTGGCGTAACCTGGGCCATGTTAGTGGCACGCACTTGTCAATTGTATCCAAATGCTACTGCCTCCACATTGGTACATAAATTCTTTTTAGTTTTCTCCCGCTGGAAGTGGCCAAATCCGGTCTTACTAAAATACCCAGACAATGTTAATTTAGGATTTCCGGTAATTGCTTATTTTTTTCTTCTTTTTATATTTTTTTTTACAATTTAAAAACAATAAACGTTTTTGTTTGTTTGCTTCTTTTTTAGGTATGGGATCCACGTGTTAATGTCTTAGATCGTTATCATTTGATGCCGGTTATAACACCAGCATATCCACAACAAAATTCCACATTTAACGTATCCGAATCAACAAGAAAAATTATATTAATGGAAATAAATCGAGGCTTGTCAACCACAGCTGAAATAATGCTGGGAAAAGCATCATGGGATCGGCTTTTCGAAGCACCCCGTTTCTTTTACAGGTAAAGCACCCAACATATTTTTGGTTACACAATCTCAATAACGAAAGTATTTTATTTCTTTGTTGTTTTGTAGATATCGACATTTTATTGTCTTATTGGTGAACTCACAAACCGCCGATGATCATTTAGTATGGTGCGGTTTGGTTGAGTCTAAAATTCGTTTTTTGATTGGCAACTTGGAGCGCAATCAATATATTTCTCTAGCCCATGTCAATCCCAAATGTTTTGATCACAAAAATGTCAATAAATCTCAAAATCCAGCTACTGCAGCCGGTGCCAATGCCACAGCTGCCACCGGTCAGCCAACATTAACCCCATTGCCCTATTGTTCAATGTGGTTTATTGGTTTGGAATTTGAACGCAAGGAAAATCTAAATGTTGATTTAACCGAAAGTATACAGAATTTTACAGAACATGTCATACAACATGGGGTGAGTAGAATGAAAATTCAATTTTAATACTCGTATAAATTTTTAATTATAATAAACAAGAATATTTTATTAATTGCAAGTTTATTTTATCTTTCTTAAAAAATTATCTTTCCTATTTTAAAGTTATCAATAAATCAATAGTATTTTTTAGAAGAGTGAAATTACCAATAAATTGAATTGAAAGAGTAATTGGGAAAGATTAATTTAATTAATTTAATTTTATTTTTTTTTGCAGGTCAACAATAATATGTTAAAGGAGGGCATGTCAATCGAAGCGCGTTGCGTCAAACGCAAACAATTATCACAGTTTTTGGATGCGGATTTCTTAAAACGTGAACGAAAATCCATGGACAGTCAAAATAGCTTCAATAATGCAATTATAGCCAATCGGAAGAGGCTCCCCAATGAAATGCAACAAAAATATGCCAGCAATGGGAATGTTGTCAAGCGATCACGTGTCAGTTTATCGGTAAGTTTTAAAACATTTTTGGATTGACAGTTTTAAGTGACTTTTTTTTGTGTTTTTGCAGCATGAAGATAATTCAAACGCATCAAGTGATGCCGGCGGTACTGGAGTTGGCGGTAATAGTAATGAAGGCAACAACAACAACATCAACAACAATAAAAATAATAACAACACTACCAATACAACTGCAACACAAGCTGCTCCTGAAGTGGCATGCTCGAGACCGCCGCCGGCTCCTCTACCCAGTTCACATTTACATTCACTCTCAGACATATTGCTGGCTCATGCCAAAGTACCGCATCATAATACACAAAAATTTCGCAAAAATAATAATGCTGCTGCAGCTGCCAATTCTAATAGCATTTTCAGTCGACGTCTAACATCATCGTCGTCACCCTTCTCAACCACTTCATCTTCTGCTGCCTCCGGATCTTCAGCAACGGTGTTGTCATCTTTGTGCGGAGCATGCAATGCCTCATCTTTGTATAGTCGTAGGTGTTACAGCCACAATAGTAATCATCAGCAGTATCATCATTTGCAACATCATTCAAGAAACTCTATCATGATGACGCCTGCACACAATAAACATAACAACAACAGCAGCAACAGCAGAAGCAACTACAACAACAATAAAAACACTAGCAGCAAAAGCAGAAGCAACCACCACAACAACAACAACAACAAAAACACTAGCAGCAGTTGCAACAACAACCACAATTTTAGTAATAATTCCAGCTCTCAAAACAACAACAACAGCAGCAGCATTGACAAATCCAACATTGATATTATTGATCTTGTCAATGATGACGATGAGGTTGACGAGTTATTAACAACTGGAACTACAGCTACAACAACCACAATCATGACTTCTGATTTCATTCCTTTGGTTGTTGTTTAAAACAGATTTTTAAAATCCAAAATATTTTTTACGCTTATCATGCTTTCATCCATTCCTTCATCATTTCTCTGCTTGGATTTTTGACTTTTTAGAATTTAAGAAAACATAATTAAACAAGCAAACAGAAAAAATTATTAATTTTATTAATTTAGAAAACTCTTATTTATACATTCACCAAACTGAGCACCTCTTAATCTCTCACTTTTCCATTTCTCTTTTTAAATTTTCCTATTTTTATGATTATTGTTTTTAAAAACTAAATTCTATTTACAAAACAATTTTTGGACAAATTTACTATTTATATGTATAAAATTCATATATTATATTTTTTTAAATAATTTTATACAAAATCTTTTTTATTTTTTAAAAGACTTAAAAATTAATTAAAAAACAAACAAGTGAAAAAAATTTTTTTTTAAGAAAATGTACAAAAAAATTTTATATAAGAAAAGAAATTATACAAAAAAAGTAATATTTTTTAATAAAAACTCAAATAAAAAAATTTAAATCAAATTAAAAACGTTTGTTATTTTTATTATTTTTTATTTAACTGCCAGGCCCACAATGTCACACGTATTCGTTCTTTCGTACAATTACATATAAAAAAAAAACAAAATTTTAAAATTTGTTTTTGTTTTAAATGTAATTGTACGAAAGGAAGAATTCGATCGACTTAGTGGGCCAGCCAGTTGTATTTTTCTTTTTGATTTCAATTAATTTTTAGTTGGTTTAGGGATTGTCATTTAAGCTTTAACTTCATTCCCAATTTGTTCTAGATAAAGATTAATAATAGAAATAGAAAGATAATAGAAAGTTTCTTCTTTTTACAAAATTTGTTGGTTAAAAAAATCGAAATGAAATGATTTTCTACGCAGGCTTCCAAATATTTTGTAAAAAACATTCACGGTTTTTAAATGTGCCAAACTATGGTTCATATGCGCTAATTTTTGCATTTTGTATTTTATTCACACTCGCAACTGATTGGTATGATGCGACACATGATTAAAATCGCAGAGCCAACAATAACACCATGATTGGAATGATTAAAAAGCAGCAGCGAATATATCGTCAGCTGAAATCCAAAACAACGTAACATATTTATTGTTATATTGTTATATATCTATTTTATATGCATAAATTGTCGCTTACGATCATGTCTGATATCCAAAATTTTAAAAATTATCAACAATTTTTATACTTTGTAAACGCTCACTTCGCGTAAATTTGTCGATGTCGTGTACTTCCTCTCTACCGTACAAAAATATAAAAAAATACATGTATAATTTTCACTTAAAGTTGATTTTGATGCTGTTGCATAAAATGCTTAAGCGGCATAAATTAAAATTCAAGCAGGCAAGATAAGAAATAAATCTAGAGAGAAAACATTTTAAATGTCATCGTATACAAATTATAATTTCAATTTAAAATATCTTGTCAAAATTTTTAAAACAATATAGAGCGACTTTAAGGAGTATTTAAAATTTTATAATAAACTTTCGTAGTCGATTTGTAACTTCCCTTTATCTTCGTGCCCTTTATAAGGTCGTGCCTAAGTAAAATTTATAGTTTATCGTGAGCGTACATAAGCGTGAGTGAAAAATTACTCACGATCCCATCTTTGGTACTTATGCATATATGTCTTGTGTTTTCCCTTAATGTTTTTATACACATTAAATTTAGAAGAAAATAACGAAGTTTGAAAAATTTTCTAAATTTTCAATAAAACGAAAAATACGTGTGTGATGTGATTTTATTTTGATATTTGTTTGGTTTTTTAATCCGATGTCATTGATATTGGGCTCAAGTTCGTAACGCTTTTAGTGAGAAATATTTAAATATCAGACAATGTTTCACAAAAAAAAGACAAATGAACGTCCATCAATTTCAATCTACAACGGCAAAACAGATTAGCGCTGTTTTCGGAAGACGCAACAAACTTTGTCATCAGGGCTTATGTGTATTGGTAGATCAACTGCCATCTAGTTGCGTTTTATGAAAACTATGTTCTTTTTTCTGCTTGTGAAATTTTTCAAAAATTTCTCCATCGAGCAAATTCTCTTCACATTTTAAATTGTTTATCTTTAAATTCTGCACAACTTTTTATTGTTTAATTTAAGTTTTTTTACAGCCAAGAATAATATTTATTTGTGAATAGAATTAATTACATTTTATAAAAAAGAAAATCAGTAAACAACAATAAACTAAATAAATGCGTAAAAAAACCGCTAAAAGTTGTAACAACTAAAAAGAAGGACATACAAACATACTCCAACGCCTTCAAGTAAAACCTTAACAATAAATTTAAAAGAGAAAAAAACCAGTACAGAAATTGAAAAGTGGAAGGAGAGAGGTGTCATAAGGCATCGCCATCCCATTCATCTTACAGTCAAAATTTTTATATTTTTATTTTATATTTCCACTTTCGTTGGACGTTATTAAATTTTGCTTAATTTGCACAATTGTGTGAACACGGTCAGGTCAATGCAACACGATTGCCAACAAGATGCACGTAGACGTAGAACAGCAATTCATACACACATTCATTCAGTCATTCAGTCATTCATTTGTTCATGCCACATATAATGCATAATACAGGGTGATTGGTTTTAATTTTTGTTATTTAAATTCAAAAAAGCAAAAATAACAGAAATTGTTTAATCGAAACTTATGAATTGCCGTACTTTTTAACGATCATAATGAAATTACTTCTAAAATGGATGTTAACAAAACGAAATGGGAAAACTATATCAAATCCCTGTTCTCGGACGACAGCAGATCTTTGCATGTTGATGATAAGGCTGCAGGTTGATCTGCCAAGGGAAACAGTCAAACTTTTAAATGATGATATTTCTTAAAATCTCATAAAACTATTCAACGAAATATACGACACTGGTCAGAGAAATGCAATTATCTGATACATTCAATTTGTTATTCACTTTTAATTATGCAAAATAAATCAAAGTTGAGTAAAATCAGCATCGTAGTGGTGAACGCTTCATTTAAGTAAAATACAGTCGAGTGATCGAACATGTTTTACTCACATCCATAATGAATATGAACATTTCAAATACAATTATTTTTTATGAACAAAAAGCTTTAAACAAAAGAAATTTATGTTTGTTTTTGTTTATTTCTTATAAAATCTATATTGAAATAGGGTTTTTGATTGATTGATAGTTCGTCTTTTCAAACTACAAGTTCGAGGAAAATTGTAGGCTCCTACTAGCAAAAACGGCCTCTTTATTAAAAAAATTTAAAATTTGTTATCTTGTTTTGTTCGAAAATAAATAAATATTTTTATAAAAAAAAGTATAAGGATTGCAAAGAATACTTTATTATTATTATTGATTTTATAACACTTTAAAATAAGTAAAAGTATAGTTACGTCCGTTTGCATTTAAGATGACGGTATGTTTCATTACATAAAATTTTTAAATTAATGTAGATTAATGTAGATATTCTGAATTTAGGCCTATAGCTATACTGTGTTACCTGTCTAAAGTCCTAGAAGAAATACTTCATTTTCAAATATCATCATACATCAGTAATAATAATTTCCTATCAGATAGTCAATTAGGTTTTCGTACAAATCATAGCTGTGTTTCTGCGCTACTGGATGTATCTGAAAATATACGGCGGGAACTTGATGAAGGTACATTAAATTTATTGGTCCTTTGACACGGTTGATCACAGCATGCTTTCCATGAAGCTTAGGCACTTTTTTAACTTTTCCGAAACTTCAACACGGCTTTTATTTTCTCACCTTTCAAATCGTTCACAATTTGTTCATTCTAACAATACCCAATCTTCCCTCCTCATTAAGTTTATTTAGAGATGTCTATTCTTGGACCACTTCTTTTTACAATTTATGTAAACGAATTGCCAAAACATCTTGTACACTGCAAATTTCATATGTACGCAGATGATGTGCAGTGCAATCTGTCACTGAAAACATTCGGAGACTCAACGATGAATTGGATCGAATCTGCTGTTGGGCTACAGCAAATGGACTTTGTTTAGACCCTCGAAAGTCCAAGTGCATAATAATTCATAAGAGAATACATGATGCTATCTAATATCTGTCCTGATATTTTAATAAACGGAGAAAAAAATCAATTCTGTAAATGCTGCTAAAACCCTTGGGCTGATTTTCAATAATAGCATTACTTGGACAAATCTCGTAGGTCAAACTTATATAAAGCTAAGGAGTCTTTGGTCGTCACAATACTATACTCCTTTATATTATTAGAGACATATAATTGCAAAATCTTATCTTCTGTCAGGTTTAATGTATGGTTGTGAACTTTTTGCAAATTGCGATTCTGTTAGCAAAAGGAAGCTGAAAGTTTCATTTAATAATATTGTAAGATATTTGTATGGCATGAGAAAATATGATCATGTGTCACATGTCTCCTCAAAACTATACGGCGTTTCATTTAACAATCTTTTAAATATTCGTGTACTCTTACTATTGCATAAAATTATTTATTCGGAGATTCCACGATATCTTAGTAATAAAATTGGGTTTGCCAGATCAGTTAGAGAGAAAAAGATCATAATTTCCATGCACCGCCTTCTTGTATCTGAATGGTATTTCTTTATACATGCGTCACGCCTTTGGAATTGTCTTCCTCAAGCTCAGCAACTAAATAGAAACGCAAGTAGTTTTAAGAATTTCTTATTTAATTATTTTGCACCATAGTAAATCATCACTGTTACAATGTTAATAATTTATAGTTTAATTTAACATCATCTATACAAATGTGTGATCATCTAATGTAACTTATAATCATTGCTTTCTTTTACTTTAAATATAAGATTAAATATTGTTGCACAGGAATTGGATATGTAATAAATAAATAAAATAAAATAAAGAAATGTACATAAAAAGCCCATTTTTATACTCGCTCTGTTTCTCTCCTCACAAACCTAATTATTATCATTATAAAATTTTGCATACAAGGAGTACAGAAAAGGACATGGAAGAGCCAAGTGTAGTTACTAAAGGCGTTTGTTTTCTTTTCTACAAAAAAGTGCAACATTTTTTGCCCTTTTCATTGATAATTTGCAATATAATGATTTTTTTTTAAATAGTGAGTTTATTAAAAATTATTGTATCATCACTTACGAGACAAAATTTTTGCCTTAAGAAAACTTTCAATAGAATTTTTTTTTTGATAAAAAGTAAAAGAAATGTTCCATTTTTTTAGAAAAGTAAACGGCATAAGTAATAAAACTTTTAAAATTACAAGGGATATAGAAAAGGATATAATTTTTATTCGCGGGGCGCAGCTAGTTTATATATGGACATATATTGGGAAACAACATCAATAAAGTATTCATTTAATTTTTATTAAAAATATTGTAATAATTGCTGGGAAATACATTCGGGAGCATATGTTTTGCTAAAATCCTTAAAATTCTTATAAGTAATTAAGCGACGAATTATAAATGTTCATACTTATTGAGTATAACATATTTGTGTGTACGACAGAGACAGCAGGTAATTTTAATAAACATTCTTTATTGCATCATGCATGCAGGTTAACTACTTTGATTTAAGCATGTGTGTGTGTACAGATGCTATTGTACATAAGTATTGGTGGTCATACACACAATTAATTGTTTCAACGGAAATATGTAATCGAAGTCAGGTAAAAATTTGTGCACAATTACTTAAGTTAATCACTTTTTTTTGGGAACATACAAAGCTAAGCGAAAGACTTATTATCAAAGATCCAATAATATTCTTAATTTGCCTTCAGTTCGCAGAATCAAAAGTTAATAATTGAAATCATAAATTCATTAACACAAGGAACCGCCAGAACAAGGTGAACAAAGATATAGAAGCGGTAATAGTTTAGACAGGAGGTTATAAATAACACTTGCATAGATAAGAGAACAACAGTCGCAAATAATTGCCTAACAAAATAGTAAGCTCAGTTATAAAGATTTTTATTTGTAATAATTAAAATATTACATCGATATTATTATAGAAAAATGTGGAACTCTGAAACAAGACATCAACCACAGAATGGTGTTACTAGCTCATCAGCAAAAAAATCACTCAGTTTTTCTGGGCAAAATAATGATAGCAATGGTTCAACGCAGCAGCCAGCCAAGCAGCTGGGCATGACTTCAGCCATTAGTTTGGCTGGACCACGTCCGGAAGATTTACAGAAAACTGAAGAGCTCCGCAAGGCTTTGGAACCTTATAGAGTTTTCGAAACGGAAGAAGAACTAAATCATCGCATGGAAATACTTGCCAAGCTAAATACTCTTGTTAAAGAATGGGTTAAGGAGATATCACTAGCAAAAAATATTCCCGAAGCGGCAGCCGATAAATTGGGTGCTAAAATTTACACATTCGGTTCATATCGTTTGGGCGTACATCATAAAAGTGCCGACATTGATGCACTGTGCGTAGCACCGCGCAGTATTGATCGTTGGGATTATTTTATATCATTCTTTGAAAAGTTAAAACAATATCCCGAGGTAACGGAATGCCGATCCATTGAGGAAGCTTTTGTGCCGGTTATAAAAATGAATTTCGATGGTATCGAAATTGATTTACTATTTGCACGTTTATCTCTCAAAGAGATACCAGATGATTTCGATTTACGTGATGACAACCTGTTGAAAAATTTGGATCCGCGTTCGGTGCGCAGTTTGAATGGTTGTCGCGTTACAGATGAAATATTGTCATTAGTACCGAACATAGAGAATTTTCGTTTAGCATTGCGTGTCATAAAGTTGTGGGCTAAAAGTGAGTAAAAGAAAAGTGTGTAGAAATATAATATTATAAAAAATTTTAGATTCACAATTTCAATTTGTTGAGTTTAATTTCAATATCATGTCATGATTAAATGTGTATGTTTATTTTTTATTTTTATTTCAACACAGAACATGGCATCTATTCAAATTGCTTGGGTTATTTTGGTGGCGTAACCTGGGCCATGTTAGTGGCACGCACTTGTCAATTGTATCCAAATGCTACTGCCTCCACATTGGTACATAAATTCTTTTTAGTTTTCTCCCGCTGGAAGTGGCCAAATCCGGTCTTACTAAAATACCCAGACAATGTTAATTTAGGATTTCCGGTAATTACTTATTTTTTTCTTCTTTTTATATTTTTTTTTACAATTTAAAAACAATAAACGTTTTTGTTTGTTTGCTTCTTTTTTAGGTATGGGATCCACGTGTTAATGTCTTAGATCGTTATCATTTGATGCCGGTTATAACACCAGCATATCCACAACAAAATTCCACATTTAACGTATCCGAATCAACAAGAAAAATTATATTAATGGAAATAAATCGAGGCTTGTCAACCACAGCTGAAATAATGCTGGGAAAAGCATCATGGGATCGGCTTTTCGAAGCACCCCGTTTCTTTTACAGGTAAAGCACCCAACATATTTTTGGTTACACAATCTCAATAACGAAAGTATTTTATTTCTTTGTTGTTTTGTAGATATCGACATTTTATTGTCTTATTGGTAAACTCACAAACCGCCGATGATCATTTAGTATGGTGCGGTTTGGTTGAGTCTAAAATTCGTTTCTTGATTGGCAACTTGGAGCGCAATCAATATATTTCTCTAGCCCATGTCAATCCCAAATGTTTTGATCACAAAAATGTCAATAAATCTCAAAATCCAGCTACTGCAGCCGGTGCCAATGCCGCAGCTGCCACCGGGCAGACATCATTAACCGCATCGCCCTATTGTTCAATGTGGTTTATTGGTTTGGAATTTGAACGTATGGAAAATCTAAATGTTGATTTAACCGGAAGTATACAGAATTTTACAGAGCATGTCATACAACATGGGGTGAGTAGAATGAAAATTCAATTTTGATACTCGTATAAATTTTTAATTATAATAAACAAGAATAATTTATTAATTGCAAGTTTATAAGATAAATTTTATCTTTCTTAAAAAATTATCTTTTCTATTTTAAAGTTTTCAATAAATCAATAGTATTTTTTAGAAGAGTGAAATTACCAATAACTTGAATTGAAAGAGTAATTGGGAAAGATTAATTTTTATGAAATTGTTATCGATAACTTTGAAAAAGCAACTTCGACAACTTTTTTGTATGTAATTTTCATTTTAGCTGAAAACACTTTTTTCTGTCTTTCTGATAATTGCATGCAACAAAGTGGCACGGTGTCACTGTGGAATTAATTATTTATTTGTTATTATAAAAAAATTATCCACATCAAGCTTTCTATAGAAAATTTAATTAATTTAATTTTATTTTTTTGCAGGTCAACATTAAAATGTTAAAGCAGGGCATGTCAATCGAAGCGCGTTACGTCAAACGCAAACAATTATCACAGTTTTTGGATGCGGATTTCTTAAAACGTGATCGAAAATCCATGGACAGTCAAAATAGCTTCAATAATGCAATTATAGCCAATCGGAAGAGGCTTCCCAATGAAATGCAACAAAAATGTGCCAGCAATGGGAATGTGGTCAAGCGATCACGTGTCAGTGAATCGGTAAGTTTTAAAACATTTTTTGGATTGACAGTTTTAAGTGACTTTTTTGTGTTTTTGCAGCATGAAGATAATTCAAACGCATCAAGTGATGCCGGCGTTACTGGAGTTGGCGGTAATAGTAATGAAGGCAACAAGAACAACATCAACAACAATAAAAATAATAACAACACTACCAATACAACTGCAACACAAGCTGCTCCTGAAGTGGCATGCTCGAGACCGCCGCCGGCTCCTCTACCCAGTTCACATTTACATTCACTCACAAACATATTGCTGGATCATGCCAAAGTACCGCATCATAATACACAAAAATTTCGCAAAAATAATAATGCTGCTGCAGCTGCCAATTCTAATAGCATTTTCAGTCGACGTCTAACATCATCGTCGTCACCCTTCTCAACCACTTCATCTTCTGCTGCCTCCGGATCTTCAGCAACGGTGTCGTCATCTTTGTACCGAGCATGCAATGCCTCATCTTTGTATAGTCGTAGGCGTTACAGCCACAATAGTAATCATCAGCAGTATCATCATTTGCAACATCATTCAAGAAACTCTATCATGATTACGCCTTTAAATGCACACAATAAACATAACAACAACAGCAGCAACAGCAGAATCAACCACAACAACAATAAAAACACTAGCAGCAAAAGCAGAAGCAACCACAACAACAACAACAACAAAAATACCAGCAGCAGTTGCAACAACAACCACAACTTAAGTAATAATTCCAGTACTCAAAACAACAACAACAACAGCAGCAGCATTGACAAATC